>CM053791.1:149565747-150765747 GCA_028749045.1 Cupressus sempervirens
TTTTCAAGAGAGAGATCCTAAAGGATCTTTGTCATTTAGCATCATGCAAAATGACAACTCAACACTACTACGCCTATCACTTATCTGAACTTTTGTCCTTTGTAACTGTGATTTTGTGTAATAGAGTTGCACATTCATTTAAGTAGTTAGGTTTTGATTAGATTTCCTAGTTGCATCTAATATTTCTAAAATATTAATGAGTTTTTGTTTGTTTTGGTAGTTTCTAGGTAGTTTTGTAGGATGTTGTGTAAAAGCCCCTTAAAAACACATTTGATTAATGCTTTTTTGTAGATTGCTAAAAGGGGTTGTTAAGTAAAAACCATAACCTTTCTTTGAGCTTAAAATGTGACATGTTTTCAATTTTAGGTGTCTTCTTTAGAGTAGACAAGAGGGAATGAACCAAGTGGTAATGGGCTAACACTAAGCTCTTTTGATGCACTATAAATAAAAATCCATTAAAATGAAAGTTTTGTGGAGTGGTTGTAATATTGTTATGCTAGGATGACTTAAGAGACCAAAAGAATAACCTTGAAAATGGATGCAATTATTAAATACCTTTCTTTAGATTGTCAAAAATATTTTATCTACTAGCACTAAGTGTCACTAAAGACATCCCATACCTCTCATAGCTTTTTTGTGGGGTAATGGTTCCTTGGGATTTCATCACCTTTTGAATTCATATCTTGGTGTGCCCAAGAAGTGAGTGCACTACAAGGGGGAGCTTGTGACTCCAATCTACCATTCAATCCACATTAAGTTAGCACAACTAGACCTAGTCCAAGTGGAAATTCAACAGATACTATCCTAGCCAACCTTAGGATTGTAGTGTGTTTGTGCATTGAGTTTTAGAAACATTTTTAGGAAATCATTCATATTATTTTATGTGTGCATATATTTTTCTTCCCAAAATCAGAGAAAAAAACAAAAATAAGAAAACCTCAAAATTGAAACAAAAATTTCCAAATTCCATCAGAACTGCAAATTTGACATATCTTCCTATGCTTTTGTATAAAATTAGTGCTTTTACCATATGTTGTCATGCATACGTTCTGAATACCTACACATTTGTCTCTTATTGTGCACTTCTATTAATTATTTTTGCACATTTGATTTACATAAAAATGCATTTTTAATACTTAGTTTCATGCATTTATCACCCATATCTACAAATTTATTCATTCTATTTATGCATTCATTACTACACATCTGTGACAGAGAGCATCTAGATACTTCTTCAGGAAAGAAAAGAAAATATTGGATACCGATTTAATTTGTTCTTTTAGTCTTACAAATAATAGAAACTTTCAAATAGAGAAAATTAGTTTGACCATCATTTCCATTTTATATCCTTTTTGTCTAAAACACCAAAATTATGAAAACATCCACCATCAATCTCTAGTGTTGAATAATTCTTAGTGATCTTCCTTACTAGGATCTATCATCCTTTATTTAGAAACACACTTAGATTGAAATTTTAAACTCTCTTTATCAACATCCACTAAAATTGTTAGGTCCACTTGATATACAATGTATGATCAACCAACTAAATATGAGATCAAGGAAACAATGAAAGACCCTAGGTTTCAAAAGATAATTTGAAAAATCTTAGACCTAGAGAAAGAACAATACTTCCTTATACTTTCACAACTAGGTGTAAATATTCCTACTGGTTTTGATCTCAATCAACTTAGGAACACTTTTAGTGATAAAGGACCTCCTCAACAAGGGTTAACCCCATAATATATTTTTCAACATGGTTTAGCCTCACAAGGTCCTTTATTATCAAGTGATCCTTTGCATCAAAATACTGTACCTTTACAAGGACCCATTCAGCAAAGTTCATCTTCCCAAGGTTCAACATCCTAAGGTTTTCGACAATGTTCATCACAAGGACCTCCTCAACAAGGCTTTACTCAAAAAGATATCACTAAACAAGGCTTTCCATTAAAAAGTTCCTTTCTACAACAAAGTTCATCATCTTAAGGTCCTATATTAAAAAATCCAAATTCTCAAGGACCTTTGACACAAAATCCATCTCAACAAGGTCCTAATCAAAGTGTGACATCTCAAGGACATATTCAATCCACTACCACAAGGACCTCCTCAACAAAATTTTACTCAACAAAGTTCCTTTCAACAAGATGTAAACCAACAAGGTCCTAGTCCACAAAATATAACCTCTTAAGGTCCTACTCAACAAAAACTCTCAATATATCAAGGATCTTATCAATAAAGGATAACCCAACAAGGATTTACACAACAAGATTATCCACAACATGTTCATCCTCAAGGTTATGTTCCAAAAATACCTACACAAGGTTTTCAACAAGGTCCTTTCCAACAAAAAAAAAACATCCCAAGGACCTCATCAACAAAGATACAATCTTCATGGTATAAATGTTTATGGTGGACTAATCCTCAAGGAATCAATACCCAAGGAATAAAAACTCAAGGGTTTAATTTGTTAGACCCCAAAGTTTAAATATCCAAGGAAACACTTCATATGGACATACATTATCATTATACCTCTTGCACAACAAGTTCAAATGATTTAGAAGAAAATCCAAGATATTCAAACTAGATCTTCAACCAATAGGCACACTTTAGAAGACATATGTCCATCTCCTTTTGACAAGAACTTGGTCATTATTCCATTTCCACCTCATTTTGAGGTACTTGAATTAGAAAAATATAAAGGAAATACTGATCCACAAGGCCTTGTTAGAGAGTTTTGTCTTGCCTACATTGAAGTAGCTCATGATGAGACTAATTCCAAAAACTTTGGGAGGCCAAGTTATGGAATGGTTTTCTAAGTTTCCACTAGGTATCAAGTCATAACATATTATTCCTATAATATTTAACATGAAGTGACCATGCTAGATCTTTCCAATACATAACAAAAGAATGGGGAACCATTTCTCACCTTCTTACAAAGACAACACCACCCTCTATCAAAATATCCAATAATCATTACTAAAAAAAAAAATTGGAGATTATGATACAAAATCTCACACTAGACATGAGCTATAGAGTAAAATTGAAATGTCCACCAAACTTGAAAAATCTCATAGAAAATGGTGTAAATATTGAGGAAGCTATGGTATGAAAAGGAGAACTAAAACTTTACATAAAAGACAATGTTAGTTCCTTCAATATCAACAACAATAATTCCAATTTCAATGATGAAAAAGCTAAGTATTGGAATAAAAACAAGAATTTTGTGAGTGATGGAGTATTAGATAATCAAATTGTCAAGACATAAAAATCAATACTAAATCCAAGAAATAAATCTACTACTCCTCAAAAAAATCAAAATACCCTAGATGCCCCAAATAATTAGTATTTAAAAAGAACATATTTCATACCAAGAAGAGAATATTCACTCCTATAGGTGAATCTCTCAAATCATTAGTGAGGAAATTAATGACTTAGAAACTCATTAGACTTTCTGAAGTGAGAGATTATGAACCAAAAGTGAAACAATCATGATGGAACAATGATGACTATTGTGAATTCTATAGAGGCAAGGGTCACAAAAAAAATGATTGTCAAAGGTTAAAAAATGTGAGAAATTTTGGTAGAGTGGTGAAATAAACATTGATGGGCATACCTCAAATGAGACAAATACTTTATTCAAAGACCCACTTCTAGATCATGAGAAAGGAAATGCCTCCAACAATAAATGTGACAATCAAGCCAGTTACAATGAAATGTCCTAAAAATACATTAACAAAATATGTGAATGTGATGCTTTTCAATATTATGCCAAATTCCTTTCATTTCATCAGAAGGATGAATCCAAACACGTTAATGTTACCACTAGAAATTAAGCTAAGGTCACCCTAAAAGGTCTCTTATCCAAACCATCCATGTCTCATTTAAAAGCTACCTATGTACCAATGTCTACACCTGAGATGTCAAAACAATATTACCTCTTGGATCAATTAATGAAAACACCAATCCAGATATCCATAGTATAGCTTTTACAATTTTCAACATCACATAGAGAAATTCTTGAAAAATCTCTTTTAGAAACAACACTCCCCATGAATCTAGATCATAATCAATTCCAAGCTATGGTGGGACATTTGACCACACCATATTTCATATATTTTACAAAACATAATGATCTTTCCATTCACCAACCTCATAATGCTCCACTCCATATTGAAGTTCTTATACAAAATAAAAAAATCAAAAGAGTTCTCATTGATGGAGGAGTTGGTTTGAATACGTGTACTTTAAAACTACTTCTCTCACTGGGATTTTCTAAAAATGCCATAGATCCTAAAAAGAAAATCAAAATTAAAGCCTATGATGAGCAAGAAAGGGCATCCAAAGGATCAATTGTGTTATCTATCAAATTTAGTCCCATGGTCAAAGATGTACCTATCAAAAAAAATTCTTCAATTATATGTTGCCATTACTGTTACACAAATGTCAATATTAACTAAGCAATGAAGAGTTTGCAGTATTTACCAAGCATATTTTAGTATTGACTAAGTAGTTAGGTAAAGAAGAAATTTTAGTGTTAACCAAGTAATTGGGTAATGAATGATATTCTTCTTGTAATGCTAACTGAGGGGTTAGGCATTGAAGGACTTCTAGTGTTAACCAAGCGTTCAATCTTAGTATTGACCAAGTGATAACATAATACAATTGCATGATAATTAATTGATTGAGGCTAACTATTTGGATGCTTATTGAGTATTTGAATGGGTATTCAAGATGACTTGACAAATGTTATGGTATATAAGAAAGGTCAAGTTGTGAGGATAAAATGTAGAGGTGAAATATGAAAAAATGGAATGTGAGCGAAGGAAAAGGTAGAGTAGGAAAGTATGGAAGATAAGATGCAAAGAATATCTAATCAGTAAGGATCTAGAGGTCAAGCTAGAACAAAGACCTCAATATGAAAAGATAGTTTTTTAATAAATCATGTCAAATTGATGTTACCTTCTAAGTATTGTAGAAATGAATAAATTTCTTATAGTCATTTTGTAAATCCTCTAACAAGGTGTCATTTTGAGATTGAAGTGTTTGAAGAACTCTAACAAGACTAGTCCTAACATAGTGATCTAAATCTCCTAACAAGGTCATACTTAACAATATGTTTGTAACCGTTAACAAGGATGGATCCTAACAAGGCTCACTTCAAAAGAGTGAAAATTATTGTGACTAGTTGCATGGTGGTTCTCCCAAATTGGGTTTCCACGTTAAATCTTTGTATCATCTATGTTCATGTTATTTTATTTATGCTTTTTGCTTTTGTAACTTAGTTACTAAAGGTTAGAAAAAAAAAAATTCATAGGAATAGTTTGTTAATTGAGTGACAATAATACTTTAGTTATAACTGAACTAGATAATATTGCATTATGAATGAGAAGTTTGATTTGACATCTAGGGAAATGGAATTATTTTTGTGGTAACTGATTCACCCCTCCCCTCTCATTCATGCTCTTCATTTCCAACAATTGGTATTAGAGAATTTGGTGCTTGCAGGAAAGGTTTCAATAGCCTAAGCTAAAGAGCAAGATGTCTTATAGTAGGGATATTCCTAAGCTTAACATATACAACATTTTAGCATGGAAGGAAGTGATGAAGCTATACCTATCAAGCATTAGTGATATTGGTCTATTCTACATGGAAATAAGAAATGTTCTAGCACCTAAACCTATGACTATGGAAGAGATGAAAGAAGAAAAGGATCACAATATAATGATGATTGATATAGTTTCCTCTCTAAACTATTCTAAATTTGATGAGGTTAAAGATTGTCCTACTACATTTGAAATGTAAGAAAAAAATGTAGAGTCTATGGAGGTGACAAAAATGTGCAAAGAGCCAAGGTAGAAAGCTTAAGAGGCAATTTTGATTGAATGAAAATGAAAGAAGGTGAAAACATTGTCCAACAAAGTGAAAGAATCAAAGAAAGTGTGAGTTCAATTAGAGATGTACGAGGAGATATAAATGATGAAATAGTGGTCAGCAAGGTATTAAGAAATATTTTTCATATTTATTCAATAAGAATTTTATAAATTCAAGAGATGAGATGCAATCTTAAAAATAATAAAACCTTGTGTGAACTTATGGAAAGATTGACAACTTTTGAGTTGGATAACTTTGATAACTATGCTCCTAATCCTAGAAACTTTGAATTTGCACTCAAAGAAAAAATAAATCTTTGTGTAAAAGGAGGAAACTCAAAAGGAAAATATGTTGATGGTGAAGAAGAACATGTTTCAGATGAAGACCTTGAAGTCATTGAAACTCTACTTGAAAAAATAGTATCAAAAGGGAAAGGAATACTGAGAGGGAAAATTCCATTTATTTGTTTCTCATGTGAAGATGTTGGTCATATTGTTGCAAGTTGTCCAAAAAAATAAGATAAAGATGAGAAAAGAAATAACAAGTTCAAAGGTAAGAAAGACTTCAAAAACTTCAAGAACTACAAAGACAAAGGTAAGAAATCTTGTTACATTACTAAAGATTTTGATAGTGATGATAATGAAGAAGTAGTAGTTTACATTTCTATTAAGGATGAATCTAATAATGAGGAAAATGAAAAGGTGGCACTTATTTCTCATGTTAGAAAAATGATACATGGATCATAGATAATGGTTTTTATAATCACATGACTGGTGAAAAAACTTATTTTGAACATTTAGAACACTATCATGGTGCAAGTGTTAGATTTGGAAACAATAAACCATGTTCTGTAAAAGGAAAAGGAATCATAGAATTAGCTAAAGGAGTCAAATGTGAAAATTCCTACTAGGTTGAAGGATTAAGACATAATCTACTCAGTGTGGCACAATTAAACAATATATAATATAAGGTAGAATTCATGAATGGAAAACCTAAACTATTGGATGGAAAAAGAAACCTAGTTGAGACTAGCAATTAGATAAAAGGTAACTAATTTTACCTAGATCTCACTAAAAGTACATGTTTTCTAGCTCAGATAGAGGAAAGTTGGATTTGGCATAAAAGAGTGTGTCATGTTAATTTTGATAACCTAGTTACCATAAGTAAGAAAAAAAGAGTAAGAGATATACCTTAGCTGAAGAAACTTGAGATGGGCATGTGTAAAAAATTTCAAATTGGAAAGAAGAGGAAAATAAGTTTCAAAAGTAAGTCTTACAATTCTAAAGAAGTTTTGGAACTAGTTCATATAGATCTTTATGGACCAATAGGTATAGAAAACTACTGTGGAGACATACATTTTGTTATATTTGTTGATGATTATTATAGAATGACGAATCTTATATTTCTAAATGATGAATCAAATGCTTTTCAAAAGTTTAAATGGTATTTTGCTAGAGTTGAGAAAGAAACATGAAAGAATCTAAAATTCCTAAGATTAGATAAAGGAGGTAAATTCATCTCAAATGAATTTAATGAGTTGTATAATGAAAGAAGAATCAAAAGACAAGTATCAAAACCTAGAACACTAGAGTAGAATGGTATAGAAGAAAGAAGGAATTGATCCATCATGGAGTGTGTAAGAACACTAATGATTGAGAAGAATGTTGCACCAAAATACTAGAGAGAAGGAATTAGCATATCAAGTCATACATTAAACTAATTTCAACTAAAGAAAGGTACAAACAAAAAAACTTATGAATAATGGTATGGGTACAAGCCTAATGTTTGTCATCTCAAAGTATTTGGAAGAAAATACTATATCCTGAAAGATGTAAGGAAAGGAAAAATTGATGCAAAAAGTGATGAAACTATATTCCTGGGGTACTCCAATAAAAAAAAAGAAATACAGATGTTTGAATCTTACTACTCATAAAGCCATAGAAAGTGAACATATGAAGATTGATGAGTTTATAGAAAGAAGTGAAGAATAGAGTAGCAAGGAGCCTAAAGATTACATAAAAGTTTGTTTACTATGAGGAGGAAATTAAGACTTTACCACAAATAGTTGAAGCCAAAAAACAAAAAAATGAACCTAGCAAATCACTGGTAGTACAACCTAAGTCATAGAAAAAGGCACCCAAGTCACAAATAGAGGCATCCAAGTCAAAGACAGGGCACCTGAGTCATAGAAAGACACTCGAGTTACAACCAAATTAGCCATAAGAGCCTGAGAAAAAGGCATAAGTGTTGGAAATATATGTGATAGACTAAGTTACTAAGAGGAGAGGGGTGAATCAGTAACCAATAAAACTTAATCCTTTATTAGCAATTAGTCCTTCATGAGTATTATGATTTAATTACATGCATGATAAACTAAACACACAAAATCAGTCATAGAACTTTGACACACAATTTGGTGGCCTAGAAACCTTCCAAATAGAAAGTAAAATTGGGGTGGGGATGATACCCACAAGGTTTAGTACTATAGTATAAATTTGGCCTATTAAGGCTTGCAATGATCACTTCTGATGATCTACCCTATTAGAAGCAATAAGGATTGCTAGATCCACCTTGCAAAAGGATTTATAGACATACATTGAAGTATGCACTTGGCAAAGAGATTTAGAAAAGACTATTAGGTCTACCTTTTGAAAGGATTTAACTAATCTACCTATTAGGATGAAACAATAGCTGATCTATGATCTACAACTTGGTTTGTTGAATGAGATTCCTTTGAGTGTAATGATCACCTTGTTGTGATAGCTAAATCTTTGCTACTCCTAATACTATTGTAACCTTTGTAATTCACTCTTTTTCTTCTCTTTACTTGTTAAATTACTTCTTGCTTCTTATTTGATGTGATACAAATGTATTACATATATACCAATACAAGTGATAAATTACAAAATCGGCCACAATACAAGTTTACAAAAAATACACAAAGTCAACCCAACTATAGGAACTTGGGTTTTGAAGACTAGCTCGGTGAGGTTCTGATACTTGAAATCCACTATCAATGCTTAACATCATCATGCACTTTGTAGATGTAGAAGCTCAGTCCATATTGGTCACTTCCAAGTAGTCTTGAACTTGGTCTACAATGGTGACTTGGCGAATACTGTGAAACTCAACATATAAATTGAGTTACTTGATTATGACTATGTAGCTTGATAAATTCTATCACTATGAGCTCAATATAAAATGAGTCATTTGGTTAACACTGAGTTACTCAGTTAACACTAGACTCATATCACATCAAATGCAAACTTGGTAAGCACTGCACAACTTGGTTTGCACTAAGGAACTTGGTAAACCTCACAAAGCTTGATTTATACTACTGATCACCAACTTGGTAGTAACTACTTGACACAAATTAAATATTATCTCTTGGACTTAGTAGCAACTCTAGAACTCGATAGAGTCTGAAATGCTTGGTTAACACTGTTAACTATACAATATGCTCGGTAGATACTTACAATTTTAATAAGTGTATGTCACTAATAACAAACATGACTAATGTCAAAAATATCCACCTTTGGCATTAGTGACAAAAATTCTTATAATCCAAAACTATATTCAAAGGTAGATGTCTAAGAATACCTTTTATTCATCACCTTGTGTCTCCAAATTAGTAGAGTATTCTATTTTTGAGATTTTTCAAAATTGGTTTTTATAAGAGATGTATCTCTGAGTATTTGTACATGTATAATATTACAATTCTCCCCCATACAGAATATACAATATACTTTATATCTTTTCACATTTGATATATATACATTTTCTCTCGCTTTATGTATACTCCTTATATTATATCTTCTCCTCTATATACATATTTCTTTATATAATATACTTCTTCTCTACAATCTTCTCCCCTTTTTGACATTAATGCCAAAATGTATGCTATAAACTATACAATAATCCCAAAATGTGATAAGAAATATACATGTACCTTTAAAATTAGTGTCATTTGTTAACATCATAATGTTTTTGACACTTGAGTGCCAACACACTTAATCATATTCCACATTGGATGCCGAGTACATCATGCATGCCGAGTGATCTTCATGTACCGAGTAGTTTTCAGATGCTGAGTGAAGATTAGCTGTCGAGTGAAAATTAGATACCGAGTAAAGATCAGTTACCGAGTGAAGTATAAGTGCTGAGCAATACAAGGTGTCGAGTGTTAACAAGTGCCAAGTGTTAATAAGTGCCGAGTGTTAACAAGTGCCGAGTAACATAAGGTGCTGAGTAATACAATTTTGTTAAGGTGCCGAGCTATCTAGGAAACAACATGTGCTGAGTATTAGAAATACTTTAGGAGCCGATAAATTTAGTAGATTAGCATAAAAGTTTGTAATTGCACAAACTATGATGCAAACAGTTTTTACAGCTGACATAAGGTAAATCTCGAAGGATTTAATGATGAGATTGAATCTTTTATTTTTCCTATGTAATTTGCATGCAGCCAATAAGAAAAATGCTAAAGCCATGCAACCAATCAGCAAAAGATAAGTATTGAGCAAAAAATGAAGATTGAATATGGATCGTAGATCCATACCTAACCCTAAATCTTCAAATGTCTTTATGAGGAAGATGAAACTTTATTGTAAAATGCAAGAGATGAGAGGTATGAGAAGATATACAAGGGTTTGCAAGGAATTTTATTTTCAGAAGTAAGGATTATCAGATCATAAAAGGATCCAGATCAGAGAAAGCAGAACAAGTGCCTGCAATCAACAATCAAGGATTGTAATCAGTCAGGTTTATTGTACCTAATACTTTCTAGCAATTGTATTAGAATAAAAATCCTATGGTGATAGGCTAGCTTAACAGCTATTTCAATAAATCCTTTAACTAGGTGATAAAATCCTTTAATAGGGTAACACTTCATGTTAAGTGTTTGAAAACCTCTAACCAGGTCACTATTGACACAGTGTAAAGCCTTTAACAGGGCAGGCCTTTAACAAGGCAAACCATTAGAAGTGGTTGAACAATATTGTTGCAGTAATTTTTGTGGGTATCATCCCCACCCTAGTTTTACCTTCTTATTCCTAGAGGGTTTCTGGGTTACCAAATTCCAGTGTTAAGTGTTATTGATGCATGTGTTTTGTTACATGTTTATTTGATGTATTTAGATGCATGCAACTTACTTTCAGTTAAAAGTTTTATTGGCTAAAGTATGAAACTTATGATTCACCCCCCCTCTCATAATTACTCTTTCCATATTTGAATATTCCAACATCATTGTCATGTGTACAATAGAATTTGCACTTCTACTAATAGTTCTATCATGTGTTCTGCAATTGAGAAGTTATTATCATGGATGAAAGTTTTGGCATGTGCAATATGTTCCTACAATACATCCATGTGTGGGAGAATCATACTCTAAATGTTTATCAATGTAGCTCTTATTCTAGCTTCTTCTCTAAGTAATTCTACTTGCATATCAGTCAAGAATCTAATCTTAATGAAGTGATCAGAGCTAGAAATTAGGTTAAGTTACAACTGTTGTGCACTTGCCTTTAGATCCTCATCAATCTTTAATAGTTTATCTCTCTTTTCCTTGGTGAAAATTGAAATGTTACATAGTTTATTGAATAGTAAAGACACATTATTGCAAGAGGTCTCTAATGAGCCTATAATAGTAGATAATTCTACTTGATGAATAGAAATTTTTTGAGAAATAAGTTCCAAAATTTTATTCTCAAATTTCTTCTCATCTTTCTGAAACAATTTCTCTTGTCCATTGAAATCATCATTGAATTTCTGGAGTACCTTTGCTAATTGATTTAAAATTGGTTGAGAAGTGTCAACCTCTATGTTTAGTGCCTTAGTTGGGATATTCTTTCCATCTTCAATTATCTAAAATTCATTATTTATTTCTTCTATAAGCCTATGCTACTTAGGTTTCTTCTTCTAAAGTTCTCCAAAAATATGCATCTAATCAGGATTGATATTTGAAATGTCCTAGTTTGGAATAAAAATCTCTTCATCAAGATTAATATCCTCTTCTTTCTCTTTGAATTTACTCAAAATTTTTTTACTCATTTAAGACTTGGTCTCAACTATCCTTCAACTTATTATTTGCATGCTAGGAATGTAAGCAAAAAGTAGAAATGGTAGGACTAGCTATAAAAATAGATACTACACTTATTGCCAAAACACTAGTATTAGAAATGCCTAGAGTAAACAAAACTAATGTAGAGGGAAGTGTTGGCTACTCAATAGATGAAGTGCATGCCATTTCTACTAATGAAGTATTGAGCTAGATAGTGGCAAATATTGATTAAGTTCTTGTACTTACAATGCTTGAAATAACCAATCCTACTAAAGCTTTCTCAGGGCTTGATGTTTTTAGTGTTTGGCTCAAACAATAAGGAAGTGAGGCTATGACCACTACATCAATTTTCTTAGGGTCAATCTCCTCAGTGCTATGCTCTTCTTCCTTGGTAGATTCGTATCCTTTTTCCTCTTCATCATCATCTATATTGTCATAATGAGTAAATTCTTCATCATCTATTTTTTTTTATAAAAAATCTTTTTCATGCTCATCATCATCCTTGTCAGTAACACTAAAAATGAAATAACTCTTCATGTGAAGAACATAAATGTTCTTCCATGTGTTGGTAACATTCCTTACAACATGTTCAATATCATTCAATAGTATAAGACAAGTGTTGAATCTCAAGGTAAGTTTTTTCTTCATTCTTCTTTAGAGATTCCTTTAACTCCTTGAATTCAAACTCGACATGAGTTGCCTTAGTGTCTACTCATATATGTCTTTTGTAGTTTTCATGGCATTATCCTATCTTGGCTTGACCAATTGATCTTCTCCATTAGATCACTTGGAAGTTGTTGAGCAAGCTAGTTTGGGGAATACTTCCACTTACCCCATTTTATACATTAATACATCTTCTATTTTCTTTTTCTCCTCTGTAGTCCTAGTCTCATACTTTAGTGCTTTGAAATTTGGTATACCTGATCTTGACTCTATATCTTTCAGCCTTTCCTAGAAGGTGGGTGGAGGCCTTTTAAAGATTACATCTCCTCCTTCTTTGTCTAGTTTTTCCCAGATGATCTTCTTGTAAACACAATAGTGGATGGTTTGGCAAGCTTGGTTATAATAACCTTACCTTTCTTCTTCATAAGCTCTTCATCCTCTAAAATCTCTTCATCTTTTGCTTCTTCATCCTCAATGTCATCTCCTTTTTTTTTAGTCAATAGAAGAGTGGAGCTGGTTTTTAGCTTTGCAATCCTCTTCTTCCATATGTTGACTACATTAGGGAGTTTGATTTCCAATTTGATTCTAGCCTTTGCTTCATCATATGTGCCAAAATATGTAGCATTTGGGTAAACAAGCTCATTAACCAATGCTTCAATAATGTCATTGGTTTCATCAATGTTAACCTCACATCTGAGAGGATTAACCCAAACAATTCTTGGTCTACCTACCAGAATATATAATTTTCCACTATCAACCATGAAACAAACATCATCTTTGTAATCATCAACTAGTTTCTTTGAAATCCTAAATCTGTTATTCATCCTTTCCTTGAATGCATCAAAGTAATTATCCGTAATACTTACATAGTTTTCTCCTATTTCAGCTATATATTCATTAATCTGATAAAGAATAGGTACATGCTTCCTCCATACTACTGCACCTTTAGATGGGAAATAATTTTGCACATAGAAAAATAGACAAGTCAAAAGTGAACTAAACTTACAAGGATTGTTCTTGGAAGTTTTTATAGTCTCCATGTTCTTGTTGAATTGGTTTAGCATTAACTTGTCAAGGTCAAGTGGTATGTTATTTTTGACCACCTTGTATGTGAGATCAACTACTTCACATGACACACTGTTGAGTCTACTCAAACTATATATCTTGTGAGTGATGGCATGTATTACAAACTTCAATTTCATGCTTGTGATACAACTGATCTTCATTCCCCTTCCATCCCACTCAGTAAGGGTTTTCTTCTCTAGCTTGACCCAACTTAGGGTTTTGGTTGATTTTTCTTTTGCCAACATAGAAAGATTAGTGATCTTATGGATCATCTTCTTGGTTGTCAAAATAGGTTGTTCCAACCATAACTAACCATTGTGCACATGATTGAGAATGAATCTTATCCATTTTATTTGAAAATCCTGTGGCATATGCAGAATGTAAGTGAAACCTTTTGTTTCAAGATGTTGATGTTCCAATTTCAACACACCATTCACACATAACTCCTTCAAAGATTCATCCACTTCTAAAGTTCCAATGAATTGAATTGCACACTTAAAATGTAAATGAATATCATTGATTAAGAGTACCTTCGATGGAATTTGAGACTGAGCTTCGCTTGGATCTAGCATTTCTGTGATGGTAGGACTCAACATAAAATCTGGTGCCTTCCATTCCACACCTTGAACTAACATATCAATCCTTTCTTCAATTTTTTGCTAGTGGATGCTATTGATGCTTGGTAGGGTTTGAGTGAACATGGAAATATTCAATAGTAATTAACTTAAATCACTTGAATGCCCTAAAATCACTCTGCATAGATAGCTCTTGAAAATTTATAGTGAGAAATGACTTCAATTTCACCCTTTTTAGAAAAATTATCCTTTTGATCACCATAAATGCCCTGGTATGATTGTTTGCTCAAATGATAGATTATCATCTACTTTTCTTGCATTAAATACTCGGTAGAGTCTTCCATGACTTAGCAACCACACAAAAAATATAGTAGCTCCCAACCTTACTCGATAGGGTCTTACAACCCAATTTTGCTCGGTAAGGTCTACAACCCAACCATGCTTGGTAAATACTAGAATATTTTGAATACTCAGTGATCTATTTGCATCTTGTATGTTGATATGGATCTTTTGTTCTACTGAGTAGAACTGATGTGAGATATCTTCTTTAGAATCCTAGTTCTAGTTCTCCTTTAAAGATCAAGTGGAAATGCTTGAGACACCCAATTCTTTAGTGACATCTTCATGATTTCTCAGACATGCATTCTCAAAAGATTTAAGAACCCATTTTTGTCTTATCTACTTCCTAATGTTATTAACTTTTTCCTTCTTTTCATCTTTAACTCTTTCAATATACATAGAGTTCTTGGAAAGATGACCAAGTTATGTACAAATGAAACATCTTCTAGTAGTATCCCTTATCCTCATGTGATGTTTCACATAATTCATTCCAATGCATCCAAATCTCCACAAAAATGACATCTACACCAAGTGCTATAGTCCCAACCAAATATAGCTTTTACAATCTATTCTACTGGGTTTGATATCTTGGTTTTGCATTTAGAAGATTTGTGCCCATGCTTCTTATGTTTGTGACATTTTCCTTCAAATTTAGGTTTTTCCTTGCATTCATTAGCCCTATGTCCATGCTGATTATAGTTGTAGCATTTTCCATTGAATTTAGCTTTCCCATTGCTCTAACATATCTTTGATGTATGACCTATCTTACCATAGTGACTACAAGTAGGTCTTTGATACTTTTGAGCTCTTTGCTTGGATTATTCAACTTCTTTTATATATACAATTCCTACTTTTCCTTTTTGTCTATAATGACTTTGATCATTCAATTGATTCATGTCTACTTGAGATTTCATCATCATTTTGTTGGTTTTATTTTCAATGTTTAGATCATTCTACAATCTTTCATTCTCTAATCTTAGATTCATGATTTCTTCATTTGCATTGGTAATCTGATCAATGAAGTTTGCTTGCCGAAGGGATAGGTGCTAAATTTCATTATTTTTTCCTTCTATCTCTTCTTTTATCTTTTTTTCTCTTCCATGACTTCACATAATCTAATTGACTAAATTTATTATTCTCTTCTCAATTTTCTTACTTCTTCTTGAAGTGAGCTATTCTTTTCCAATAGTTCCTTGATTGCATCATTAGCTTCATCTAAATTTATTTCTAAATGGATGTCTTAAATTATTTCTTCAATATGGAGTTGGTAATTCATCTGAATTTCAAGATCTTTTCTTTTTTTCAAGGATTGAAAAAGTTGCTTCTTTACTTTCTTGAGTTTTCCAATAGCCAATTCCAAATCTAGCTCCTCATTTTTGATAGCCTTGTCAAGTCTGAATACCTCCATAGCCTTTGATCTTTGCTCAAGTTGTTAAACTTCTTTCTTGAGAATCATAAAGCTTTGATACCAATTGTTGGAAATATATGTGATAGGATAAGTTATTGAGAGGAGAGGGGTGAATCAATAACCAATAAAACTTAATTCTTTATTGAAAATTAATATTTCATGAGTATTCTAATTTAATTGCATACATGAGAAACTGAAAACATAAAAGCATTCATAACACTTTGACACACAATTTAGTGACCTAGAAACCTTCCAAATAGAAAGTAAAACTAGGGTGGGGATGATATCCACAAGCTTTAGTACTGTAGTATAAAGTTGACCTATTAAGGCTTAAAATGATCACTTCTAATGATCTATCTTGTTAGAAGCAACAAGGACTACTAGGTCCACCTTGCAATTTAAGAATTGATAAACATACAATGAAGTATGGACTTGGTAAAGAGATTTACAAAAGATTGTTAGGTCTACCTTATGAAAGGAGTTAAGTACTCCACCTATTAGGATGAAATAGTAGTTGATCTCTGATCTACAACTTGGTTTGCTAAATGAGATTCCTTTGAGTGTAATGATCACCTTGCTATGATAGATAAATATTTGCTACTCCTAATAATACTATAGCCTTTGTAATTCACTCTTTTTCTCTTCTCTACTTATTACATTACTTATTGCTTCTCATTGGATGTGATAAAAATGTATTAAATATATACCAATCCAAATTATAAATTACAAAGTCAACCACAATACAAGTTTAGAAAACATACACAAAGTCGGTCTAATTGCGAGAACCTAAGTTTTGAAGACTAGCTTGCTAAGGTTCTAATACTCAACATTCACTATCAATGCTTAGCATCATCATGCACTTAGTAGACATAGAAGCTTGGTCCATACTGATCACTTTCAAGTAGTCTTGAATTCGATCTACAATGCTGATTCGGTGAATACTATGAAACTCAACATATAAACTGAGTCACTTGATTCTGACTATATAGTTTAGTAAATGTTATCATGATGAGCTCAATATAAACTGAGTCACTTGGTTAACACTAGACTCACATCACATCAACTATGAACTCAGCAAGAATTGCACATCTTTGTTTGCACTAAGGAATTCATTAAACCTACAAAGCTTAGTTTACATTGCTAATCACCAACTTGGTAGTAACTACTCAGTGCAAATTGAATACTATGTCTTAGACTTGGTAGCAACTATAGAACTCAATAGAGTTTGAAATGATTGGTTAATACTATTAACTATACAATATACTTAGTAGATACTTACAATCTAAATAAGTGTATGTCACTAATAACAAACATGACTATAATGTCAACAATAAGATCATGGAGAACCAAGTGAGCCTAGTGCTAAATCAAGAAAAAAAGATATAAGACTTATATCATTTGTTAGAAGACCTCATGCACTTGAACAAAAAATTAGAGAAGAGATAGATAAGATAATGACAAGGAAAAAATTAAAATGTACATTATTTTGGTTAATTTGAACCTAGATCTATAAAAGATGATTTAAAAGATTAAGGTTGGATAGAGCCAATGAATGGAGAAACTAAGAAAATAGAAAAAAATAAAACTTTGTCTCTTGTACCTAGACCCAATGATAAGAATGTGTTTGGTTCAAAATGGATATTCAAAAATAAGTTGAATGAGAAAGGTGAAGTAACAAGGAACAAGGCAACACTAGTATGTAAAGGCTATTCTCAAGAAGAGGGTATTGACTATGGAGAAACATTTTCTCCTATTGCAAGACTTGAAGGAGCCAGAATACTTCTAGCATATACTGAATAAAAGGCATTCAAAGTATATCATACGGATTTAAAATCATTCCTTTTAAATGGAATCTTGGAAGAAGTCTACAATGAAAAACTTAAAGGTTTCATTGATCCAAGCAAAAGAAACAAGGTATGTAAACTACACAAAGTTCCTAGAGCATGGTATGAAAGGCTATATGGATATCTAGTAAGAATTAGTTTTGAAAAGATAAATGATAATAGTAATTTATATATAAAGGAAGGAGCATAAGACAAGATACTTTTGGTAGAAATATTTGTCTATGATATCATATTTGGAGGAAATGAGATGTTATGCAAATCATTTGCTGAAGAAATGAGGAAATAATTTGAAATGTTTATATTTGGAGAGATAAAATTCTTTGTGGGCATACAAGTTCATCAAGTGAACGATGGCATATTCATCACTTAGTCAAAGTACATCAGAGAAACATTGAAAGTATTTGGAATGGAAAACTCTAAACCACACGGAACACCTATGTCTATTGGACATAAAATTTCAAAGAATGATGATTCAAAAGAGATAAATTAGATCACTTATAGATCAATGATTGGAAAACTTTAGTATGTGGTACACAATAGACCTGATATTGCATTGGCATTTGGCATAGTTGTAAGGTTTTAAAAAAATCCTAATGAAAATCACATGATGGCAATACAAATAATTCCAAGGCATCTAAAAGGAACTAAATAATGTGTTTTATGGTATAAGAAAGGAGGAAATCTTGAGTGAAGAACCTTTAGTAATGCAGATTGGGTAGGAAGCATTGATGATAGGAAAAACACTATTGGAGGGGCATTCTTTCTTGAGAAAAGATTAGTATCTTGGAAAAGAAAGAAGTAGAATTGTATTTCTCAATCTATAGTAGAAATAGAGTATTTTTCTAAATTAGTAAATTCTTCTAACATAATATGGATCAAGAAATTATTATTAGGAATGAAGGAAGAAATTAAGGAACCATTGATTATCTACTATGCAACACAAGTGCAATCAATATATCCAAAAATCCTATGATGTACACAAAGACCAAACACATTTCAATCAAGTATGATTTCCTAAGGGAATTGGTTCAAGAAAAAGAAGTGAGATTGGAATATGTGAACACTAAGGAGAATATAGTAGATATATTAACTAAGGCATTACTTAAGGATGCATTTATGTATCTAAGAGGCAAAATAGGGGTCATTCCCATTTTGGATGCTCACTAAAGCAAAAGATAGTGATGAATCAACCAAGGTCCAAGTTCCATTAAAGATCTATCACTTTGATGTAGATTTTCACACTTTAGGTGTAAAATATAGAGTAGATTGCATATGAATTAGTGCAAAAGGTACATAATAACCTCAACATTTGTATCCTTTGGTATTTGATGTCAAAGAGGGAGATTTTAATATAATCAAGGGAGAGTTTTTTTAGCATGAATACAAATGGAATTCCTTTGGGGGAGTATCCTAAGCATTGGTGAGCATGTGGAAATATTTACATGGTACATTCAAGACTATGTTTGTCATTGATGTCAACATAATAGTAAGTCTATGAAGACTGACAAAGTAGAAGATAGAGATCAACGTTGTATGGATAGAGGTTTGATGTCCAAAGGTACATTATTAAGGAAATGTTCCATATGATGTCATGATGATGAGGTTAAGTGCACATGAAGTAAGTCAAAGTCATGTGGATGTTGTAAGTGATTTAAAGGGAGCAGTACAAAGAAAAAGTACTTGAAAAGTGATTTTTGGTGATTGCATTATATCTTCTAACAAAGCTATAATCTAGAGATGCACAAATAGTTAGTGGTAGAAGATAGTCTGATGGTGATGTCAACATGTGCATAAGACCTAGTTTTGCACATGTGAGAAGTTATATAGATGATGAGCCAATAGTGCTATTAATTAATTATCTTATTATAATTAATTGGGAAAGCCTCAAGGCTGAATCAAGGAATTATTTTGAAGATGTGATATAAAGGAAAGATGTTTTCCTTGTTTTTAAGTGTGTGCGATCAAGTATGGAATGCAAAGTAGTCAAGAAAGTTCAAAAAGAAGCTGAGTGTTTGGTGAATGCAAGTAAGTGATCCAAGGGATTATTGGATGTGAATTTTGTGATCTGATAACAAGATCAGAAGAAGCTAAGGTTTGGTTGAAAGGATAGAGTAAAAGAAAGGAGAAGTACAATATAATTCTATTATTCTACAAGGAATAATACAAATATCATTTAGACATTGGGATCATTGGTCTTGTCCATGAAGCTATTTGGATAGTGGGTCCATCTAGCTTCTACAAGTCCTAACAAGGTTTGCTAAATTCCTAATAGGTTTAGAATCTCCTAATGTCTCATAATAGGGACTAATATGTTATTAGCTTTTGCCTTCTTTTCATCTTCAACTCTTCTAATTACATATAGTTCTTAGCAAGATGACCAAGTTATGTACAAATGAAACATCTTCTGGTAGTATCCCTTATCCTCATGTGATGCTTCACACAATTCATTCCAATGTGTTCAAATCTCCACAACAATGACATCTACACCAAGTGCTATAGTCCCAACCAAATATAGCTTTTACAATCTATTCTATTGGGTTCAATATCTTAGTTTTTTATTTAGAAGATTTGTGCCCATGCTTCTTACATTTGTGACATTTTCCTTCAAATTTAGGTTTGTCCTTGCACTCATTAGCCCTATGTCCATGCTAATTGTAATTGTAGCATTTTCCATTGAATTTAGCTTTTCCATTTTTCTAACATATGTTTGATGTATGACCTATCTTACTACAGTGACTACAAGTAGGTCTTTAATACTTTTGAGCTCCTTGCTTGGATGATTCACCTTCTTTTGTATATCCAATTCCTACTTTTCCTTTTTTTCTATAATGACTTTGATCATTCAATTTATTCATGTCTACTTGAGATTTCATCATCATTTCATTGATTTTCTTTTCAATGTTTAGATCATTATGCAATCTTTCATTCTCTGATCTTAGATTCATGATTTCTTCATTTGCATCGGTAAGTTGATCAATGAAGTTTGCTTGCTGAAGGGATAGGTGTTGAATTTCATTGTTCTTTCCTTCTATCTCTTCTTTTATCTTTTTTTCTCTTCCATGAGTTCACATAATCTAACTGACTAAATTTCTTATTAGGTCCTTGAAGAGAAAGCTTAATAGCTTTGGGAGATCAATGGCAAGACATTTCAGAAAGGATAGTCCTAAGTTTGATGGAACTAACTATGAAAACTAGAAAGAGAAGATGAAGACTCATCTACTTTGTATGGGTCAAAGATGCTACATTTTGATGAAAGTTAAAAAAGAAATTATGAATGAAGAAAAACTTGAAGAATGTAGTGAAGTGAAAAGAAATCTATTCATGGGCATTATGAGAGCCAGAGAAACTCTATTGACAACTCTTCTTGAGAATGAATATAGTTAGGTAAAGTTAATTCAAACATCCCATCTAATTTGGAAATCATTAGAATCTATTTTTGAAGGAGATACACATACAAAAAGGATAAGATTGTAAACTTGGATATGTGCATTTCAAGATGTTAAAATGATGGAAGATGAATATGTAAGAAGCTATATTGGTGGGATATCTAATATTGTTGTAGGAATCAAATCATATGGTAGAATCAAGGAATAAGACGAGGTTGTGTGGAAGATCTTGAAAACTTTGACACTACCATTCAAGCAAGTAGCACAGATGATTGAATTGTTAATACCTTGTATTGAGAAGTTCACCAGCAAAACTTTACTTGGAAGATTGAAAGTAAAAAAAGGTCTGAGGTAGTCTGGAGAAATGACAAGAGTTGAAAAAATTTGTAGTGCCTTAACTATTCAGCCAAATTTGTATAAAAGTGTGAGCACACATGGAGATTTTTCTAGTAGTAGTAGAACTAGATCTGATGAAGATAATAGGATTGAAGATGGTATAGCCCTTATTGTAAGAGGAGAACTAGATGGTAAGAATATCTTTAAATGTTGGACTTTTAATAAATTTGGTCATTATGCATCTAAATGTCCTAAAAAAGAGAAAAAGTATAAGGGGAATTTTAAGCCTATAAGACCTATAAATTGTCTATATGTAGATGAAGATGAGGAATATGATGGAAATTTTTAGAGTGAAAGTGATTATGAGCTAGGATTCATAGATATTAAAGAAGATGATATTGATATAAAAATTAGAGATGAAAAAGCTCTAGTTTCCCAAGTTGAGAAGAAATTTGATTGGATAATAGATGGTGGATGTTCACATCACATGATTGGTGATATGAATAAGTTTGTTAAATTTAGGAATCATGATAGAGGTATTGTTAGAGTTGGTAACAATGCAACCTATCATATTATAGGGATAGGATCTATTACTCTTGATGGAAATACTAACAATAATGATGCTTACTTTGTTGATGGATTAAAGCATAACTTGTTGAGTGTAACTACCAGGTTGGTGGATAAAGGTTATTAGTTGAAATTCATAGAAAATACTTACATTATCAAAGATAAAGATGGTAAGCTGATTGGACTAGGAACAAGGTCTAGAGATATTGTATTTCAATTGAATCCCACTGAGATAACATGTTTGGTTGCAAAAGTGGATAACAATTGGTTATGGCATAGGAGGTTTTTTCATATAGACTTTGGTAATATTGTGAAGGTTAGTAGCACATTTGCAATTAGAGATCTACCTAAGATAATAAAGCCTACTAATATTATTTGCAAAGAATGTCTCTTGGCTAAGCACAAGAAGATATCATTTTCCAGTAAGAAGTTCACTACTAAATAGAAGCTAGAGTTTTTTTACATAGATTTGAGTGGACTCTCAAGGACAAGAGGATTCTATGGAGAAAGATATTTCATGATTTTACTAGAATGATGTGGGTATCATTCCTTGAAGAAAAGTCTAAAGCATTTGAGAAGTTTAAGATATTTACGAATAGAGTTGAGAATGAATATGGTGTTAAGATAAAATGTTTGAGATTAGATAGAGGAGAGTTTATCTCTAGAGAGTTTGACATATTTTTTGAAGAGAATGAAACCAAGGAAAAATTATCTTCACCCAAGACTCCTGAGTAGAATAGGATTACTGAAAGAAAAAACATATCAATAGAAGAGGCTACAAGAGAAATGATCTTTGAAAATGATGTATTAAAGACATGTTGGAGATAAGTCCAGTCAATAAAATAGTGTACTCTATGAGTAGAGTATAGATTAGAAAAGGTATGGATAAGACCCCTTATGAATTATGGTTTGGTCATTTATCCTTAGTAAAGTATTTCAAAATCTTTGGAAGAAAATGTTATATAAAGAGAGATGACGACATTGGTAAGTTTGGTTTCTTTGTTATGCATTAAAAAGTAAATATTACAAATGTTTTAAACATAGAACCGAGACAATAGTTAAATGTGCAAATGTAAAAGTTGATGAAAAGTTTGGAATTAAGGAAAAGATGATGGATTACAATTATGATAAAGAAGAAGATAATACTAGAGTTGTTAGATAGAATGTAGAAGTTTTCTTTGAGACTAACACTAATCTACAAAATGATATGCAAATTGTTAAGCAAAGAGGAGAAATATCTAAACCAAGAGAAGAGGTAAGAGTTGAGTTAGAAAATCCTATCTCTAACAAGAATATGACAAAGAATCACCCTCCAGAGAAGATAATTGGAAGCAAAGACAATGGAGCAATGACAAGGAAAAAAGTTAATGAAGAGATATGTTTGATTTCTCAAGTTGAACCTAAGAGCACAGATGAAGCATGTAAAGATGATAATTTGATTCAAGAAATTAAGGAAGAATTAGTTCAGACTATGAAGAATGAAACATGGGAATTGGTTCCAAGACCTAAAGACAAGAATGTTATTGGAACCAAATGGGTATTCAAAAACAAGATGAATGAACAAGGTGAAGTGGTAAGAAACAAGGCTAACCTTGTGTGCAAAGGATATTCACAACAAGAAGGAATAGACTATGAGGATACATATGCCCCTATAGCTAGAATAAATTAGGGAGAATGTTCCTATCTTATGTAGAGAATAGTAAATTTAAAGTGTATTAGATCAACATCAAATTAGCCTTCCTAAATGGAGAACTTGAAGAAGAGGTATACATTGAGCAGCCAAAAGGTTTCCCTTTGGCTAAAGAAAAAGACATGGTATGGAGACTAAAGAAATCTCTACATGATCTGAATCAAGCACTTAGAACTTGGTATGCAAGGTTGGACAATTATTTGGCAAAGCTTGGATTTTCTAAAGATATGACAGATAGTAACTTGTATTTGAAAGAAATAGAAAATGAATTGCTGATAATAGTAATATTTGTTGATGACATAATATTTGGAAGTGATGATAAAGCAATTGATACATTTGAAAAAAAATGAAAAATGAGTTTGAAATGAGTATAAGTGGAGAAATGATGTTTTTTCGAGGTTTATAGATTGTACAGAATAGTGATTATATTTTTATTTCACAAGATAAGTATCTAAAAGACTTATTGAAGAGATTTGGATTGAAAAGTTGTAAGCCTATTGGTGCACCAATGATAACTGGTCACAAGTTATTTAGAAAAGATGATACACCTATAGTTGAGAAAAAGAAGTATAGATCTATGATTGGTGGTTTTCAATACTTGACTTACACCAGACAAGATATAACAAATGCTATTGGGATTGTAGCTAGATTTCAAGATGATCCTAAGGAGTATCATTATACAACAATAAAGATGATATTAAAATATTTTAAGGGAGCATATGATTATGGAATATCGTATGATAATGTTGATAACAATTATTTAGTTGTATATTATCATTGATGTTACAAAAATGTTATATTCTAACCGAGCACTACAAGTTGGAACAAAGTTCAGAAGACTCTTGTATCATCTGAGTAGAAGAAAATTTTAGTGATCTAGTTAAAGCCAAGATAGGTTGGTCACCAAAGGAGTTCTATTGTAATTGAGTTAGAAGTTTAGTGTAAATTGATTTAGATTGGTTACCAAGGAACTCAGTGGTAACCAAGTGACATAGTTTCAATTCAAGCCGACTTGCATCAAAATAATTTTTTTATTTTTTATTTTTTATTCAAGCCAACTTAATGGATGTTAATTATTTATTTGTAAGGATATTCAATCTAACTTGACATTGTATTTCATATATATGAAAGGTCAATTTGTGGGATGAAATATAGAAGTTGTGAAAGAAGATACGATGCAAATTAAGAAGGATATATAATTAAGGGAAAAATATCCAAGGAGCTACAAATAATATCTAGAGGATAAGCCATAATAGTGATATGAATCTACAATCCCCATTTCTTCATAAATCAGGTCAATCATTGTTAGATAGTAACAATGATTGACCTAATTTATGAAGCAACTAGATTGCAGATTTAGATCACTACTTTGGCTTATACTCTTGATCCTTTTGGATCGAAATATTCTTTGTAGCTCCTTAGATATTATACCATTAATTAGATATCCTTCTTAATTTGTATCTTATCTTCTTTCACAACTTCTATATTTCATCCCACAACTTGACCTTTCATATATATGAAATACAATGTCAAGTTAGTTTGAATATCCTTACAAAGAAAAAATTAACATTTATTAAATTAGCTTGCATAAAAAAAAAAGATAAAGAAAATTATTTTGATGCATGTTGGCTTGAACCAAATATGGCTCACTCGGTTACCACTGAGTTCCTTGGTAATTGTCCTATCTCAATTCACACTGAAATTCAAACTTGGTTACAACTAAACTTCTTTGGTGACTGGACTAATTCAGCTTCAAGTGGATCACTAAACTTGTGTTCTTATTGGCTGATATAGGAGTCTTTTGAGCTTTGTTCCAACTAGCACTACTCAGTTAGAGTATAACATTTATGTAACATCAATGCCAATATAAAACTGAATAATTATTATCAACAATCTCCCTCTTTGGCATCAATGGCAACACAACATGTCATTATGCAAACAAAACTTAGAGAAATCAAATTATTTATAAGATTTTATAATATCCTTATTTTCATTCTAATTCTCTATCCATCCATGAGAACTCCCTATAGCATTCTCCTTTTGCCATCTTATCTTTAGACTCCATCAAATCAAGTTCTCCCTCTTTCTGATATGCATATCACTTCCTCTGATTTTTCTTTGAATACATCAAATATTTCCCTTAAATAAGTATATGACATAATTCAATCTCTTCCTCTTTGACATAAGATGCCAAAGAATTTTTTTTATAATGCATCTAATGTACTGATTCATATGCAATGAGCTCTAACTATTTTTTATCAGCTAGATAGATCTTCAATATAGTTTGGTTGATGCATCACTAATCTATACTCTAGTGAGCATTAGATAGGAAAATGACCCCTAGCTTTCCTCTTAGATACAAAAATGCATCCTTATGTAAAGGTTTGATAATTATGTCAATAACCTACTCCTTTGTGTTAACATATTCCAATCTAACTTCTTTATCTTGAACTAATTCTCTTATAAAATAATACTTGATTGTAATGTGTCTTGTCTTCGTGTGCATCACTAGATTTTTAGATATGTTAATTGGACTTGTGCTATCACAATAGATAACCTTTAGATCCTTTATTTCTTCCATCATTCTTGAAATAATTCTTGATAATAGTTTCTTGAACCATATAATGTTGGAGCAATTAACTACAACAACAACATATTCTACCTTTATTGTAGACTGAGAGATACAATTTTGCTTCTTACTTGTCAAAGATACTAACCTCTTTCCAAGAAATAATGCTCCTCCACTAGTTCTCTTCTTGTCATTAATGCTTCCAAATCAATCAACATCACTAAAATATTTCAACTCAAAGTTCCCTCATCTCATGTACAATAGACCATAGTCTTGAGTAGCTCCTAGATATCTCATAATTTTTTTGATTTCCATCATATGATTTTATTTGGGATTTGTAGAGAACCTTGCAACTATACCAATTACTAATGCAATATGAGGTCTTATGTGAACAACATACTAAAGTTTTCCAATCATAGATCTATAGGTGATTTGATTTACCTCCTTTGAATCATTATCCTTGGATAACTTGTGTCTAGTAGACATAGGTGTTCCGACTAGTTCAAAATCTTCCATTCCAAAGGTCTCCAATATCTCCTTTGACTACAACTTGAATTATTTTGACTAAGACTTAGTTAGAATTTTTTCTAACTCAGGTTGCACTAGCTACAACTTAGGTTGCACTGGTTGCAATCTGGCCTCCTCTATTTGAGACTTGGTTCACATAGTTTGTGACTTAGGTTCCTCTATCTAAGCTAGAAGACATATAGTTTTAGTGAAGTCCAGGAAAAATAAAATTCCTTTTGTTAGATTGCTAGTTCAGACTAGGTTTCCTTCACCATCTAGAAGCTTGGCCTTCCCATTCCTAAATTCTACCTTGAATTCAATGTTGTCCAGCTATGTCACACTTAGAAGGTTGTGTTTGAGTCCTTCAACCCAGTCGACATTATAACATCTAATTCCATCAGTCAATGCAGTACAACCTTTTCCCTTCACATAATATGGTTCATTGTTTCCAAATTTGACACTTCCACCATCATAGTGCTCCAAGTGTTCAAACTTTATTTTATCACCAGTCATGTGATGAGATCAACCACTATCTATTATCCATGTGTCATTCTTTCTTACATGAGAAATAAGTACCATCTTTTTATTATCCTCATCGTCCTCATCATGTTTAATAGAAATATATACCATTTCATCTTCATAATCACTATCAAAATCTTTAGCAATATAACAAGATTTGTTACCTTTGTCTTTGTAGTCTTTGTAGCTTTTGAAATATTTCTTGCCTTTGAACTTGCTGGATTTTTTGTCATCTTTTCTTTCCTTGTTTGGACACCTTGTAAAAATGTGACCAACTTCTTCATAAGAAAAAAAAATCAAAGGAATTTTGTCTTTATATTTACCTTTTCCTTTACCTAAGGATGCTTTTTTTTATCTAAGAAGAAAGCTAGGGGTCATTCCCCTATTTGATGCTCACTAGGGTACATATTAGTGATGCATCAACCAAAATATATTGATGATCTATCTAGTTGATGCAAAATAGTTAGAGCACAATGCATATGAATTAGTACATTAGGTACATTATATGTCAAGGACTTGGTCAAGTCTACCCATGCTCAATTAGGTCTAACATCTCGGTTAGAACTAGTAGCTCAGCCTGGTCTTAGTCTATCATCTATCCAAGTGCATCTAATATGTTGATCTAAACTATTTTTCTTGGATGACTAGAGCTGATGTAGAATATAAATTTTATCACAACTCTAGTGATCTCCTTATATATTTATGCAGAGATGATTGAATCACCAAATATATTGTCTTGGGTGTTAATGAACTCACTAATTTAACTAGAATTCTCTGGAGACTTCTTTACCCATTTCTACTTCATTTGACTTCTGATTGTGTCAACCTTTACTTTCTTTTCATCTTCAACTTTTCCTTTATTCATGTAATTATTTGCTAGATGACCAAGTTCTTTGCATAAAAAGCATCTTCCAGTAGGATCCCTTTTTCTAAGGTGAGTCTTCATGTAGTTTGGTTCAGTGTGCCCAAACTCTCCACATAAATAACATCTATAGAAAGTGTTGTAGTTGTCCCAGCCAAAGATTACTTTAGCAAGTTGTTCAATAGGATTCTAATTATTGGTTCTACACTCTGAAGATTTATGACCCTATTAGAAACATTTTCCTTCAAATTTAGTCTTCTTTGTGTATTCACTTACTCTATGCCCATGCTTGTTATAACTATAACATTTTTCATTAAACCTTGAATTTCCATTTCTCCAATACTTTTTTGAAGTATGCCATATTTTTCCACAATGACTACATGTAGGTCTTTTATTGTTTTGAGATCCTTGTTATGATGACTCTCCTTGTTCAGTATATCCCAATCTTGCTTTACCTTTCTATCTTTTCTGGGATAGCTAAGCTAATTAATTCATGTTTTTTTGTGAATTCATTATTATTTCATTTGTTTCTTTTTCTACTCTAAGATCATCCATGAGTCTTTCATTTTTTTTCCATAGATGACTGACTTCTTGATTTGAAATGTTCAATTGATTTATCAAGTCTACTTGATGTAGTGAAGGCAGGTGGATTTCATTGTCCTTTTCTTCTATCCTAGTGCTAAGTAGTATTTTGTCTTCTTCTGCCATATTTTTGTCATTTTCATCTTGGTTCTTTTATTTCGTGACTTCACATATCATGACTAAGTAGATCTCTTATTCCCTTTTCAATTTTCTAACTTCTTCTCGAAGAATAAGGTTCCTTCCAAGTAGATCTTCTATATGTGCATCTGCTTCATCGAAACTTCTTTCTTTTTAAATATCTTCAATTTTTTCTTCTATGTAGACATTGTCATTCATTTGTGTTGCAAATTATTTTCTTCTTCTTAGGGATTGAGAGAGTTGCTCCTTTAGTTTCTTTATTTTCTCCATGGCCACATATAGATCCAAATTTTCATTCTTAATGGCCTTCTCTATCTTTGTACACCTCTAATATGTCTGATCTTTTCTCTCAAGTTGCTAAATATTCTGATATGAGAACTCAGCTCTAATACCAATTGTTGGAAATGTAGTGCAAACTAGGTGACTAGGGGTGGGGGCAGGTTGAATCAGAAACAACTTAAACTTCTTCTACTTGAACCACTTTGTTATATTTTTCTAATGTACTTGCATGCATGAAACAATAAAGAATTAAAGTAACAACACTATAACACAATATTTGGTAACCTAGAAACTCTCTAAGTAGAAGGTAAAATTGGGGTGGGGATGACACCCATAATGCTTCATTGCTACAATAGTAAAATTAATTGGTTAAGGCTTACAAAATGATCACTTTTGGTGATCTTACCTTGTTAGGAGTAATAAGGACTATTAGGTCCACTATGTGAAGGAATTTATATAATAAAATTAAGTATGCACTTTGATAGGAGTTTCTACAAGTATTGTTAGGTCCACCCTGTTAAAGGATTTGGCATTGATGCACCTATTAGGATGAATTAGTGGATTGATATCTAAAATGAAACTTGATTGCTATTAAAGATCCTTTAAGGTAAAATAATCATCAAAATGTGATAGACGAGTCTCTTCCTTTCCTTGTGATGCTTGTAGCCTTCTAGACAATCTACCCTTTCATATTCACTAATGCTTAATGATGATACAATGAATACACACTCTTAATTAGATTTAAACAAATCTTATATTCATTTAAATAAATTCTTTAATAGGTTGACTAAAACATGAATAGTTCCAAAACAATCACCAAGTTGGCTCAGTGCAATAACTTGAGTCAATGTTGTACTCGAGCAATACTATAAACACTCGGTCACCACTTGTTGAGAGAATGGGTATTGCACACATTGCATAATATTATTATATTTTATTATTTTATTTTATTATGTAATGTTATACCTAGATAGATGCACAACATGTAAATATTCCCATGGGACATACTTGATGAGTTGTATTGTAACATTGTGATAATATTTCGTCTAATTATTTAATATTGGGGTAAAGAATTAAATTTCCAATATTAAATGTGGGGTCAATGGCTTATAGGTAACACATAGTTTATGTAATACCACTTGGTGGTTTTGTGGGACTTTCTACTATATAAGAAACCACAATAGTAGTTATTGGTGAGAAGGAGAAAGAAAGAAGGGAAAAAGGGAAAGAGTCGAGTAGGAAGGCTTGACAAGTTATCCAAGGGAGCATTTGTGAAGGTCAAAAGCATGGCATGGGATGTGTGGATTCATGCTTATTCACATAATTTCTTGGTTGTGGCTATGGAATTGAAGACTTCAATGGTTGTATTGCAATGGTGTTTTGCTAAATAATACATGGTGATCCAGATGCTTTCAGAGGCTAAGTTTTTCCCTCAATGAGGGTTTCCCAAGGTATATCTTGTGTCACATTTTTGTGGGTATGTTGTCTATTCTCTTGCATGTAGATTTTAATTGCATATTTATTTCAGATCTTTTATGGGTTATGTGGAAATGGTTACATTCTTTATTGTAAGCTTCCTTACAAGTGGTATCAAAGCTATGGTTTTATTATTATAACCTTAGATTGAATCCATGGGAATGCATGAGAGGATAAAAGAAAGGGAAAGATACATGAGTTGTTTATTGTAGATCTGAGGGTTTTGGATTTTCTATTATGATGAGATATTGGTAAATTCAGACATGTGAAATTGTTGGACAAATAAATTTTTTGGATGTTTCATTTAAATGAGGGCTTTTAGGGGGAGCTTGTAGAAATGACCTCCTAGGTAAAAAATAGACCTCACCATTGGATCTAGGTCGATGTTTCCATAAATTTTGATATATAATATGCCCTATTTTGGCCATGTTTAGAGGAAATGAAAGAGTTTTTTAGTTTCAACCAATGATGCCTGTCAAATTTAATCCTGTCAGAATTTGTCATCACAAAAAAATCATAGTGAAAATGGTAAAAAGACTATCTTAGTAAAATGACCATAACTTTCTCTCAGGATACCGGATTTCAGACTTCTTATAGGTGTTGGAAAGCTAATTTAGAGCATGGTTTTAAGAGCCTGCAAGTTAGATTTTTTAAAAATTTTGAGCACAAATTAGGGCATAACTTGGGCATACAGAGTCAGATTCTAGACTTCAAGTAGTTAATAAAAAGCTCTTAGAGAGCTCTACTAATTGGTTTAGATTTTGTGTAGGTTTGAGATGCTTTAATTGGCAATATATTAATCTAAATAGTTTAAGGTATATATTGAATATGTTAACATTGTATGTTTGGAGATTTATGATTTGATGTCATTGTATACTTAGTTCATATTTCAGATTGGTCTCCTGATGATATGGTTATCGGTGTTTGGTTTGGATATGTATGATGACTTGTTGGGTGTACAAGTTGTGTAGTGTTGTAAGCGGTCTATACTTACAAGTTGCATTTATGGCTTGGATATGGGTTGTCTTTGCCCATTGATCTTTTATTATTGACACATATTTAGATTGGTGGTTTGGATTTGGGTTGTCTATGCCATAAGTCACATGATTTACTAATTTTTATTCATGGAGAAGGGATGGGCTATTGTTACTATGTATAGTTACAGTGAAGGATTGTGGTTAACTATTTTATGTTGACAAGTGGGACATATTGAGAGTCAGATTCTTAGTTGATGGATGTGATTATAGTAACATAGATTTTGGCATGACATGATTGGATATATAGATACATCCTTGATGTTCATTGGTTTGGATTCTTGATTTGGTTATGGTGGTATATTTTCTTGGTTGAGGATCATGATGTGCACTTTGAGTTCTTTGATGATTTGATGCTTCGGTTGATTCTCATAGTTAGAGGATGGTTTTTTCATCATGATGTCATTGATAACTTGGATACATAGACTAGTAGGAGATTGCAATAGTGATGAGGTGGTAGTGCAGGATTAGTTCCTAGTTTGGTTTATATCTTCTTGGTTTGGAGATGGTTTCACCTGGTACCAAAACTTTGGTTGTGTAAGTGTAGATCTAGAGGATCTTCATGTAGGAGATGGATTGTATGATTCCATAGTTGACTTGGCATCATGGTTGAGTGGGATTTTTTTGGAATTTATATATTTATTGAGTGTTTGTAGATGTTGGAGGTTTGTCTTAGATCTTGTTGCTGCAGAAGCATCTTTGACATTTGCATGGTGCTCTTGGATATCTTCATGGTGTGTGAAGATGGTTAGATCTTGAAGACTCATGGAGTTCTTTGTTATCTTCATGGTATGTGAAGATGGTTCTTCATGGTATGTGGAGATGGTTGCATCTTGTGGACTAATGGGGTTCTTGGTAAAGGTGTGGTTTATGCTTTCATTTGACATGTTATCTTCGGTGTTAGGATGGTTTCACTTTTATGTCATATTATACTCTTGATACACATTTAGAGTTGAGATGGTTAGATCATGTTGTCATGTTTATGGTCTCGAGGCCATGGTTGGAACTTTGACATTGATCATAAGTTGGATACTTCATGATATTTCTATATTGCATTTGGAGTTGGTATGGATTGATTGGTTATAGGTGCTCATGGATACTTAGAGATAGTGGTGATGCTGATTTCTCTTGGATTAGAGAAGTATTTGTTGGGATAGTTGTTTGGTTTCAACAGGAAGTCTGAGGGGCATTCACCTAATATGGACTTGAGAGGAGATTGTTCTTAGATTAGTCTTGGTTGGAGACTTGAATCTCTTGATGAGCATTCACATTCACCATGCTCTTAGTCTACTCAATGGTTTGCTACTTGAGAGGTATAGCCCACTGTTTCTCTCAAGTGCATTATTTTTATCCTTGTTTTTCATGGATATGGATCTTGAGCTATGGTAAATGAGTTAGTTCTAGAGGGTTCATTTGAGAGATGGTTTAGTATTGGTTATCTCCATTTACATATGTAGTTATACTAGTTGAGTTTGGGAGATGGTTCTATATTGGGCGTATTTCTTGGATTAGGAATGGTTATTCCTTGGTTTAGGAATGGTTCATGATTTTGATCTTCTTAGAGGCTTACATCCATGATTAGTTATATGGTATGGTTTGGGTGTTGTTGAGGCTTCTTTTTGGGGTTTTATGGAGGGATCATATTTTCACAGTCTACATCTAGTGGTGTGTGTATAAGGACATGATACAGGTTATGACTTGTGTGGTTTCTCTCTAGTATTGGTTATCTTCTTAGATGTTTGGTTTCACTTACATTGGATCTGAGATTGATTATAGATTATGATCACTAGTTTGTGCTCATGCATGTCATGTGAGAGATGACATGGTTATTCCTTTATCTCTTTTCTCTATTAGTTGTGGAGAGATTGAGAAAGTATTGGAGATTTTTTATGAGAGTTGTTCTTGTAGGTTATTGGTTTATGTGTTGTGCATGTCCTTGAAACTACATGGATTCACTTCTTTCGAATGTTGTGAGTGGATTGGTTATAGATTTGACATTCTCTTTTACAATGAGAGCTTCTTGATATATATGTGGCAAGTATTGCTCTTGAGGCTTATGATTGTAGGTTGTAGATTGGATATGTTGATGATGTGAGATTTACTTGGTATACCTTTAGAGGTATGGATAATTGGATGGGTTTAGAACTTGCTGTGGGTGCTATTTCAGCTATGGATATTTTGACAACTATGGATATATGGGATTACCATTGGATCAGGTTTTTTGTGCTTGGCATTTTAGTTGGTATAGGATTTTATGATCTTCTAATACAACAATTTGGGTGGATTTCTCTTTAGATGGCTTCTATGTATGTCTAGTGTAGTGGTGTAATAGGAAGTGGATTCATTCATGTTTGAGAAGCTGGATACTTTGATTTTTTTGTAAGTACTAGGATGGAGCACATGGTGTACTTTGATCCTTGATGATAGATGTGGTGGGAGGGATTCTTCACTTGTTGATTTATGTTGCTACAAATTGACCCTATGTCTTGTAATTATTTTAGAATAACTAAGAGGGGGGTTGAATCTATTATTCAAGATCCAGATGTACAAATAATTTTTTTCACAATTTAGTGAACCCATAAAAAATTTGTAAACATGCATGCATTCATTGTGTGTTAACTATAACTGATATGTTATTGCCAAATTAACTTGCAGAAATGTAAAGCATCAAACAAAATATATTCATCAACACATTTGACACAATGATTTAATGTGGAAACCCAATTTGGGAAAAACCACCAGTAAGATGCTACTACTTTTTCACTGTTCTAAATTGATGCCCTATTAAAGGCCAAGTCTATTAAAGGTTACAATACACACTGTTAAATGTGACCTAGTAAAGGGATTTTAATCACCTCTTAAAAGTGATCCTTGTTAGAGGACTTCAGGCTATTCACTTGGAATACCACCCTATTAAAGGATTTCCTAATGACTATTAAGTCAACTTTACTCCAACAGATTTACCCTAGGTTGATACAATTGTTAGAAGTAATAGTAGAGCTTTAATCTAATACAACTTACAACCTTACTTACAAATTATAAAACATTATTCAGTCCTCAACTTTGCTTAGCTTCCAATCTTTGCAGCTCTGATAGCTTGATCATCCTTCAAGCCTTCATCCTCTTTAAGCCTTATTATTTAGTTCACCATTGTAGACTTCTTACTTGGGTCACTTGATGAAGTAAACCCTTTCCTTCTCCTTGTCAAATTTTGGCATTCAAACTCTCTAGCCTCTTTGCTTCATGACTAGACATCCCTAGTTATAGAAAATTATAATATTTTTCCCATTCATTATCCAACACCAAAATTAGGGTTTTCGATGGATTAGGTAGGATACAATGTATCCACCCCATATTTTTTCTTCTCTAGAAACTTCTCTTAGAATCCATTTGAATTTTCCTCCAACATAGTTTACATTGGATTCTATCAATCTTATCTTCCTCCTGATTCACAAGTTTCAAGAAAAAAACTTGTCAGCTTTTATTTTGTGAATCTTTGATCTTTTCATAATGCAATAGCTTGAAATTATCAATTTACTGATGCTCAGCACATACTATGTTACTTGACATCTATTATAAAATCACTCAACATCAACTATATTTTACTAGTGCTTGACATCAACCAAAAATTACTCACTTCAACTAACTTTCTTGGCACCTACTAACTTACTCAGCATCAACTAGATTTTATTGGTGCTTGACATCAACTAGAATTTGATTTTACTTGGCTCCAACTAACTTTTTTCTCGACTTGCACTAACTTTTCTCAACACCTACTATCAACTTGGTCAAGCTTGGAAAATGATCTTTGTTTAACTTTATTCTTCTGAGCTTTCTAAGTGTAGCTAGTCATTTTGTAACCTCAAGTAGATCATCAATACATTATTTTATCACTATCTTAACTAATTCTTGCACTTCAATACATAATCATAACTCAACCTTTCCTCTAGGTACTTGTGTTACATATAAGCAATTTTCTTACCAACATGTAGTAGGTTTGACATCAGTGACAAAACAATGATTGAAACACAGAGTCTACTTCAACAATCTTACTACTCAAATGATCTTTTCAATCATAAATCAATAATCTCCCTCTTTGGTATTGATGGAAAAACAAATTGATCAGTAGGTTGAATAAATGATGAACATCATATTCCATCAAACTAACTAGGTTAAAATAGTAAGGCAATTTACCAAAAAGAAAACTCTTTGAAATTTATTCCTCTATCAACAACTCCCTTTTGATTAGGTTACAAAATATAACTCCTTTTTTGTTCTGATCTTTCTCTTGATCTGATTGCTTCTAGCTATTTCCTTAATTCTTTCTTTCTTTCTCCCTCTTTATTTCTTACCAAACTAATCATCTGATGATGCACTCTCTCCATTGTTCCTCTTGCACTGATCATTTTAATGTACTTTCTCTCTCTTTGACAACAATACCAAAGACATATACTCAACACTTGGCATCTTTTATATATGCAAATATAGACTTTTTTAGGCTCTACAATTTTCTCCCTCTATCACCTTGCTTATGACTGATTTATAATTTCAATTTTGTGATTACTTTAGGCAATCCCTAAAGTAAGATCCTCTGCATCAATTTGTATGAAATGAATATCAGCTTGTTTGATGCAAGGTACTCCCTCTATCTTTTACATAGCCTTTGATAGGGGTATCACCCCTAGTTTACCTCTTAGATACTCATAAGAATCCTTAGGTAATGCCTTGGTGAAGATATTAGAAATTTGCTCCTTTGTGTTGATATATTCCATCTTCACCTCTTTATCTTGAACCAACTCTGTTACAAAATGATACTTTATTGCAATGTGCTTTGTCTTTGTATGCATTATAGGGATCTTTGATATATTGATAGCACTTGTATTATCACAATAAAGTGTTATTGGTTTTGTGATTTCTTCCTTCATTCCCTTAAGTAGCTATTTGATCCATACAATGTTTGTGCAATTCATAGCAGCAACAATATACTTTGCTTCAATAGTAGATTGGGAAGCACAACTCTACTTCCTTCTAGTCCATGTAACAAGTCTTCTACCTAAGAAGAATGCTTCTCTGCTGGTGCTCTTTCTATCATCAATATTTCTAGCCCAATCAACATCAATTTAGGCTTTCAGTTCAAAATTTTCGTTATTCTTATAGTATAAACCATACTCTTCTATTCCTTTTAAGAATCTCATTATTCTTTTCACAACCATCAAGTGATTTTCTCTAGGGTTAGTAGAGAATCTTGCAACTATCCCCATAGCTAATGTAATATTAGGTCTACTGTGTACTACATATTACAATTTTCCAATCATGGATATATATAATGTTTGATTGACCTCAGTTAAATCATCATTCTTTTATAGCTTGAGTGATGTTACCATATGTATATTTACTGGTTTTGAATCCTCTAGTCCAAATTTCTTTGATATCTCCTTGACATAATTTGACTGAGTGATATAGACAACATGTTTCATTTAATAAACTTATAATCCCACAAAGAATTTGATCTCCCCAAATATTGACATTTCAAACTCTTGCTTCATTTGTTTTTGAAATTCTTTACACAAAGCATCTTGTCCTCCAAATATGATGTCATCAAAAAATATTTTAGATAACAATATACCTTTTTCTTTATCTATTTTTGTTAGGATAAACCACAGACAGAAATAAAAACTACATGCAAATATAACCAATAACAAAAAAATAATAGAACACACAGAAATGAACACAAGGCACCAAGATTTAACGTGGTTCACCCAATCCCTTGGCTACGTCCACCAAACAACAAGTCCGATCTTATTACAATCCAGTGATTACAACCTGATTACAATCCGTAATCCCTTACAGCTCAATACCGCCGCAAGAACCAATTTCGTATCACCACATATCAAAAATACCCAACCCTAAGCCCTTTTATACAAGTATTAAACCGCTTTAGGGTTATAACATGTCGGCCATATGTCGGCCATAATATGTCGGCTACCATGTCGATGTCGGCTACTTCCAAAAAAACATTTTTTTCGGGGTGATGCCCCGAACCCCACTATTTATGAAGTATGTACAGTACTTTCCTGATCAGTCACCACAATCTAACAATCTCCCACTTGGGGACTGATCAGGCTCCACACTAAACAACAATCTCCCACTTGGAGACTGATCTTGTAGCAATACAACTACCGCATGGGGCTCCCACTGGATCAAACCACCCTGGACTCTGCTGTTCTTTTATTCACATTTAGTCTAAAAGACCAACTGAAGCTGAAGAGGAGTTCAGCTTCTCCCTTGTGACAACCTTTGTCAACATATCTGCTGGATTTTCATTGGTATGTATCTTCTCCAGCTTTAACTGTCCATCCTCCAAAACTAACTGAATGAAATGGTACCGCAACTGTATGTGTTTGGTCTTAGAATGCAGAGCTGAATTCTTAGCAAGATGAATGGCACTCTGACTATCTGTGAACAAAAAATTATCCTTCTGAGGATGTCCCAATTCTTCCAAGAAGAACTGAAGCCATATCATCTCTTTGGCGGCCTCTGTAGCAGCAACATACTCTGCCTCTGTAGTGGAGAGAGCATTAATCTTCTGTAGCCTAGAAACCCAGCTCACGGCTGCCCCACCAACAGTAAAGACATAACCTATAGTACTCCGCCTGGTATCAATATCCCCAGCCAAATCTGAGTCAACATAGCCCTGTAAATCAGTAGTAGAGCCCCCAAAGTGTAAACACTTATTGGATGTTCCTCTCAAATATCTGAGAATCCACTTGACAACATTCCAATGCTCAAAACCTGGATGACTCATATACCTGCTAACGACTCCCACTGCATGTGCAATATCTGGCCTAGTGCATACCATAGCATACATCAAACTTCCTACAGCTGAAGCATAGGGTACCTTGGACATCTTATCCTCCTCTTCCTGTGTCTTGGGACACATCTCCTTAGTCAATTTCAAATGACCAGGTAAAGGTGTGCTGACAGCTTTAGCATTCTCCATAGAGAAACGTTGCAACACCTTCTCAACATAATCAGCTTGAGATAGCATCAATGTTCTGTTCTTCCTATCTCTGCAAATCTTCATACCAAGGATTTGTTTTGCTGCCCCCAAATCCTTCATAGCAAATGCATGTGCTAATTGGCATTTCAGCCCCTTAATATGATCCATGTTAGACCCAGCTATAAGCATATCATCAACATATAAACATAAAATAATGTAACTATCATCATCCAACCTCTTAAAATAAACACAGTAATCTGAATGACACCTATTATATCCATGCTCATGCATAAAACTGTCAAATTTCAGATACCATTGCCGAGGTGCTTGCTTCAGGCCATATAAACTTTTCTTCAATTTGCACACTAAGTTCTCCTTACCTTTGACCTCAAAACCCTGTGGCTGAGCCATATATATTTCTTCATCCAAATCACCATGAAGAAAGGCTATTTTAACATCCATCTGCTCTAAATGCAAATCTTCAGTAGCCACAAGACTTAAAACAGTACGAATAGAAGTCATTTTAACAACAGGAGAAAATATTTCATCAAAATCAATTCCTTTTTTCTGTGCAAATCCTTTTACAACTAACCTGGCCTTAAATCTTTTCTTACCTCCTTCCTCTTCTTTCAACCTGTAAACCCATTTATTCTGTAAAACCTTTTTACCTGCAGGCAACTTGCACAAATCCCATGTCTTATTTTTCAGCAAAGAGTCCATTTCATCTTTCATTGCAGACTCCCACTGAATCTTAGCATCCACCTGCACAGCTTCATCATAACTTTCAGGTTCACCAGCATCAGTAAGTAAAATAGAATACAAAGAGGGAGAAAACCTTTGTGGAGGTCTAATTGGCCTTGTTGACCGTCTAACATTCACTGGTGTATGTGGTATTTGTTGTTGCGGTTGTTGCACATCATGAGGAATGGCTGGAACATCAGCTTTTGGAGTATCATCCAGCACTACATAATCATCTTCTTTCTTCTCATGTTGCTGCAACAGATCTTTGTACAACACTTTTTCATTGAATATGACATCCCGGCTTCTTATAATTTTATGATTTTCAAAATCCCAAAGCCTATAACCAAATTCATTAATGCCATATCCAACAAAGAAACATTTCTTTGATTTAGCTTCTAGCTTGGTTCTATTTTCAAAGTCTATATGAGCAAAAGCTTCACAACCGAAGGTCTTGAGAAAAGAATAACTCACCTTCTTACCAGTCCATGCTTCCTCTGGAATACCACAGCCCAAAGGAGTAGAGGGACCTCTATTAATCAAATATACTATAGTATTGACAGCCTCCACCCACATGTGTAAGGGCAACCCAGCATGCAACCTCATGCTCCTTGCACGCTCCATTATAGTCCTGTTCATGCGTTCAGCCACTCCATTTTCCTGTGGAGTCCTTGGAACAGTTTTTTGTCTACGAATACCATTAGTGGAGCAATAATCTTCAAATTCATGACTGCAATACTCACCACCATTATCAGATCTGAGACATTTTAATTTCTTACCAGTCTCATTTTCAACCAAGCATTTCCATTTCTTAAAAGTTTGAAATACATCAGATTTATGTTTAAGGAAATAAACCCATACTTTTCTAGTTGCTTCATCAATAAATGTAACATAATAATGAGAGCCACCAAGGGAAGATACCTGAGCCGGTCCCCATACATCTGTATGCACAAGTTCTAATTTCTCCTTTTTGTTTTCCTTCCCTGTCTTTACAAAACTCACTCTCTTTTGTTTTCCATACACACAACTTTCACAGAAATCCATATTCACACATTTTAGACCTGGTAAAACTTTCCTTGAATGAAGTACTTTCATACCTTTCTCACTCATGTGCCCAAGTCTATTGTGCCACAGCGCTGTATCAGAATCCACAGCAGCTATTTGTTCTCCCTGCTCATCTGCAGTAATTGTTCCTGAATATTCATTTTTCTCTGAAACAATCAAAGTAGAAGGAACAATATGACCTGTACAAAGATATAAGGTGCCTACTTTCACACCTTTTGCTACTACAAGGGAACCTTTTGAAACCTTCCAATTTTTATCATTAAAAGTAACTACACAACCCTCATCACCGAGTTGCCCTACTGAAATTAAATTTCTACTTAGTTTTGGAACATGTCTTACCTCATGTAGTAGCCAATGATTCCCATTCTGCAACTTAATCTTAATTTTTCCCTTTCCAACAATCTGACAGGGTTCATTATCCCCCAAATAAACAAGCCCAAAATCCCCTTGGACATAATCAATGAAATAACCTCTATGAGGTGTAGCATGAAAAGAAGCACCAGAATCTAAAACCCATGAATCATCAACACTCTCTAAAGACAGAAGCAAAGAATCCTCTTCGGATTTGTTACTTACCACATTTGCCTCTTTGTCTCCATCTGATTTATCTCCTTCATTTTTCTTTCGAGTCCAGCAATCTTTCTTTTTGTGCCCTGGTTTCCCACAGTACCAGCAATCATTTGGTCCTCTCGATTGAGACCTCCTCCCCTTTGACTTTCCTCTTGATTTCCCACGATTTCCAGAGTTACTTCCTCTTTCAGTCATTCTGCCCCTGCTTTGTGCATTTAAAGCACTTCCTGATGTAGATCCACCTGAGGATTTTCTACGAGTTTCCTCACTTAAAATAACACCGATCACATCATCATATTTTAGGGTACTAGATCCAGGAACAGAATTACTCACCGCCATTACCAAGCCATTCTAGCTTTCAGGCAAAGAACACAAAATCAAGAGAGCCCTAATTTCTTCATCAAAATTGATACCCACAGAAGATAATTGACTAGTAATAGTATTAAAGTCATTTAAATGATCTGCAACAGATCCACCTTCTGCCATTTTCATATTAAATAAACGCTTCATGAGAAATACCTTATTTGAAGCGGAGGGCTTTTCATACAGTGTCGCTAGGGTTTTCATCAAATCTTCTATCATCTTTGCTTTTGTAATATTAAATGCCACCGATGGTGCCAAGCATAACCGAATGCTTCCAAGTGCCTTTCTGTCCAAAAGATCCCATTCAGCCTCTGACATAGTTCCCTGATTCTTGGCTTTTCCTTCCAACGCCTTCCACAAATCCTTCTGATATAAATAGTCTTCCATTTGCATCTTCCATAACTAGAAGTTCTGCCCATTAAACCTATCAACCCTCAGCTTACCATCATCTGCCATTGCTCCCACTCAACCGTGAGACTCCCACTTAACCGTGAGACTTTCCTGCAGAGGATAACTGAGAAACAACTAGGCTCTGATACCACTTGTTAGGATAAACCACGGACAGAAATAAAAACTACATGCAAATATAACCAATAACAAAAAAATAATAGAACACACAGAAATGAACACAAGGCACCAAGATTTAACGTGGTTCACCCAATCCCTGGGCTACGTCCACCAAACAGCAAGTCCGATCTTATTACAATCCAGTGATTACAACCTGATTACAATCCGTAATCCCTTATAGCTCAATACCACCGCAAGAACCAATTTCGTATCACCACATATCAAAAATACCCAACCCTAAGCCCTTTTATACAAGTATTAAACCGCTTTAGGGTTATAACATGTCGGCCATATGTCGGCCATAATATGTCGGCTACCATGTCGATGTCGGCTACTTCCAAAAAAACATTTTTTTCGGGGCGATGCCCCGAACCCCACTATTTATGATGTACAGTACTTTCCTGATCAGTCACCACAATCTAACAATTTTCATGTACAAGTTTCTATTATCATCTATCCTTTCAAATCCAATCTTAACAAGATAAGTATGAACTCTCTCATACCATTCTCTTGGTGCTTATTTCTATCCATATAGGGCTTTGTGTAGTATACATACCATGTTCTTATTATTTTTATTAACAGAACCTTTTGGCTATTCTATGTAGATTTCTTCTTCTAATATGCCATTTAGAAATGTAGATTTGTCATCCATTTGATAAACATTGAAACATTTCTAAGTAGCATAAGCAAGTAGAATTCTCACTCCTTCCATTCTTGCAATAGGGGCAAATATTTTTCCATAGGCAATTCCTTCTTCTTGTGCATACCCTTTGTAAACTGGTCTTGCTTTATTTCTTATCACTTCGCCATTCTCATCTAACTTGTTTCCAAATACCCATTTTGTGCTAATCACATTCTTATCTGCTAGTCTAGGAACTAGAATCCAAGTCTTGTTCTTTTCTATTTGTTGAATTTCTTCTTCCATAGCTTTGTACCAATCATCATCTTCCAATGCATCTCTCACTGTCTTAGGTTCCTTCATGCTTACTAAACATGATTCACTTCTCAAAAAATTTCTTGTCATTGGCCTTGCAAATTTTTCTCCAATGATTTGATCTATAGGATGGTGTCTTTTGACATATTTGGATAGTCTAGGCTTAGTTCTTGTGGCTACATTCTATTTTTCAGCTTTAGTATCACTATGTGCATTTCTATTAGGTGTTTTAGAATCTCTTTCATGTGTGCTAATCTGGGAGTTAGATTGTGCATTTTCCCCATCCTATAACTCAACATCTAAATGTAACTTGACATTCAAAAGATGTGAGTCAATAGTTGTTGAGATTTAATGTTGGTTTGTTGCATGATTTGTAGCATCTTCTTTAGTAGGCATTCCTTCATGATAGTATAAAAATGATTTGTATTCTTTTGGTTATTTTGTAGGTTTAGCCTCATGTGCTTTTGTGAACTCATTAAAATTCACATTTGAACTTTCCACATTTTGTTAATGTTAGTAATTAAACACTTATAAGCTTTACTTCTTGTGGAGCAACCAAAGAATATACCTTCTTCACTCTTTGCATCAAACTTTCCACTTATAAAATCTTCAAGAATATAGCATTTTCTTCCAAATACTTTAAAGTATTTCACGTTAGGTGGATGACCATACCATAGTTCAAAAGGTGTTAAATGAGCACCTTTCTTGACTTGCACATGGTTCAAGGTGTATACAACAATATTTACAACTTCTCTCTAGTATTTTAGAGCAACATTCTTCTCCATCATGAGTGTTCTGACATAGTCCATTATTGACCTATTTCTTTTTTTAGCAATTCCATTTTGTGGATGGATTTCGAGTGTAGATGTCTATCTCTTAATTCCTCTATCATTACAAAACATCTCAAACTCATGTGAAGTGAATTCACCTCCTCTATATGATTTCAAGCATTTCAAACTCTTACTTGTTTCTTTTTCAACTCTTGCCAAGTACCATTTAAACATTTGAAAAACATCTAATTTTTGTTTTAGAAACATGATTGTCATCATTTTAGAGTAATCATCAATAAAAATTACTATATACTTATTTTCTTTGTAGCTTTGCACTTCAATAGGTCCACACAAGTCAGTATGAATAATTTCAAGTATTTCCTTAGAGGTATAAGCTTTACTTTTCAAGCTTGACTTTGTCATCTTGCCTAGTTGACATTGTCTGCACATTATATTTTCTAGTTTCTTCAACTTAGGAAAACCTCTAACTCTTTTCATGTTGCTGATACTAATCAAATTATCAAAATTTACATGACATAATCTCTTGTGCCACAACCATACATCATCAAATTTTTGCAATCGGACAAGTAGCATCTTCTACATTCAAATAGAACAAATTACTTCTAGTTTGATCACCCTTTCCAATCAAGTTTCCATTTATATCATATATGATACTAATCAAATTATCAAAATTTAAATGACATAATCTCTTGTGCCACAACCATACATCATCAAATTTTTTCAATAAGACAAGTAGCATCTTCTACATTCAAATAGAACAAATTATTTCTAGTTTGATAACCCTTTCCAATAAATTTTCCATTTATATCATATATCTTGGTTGACTTATTTTCAAACTCAACTTTGCATCCCAAATTATTCAATTGTGACACACTTAAAAAGTTATAATTCAATCCTTCAACATAACAAGCATTATCACATGAAATCTTGTCTATGAGTTTGATAGACCCTTTTCCTTTTATCAAACATGGTGCATCATTACCAAATCTTACACTATTTCTATCATAACAGGTTCAGGTAATCAACTTAATTTTGTCTCCAGTTATGTGATGTGAGCATGCACTATCAATGATCCATTTTTCATTCTTGTTCACTTAAGTCATAAGTGTAATTACCTCATCCTCATTAGATATGTCCTTCATTGCAACATATACCACTTCATCATCATTTTAATTAGAGTCATGTTCATCAGCAATGTAGCATGACTTCTTGCCTTTGTCTTTGTAGCCTCTTCCATTATCTTCTCTTCTATTTTTGTGCTTGTTCCCTTCTTTAAAGTTCTTATACTATGTACATCTTGCTGCAATATGACCAATTTCATTGCAATTGAAACAAATAATCAGTAGCTTACCTTTTATTTTACATTTTCCTCTATGAAATATTCTTGCCAACAGTGCTTCTAATTGTTCAATGTCTTCCTCATCTATGTTACTATCACTGGATGCATAGTTTATCTTTCTTTTCTTCCTCTTCTACTTTACTTCCTTAGAATCCTTTAGTAACAACTTTTCTTTGAAAGCTGATTCAATACTCTCTAGTTTGTAGTTGTCAAAATTAGATAGCTCAAAAGTAGTGAGTCTTCCTACTAGACCTTCAAGGGTCAAATAATTTCCTGGTATACATCTTAACTCTTGAATTGTACATACTCTAATGGCATACACAAACAACAGTATTCTCAAGACTTTACTTAGTATAACATCATCATCTATTTTATCAGTAGCACCTTTTATTGTGCTAACAACTTCTTTTATTCTACAAACATATTGGGCAATATTCTCACCTTCTTCCATTCTCATTTCATCAAACTTACCTCTAAGGCTCTCTGACTTGTCTCTTTGAAATTTTTTTTCTCCTCCATAGGTGGTGTCTAGGGAATCCCACATCTGTTTTGCACTTTTAAGGCCTTTGATATCATCAAACTTAGCATAGCCTAGGGCACATCGCCTGATTGTCTTCTTCCTTTTTCTTTAAATCTTTAGTAGTTAGGGCTCCTACTAGATCAATATGTTCTACTAAAATTCAAGATTATTCATAATCTCCATTTCCTCCAAGGTGTAGCTTCATCAAACTTTTCCATGCAGAAAAGTTATCTCTGTTGAGCTTGGATACCTCTCTTCTTGACATCTTGATGTTTGTGCTTCTAGTACCTTAAAAATAATCCTCTTAAGCAGATGACTCTGCTACCAATTGTAGGAATTCTTGTAGAATAACTCAGAGGGGGGTGAATCTATTATTCAAGGTTTAGATGTACAAATAAAACTTTTCACAATTCAGTGAACCCATAAAACATTCTTAACCATGCATGCATTCATTGTGTGTTAACTATAACTAATATGTTACCGTCAAATCAACATGCATAAATGTAAATTATCAAACAAAACATATTCATCAACACATTTGACATAATGATTTAATGTGGAAATCCAATTTGAGAAAAACCACCAATAACATGCTACTCCTTTTTCACTCTTTTGAAGTGATGCCTTGTTAAAGGCCAACCCTATGAAAGGTTACAATACACATAGTTAAATGTGACCTAGTTAAGGGATTTCAATCACCCTGTTAAAAGTGATCCTTGCTAGAGAACTTTAGGCCATTCAATTGGAATGCCACCCCGTTAAAGGATTTCCCAATGATTGTTAAGTCAACCTTACTCCAAAGGATTTACCCTAGGTTGATACAACTATTAAAAAGTAATAGTAGACCTTTGATATGATATAACTTACAACCTTACTTGCAGATTACCTATCACTATTCATTTCTCAACTCTTCTTAGCTTCCAATATTTTTAGCTCTGACATCTTGATCACCCTTCAAAAATTCATCCTCTTTAAGCCTTCTTTCTTAGTTCACCATTGCAAACTTCTTACTTAGGTCACTTGATGAAGCAAACCCTTTCCTTCTCCTTGTCAGATTTTTGCATCCAAACTCTCTAAGCTCTTTTCTTAATGACCAGACATCCCTAGTTATAAGAAATTAAATTTTTTTTCCCACTCATTATCCATCACCAAAATTAGGGTTTTTGATGGATTAGGTAGGATACAATGTATGCACCCCATATTTTCTCTTCTCTAGAAATTTCTCCTAGAATCCATTTGAATTCACCTCCAAAATAGTTTACATAAAATTCTATGCCCCCTTCTCATCAATCTTATCTTCCTCCTGATTCACAAGTTCCAAGGAAATAAACTTGTTGACTTTTATTTTGCAAATATTTGATCTTTTCATAATGCAACAACTTGATATTATCAATTTACTGATGCTTGACACATACTATGTTGCTCAACATCTATTATAAAATCACTTAGCATCAACTGGATTTTACTCGTGCTCGACATCAACTAAAAATTACTCAGCTTCAACTAACTTTCTCAACACCTACCAACTTACTCGACATCAACTGGATTTTATTGGTGCTCAACATCAACTAGAATTTTCTATCACTTGGCTCCAATTGACTTTTTTCTCAGCTTACACTAACTTTTTTCAGCACCTACTATCAACTTGGTCAAGCTTGGCAAATGATCTTTGTTTAAATTTATTCTTCTAAACTTTCTAAGTGTAGCCAGTCATTTTGTAACCTCAAGTAAATTATCAATAGATTATATTATCATCATTTTAATTGATTCTTGTATATCAATACACAATCATAACTCAACCTTTCGTCTAGGTACTTTTGTTACATCTTGTTGATTAAATCCTCCTCCTCAATCAACTAAGTGATATTGCTTGAAACATATAAGAAATTGTCTTACCAACATGCAGCAGGTTTGACATTAGTGACAAAATAATTTTAAAACACATAGTCTAAATCAACAATCTTACTACTCAAATAATCTTTTCAATCATATATCAACACTATGCAATGTGTACAATAAGTGAGAGATTGTTGAGATAATGGGTGTTGAACACATTGCATAGTATTTTTATATTGTATTATTTTATTTTATTATATAGTGTTGCACCTAGATGGATGTGCAATATGCAAAGATTTCAATGGGACATACTTGATGAGTTGTATTCTAACATTGTAATAATATTTCATGCAATTATTTAGTATTGGGGAAAAGAAATAAATTTTCAATATTAAATGTGGGGTCAATGGGTTAGGTAGCACATGGTTTATGTAATATCACTTGGTGGTTTTGTGGGACTTGCTACTATACAAACAACCACAAGGGTAGTTGTTGATGAGAAGGAGAAAAAAAGAAGGAGAAAAGGGAAAGATTCGAGTGGGACAAGGCTTGACAGGTTATCCAAGGGAGCATTTGTGAAGGTTGAAAGCATGACATGGGATGTGTGGATTCATGCTTGTTCAAATAGATTGCTTGGTTGTGGCTATATAATTGAAGATTTCCATGGTTGTATTGCAATGGTGTTTTTATAAATAATACATGGCGATGGATGCTTTTGGAGGCTTCGTTTTTCCTTCAATGATGGTTTCCCAAGGTATATCTTGTGTCACATTTTTGTGGGTATGTTATCTATCCTCTTGCATGTAGATTTTAATTGCATATTTATTCAAAATCTTTTATGGGTTATGTAGAAATAGTTACATTCTTTATTGCAAGTTTCCTTGCACCACTGTCTCCTTGTGTAGTGCCTCTCGTGATTGCAGTCTGTGCCTTGTTATATTTTGATCCAATAAAAATTTGTTACTTATGTTATTTTAAAATTTGAGATGACCTGAGGGTCAGATGTTAGATTAATATGTTGTTTAGTTGATTATAGTTTCATGATGATGCCATTTTGAGATGATAATATGTTTATGCTGATATCTGGTTATCTAATATTTGGACATATCTGTGATTATGTTATATGTTAGATTTAATGCTATGGTAATTTACTTCATTCTTGCTTTGCTATGCTTTATGTGAACATGGGTGATGTAAATGGATTATTTCAATATAATTAAATAAATGGTTAAATTAGATTATTTAGTGTATTTATTACCTTGGCTATGTTATTATATGTAATTGCACTTGATCATGTATTTTAGTGTGAAGGTTTTATATCCCTAACAGTTGTACATTAAGTTAGTGATTCAACTATTCATGGTTAACCAATGTCATCCTTGGATGATTGATGTATCCCATTTAATTGTTTAAATTAAACCTTTTGGTGATTTGATTAAATCTAGACTCATTTGCATTATGTGATTAGACCTATAGCATGTCTATGCATTTAGAGGTTCATCTTTATCACGAAAGTTTGTAAGGTTTTCTGTGATTTTGGGTTTATGGATTTTCATGCTTTATTTTAATTAATTTTAATTCCCAACTATTTCACCATAGTTGAATTCCAATTACTTGGAATAACTTGTTATCATTTGGTTTGATTTGAGGTTTAACTAGGATTCCTAGTTATTTACTGTAATTTATTATTCACTCAAAAAGTGAATAAGTGTCCAAAGAGGAAATTTATTCATGAATTCTTACTTTTGGAAATTAGAAAATTGAGAGATTTTTCCAAAATCCTCTTCTAGAGGATTGTGTTTTTGTTTTTTGTGGGAACTATGGGCATGGGATCTTCATGAGATCAATCTTATTGGATCTAGCTTGGGGAGATCTTGGTTTTCCACAACTTTTAGCAACTTCTACAAGATATTTATTTTATTTGAAAGATTCTTATTTTAGCCTTTTTGGCTATTAGGTAGGGCTCTCTCATTTTTGTGTTTTAGCTCTATTTTAGCTTCCATTTCTGGTAGCTATATGTTAGGAGGCTGAGGACTAGTGTTCCCCTCCATTTCTAATTATTAGTTCTACCCGGTTGGATGGGTATGAACATTTCTCCAATTTTTAGTTGAAGGTTTAGTGTTTTGCTCTGTTATGCTAGCCATTTTTCGCATACAGTGTCCAAACCTAAATTTTATTGAATTTTCATGGCTTTTTTACCCTAAAGACCAAATTGGTTTTAATTTCAAAGTTTTTGAGTTTTGGGGATTTTACCTTGATTTGTGTGTCACCTAGTTTTCTCAAGTTCCTTGAAATTATGTTGGTTGTGGACTTGGATTATCCATAGGATGTTAGTTAGACCACCACTACACTTATGTTGCATTAGGATGCATGCCACATCTATACTTTTGAGCTTGTATTAGGTTGAGTGCTATTTTACTTATGTTCTCATCCAAAACTTGTGTTATGATCTTTGTGATGGTGTACCCACACACGAGCACATGCATGTGTGTTTGTTGGGGGTTTATGAAACCCAACCTCCTAGTTGCTATTGGTTAAATATGTTCATTTGGGGTTGGGTTGGGAATGTGCATTTCCTATGGGAACTCATAATTCAATGAACATGGGTATGTAGGGTAAGTTAGTGGATTCTCTTGTAACCCCGGGCTATGTTCCCGACAAGGTATAAGTGTATATGTTTCTAATAAGTGGTAACTTAATTGATTAATGGGAAAATTAACATGATAAGAAATTCATTATTGGCCTCCTAAGGGGAACAGTTTGTGCATACAATGTCAGCCTCCTAAGGGTAGTGCCAAGGGGAATGGTTAGTGATACATGGTCCACATGGCATATCTAGGGAAACAACATGTCAACCACTTGAGGGTGTACCGAGGGGAATAGTTTGTTAGAATGTTGAGCTTAGGTGTCCAAGCAACCTACTCTCCACCAAAGTCCCTACATAGTTAATCCATAGAGTGTCTGACCAGGACCTATTATACTTGCATTGTCTCAAGATCTTGGTTTTAGTCCTCTTTATTGTTTGGTATGAGTGCTAGCCATGGAAATTTTCTTTATGTGCATTTGTGGTTGGATCATTATCTCCATCAACATGGTGGGAGTGGACATATGGGTACCACATGGTTGGGAGGTGTATCTACCTATACCACTACTGGGGACTAATGTACAAAGATAGTCTATTTCTAGTCAAGACTGATGCTTGATGTTCACTTTTTATATTCAAAATTTTGCAGTATGCTTACTTTTACTTTATGCTTTCATTAAAATACTTGAATATCATGTTCAGATGATGTTAGTTTTATTGACACATTCCTATATTATGATGTTTAGCATATGATTAGATGATGTGATTCACTTAGTTGGAGTAGCTATTGCTTTACTAGATTAACATGTTAGATTTCCTTGTTCTTATGATGTTATTACATTTTAGTAGTGATGCCCTCATAAGATAGCTCTAACTATCTAGTCAATTTGGGATGTTATGCACGAGGGATGGCTAGGACCTTCAAAGTCTCATGATGCTAGTATGGTTAGGAGGAACTATGCAAGAGTTTAGTTTTTTTTGGCACATTATGATATTGATTTTAGTATGTTTTCTTATATTGCTATGGTTTAGATGGTTAGAGGTTTTTTCTATCTTTTTCCTCTTGTGTTTGAGTGTTTGAGCCTTGATTTGTGGATTTGGTACTCCTCGATGTGGAGAAATTATTTTTCTTACTTTTTTGTACTTTGTTTTCCTTGGCTGCAACTATACTTCCTTGCACTAGAGAAGTGTTTTCTCATGCAAGAATATGTTCTCTCATGCCAAAAGGTATTCTCTCATGTGAAGTACCATAAAATCTTATGCAAGATTATACTATCTCCCACATGAGACTTGTCACTTCTTCATGCACATGTGGGCATTCTCTCACACAAACCTCAGCCGCAGAGAAAAAATAATTTTTACTTTTTCCAAAGTGTTTCCTCACATGGTGTGGTAGACTTCCTTGTGAAAAGGTGTACTTCCTTGCATGAGACCATGGTTTCCTTTCCTCACATAGAAAATAGGGGGTATCTCTGCTATTTTTTGGGGAACACATTTTGGTGTTTCAAGTACCCTTTAGGTTTTTTTTTCTAGGCTTTGATAGATCAAAGATTGTATGTTCTATTGTCATCTTTAGTTCTCATCTTTCTATTTGAGTGTGTTAGTTGGTAGTGGAACTTGGAGATTCATTGTTTGCCGAGATTTTTGGTTAAGTCTTTCATTGTGATCTTTTTTATTCTTGTATGTTGATTGTCATGTGCATCCATACTTGGTTGAAGAAAAAAATATCTTGCATTTTATTTATCCTTGTTCCAAGGATCTCTGGGTGGTGCATTACACCTTGGCTAGCTCTAGCACTTGGTATATGCTGGGTGCTTGCTTCACATTGATCTCTTGGTAGATGCTTCTCACTCAGCTTGCAGTGTTATCCCTTCTTAATTATTATCTTGGAACAAGACTTCTCTACTAACTTGGTTCACATTGGTGCTTGGTACATAGTCAACTTGATTGACACTAGATCTTGATGTGAACTATCAACTTGGTTGGCACTACAAATTTTTGCAAGGTTAACTTGTTTTCTTGGATCCTTTGTGAGCTCAATTAACATTACATACTAGTGACTCAATTGCAACTATCTTTTCATTATGACTAAGTGTTTTGACACTAATTAACAATATATCTTGTCATGTGATTAACAATCTCCCCCTTTCACATTAATGACCAAAACACTTCATGCATAAGATTTGAAAAAATTATTCACTAAAACTCCCCCTTTGAATATGCCTAATCTGGTAGCTCAGTTTGTATTGAAAGCTCTACAACTTAGTTAGAACAAAAAAAATGTTTTTGTTTTTTCAAAACTATTGTTGTTTTCTTGCTTTTACATATCTTTGTTGCTATACATATTTCCTTTCACATATATGTACATATACTTCCTCTATATACTTTCCCCCTTATTTTTGTTACAAATGTCAAAATATTTACAAGGTTAAGTTAAAATGAGAAAGAAAATCATGATGTACCTTCAAAGTTATGGACAAAGTTTTATCCTAGTTATCTTGCAGAAACTTCAAAATATGTAGATCAATCTGAATATCTATTGATAACTCATATATATGATCTATAACTACTAGATTTGTGTCTTTGACTAAAGTCCTCACATGATACATCATTTTTTGCATAATGTCAATATGGAGAAGTAGTATACCTTTAATGTCAAACAATGTTTCCCTTATTCTGGCCTCTTCCCTTAGTAGTTCTACCTAAAGATCTGTCAAAAGTTTGGATTTTGTAAAATGATTTGAATTGGAGCTTAAGTTAAGTGCCAACTAATTTCTAGTCTCGTGCAAGACCTTATCAATCTTGGAAATTTTTTCCTTTATTTCCTTGGTAAAGTTTGTGGAATCACCCAATATTACAAATAAGATACAACATTATTTACATCATTTTCTAATGAAGATATCAAAGTAGATAGTTCTACTTCATCAATTGCTATCTTTTGTGCTACATTTTCTAGCACTTTATTCTCAAATCTTTTGTCAACTTTTGTGAGAGATTTTTCCCCCTCATTAGTATCTTCATTGAACTTGTGTACAATTTCAATTAATTGATCAGTGATGGGAACTTTTTCATTTACCTATATAGATAGAGCATCTATGAATATTTCTTTCATGTCTTCTAAGACTTGGCTCCTATCTCTCTCATCTCTTAGCATTATTTTATTTTCCCTTCTTATTCCATAGCTCTCCCAAAATGTCCATTTCCTTAGCTGATAGATTTGATTGGTCCCAATTCACAATTACAATCTCATCAAGATCAATTCCATCAACTATGTTTTTTTTCCCCTTGCTTTTGGCTACTGAAGTAGAAATGATATATTTTCTTTTGTCAACTAAATCCTTCTACTATTCTTGATGTTGCTTCTTGGTCAACACAAAGAGAGCCTAATGCTCAATCAAGACTAATGGAGCCTATTTCTTAGTTAAGACTAATGGGTCCTATTTCCTAGTTAAGACTAATAAGACTTGTTGCTCAATTTCCTTTGTGATAGAACTCAGTGAAGATGTGAAAATCTTCACTTCACTTCTAGATTGAATTGGGTTCAACTCAATTGATTACTACATAGTTGCTCCCTTATGTGGAGTTGAGGGAAGTGATTCCATTACTTCATTTGCAATCTTCTCAGCATTAGAGTCCTCAATTGTTTGAATCTTTGAAAGATCTCCTTCCTTGATGTCAAAAAAGTTCTTCCATGTCTTTGTTGTGGACTACACAACATCTTCTATTTTATTTGACAAAATTTGGAAAACTTTAAATCTAGGAGCATGTTTAGAAATTTCCTCCTTGATATCTTTGTCAGAGATATTAGTTATGAGATTTATTAAATTCTAACATCCTTCTCTATTTTTGCTACATTATCTCAATGGTGTGAAACAACCTTCAGTAGATCTTCAAGAGCATGCTCCTTAAGCTTAGAAGGGTCATATTTCCACTTTTCCATTTTTATAACTAATTTTTCTTCAATCTATTTCTTCTCCTCTTTCCTTCTAGAGTCATACTTGAAGTATTTAAGTCCCACCATACCCCTTACTCTATATGATTCCTCTATATGCTTCCCCCTTTGTACACTTTCCCTCCCCCTTGTTTTTGACACTAATTGATAATACATCTTGTCATGTGATTAACAATATACCCCTTTGATATTAGTGATGAAAACACTTATCATACACAAGATCTAAAAAAATTCTTCACTCAAACTCTCACTTTGAATATTCCTAATCTAGTAGCTTAGTTTGTACAATCTTTCCACACTTGAGCAATGTTATACACGAGAGATACTGGAAACATTTAGTCACCACTAGCTCCTTGGATAGCTCTAGGACTTGGTAGATACTGGCTACTCAATTCACATTGATCAATCGGTAGACACTTCTGACATGGCTTGCACTATTATGCCATCTTGATTATTACCTTGGAACAAGACTACTCTATTTGCTTATACTGATGTGGATTATGTAAGTAGTATGGATGATAGAAAGAGAACCAATGGTGGATTATTCTTTCTTGGAGGAATATTAGTTTCTTGGATGAGCAGGAAATAACATTGTATTTCACAGAGTACAACTGAGGTAGAGTATGTAGTAGAAACAAATAATTGTAATCAAGTAATGAGGATGAATAAAATGCTAAAAGCTATTAGGATAGATTTTTTAGAACATGTTATCATATACTATGATACACAAGTATAGTAAGTATGTCTAAGGATCATGTATTACATTCCAAGACTAAGCATATATATATTAAGTATCATGTTTTAAGAGAGAAGGCAACATAAAAGGAGATTAGATTAGAATATGTGACTACTAAAGATTAGATTGCATATATCTTTACAAAACCCTTATCTAAAGATGCATTTGAGCACTTGAGAGGTATGCTTGGTGTTATGCCCCTACCTACTTCAAAGTAGATGATGTAGAGATTGCATCAGTGTAGTGGTACATAGAACTATTGTTTGATTGGATTGAATGGTGATGCTTCCTTTATGGGGGAGTATCTATGATGAGAAGAGTCATTAAGGATTCTTGATATTTGGTATTGAATAGTTTCTTTGGCCACTTGAGCTAGTTGAAGACTTGAAGTAGTAAATTAACATAATGAATCCTTTTTCATTGATGTCAACGGGAGAGAGAATGCATTAAAAATATCTCCTAAGTATGTATGGGGAGAGATAGTTATTAGGGAGATTTAGAAAGATTCATGTAAAGAGAAGGAATATCTTTATGGGGGAGAAATACAACATGAAGAGTTTTGATTGATGAAAAGGATTTGCAAAGATGTGAACAATAACAGTAGAGTACTATTGGTATTCAAGGAACCTATATTTTTTTTCATCTATGTTTCCATCACAACCAAAGAGGGAGATTGTTAGTATGAAGTCTGATGGTATTCCTTTGGGGGAGTATCCTAAGAATTGGTGAGCATGTGGAATTATCGACATGTTGCATTCATGACTTTATTTGTCATTGATGCCAATGTAACAACAAGTTTGTGAAGATAGGAAAAGTAGTAAATAGAGATCAAGGTCATATAGATAGAGGTTTGATTTTCTAGCAATGCATGGTCAAGGACATGTTCTATACAGTGTCCTAATGACAAGGTAAAGTGTGCATGAAGTAAGTCAAAGTCATGTGGAAGTTGTAAGTGATTACAGAGAGAAGTATAGAGACAAAGTACCTAAATTTTTTTTTTTGGTAATTGCATTATATCTTTTAATAGAGATATAATCTAGAGATGCATAGATAGTCAATGATAGAAGATAGTCTGATAGTGATGTAAGCAAGTGCACAAGCCCTAATGTCACATGTGTGAGAAGTTATATAGACTTTGAGTAGATAGTGTTATTGTAATTATGAATAAATTAATTATCTTATTATAATTAATTGAGAAAGTGTCAATGCTGACTAAGAAAATTATTTTGAAGATGTAGTATAAAAAAAACATGTTTTCCTTGTTTAAAAGTGTGCATGATCAAGTATGGAATGTGAAGTAATCAAGAAAGTGAGAAAATAAGAAAAGTGTTTGGTGAATGCAATTATGCAATCCAAGGGATTATTATATGCAAAGTTTGTGATCTGGTAACAAGATCAGAAGGATAAGAGGTTTGATTGATAGAACATAAAAAGAGGAAAGAGTAGTACAATACAATTCTATTACTCTACAAGGAATAACACATAGACCATTTGGACTATGGGTTCATTGGTCTTTCCCTTGAATCTATTTGGATAGTGGGTATATTTGTCTTCTACAACTCCTAACAAGGTTGACTTAACTCCTAATAGGTTTGGAATCTCATAATAGGAATTCAAAGTCACCTAATAGGGACTGATATGTACTAAATGGTGTTATAGTCTATTAATAGGGTCTATCCTCTAACAAGGAATATTTATATTAGTACATCATCTTATGGGTACCATCTCCACTAGAGTTTTACCTCTAATTAGGTGTTTCCCTAGTTAACATATCTAGTGTTATTGTGTATGAGTATCTTCTTATGGTTTTTTATTAGATTTCTCACATGGTTAAGATTTATTAAGGTTTATAATTATGATAATAGTTGTATAAATTATTCACCCCCCCTCTATATTACATTGGTGGATTATATATTAAACAAGATTGATGTTAAGAAGAAAGAGGGAGAGCTTTGTATCTCAAATCTAGAATCTACAACAAGGAGTGAGAAAATGACAAAAGTAAAACTAGAGTGTTGACAAATGTAAGAGGGAGAACTCATGTGGAAGTAACTGAGACAAATCCAAGTAGAATCTTAGATGGAGATGGTATGGACAAGAATCAAAATGAAACTAAGGATATTATCCAATTGATCATACTTTTATTATTTTATGTTAACATGGTGTGTTGCCATTAATGCCAAAGAGGGAATTTGTGGGAAAAAAATATTCAATTGTATGTTGCCATTGATGTTACACAAATGTTAGTATTAACCAAGAAAGAAGATTTTGTAGTATTAACCAAGCATATTTGAGTATTGGCCAAGAAATGAAGTAAATAAATTCTAGTGTTAACTGAGAAACCAATTAATGAAGGATATTTTGCTTGAAGTGTTAATTGAGTGGTTAGGCATCAAAGGACTTCTAGTGTTAACCAAGCATTCAATCTTAGTATTGACTGAGTGACAACAAAATAAATTATCTAATAGTTTATTGAGTAAGGCCAACTATTTGGATGTTAATTGATTATTTGAAAGGGTATCCAAGATGACTTGATAAATCTTATAGTATATAAGAAAGGTCAAGTTGTGAGGATAAAATGTAGAAGTGAAATATGAAAAAATAGATGTGTGAGTGAAAGAAAAGGAAGAGAAGGAAAGTGTAGAAGATAAGTTGCAAAGAATATTTGATCAATAAGGATCTAGAGTCAAGCTAGAACAGAGATTTGAATCTACAAAGATAGTTTCTTCATAAATAAGGTCAAATTGTTGTTACCTTCTAACTATTGTTGTAGTGAAGAAATATCTTAATAGAGTTGACTTAATAGTCATTTTTTTAATCCTCTAACAAGGTGACATTTCAAGGTTGAAGTGTTTGAAGAACTCTAACTAGACCAATCATAATAGGGTGATCTAAATCCTCTAACAAGGTTATACTTAATAGTATGTTTTGTAACTTTTAACAGGGATGACTCCTAACAAGGAACACTTTAGAAGAGTGAAAATTATTGTGACTAGTTACATGGTGGTTTTCCAAAATTGGGTTTCCACATTAAATATTGGTGTCATTTGTGTTCGTGTTATTTTATTTTTTGCTTTATATTTTTGCAACTAAGTTACTAATGTTCAAAACATATTACTATTCATTAGGTTACTTTGTTAACTGAGTGACAATAATATCTTAGTTATAACTGAGTTGGACAATATTGCATGATCAGTGAAAATTTTGATTTCAAATCTAGGGATAGGGAATTGTTTTTGTGGTCACTACTAAATTTTATACCAAATTACCATGACAGATCCATCATAATTTTGGCCTTAGAACCTATCGCCATCATAATTTTGGCATTAGAACCTATCACCATCATAATTTTATGGTAAGCCATAAGAATTGAAATGGTTATAGGTTTTGATGCCAAAATTATGATGGAATTGCCATGGTAATTTGGTATCAATTGTAGTAGTGGGCAACTGATTCACACCTCCCCTCTCAGTTACTCTATTTATTTCCAATTGTACCTTGTCATGTTTTAGATATGGAAATAGCATATAACATTCTCTTGGGACATCCTTGGATTCATTCTATGCAAGTAGTTCCCTCAATATTTCATCAATTTTTTAAGTTCCCTCATAATACATGAGATAATAATAAAAGGGGATCCAAGTCCTTTTCAATATTGCAATACAAGGAAACCATCAACATAATCTCTAGTAACATACAAATGACCTATATCAAAATCTATCAATCATGATCCTAGTAATATTACATCTACTTCCAAGTCATCTAACCTAAAAGTTGTTTTCAAAGAGTTGAGAATGGGAGAATAAAACTTCAGGAAACAAATTTGTATCATAGAATTACCCCTATCTCCTAGATCATATGGAAGATCATTGATTGTAAAATAATAGTTAGAACCTCATCCTACTACTATTTTTGGCACTATTGTAAGTGGGGGTACTTTGATTGATTTAGAAAATGACAAAAATGCTGAGAAATTTCTCTATAGCAAGATGAAACATGAAATTATCAATTATCAAATCATATCTCTTGAACATTATTGCAAAGGATATGCTATCTTGGAAAGAATGAGATACAAGCAAAGTGGACCTATCAGTTTATAAATAAGGTGTCTTACAACCCAATTTTGAAGAAATCAGCTTATGAAAGAGATAGTGCAGGATTAGGATATAGACCATATCAAACACATGAAGCCAAAGGGAAACAAAAAGTTACACTTCCATTTCTCAATCAAATAAGAGATAAAGAAGATGATAATGATTATGATGAGGATGATTCCAATGCTTATGAATGGGATGAGCTATCTATTCTCACTAAAGATAAGAAAATAGACATTATTAAGACATATAGTAGCTCATACCATGAGGGGGAGAGTTTAAAGTCAGAATTATTAGAGTTAATCCCATATTATGCTAATCATGAAAATTATGAGGAAAGAGAGACTTAATATGAACGAGAAATTTTAGATGAGATTATGGAAATAGACCTTGTTGATACATTTCCAAATATTGAGAATTTCTCCATCAATACCATTACTTCATTTGAACATGACCCAAATGATCTCTTGCCACTGTTACATCCTAAAATTATAGATTAGGATTCACCTCCTTTTCCTGAACTCAAGATTTTCCGTAATGATGATGCAATTATAGGTTATCTTGGGATTAGAGGTCATTTGCCATTGGGAGATCATAAGACTAGGTTTCCTATTGAAATTAATGAAATGGATTACTTTGGTGAGAATTCCAATCATTTTAGTCATAATAATGTAAAAATATCAATAGATCTAATGGTGAAAACCACTCTATGGCAATATTAGATCCAAAAATAGAAAAAAGAAAAGATGTATCTTGGGGTAAAAACCTCTTTGAGGTGCCTAAAGTTGAAAGGATTGACATTCTTCCCAATTATTTATAGCCAAAACAATTAGTGATACTCATTGAAGTAGCAATCCCTATTAAAATTGGAATAAAGGAATATCAATGCATCCTAAAGGTAGTTGCACATTTGTCAGTATCATAAAGACAAGAGTTTCTATTGTTTTTTAGATCTAAACAAATCAAATTTGCATGATCATATGTTGATATTCCATATTTGGATCCAAATCTTATAATCCACCATTTATCTATATCTCGAGGGATCAAACTAGGGAAATATAAACTTAGAAAGATGCACCCACATGTCTCACTTTTAGTCAAAGCCAAGATGAAGAAATTATTGGATGTAGACTTCACTACAAAAATTGATTATGTAGAGTAGATATCAAATATTGTTCATGTTTCAAAACAAGATAAGTCTACTAGAGTATGTATGGCTTTTAGAGATATTAACAAGGTTTATTGCAAGAATTATTTTCCTTTACCAAACATCAATATCATTAAAGATCTTACAACAAGACATGAGATGTTATCTTTAATAGATAGATTCTTTGGTTATAACCAAATGAAGACTATACTGAAAGACCAAGAGTACTACCTTTACATGTACCTAGGGTACTTCTTGTTGGACTGTCATGCCTTTTGATCTTAAAAATGCAAGTGCTACCTACTAGAGGGATATGACTGCAATTTTCCATGACATGATGCATACCATAATGAAAGATTATTTTGATGATATCCTAGGAAAATAAAAAACTAGGAAAGATCATTTACAAGTGTTGGATAAGATATTTAATTTAATGAAGAAATACAATGTTAGATTGATTGCCAAGAAATGTACTTTTGGCATTACATCTGGAAAATTGCTAGGTTTCATAGTTTTTGCAAAAGGAATAAAAGTTGATCATGACAAAGTTAAAGCAATCATGGAGATGCCACCACCAAAAAACATAAGTCAGTTGAGATTATTACAAGGATGATTAAAATCTATTAGATGATTTTTTTACAAATTGGCCAATCAAAGTCATCATTTCATGAATTTATTATAGAAGAATGTACCATTTCATTGGGATGTTGTTTGTGAAGAAGCTTTTGACAACATAAAAAAATATTTGACAAATCCACCAACTTTGATATCACCTATTCCTAGAAAAACACTCTTATTAGACATATTTGTGACTAAAAATACCTTGGCTGACTTATTAGCACAACATGGTCATTAAGGAAGAGAGAAGGATATTTATTAGATCATTCAAACTTTAGTGGGACATGAGCTTAATTATTAATCAATTTAATGAGTATGCCTTGCAGTAGTTTTTGCTTCACAAAAATTGTGACATTACATGTTATCTCATAGGATCAGGATAATTGTAAAGATTGATCCCTTAAAGAATTTGTCGAGTAAATCAGCATTAACAAGAAGATTGGTAAAGTGGGTTATGGTGCTAAATGAATTTGACGTTGAGTATATGGATTGCAAGCCCATTAAAGGACAAGATATTGTGGATCAATTAGTAGATGCACCATTATCAAATGAACATCCCATACATGCTAAATTCTAAGATGCAAAGATCATATCATTATCAATACAAACTTAGAAGTTATACTTTGATGAATCATGCACAAAAAATGGTTATGGAGTAGGATTATTATTTGTTACCCTATAAGGATGCACAATACATGAATCTTATAAGTTGTTAATTCTCCTACACAAATAACATGGAAGAATACAAAACATTGCTAACAAGACTTAAAATGGCAGTACAATGGAAAGCAAGAGAGTTGAATGTTTATGAAGACTCTCCATTGATCATTAATCAAGATAATGATGAGTATCAAACTAAAGATGTTAAGTTATTACCATATAAGTGTATAGTGGATGATTTCAAATATTATTCCACAATGATTACATTTGAGAATATTCCATGATGGGATAACAAAGATGTAGATACAATGACAAAAGTTGTTTCTTTAATTGATATGGAAAATGCACAAGCCCATTTTGAGTTCTTAGTGGACCCTTTCTCTTATCCTTCATATGATGATCTTGATTCTTGAGATATATGTCATCTTGTAGGTCAAGATTCCCTAATTTATGAAAAATTTTATGCCTATTTGAAAGATAATGTCTTACCACCTAACCTATCCCAAAACCAAAAGATAAACTTTCTTCACCAAACATCTCATTACACATTAGTTGCTAACACTCTGTATCAACAATGTTTAAATGGTACTCTTTTATGTTGCCTTGAACATTAGTCTCAAACTTCTTTGCAAAAGGTAGATGAGGGTATATGTGGGTCATACACAAGTGGTCCTTCTTTGGCTAAGAAGCTCATGCATATAGGTAATTAATAACCTCTAATAGAGTTTGACTCTTTTCAATATGTGAAAAAAATGTAAAAAGTGGTAGATACATAGGAATATAATTCATGTACCAACTTAGGAAATTTATCCATTTACAATGTTATGCCCATTCAGTTAGTGGGGACTGGATCTCTTTGGGGAAAATCATCCATCTTCTTCTAATGACCATAGATTTATCATAACTACAACATAATATTTTACCAAATGGGTTAAGGCCATTCCACTCATAATCGCCACCAGAAAATAAGTTTTCATGTTTATCCTTAACTATATCATCTATCAATATGGTATTTTGATGTCCATAGTCACACATCATGGCAAAAAATTTCCAAATAAGGATATCAAAGAACTATGTGAGAAGTTTCATATCACCCATCAATCCTCTCCCATTTATTTCCTACAAGGAAATGGCCAAGTTGAGGCATCTAATAAGACCATTGTTAATATCCTTACAAACATTTTCAATAACATTGGTTGTGACTGGCATGTTCAACTCAGTCTAGCATTGTGGGCTTACTATACTTCCATTCAAACACTTATTAGAGCCACTCCATATTCCCTTATTTTGGGTTCCAAAGCTAGACTTCCCCTTGAGGTTGAGTTATCCTCTCTTAGAGTGACATTAAGAGATCTTATTCTAGATGAAGACTATAAAGTATCACACTTGCATGAACTATAATTACTAGAAGAGAGGAGATAGAAATCCTTTGACCATTTGAAAGATTATCTGCTTTTAGATTTAAAAATAGAGTGAAACCCAATGAATTTTAAGTGGGTGACCTATTCCTACAAGAAAATCCAAAGAATCAAGAAGATAGAGAAAATAAAAGAAAATTTGAAGCAAAGTAGCTAGGTCCTTTTGTGATTACTTCTATATTCAAATCTCATGCATATCAATTATCAACTTCTAAGGGTGAGCTATTGGATGAAATTATTAACAAAATGCACCTTAAGAAGTTCTATGTTTAAAAATCCTAGTGCAAGGGATGCAAAATACAAAAGAAAATTCAAAAAAAAGAAAAAGAAAATTTAAATCTTCTCTCTATTAGGATTCTTCTAAATTCTCCATCTCATTGTCCATATCCATAATAAAGTTTCTCACCCTCCATCACTTAGTTTGTACATATACATATTAATTTGGCTACCTATGGGGTATATCTTGTACATATCCATAATAATTTTGTAATGTAGCTCATTTTGGATTATAATGTTCATCCATGTATTTTTCTATGTCTTTCTTTATCCATTATAAGTCACTCCAATGCATAACTAGGGGCACATCCTCAATCTAGTTCTAGAAGTGAATATTTGACAATTCATGACTTAAAAGGGGAAAAAAGGAATTCTATTTTAACAATCTTTGGGAAATAAAAAATGATTAAAATTTCACTTCAATAAAAAAATCAAATAATGACTCATAACTTGTGATAATCAGTAAAAATGTTACCTACATAAAAAATTAAACTTATCCAAAAATCTAAGCAATCACACACAACCATAAAAAGATCTTTGGCAAGAGATTCATACATCTAGTGACATTTTTTGATTGATTATTAGAGTAAATGCATTCATTAATTTGATTTTTTTGTTATCATGTTCCTAAGTTATTATAGGATATATTATTGCTATGAGTTAATCACTCCTATATTCTTGTTGGAAACTCCAATTGGAAAAATTGTTATGTTGTCATTTATGTCAAACCTACTAGTGAGACAATTTTTTGTTTGATTTGTGTGTCATATCTATTTGATTGATGAAGAGGATTTGAGAGTTGTTCATAAAAATAAATATAGAGGATGGGTTGAGTTATGAAGAGGAAACTACAAATGGAAATTTGATTTATTGGACTTTGACAAGATAAATTGATTGTTTAAATCATGTTACAAGTAGAGAAGACATTAATGTTCAAGTCTTGAAAGTGTGATCACAGATAGATAAAATGCATACGATTGACCAAGAAACAAAGCATAAGAGTAAATTTTTTTGAAGTACATGCCAAGTGATGTTAGTGTCAACTACGCATCAGTATTGATTGAGTGATAGTGCATGTGTTGAGAAATAAATTTAGGATTGACCGAATAACCCAGTGATAACTGAGTGTTAGAACACAATGTTGGCTGAGGAGCAACATTTTAATTATTTATGAGAAATCATAATTTCCAGACAACTAAGTTTATTTTTTGGAATATGGAAATTGTGTTAAAGATAAGGATTGATGAGTTGGATCATTTAATTCCTAGAGAGGATTAGATAAATGACCCAAGAGATGGATTCTAAGAGAAATTTCTAGAAAAGAAGAGATAAACAAAATAGCGATCAGATACATTGTATTTGATGGATTTAATTGTAAACCCTAATATGTATGATATTGTTTAAGTAGGAAAAGATCATAATGTTGGAAATATAAGAGTAACTAAGAGGGGAAGGGTGAATTAGTTACTACAAAAGTAAATCCTAGATCCCTTAGATGTCAATATAAATCAATACTTTGATTAAACTATATTCTTTTGTAACTTAGCAAAAACACACATATACTAAGTTTACTCTAGAAAATATTGTAACTCAACAATAACTAAATAATAAAAATAGCAATAGTACCTTGGAAAATAAAAACCATAAGATGTTTTCTGAGATTTGCCTCAAGATTAACTAAGTTTCATACACATAAAAGAAATAAAATGAACACAAGTGACACAATGATATAATGTGGAAACCCAATTTGAGAAAAACCACCAGTTGCAACTAGTTACTGATTTTTACTCTTTTGAATTGAGCCATGTTAAGAGCCAACCTTGTTAAAGGTTACAAAAAACATTGTTAGGTGTGACTGTGATAGAGGATTTAATCACCCAATTAGGAGTGGCCTTGTTAGAGGTATTTAGACATTTCAAAAAGAAATGCCACCTTGTTAGAGGATTTACAAATAATTGTTAAGCCAACTCGGTTAAAAGATTTAGATCACTACTATAATGGTTAGAAAGTAACAATGAGATGACCTGATTTATGATACAACTAAATTACTAATTATAGATCTCAATTTTGGCTTGTATACTTGATCCTTCCTGATCGAATGTATCTTTGTAGCTCAACAAGTATATTCTTCTTATCCTTCTAATTCACTTTTTGTAAGCATCATCAAATCTTCTATTTTCTTCCACACATTTAGTCCTCAACTTGACCTTATGTTAATATATTACACATTATCAAGTTGGCTTGAATACAACTTAGAATACTTAATATTCATCTTCTTAGTTAACTAGAACCAACAACTAAATGAATTAAACTCAATATGCCAAAACAAGAAAATCCTTCATTAGCTGACCATGCTCAGTAGACACTGACTCATAAATGATTTTCCTATGTTAACCAAGTGAACTCAGTTAACACTGCATATTCTCAAAGTTCCTTTGGAAACTAAGTGAGCTCGACTAACACTATTTCCATTCAAAATTTTATTTATTAACCAAGTGATCTTGATTAACACTCAACTTTTGTAAACTTCCCTTTGATGATTGAGTGAACTCAATAGGCACTATCTTATGAACTAGGGAAACTCTAAAACGCTTAGAAGACACAAAAAATTATCTTCATCACCTAAGTGCACTTGGTATATATTGACTGATAATGATATGAAAATTTGTGTAACATCAAAGAAAATACACAATTAATTAATTAATTTCAACAATCTCTGTCATAGTCATTGATGTCAACACAACATGTCATAATACAATAAAATTTTAGAGAAAGAATAAATTAAGGAACATATCCTTAGTTTCATTCTTATTATTATCCATGAGAACTCCCTCTATTAGTGTTAACTCCCCCTACCTTCAATTCCTCCCTCTGTCAGCAAAACTCTATCTACAACATCTTCATTTGATAGAAAACTCTCCCTCTTTGATATCAGACCAAGTTCTTCCTCTTTGACATCACCAAACAATTTTTTTGAGATATGAAAACCAAGCTCTCCCTCTTTGACATCTCATGCCAAAGACAATATTTAGTGAATAACAATGTACCTAATGTACTAATTCATTTACAATGTACCTTTTCAATATTGCATCAACTGTATAATTTTACACTTGCTTTGGTTGATGCATCACTAAACTAAAATCAGTGAGCTTTAGATAGAGGAATGACCCCTAACTTACTTCTTAGATACAAAAATGCATCCTTAGGTAATGAATTAATGAATATATCTGCAATTTTCTCTTTAGTATGCAAATATTCCAATCTTACCTCTTTATCTTGTACCAATTCTCTCAAAGAATGATATTTTATAGCAATGTGCTTTGTTTTGGTATGCATCATAGGATTCTTGGATATATTAATTGCACTAGTGTTATCATAGAAGATAACCACTAGATCCTTGATCTCTATCTTTACACCTAGCAATAGTTTCTTGAACCCAATAACATTAGAACAATTAACTGCTGCTACCACATACTTTGCTTCTGTTGTGGACTAAGAAATATAATTTAGCTTCTTGCTTGTCCAAGAGAGTAGTCTTTTATAAGAAAGAATACTCCACCACTTGTGCTCTTTCTATCATCAAAAATTTCTACCCAATCAACATTTGTGAATGCTTTCAAATCAAAATTGCCTCATTTTTTTACCATAATCCATAGTCTTCAGTACCTTTTAGATATCTCATGATTCTTTTGATTTCCATCACATGATTTTCTTTGGGATTTGTTGAGAATCTTTCCACCATAGCAATTGCTAATGAAATATCAGGCCTTGTATGCACTGCATACTATAATTTTTCAATCACTGATCTATATGTGGTTTGATCTACCTCTTTGGAATCATCATTTTTGGAAAGCTTATGTCTAGTAGACATAGGTGTTCCAATAAGTTTTCAATCTTCCATTACAAACTTTTTTAGTATCTCCTTGATATATTTGGATTGAGTAATATAAATGCCATCTTTCTTCTTTGTCATATCCCCATTTTAAGATAGAATTATAGTAATAATTAGATAATAAAATGTTATTAAATAAATAATGATAATAAAGTTATATTTATAAAAATAGGAAATAATTATTATTTAATCTATATTATTAATGAAATAATATTTAGTATGCTATATTAAATAATTAAACAATAATAAATTTTTAAAAAGTAAATAAAGAAATAAAATTAGATACAAGAGACAATATTGTAGAAAGTATGTTAACTTTATAAATAGAATTTTATAATAAATAATTAAAAACATAAATTTAGTAAGTAAATAAATAATATAAATTAACTAAATCTAATGAAAAGTCAAGAGATATTTAACAAATCGACATGATTCCTTAAAATAAAGTTATAAATGGGAGGAGAGTTTATTTTAGAGAGGGGAAAAAAGGATGAGGAGAAGAGAGGAGTTCAAAAAAGAAAAATGTGTTAGGATTAAACCATAGATAGAAACTAAAAATTACATTCAAATATAACCAATAATAGAAAATAATAGATCATGCAGAAAAGAACACAAGGTACCAAGATTTAATTTCGTTCAGCCAATCCCTGGGCTACATCCACCAAATAGCAAGTCCAATATTATTACAATCCAGTGATTACAACTTGATTATAATCCGTAATCCCTTAAAACTCAATACCACCACAAGAACCTATTTCACATCACCACTATCAAAACAACCCTAACCCTGAGCCCTTTTATACAAGTATTAAACTGCTTTAGGGTTACTACATTTTAGCCATAAATTAACCATTACTTTAGTGGCAAAATCTATGAATAGTATGTACAATACTTTTTTGATCAGTCACCACAAACTAATAATCTCTCACTTGGCAACTAATTAGGCTCCACACTAAACAACAATATCCCACTTGGAGATTGATCTTGTAGCTATGTCACTACTCCATGAGGCTTCCACTAGATCAAATCACCTTGGATTTTACTGTTCTTTTATCCATGTTCAATCTAGAAGACCAATCGAAGCTAAAGAGGACTTCATATTCTCCCTTGTTACTACCTTTGTCAACATATTTGCTAGATTTTCATTTATATGTATCTTCTCTAACTTTAAATGTCTATCCTCCAAAACAAACCGAATGAATTGGTACCGCAACTGTATGGGTTTGGTCTTTGAATGCAGAGCTGAATTCTTTGCAAGATGAATGGCACTTTGACTATCTATGAACAAATAATTATCCTTCTGAGGATGTCCCAATTCTTCAAAGAAGAACTGAAGCCATATCATCTCCTTGGCTACCTCTGTAGTAACTACATACTCTACCTCTATAGTGGATAAAGCATTAACCTTTTGTAACCTAGAAACCCAGCTCACGACTGCCCCACCAATAGTAAAGACATAACCTATAGTACTCCACTTGGTGTCAATATCACCTACCAAATTCGAGTCAACATAGCCTTGTAAATTAGTAGTAGATCCCCCAAAGTGTAAACACTTATTAGATGTTCCTCTCAAATATCTGAGAATCCATTTCATGGCATTCCAATGCTCAATTCTTGGGTGAATCATATACCTACTAACAAATCCCACTGCATGTGCACTATTTGGCCTCGTACATAACATAGCATACATAAAACTTCCTATAGCTAAAGCATAGGGTACCTTGGAAATCTTATCTTCCTCTTTATGTGTCTTAGGATACATCTCCCTAGTCAACTTTAAATGACCAGGTAAAGGTGTGTTGATAGCTTTAGTATTCTCCATAGAGAAATGTTGCAACACCTTCTCAACATAATCAACCTGAGATAGTATCAATGTTCTATTCTTCCTATCTCTACAAATCTTCATACCAAAGATTTGTTTTGCTACTCCCAAATCCTTCATGGCAAATGCATGTGCTAATTGGCATTTCAACCCCTTAATGTGATCCATGTTAGACCCAACTACAAACATATCATCAACATATAAACATAAAATAATGTAGTTGTCATCATCCAACCTCTTAAAATAAACAAAATGATCTAAATGAAACCTATTATAACCATACTCATGCATAAAACTATCAAATTTCAGATACCATTGCCGAGGTGCTGGCTTCAAGCCATATAAACTTTTCTTCAATTTGCACACTAAGTTCTCCTTGCCTTTGACCTCAAATCCCCATGGCTGAGCCATATATATCTCTTCATCCAAATCACCATGAAGAAAGGTTGTTTTAACATCAAGATACTCTAAGTAAAAATCTTCAGTAGCCACAAGACTTAAAATAGTACAGATAGAAGCCATCTTAACAATAGGAGAAAATATCTCATCAAAATCAATGCCCTTTTTCTGTGCAAATCCTTTCACAACTAACTTGGCTTTAAATCTTTTCTTACCTCCTTCCTCTTCTTTCAACCTATAAACCCACTTATTCTATAAAGCCTTTTTACTAGTAGGCAACTTGCATAAATCCCATGTCTTATTATTTAGCAAAGAGTCCATTTCATCTTTTATTGCAGACTCCCACTAAATCTTAGTATCCACCTACACAACTTCATCATAACATTCAAGTTCATCAACATTAGTAAGTAAAAATGAATACAAAGAGGGAGAAAATATTTGTGGAGGTCTAATTTTCCTTGTTGACTATCTAATATTCACTGATGTGTGTGGTATTTGTTGTTACAGTGGTTGCACATCATGAGGAATGGCTAGAATATTAGCTTTTGGAGTATCATCTAGCACTACATAATCATCTTCTTTCTTCTCATGTTATTGCAATAGATCTTTGTACAACACTTTCTCATTGAATATGATATTCTTGCTTCTTATAATTTTATAAATTTTAAAATCCCAAAGCCTATAACCAAAGTCATTAATGCCATATCCAACAAATACACATTTTTTTGACTTAGCTTCTAGCTTGGTTCTATTTTCAGAATCTATGTGAGAAAATGCTTCACAGCCAAAGGTTTTGAGAAAATAATAACTCACCTTCTTACTAGTCCATACCTCCTCTGGAATACTATAGTCCAAAGGAGTAGAGGGACCTCTATTAATAAAATATATAGCAGTATTAATAGCCTCCATCTAGATGTGTAAGGGCAACCCAACATGCAACTTCATGCTCCTTGTACATTCTATTATAGTCCTATTCATGTGATCAGCCACTTCATTTTCTTGTGGAGTCTTTGGAATAGTCTTCTATTTATGGATATCATTAGTGGAGCAATAATCTTCAAATTCATGACTACAATACTCACCACCACTATCAGATCTGAGACATTTTAATTTCTTACCAATCTCATTTTCAACCAAGCATTTCCATTTCTTAAAAGTTTGAAATACTTTAGATTTCTATCTAAGGAAATAAACCCATAATTTTCTAGTTGCATCATCAATAAATGTAACATAATAATGAGAGCCACCAAGGGAAGATACATGAGCTAGTCCCCATACATCTTTATGCACAAGCTCTAATTTCTCCTTTTTTTTCCCCTTCCCAGTCTTCACAAAACTCACTCTCTTTTGCTTTCCATACACACAACTTTCATAGAAATTCATATTAACACATTTTAGACCTGGCAAAACTTTCTTTGAATGAAGTACTTTCATACCTTTCTCACTCATGTGCTCAAGTCTATTATGCTACAGTGTTGTATCATAATTTATAATAGCTATTTGTTGTCCCTGCTCAACTACAACAATTGTTCCCAAACATTCATTTTTCTTTGAAATAATCAAAGTAGAAGGAACAATATGACATATAAAAAGATATAAGGTGCCTACTTTCACACCTTTTTCTACTATAAGGGAACCTTTTGAAACCTTCAAATTTTTATCATTAAAAGTAACTACACAACCCTCATCACCAAGTTATCCTGCTGAAATTAAATTCCTACTCAACCTTGGAACATGTCTTACCTCATTAAGTAGCCAATGATTTCCATTCTTCAACTTAATCTTAACTTTTCCCTTTTCAACAATCTGATAGGGTTCATTATCCCCCAAATAAACAAGCCCAAAATCCCCTTGGACATAATCAATGAAATAACCTCTATGAGGTGTAGCATGAAATGAAGCACTAGAATCTAAAACCCATGGATCATCAACACTTTCTAAAGACAAAAGCAAAGCATCCTCTTCAAATTTTTTATTTACCACATTTGCCTCCTTGTCTCCATCTAATTTATCTCCTTCATTTTTCTTTCGATTCCAACAATCTTTCTTTTTGTGCCCTGATTTTCCATAGTACCAGTAGTCATTCAGTCCTCTTGATTGAGATCTCCTCCCCTTTGACTTTCCTCTTGATTTCACATGATTTTTAGAATTGCTTTTTCTCTCAGTCATTCTGCCCCTACTTTGTACATTCAAAGCACTTCCTGATGTAGATCCACCTAAAGTTTTCCTATGAGTTTTTTTACTCAAAACAACATTGATCACATCATAATATTTTAGGGTACTAGATCCAAGAACATAATTACTCATAGCCATTACCTAGTTGTTCTAGCTTTCAGGCAAAGAACACAAAATCAAGAGAGCCCTAATTTCTTCTTCAAAATTGATACCCAAAAAAGATAACTAGCTAGTAATAGTATTAAACTCATTTAAATGATCTTTAACAGATCCACCTTTAGCCATTTTCATATTAAATAAATGCTTCATGAGAAATACTTTGTTTGAAGCAGAGGGCTCTTCATACAGTGTCGCTAGAGTTTTCATCAACTCTTCTATTGTCTTTGATTTTGTAATATTAAATGCCACTAATAGTTCCAAGCATAATTGAATTATTCTAAGTGCCTTTCTATCTAAAATATCCCATTCATCATTTGACATAGATCCCTAATTCTTGGCTTTTCCTTCTAAAAGCTTCCATAAATCCTTCTAATAAAGATAATCTTCCATTTACATCTTCCATAACTAAAAGTTATGCCCATTAAACCTGTCAACCCTCAGCTTACTTCACTTGTCATTGCTCCCACTCAACTGTGAGACTCTCACTCAACCATGAGACTTTCTTGTAGAGGATAACTTAAAAAAAAATTAGGCTCTAATACCACTTGTTAGGATTAAACCATGAACATAAAATAACAATTACATGCACATATAACCAATAACAAAAAATAATAGATCACATAGAAAAGAACATAAGGCACCAAGATTTAACATGGTTCACCCAATCCTTGGGCTACATCCACCAAACATAAAGTTTGATATTATTACAATCTAGTGATTATAGCTTGATTAAAATCTGTAATCCCTTATAACTCAATACCACCAGTAGAACTTATTTTGCATCACCACTATCAAAAAAACCCTAACCCTAAGCCCTTTTATACAAGTATTAAACCACTTTAGGGTTACTACATGTCGGCCATAAATTAGCCATTACTTTAGTGGTGAATCTAAAAATAGTACCAAATTTTATTTTTTTAGGGTGATGCCCCAAAAAATTTATTATGTATAGTACTTTTTTGATTAGTCACCACAAACTAACAATTTCCCACTTGGGGATTGATCAAGCTCCACTCTAAACAACAAAATAAAAGAGGAAAGTAATATGAAGAAAATAAGGAAGTGATTTTTTGGAAAGGTGTCAATGATATTGAAAGGATGTGAACCTTCAAAAGGGTCATAATTATGAATAGTTGAGACTCTTCAAAAATATTGTGATTTTAAAGTATTGGGACTTTTCCAAAGTATTTTAATTATGAAGTGTTGTGACTTTTTAAAAGGATTATAACTATGAAGTGTTGTGACTTTTCAAAAGATTTGTATTATGGAAGGTTGTGACTCTTGGAAAATAAGAAGGTAAAAATAGGTATAGTTTATAAATTACGTTTAAATATTCCTTCCATTATTAGTATGTTAACACATATATGATAGTATGAAAACATTTATATGTTAGAAGGATAATGTTAGAGATATCTCTAAGATACCACTTAATAGAGAGATTTAATAAGATGATCTTATTAATATTAAGGATGGTTAGTGTGTTGTAATATAGTAATGCAATTTTAGATAAATCTAATTAAATTAACTAAATCCTTAGTACTAGTATATGAACTACATACATCTACATATAAATGGCTACATGCCAATGTAGAGTTGGAGATCATCTCTATATGAATAGGTAGATTGGAATCTCATAGTGCTAATGCTAGAGTGAGATCCTCATATGAATAGTTATCATACTAGTGCAAGTGATGAGTAGCCCTCTAAGAATGGATAGATGAGTAATGAATGAAACATCATAGTACCAGTTTAGGAAGTGAGATCCTCATATGAATGGCTATTGTACCAGTGTGAGAGATGAGTAACCCTATAAGAATGGCTAGATGAGAAAAGGATAGAATATTTTGATGATGTCAACATATGCATATGTAAACCTTAATGGGTGTACTCTATAAAACATGGTTGAATAAATAAGGGTTAGGAAACTTGATCTAGAGACATCCTTAAGGTTGGGGTTAACTTAGAGGGTAGAATAATATAGTTAGTGTTATCATTATTGTGATTCTAACATTTATTTTGTAGGTATTACTTGTCCCTAACTAACCCTATTAGTGGGGACATTGCATTCTACTAAATTTGCAATCCAACAAAGAATTTTATCTCTCCAAGCATAGACATCTCGAATTCTTTACTCATCTCTACTGAAAATGCCTTGCATAAGTCATCATTTACTATAAATAAACTATCATCCACAAATATTTATGCCAACACAATCTTCTTGTCTGGTCCTTCTTTGATATACAAACTAATGTTATCATTTTTTCTTTGAAAACTAATCTTAATCAAGTAGTTATGAAGTCTCTCATACCAAGATTTGGGAGCTTTCTTGAGACCATACAATGCTTTTTTCAATGTGCAATTTGCATACCATATCTCTTTTTTTAGGATCTAGAAAACCATTTTCTTTTTTTATGTAGACTTCCTCATCAAGAATTCCATTCAAGAATGTAGATTTTACATCCATTTGATAAAATTTAAATCCTCTGTATGCTGCATATGTTAGTAAAGTTCTAACACCTTCTAATATTGCAACAAAAGAAAAAATTTCACTATAATCAACACCTTCTTCTTGAGAATAACCTTTACAACTTATTTCTAAATAGCCACTTTGTATCAATTACATCTTTATCCTTGGGTCTAGGAACAAGAGTCCAAGTCTTATTCTTCTCTATTTTTTCTATTTCTTCATTCATAGCTTTAATCCAAGTTTCATTATCTAAAGCATCTTTAACATTTCTAGGTTCAAATTCAACAAGAAAACATGTAGCTTTCAATTTGTTTCTTATCATAGTTCCATTTGACTTGTCTCCAATGATCTGATTAGGTGCATGGTGCCTTTTGACATATCTTGCTAACATAGGTACTTTGGAATTAGAACATGTTCCATTAACCTCTTCATGATCTTCTATCAAGCTTGAGTCCCACTGTCTATGACTTGGGTCCATCTGACTCAGTTTTCTTAGACACTAGCTCAGTAGTTTCTGACTATAACTTAGGTTGCACTGAATGCAACTCGGTAGCTTTTGGAGATTTTAAGGACTTAGGAGGTGAGACCTCCCAATTTACAAATAGATTTGGCTCTGTATTAGGTTCATAATAAAAAAACTTTCTGTAATCCTCAGGTTCTTTGCTACTTTCCTCTTCACTCTTTTCTACAAATTCATCAATTGTTGCATGTACACTTTCTATGATCTTATGAGTAGTTAGATTCAAACAATTGTATTCTTTGATCCTATTGGAGTATCATAGGAATATTCCTTCATCACTTTTGACATCAAATACACCTTTCCTAGATTTTTTTAAGATATAACATTTGGTACCAAATAATTTCAAGTAACTTACATTGGGTTTGTAGTCATACCATATTTCATAAGAACTTTGATTTGAGTCTTTCATTAACTATACTTTGTTTAAGGGTATGCACCATAGTACTGATTGCTTCCTTCCAATATTTGATTGGAACACTCTTTTCTATCATCAAGGTTATTGAACAATCCATGATGGATCTATTCCTTCTTTTAGCTATACCATTTTGTTTAGGTGTAACAGGGGTTGATACTTTTCTCTTAATTCTTTTTTCGATGCAAAAATTATTGAACTCATTGGAAATAAATTCACCACCTCTATTTGATCTCAAACATTTTAGCTTCTTTCCAGTTTCTTTCTCTACCCTTGTTAGATAGCACTTAAACTTTTGAAAAGCTTCAAATTTTTCTTTTAGATGCATTACAGTCATTATTCTAGAATAATCATCAACAAATAGAATAAAATAATTATCTCCACTACAGCTCTCTATTCCAATAGGTCCACATTAGTTTGTATGTACTAGCTCCAAGACTTTTTTGAAATGATAGTCTTTACTTCTAAAAATTGTCTTGCCCATCTTACTAAATTGAAAATATTTGCATAGAACCATATTAGGTTTCCCAAACTAGGAATACCTCTTGCTCTTCTATTTTTTCTTATCTTGACAAGATTATCAAAGTTCACATGACATAAAATTTTATGCCATAATCATCTTTCTTCTACTTGAGCAATAAAACATGAACTTTCATTGAGATCTAGGTAGAATAGGTTACCTTTTATTTGTTTGCCAAACCCAACTAGATTTCTTTTTCCATCCAGCAGTTTGGCGTTCCCATTCATGAATTCTACCTTAAATCCAAGGTTATTCAACTATTCCACACTTAGTAGATTATGCTTTAGTGCTTCAACCCAGTAAGCATTGTCACATTAAGCTCATTGGTTAGTGAGATACAAACTTTTCCCTTTATGCAACAAGGTTCAATGTTTACAAATCTCACAATAACACTATCATAATGTTCCATGTGTTCAAATTTTATTTTATCACCAGTCATATGATGTGAGTAGCCACTATCAATAATCCATGTATCATTTTTCCTAATATGAGAAATAAGTACCATTTTATCTTCTTCTTCATCAAATTCATGTTTTACAACAATGTAAACTATTTCATCATCTTCACTACTATCTAAATCTTTAGCCATAAAACAAGATTTCTTACCATTGTTCTTATAGTCCTTGAAGTTCTTAAAATGCTTCTTTCCTTTGAACTTACTATGCTTCTTTTCATCTTTGACTTCTCTATTTGGGCACATTGCAGCAATGTGTCCAACTTCTTCACAAGAGAAACAAATTAGAAGAATCTTACCTTTATACTTTCTTTTACCTTTGGATACCTTCTTGCAAGAATTGCTTCAATGGATTCAAGATCACTATCAGAACTCTCTTCCTCTTCTCCTTTAGATTGTTTACTTGTAGACCTTTTAACTTTCTTCTTGAGTGATACCTTAGCTTCAAATGTAGACTCAAGATTGCTAGTACTAGGAGTATAATTATCATAGTTGTCTATTTCAAATGTTGTTAATATTCAAAATAGAGTCTCTAAAGTTATAATGTGATTTGGATTATATCTCATCTCTTGAATAGTAGACACTCTAATTACATAGATAGGAAGGAAGGTTCTAAATACCTTTCTTACCACTGTTACATCATTAATTGCTCCTCTAGAAGCTTTGATAGCATTGACACTAGCTTTGATTCTACCAACATATTTTGCAATATTTTCATCCTCTCTCATTTTTATCTGATCAAACTAACCTCTAAGAATTTTATCTTTGGCTATCCTTATAGTGTCATCTCCTCCATAGATATCCTTTAGTTTGGTTAGCATTTCATGAGAAGTTCCACAATCTTTGACTTCATCAAATTTGGCATAGTTGAGAGATGAAGCAATACCAATCATCATGATATTATGACTCTTCTTCTCTACAATTTCTTCAATAGTCATAGTTCTAGTGGGAGCTTTGTATTTGGCATCTAGATTCTTTAGCCCTATATCTCCAATAGTTGCCAAGTGTAGCCTCATGAGTTCTTTCCACACCTTGAAGTTATCATTGTTCAACTTTGGAATCTCCCTTCTATAAGACATCTTAATCTTTATCTTAGGTACTCGAAACCTTTTTTGCAAGCACCAAAATCTCTAATACCAATTTTTGGAAATATAAGAGTAACAAAGAGGGGAGGGGTGAATCAGTTAGTAAAAACTAAATCATAGATCCCTTAGATGTCAATATAAATCAATACTCAAATTAAACTATATTTTGTTGTAACTCAAAAAACACACATGCACTCAGTTTACTCTAGCAAATACTATAATTTAGAAATAATTGAATAGCAATAGTAACTCGGAAAATGAAAAACATAAGATGTTTTCTAAGATTATCCTTAAGTTTAAATTAGTTTCATATGCATAAAATAAATATCATGAACATAAGTGACACCATGATATAACGTGAAAACCTAATTTGGGAAAAACCACCAATTGCAACTATTTACTATTTTTTACTCTTTTGAAGTGAGACCTATTAGGAGCTAACCTTGTTAAAGGTAAAAAAATACACTATTAGGTGTGACCCTATTAGAGGATTTAATTACCTTATTAGAAGTGTCCTTATTAGAGGTATTTAGACACTTTAAATAGAAATACACTTTAAATAGAAATACCACCTTGTTAGAGGATTTACAAATAGCTGTTAAGCCAACTCAGTTAAGAGATTTGGATCACTGCTACAATGGTTATACAATAATAATGAGATGACTTGATTTATGATGCAACTAAGATTGTAGATCTCAATTTTGGCTTGTATACTTGATCCTTCCTGATTGAATGTATCTTTGCAGCTCAACAAGTATATTCTTCATATCCTTGTAATTCAATTCCTCTAAGCATCATCAAATCTTCTATTTTTTTCCACACTTTCAATCCTCAACTTGACCTTATATTTATATTTTACACATTATCAAGTTGACTTGAATACAACTTAGAATACTTAATATTCATCTTCTTAGTCTACTAGAACCAACAACTAAAATAATTAAACTCAATATGCCAAAACAAGAAAATCCTTCATTAGCCAACCATCCTCGGTAGAAACTAACTCAGAAATGATTTTCCTATGTTAATCAAGTGAACTTAGTTAACACTGCATATTCTCAAAGTTTCTTTCTTAACTAAGTGAGATCAGTTAACACTAGTTGCATCCAACATTTTTTGCATTAACCAAGTGACCTGAGTTAATGCTCAACTTTTGCAAGCTTCCCTTTGATGATCAAGTGAACTTAGTAGACATTGTCTTTTGAACTAAGTAAAAACTAGAATGCTCAGTAGACATGAAAACCTATCTTTATCACCTGAGTGAGCTATATATACATTGACTAGTAATGATATAACATTTTTTGTAACATCAAAGACAATACACAATTAATCAATTATTTTCAACACATAATTACCTATTTAAGTAGGTACAAGGGAAAACTTTCAAGTTTTCCAAGTGGGTGCAGAGAGTATGTGCATGTTTGAAAGAGTTCCATAGAGTTGGAGTAGATGTTGATGTTATTGACTGGTGAATCTAAGAAGAAGGCTGAAATGAGTTTAGAAGAGGAGAAGTGTGATTACTTAAAGGGTTTCCAAGAAAATTTGAGATTGAGATGACAATGGAGGCCTATCATTGAATCAAATCAAGAACTAAATAGAGATATGTAATTGTAAAGTAATTTGTACTTAACAGATCAAAACCTTGCCATTAATTCCTAACCATCATAAACAACATTTAAAATCCTTTAATCAAGGTTGACATAACAGTCATATTAACCTAGAAGTCATATGTTAACCCTTTAACTGGGTGACATTCTAATAGAATTTTATAAAGTCCTCTAACAAGGCCATTCCTAATAGGGTGATTAAATCCTTTAATAAGGTTACAATTAACAGTGTGTTTTGTAACCTTTAACAAGGTTGGCTCCTAACAAAGTTCACTTTAGAAGAGTGAAAATTAGTGACATGTTGTTGGTCTTTCCTAAATTTGGTTTCCACATTAAATCCTAGTGTCAAACTTGTGGGGATTTTATTGTGGTATTTTATTGATTGAATTTTTATAGTATACAAGTCTTTTATATTTAGAACAATGGACATCTAGTTGATGTTGCTAATACATTATAGTATAGACTGAGCAATTGAATGATAAGATCTAAAGTTGTTTAAGTGTTTGTTTTTTCAATTGGTACATTTGGACATTGGATAACTAAGTCACCCCCTCTTAGTTATTCTAAATATTGGTGCTTATAGAGAGACATTTGAAGGTACTCAAAGCTAAATATCATGGTGTACAAAAAGGAGGTACCAAAGTTGAACAAATAAAAATTTCCTACATGAAAAATGTTGATGATCAAGCTACATATAGCCAATATTCGTCATGCTACATTGGAGTTTCTGGACAATGCATATGTGAATATAATAAGAATCCCTTTGACTACTCAACAACTAAAAGAAAAGAAAGGACACAATCAGGTAATGTTGGAGATTTCTTCAACCTTAAGCTATGCTAAGTTTGATGATATAAAAGGATACAATAATGAAATCAAAATGTTAGATAAATTAAAGACCATATATGGAGGAGATGGAAATGTTTTAAGAGCTAAATCAGAAAGTATGAGAGGTAATTTTGATGAAATGAGAATGACAGAAGGCGAGAACATAGTTTAGTACTATGCAAGAATCAAAGAGGTTGTTAATAATATTCAAGGTGCCAATGGAAATATTGAGGATGAAATAAAAAGAAGCAAGGTATCAAGAACTCTACTTCCTATTTGTGCTATTAGGATTTCTTCAATACAAGAACTAAGATGTACACCAAGTAATGACCTAACTCTAGAAGGTGTAATTGGTATACTTACTTCTTTTTTGATTTCTAATCTTGATAAGTACACTCTTGCTACTCTTCAATATGATTTTAAATCACAACTAGTTCTTATCAAGAAAGGAAAAGGAAGATATGTGAAAAGTGATAGTGACACAATGCAAGATAGGAGAATCCCCAAAGGAGATGTCCAAAACTCCAAAAAATTACCACACAATCGAAATACAACAACAAGCAACAATAATACAAGATCTGATACCAAATCAAAACTCTTTATTCATAAAATAACTATTTACATGCAATACGCCGGGCTATAAGGTCTTTTGGGTTAGGACCAAATACAAGAGCAATTACAATAAAAGTTCTATAAGATCTAATAAGATCCACCTTTAAAACCAAAACTAACTAGTCTAGATTTACAATTGGATAAGAATAGAAAGAAGAATCCAAACTTGTACCCTCAAGTCCACCAAACAATCCTCTAGTTCTCAAGCCGCAGCTACTAGCTCTTCAAAGTTCACATCTAGCCTTCATCCTCTTCTCCAAGCTGGATGATCATCATTTTCTAAAGACTTCACAAAACCTCTTACTTATACCCAACTAAGCCAAAATTTGACCCAATTTATTACAAATTAAATTAAATCCCTTACATTAAATATATATTGAACCACAAGTTGGCTACAAAAAAAATTAAATATTGATACATAAATTAAATGTCAAAGGTTGGTTCACAAATAACTCAACACCAACAAGAACCAAGATCAAGAAAAGTGTTAGAAAAAACCAAGCTGAGCATCAACTAAACCATAAGTAATATTGAGCTCCTAGAGCATGCTAAGCTCCCAGAGAATGTTGAGCTTCCAGTGTCTATTGAGCTCCATAGAGTATGTTGAGCTCCCAATGTCTTCCAAGCTCCATAGAGTATGTCAAGCTCCTAGGCCAAACTATGCCCAATAATGATCAAGCCCCATTCCTTCAAGCCAAAATCCCTCCAACATGCAAGATTGAAAGCCAATCACGAATTCTCCTACATTAGACACCCTAGGTTCAAAAAGATGTTCTCAATAGTTGGAAGAACATATTTTGGGATTCAACACATAAATATCCTGTAAGTCTTCAACTTGTACACTCTTTTCCTTCTTCTTCTTCTTCTTCTTCATGTTCATCCTTAGTGTACTATAGGTCTACTTTACATGCTAATATCGTACCTTCTCAAAATCCCTCAACTCAACTCAGCTACCAATACTCAGGTTCCCTGTGCTAAGCTCTTCATTCTATAGAGGAATTAGGGAATACTTCCTACCACCTTTCTCAATAGTAAACACATTCTTGACACAATCATGCACAACCCTGAAATCATATTGTCAAACTCTACTGAGCAACACATGACAACTATTCATGTCCACAATGTCACACAATACTTGATCCTTAGACTTCACAATCTAGAAAACAAAAAGGCATTTCTCCCTCACTTTTAAAACATGCTAACCTTTAAGCTAGCCAATCCTATAAGGATAATGGTTTCTTATTCTCTTCAAATCAAGTTTTTGAACCATCTCCTCATTAATAAAGTTATTAGTACAACAACCATCTACAATCGCCATGTAGACTTTGCCACCAAATTTACAACAAGTCTTGAACAAACTAGTCCTCTAACAAGAAATCCAATGTCCTCTAACCAACTAGTACACTAAGTTAGTAAACTCTCTCCTTTCTCATGTTGATTTCCTTGGATTGCAACCTCATTCACAATAACAAATTTCCTAACACGAGGACATTCAAAAGATCTATGCTCTTCTTCACCACATTTGAAACAATTACCACTAAACCCACCTCCACCTATCCTCCTCTTCTAATCAAAAAGTTTTGGTTCACCTTAGGCACTTAGTTTAGCCTTTGACAAGTTATCCTACTTCTCCTTCCCTCTAGCATTACCTTGACTTTTCCTCTTCAACTTATCTTATGCCTTTAAAGCATATTGATAAGCATCCTCAACTAAAGAAATATTCAACATACCAACCTCATCATGAATATTTAATCTCAAATCATTAATGCACCAAGATACCTTCTCTATTGAAAATTTTCTATGACTAGACCAAATAGTCAACTTGTATAACTGCTCAATATAATCCTTCACAATCATATCTTTTTGCTTTAGATTCTACAACCTTTTAAATAAATCAAGTTCATAATCAATGAGAATGAACTTATCCTTCAACTTAGTCATCATCAACCTCCATCTAGTGATCTTCATTTTACCTTCCTCCTCTTTGTCTCTACGTAGTTCTTTCCACCAAAGAGAAACATGTCCTTTTAACTTAGTTTGTGACAACCCACTTTGAGTAGATCCTCAATATCCTCAAGCTCAAAGTAGTCTTCCAATTCACCAATCCAATCGATCATGTCTTCAAGAGTCAAAGTACCTAAGAAATTAGAAACCTCTATTTTATGCTTTAGCTTCAACTAAGATTTAGGTCTAGCAAATTGACTAGTCCTAGTTCTAATAGGTCTCTCCACACAATCAATTCTATCCTCACCACAAGATCCAATAGCTTCAAAGTCTTTAAAAACTTCCTCAGAGCCATCTTCAGTTCCCACAATCATAGGCACAACACCTAAAGCACTCACAATTTTAACAATTTGTTGGAATACTTTAGAATAAATGAGAGGGGGGTAATTAGTCATTTAAGCTCTAGATGTATAAATAAAACTTTTTCACAACTTAGTAAACCCATAAAACATTATTCATCATGCATGCATCCATAATATTATGCAATCACTTAAAACTTGTAGGTTATTATCAAATCAATTTGTAGAAATATAAACATGAAACATAACATATTCATCAACACACTTCACAAAATGATTTTCATGGAAACCCCACTTTGGAAAAAAACACCAGTAACATGCTACTTTTTTTTTTCACTCTTGTGAAGTGATGCCCTGAGAAAGGTCAACCCTGTTAAAGGTTACAATACACATTATTAAATGTGACTCTGTTAAAGAATTTCAATCACCCTATTAGGAGTGAGCCTTTTTAGAGGGCTTTAGACCAATCACTTGGAATGTCACCCAGTTAAAGGATATACAAATGACTATTAGGTCAACCTTAATCCAAAGGATTTACCCTAAACTGATATAATTGTTACAGAGTAATAGTAAGGCTTAAACTAATAACAACTTACAACTACATTTGCATATTACAAATCTATGTTTCAGTCCTCCATTCTACTTGGCCTTCATTCATTTTAGCTTTGATAGCTTATACAATCTTCAAGTATTCATATCCTTAAGTTTTCTTGCTTAACATACCACTACATATTCTTCTCTTATGTCACTTGATGAAGAAAAACCCTTGTCTCCTTGACTTCCTTAGGTTCTTGCACATGACAACCTTGCTTCATGACCAACCATTCCCATAAATAGGAAATTAAGATCTTTTTCCTCTCATTCTCCATCATCCAATATAGGGTTTTAATGGATTAGGTAGGATACAATAAATCTACCCCACATTTCATATCTCTTGTAGAAACTTCTCCTTGAATCCTCTTTAAATTTTCCTAAAAATGGTTTACCTTGAATTTTGTGCCTCAAGCTCATTAATATTATCTTCCACTTGGTTCACATAACATAAGAAAACAAAATTTTTGGCTTAGATCTATTGAATTCATAATCTTTTAAATAATGCAATAGCTTGGCATTATTAGGCTTATGATGCTTGACACATACTACATTGCTCGACATCCTCTAAAAAATCACTCATCATGAACTAAAGTTTTTTGGTGCTTTGCATTTACTAAACTTTACTTGATATCCATTTTTCTACTTGATATACACTAGAATGAACTTTTACTTGGCTCTAACTAACTTTCCTCTTGGCTTGCACTGACTTTGCTCGACACCTACTATCCACTTGGTCAAGCTTGATAGACAAACTTTGTGTAACTTATTCTTCTAAACTTTCTTAGTGTAACCAATGTTTGTAAACTTAAGTAGATGATCAATACATCACGTTATCACTGTCTTAACTAATTCTTGTACTCCTTTACATAATCATAAATCAACCTTTCCTCTAGGTGCTATTGTTACATCTTTTGATCAAATCCTCTTCATCAATCAAATAAGTGAGAGTACTTAAATCATATAAGTAGTTATGTTACCAACAAATAGAAGGTTTGACATCAATGATAAAATAATGATTGAAACATATTGATCATACTTGTATGTTCTCAACAATCTCCCTCTTTTATTGTTTTTAATCTATTCTTAACAATCTCCCTCTTTGGCATTGATGGCACACCAAACTGATCAACCAAATAGAAAAACACCTTGTTCAACCAAACTGACTAGGTTAAAATAGTAGGACCAATAAAATACCAAAAAGAAAATAATTTCTTGTATTAAAGTCTCTCCCTCTATCAGAAATTTCCATATTTTGAATAGGTTATAAAACACTTTTTTGTTATCCTTATAACTCCCTCTGAGTTTCTTAAAATCTCCCTCTTACAAGGTAGATGTTATGATTTCTCCCTCATTCTTGTATTTCTCTATCTTCTTCATCATACTCACATTTCCCCCTGATCAACAATTATCTTAGCTCTAGCTTGATCTTGATCATTATTCTCTCCATCTCTTTGATAATTATCTCTTGATATCTCCCTCTTGATCAGTCTCTCTCTCTCTCTCTCTCTCTCTCTCTCTCTCTCTCTCTCTCTCTCTCTCTCTCTCTTTAACAACAATGCGAAAGACTTATGCTAAAAACTTTTCATCTTAACATGTAAATATAAGCCTCTTTAGTTTCTTTAGTTTTCTCCATCTGTCACCTTGCTTGTGATTGATTTGAATTTTCAACTCTTTGATTACTTTAGGCAACTCCAAAAGTAAGATCCTCTACACCAATGTGTAACATATTAACATCAACTTGTTTGATGTAGGGCACTCCTCTTTTTACTTAGAGAGCCTTTAATAGGGGTTTCACCCCTAGTTTACCTCTTTGATACTCATGAGCATCCTTAGATATCAAGTGATTCTCCTTGGGATTAGAAGAGAATCTTGCAACTATCCCTATAGATAATGCAATGTCAAGTCTACTATGTACTACATATTGAAATTTTCCAGTCATAAACCTCTACAATGTTTGATTCACCTCTATTGAATTATTATTCCTTGACAACTTGTGTCCCATCACCATAGGTGTACTTACTAGTTTAGAATCCTCCAATCCAAAAGTTTTCAATATTTCCTTGACATACTTTGACTGAGTGATATATATATATATATATATATATATATATATATATATATATATATATATATATATATATATATTTCATCTGATATACTTGTAAACCCACAAAGAATTTGATCTCTCCAAACATAGACATTTAAAATTTTTACTTCATTTGATTTGCGAAATCCTTGCATAAAGCATCTTTTCCTCCAAATATGATATCATTAACAAAAATTTCAAATAAAAAAATACCTTTCTTTCTCTATTTTCATGTATAGATTGCTATTATCATTAGTCCTTTCAAATCCAATCTTCACAAGATAATTATGAAATCTCTCATACCATGCTTTTGGTGCTTATTTAAAATCATATAGAGCTTTGTGTAATCTACATACCATGTTCATATTGTTAACATCAACAAATCCTTCTTGCTATTCTATGTAAACTTCTTCCTCTAATATGCCATTTAGAAATGTAGATTTAACATCCATTTGATAAACCTTGAAACCTTTGTATGCAAAATAAGCAAGTGATATTTTTATTCCTTCCAACCTAGCAATAGGGGAAAATGTCTCTTCATAGTCAATTCCTTCCTCTTGTGCATATCCCTTGCAAACTAATCTTTCCTTTTTCCTTGTGACTTCACCATTTTCATCTATCTTGTTTTTGAATACCCACTTAGTGCCAATCACATTTTTGTCTTCTGATCTAGGAACTAGAGTCCATGTTTTTTTTTTCTTAATTTGTTCAATCTCTTCTTTCATGCCTTTACTCCAGTCCACATCTTCTAAAGCATCTCTCACTGATTTGGGTTCCTTTATACTCAATAAACATGTATCATTTCTCAATCTATTTCTTCTCATTTGTCGAGCATCTTTATCTCAAATTATTTTTGCAACAAGATGATGTCTCTTCACATATTTGGACAATCTTGGTTCAACTCTAGTTTCTTCTATTTGTCTCTTAGCTTCAGAATCACTATGTCCATCTCTGTCAAATAGTTCAACATCTCTTTCATGTATACTAATATTATAATCAGTATGTGCTTCAACTTCATTCTATAAATTGGCATTTGAATATAGCTCAATTCCTGAATGCAACTTGACATTCATAGTCTATGACTCAACAATCACTGAAACTTATTGTAGGTTTGTGGCTTGTTTTGTAACATCTTCTTTAGCAAGCATAGCTTCATAAAAGTATACAAATGATTTGTATTCTTCTAGTTCTTTCATAGGTTCAGCCTCATGTACTTCTATATATTCATCAAAATTTACATTTACACTTTTCACAACTTTTTTAGTGTCAAAATTTAAACACTTACAAGCTTTACTTCTTGTGGAATATCTTAGGAATATACCTTCCTCACTTTTTGCATCAATTTTACCCTTCTTCAAGTCTTTAAAAATGTAACACTCACTTTCAAACACCTTAAAATATTTTGCATTTGGTGAGTATCCATACCATAATTCAAAAAGTGTTGAATGAGCACCTTTCTTAACTTTTACACAATTCAAGTTATAGACAATTTTATTTACAACTTCTCTCCACTACTTTAAAGCAACATTCTTCTTCATCATGAGTGTTCTAGAACAATCCATTATAGCTCTATTCCTCCTTTTAGCTATTCCATTTTGTGGAGGGGTTCAAGGGGTAGATGTCTATCTTTTGATTCCTCTATCATTACAGAACATCTCAAACTCATTTGATATGAATTCTCCTCTTTTTTTAGATCTCAAACACTTCAAAATTTTACCTATTTCCTTCTCAAATCTTTCTAAGTACCACTTAAATATTTGAAGAGCATCAAATTTTTATTTTAGAAACATAACTATCATCATCTTAGAATAATCATCAACAACTAACATAATGTACTTATCTCCTTTGTAACTTTTCACATCAGTTGGACAACACAAGTCAGTATCAACAATTTGTAGTATTGCTTTAGAGGTATAAGCTTTACTCTTAAAACTTACCTTTGTTATTTTTCCTAATTGACATTGTTTTCATGTTATATTATCAGGCTTCTTCAACTTAGGTAAACCTCTAACTTTTCTCATGTTACTAATACTGACCAGGTTATCAAAATTGACATGATATAAAATTTTGTGCCACAACCACGCATCATCAATTTTTACAACAAGACAAGCAACATCCTCTATATCAAGATAGAATATATTAATCCTAGTTTGATCACCTTTTCCAATTAGTTTCTTATTAGTGTCATATATCTTATCAATCTTGTTTTCAATCTCAACCTTACATCTTGAATTATTCAATTGTGACACACTCAAGAGATTATAGTTAAGACCTTCAACATACTGAGCATTATCACATAAAATCTTATCTATGAGCTTGATAAAACCTTTTCCTTTTATTAAACATGATGCATCATTATCAAATCTTACACTATTTCTATTATAACAATTTGGGGTAATGAACTTACTTTTGTCTCCAATCATATAATGTGAACACTCATGATCCATCTATCATTATTTTTCACACAAGTCACATGTGTAGTTTTCTCATCTTCATCATATTCATCCTTCATTGCAACATACACCACTTAATCATCATGTTTATTAGATTCATATCTTGTTTCTTTTTCAGCAATGTAGCATGACCTTTTTCCTTTTTCTCTATAGTCCTTGTTGTCTTCATCTCTTCTACTCTTGTATTTGTCACCACCTCTATAATTCTTCCTTTTTGGACACCTAGTAACAATATGACCAACTTCATTGCAATTTAAAAAAATGATAGTTAATTTACCTTTGAACTTGCCTTTACTTTTGTGGAATCTCCTTGTCAGTAGTGCTTCATGTTGTTCTACATCCTCCTCATCTATATCACTCTCACTAGACACATGCTTCTTCTTTTTCTTCTATTTTTTCTCTTCACATTCCCTTAATGATACCTTGGCTTTGAAAGTAGATTCAATTCTTTTAGGTTTTTAATTATCAAAGTTAGATAGCTCAAAAGCAACAATTCTACCTATTAGATGTTCAAGTGATAGATCATTCTTTGGTATGCATCTCAGTTCTTGAATTGCAAAAAATCTAATAGCATATATAGGTGGTAATGTTCTTAAAACTTTTCTTAGCACAGTGTCATCATCTATTTTACCAATTGCTCCTCTTATTGCATTAACAACTTATTTTATCCTTGCAACATATTGGGCAATATTTTCACTGTCCACCATTCTCATATCATCAAACTTACCTCTAAGAATTTTAGCTTTGGCTTTTAGAAAATTTGTGTCTCCTCCATAGATAGTGGTTAGGGCATCCCACATCTTTTTTTGCACTATAAAGACCTTTGATATCATCAAATTTAGTATAGCTTAGGGTAGAGGCAATCTCCATTATTGCCTAGTTATATTCATTCTTCTTTCTCATATCCTCAATAGTTGGGGCTCCAACAGGACTAATATGCTTAGTGATAATGGTAGATTATGCATGATCTTTAAGTCCTCCAAGGTGTAGCTTCATTAGACTTTTCCATGCAGGGAAGTTATTTCTATTGAGCTTGGGTACTTCCCTTTTTGACATCTTGATCTTTTTGCTTCTACTACCTTCAAATTAGTTCTCTTAAGTAGATGGCTTTGATAGCAATTGTTGAAATACTTTAGAATAACTAAGAGGGGGGTGAATTAGTTTTCCAAGGTTCAGATGTGTAAATAAAACTTTTCACAGCATAGTGAACCCATAAAACATTATTCATCATACATGCATCCATAAAATTATGCAATCACTTAAAACTTGTAGGTTACCATCAAATCAACTTGCAAAAATATAAACATGAAACATAGCAAATTCATCAACATACTTGACACAATGATTTATGTAGAAACTCAATTTAGGAAAAACCACTAGTAACATGCTATTATTTTTCACTATTCTGAAGTGATGCCCTATGAAAAGCCAACCTTGTTAAAGGTTATGATACACACTATTAAATGTGAACCTGTTAAAGGATTTCAATCACCGTATTAAGAGTGAGCCTTGTTAGAGGACTTTAGACCATTCACTTGGAATGTCACCTGATTAAAGGATTTACAAATGATTATTAGGTCAACCTTAGTACAAAGAATTTACCTTAGACTGATACAATTATTAAAGAGTAATAGTAAGGCTTTATTTGATAATAACTTACAACTTCATTTGTAGATTATAGATCTCTATTTTAGTCCTCCATTCTACTTGGTTTTCACCCATTGCAACTCTGACAACTTGTTCACCCTCCAAGAATTCATATCCTTAAGCCTTCTTGCTTAACATACCATTGCAGATTTTTCTCTTAGGTCACTTGATGAAGAAAAACCCTTGTCTCCTTGACTTCCTTAGGTTCTCACACATGACAACCTTGCTTCATGATCAGCCATTCCCATAAATAGGAAATTAAGATCTTTTTCCACTCATTCTCCATTGTCTAACTTAGGGTTTTAATGGATTAGGTGGATACAATGAATCTACCCCATATTCCATGTATCTTCTAAAAACTTCTCCTTGAGTCCTCTTTGAATTCACCTAAAAATGGTTTACCTTGAATTTTGTGCCTCTAGGTGATCAATCTTATCTTCCACCTAGTGCACATAATCCAAGAATTTTTTTTTTATAGCTCAGATCTAGTTAATTCATGATCTTTTAAATAATGCAATAGCTTACATTATCAAGCTTCTAATGCTCATCACATACTACATTGCTTAGCATCCTCTGAAAATTACTCAGAACAAACTAAAGTTTACTGGTGCTTGAAATCAACTAAATTTTATTTGGCATCTACTATTCTACTCAACATACATTAGAATAAAATTTTACTTAGCTCCAACTAATTTTCTGCTTAGCTTGCATCGAATTTGCTCCACACCTACTATCCACTTAGTTAAGCTTGGTAGAAAAACTTTGTGTAACTTGTTCTTCCGAACTTCCTTAGTGTAATTAGACTTTGTAACCTTAAATAGATTATCAATACATCATGTTATTAGTATCTTAACTAATTCTTGTACTCCTTTACATAATCATAACTCAACCTTTCCTCTAACTGCTATTGTTACATCTTTTGATCAAGTCCTCTTCATCAATCAAATAAGTGATAGTACTTAAATCATATAAGAAGTTGTCTTATCAAAAAAATGAGGTTTGTCATCAGTGACAAAAAAAATGATTGAAACATATTGATCATACATGTATGCTCTCAATAATCTCCCTCAAACAATGTTCCTCTTTTATTGTTTTCAATCTATACTCAACATAATCACATCACTCCTTGTTAATACAATCTTAGATCTAAATTCTACTCTAATCTTATTTGAGATCCTTTCTTCCCACAACATCACTAAGATCATCAATTTCCCTAGGTTCCAATCTTCTTGGAGGCATCTTCCAATTTTTTTGCAAACCCAAATCAATAGATCCACTAATCCAAAAGATCAACCTTCTCCAACCCAAGATCCTAGTACAAATTTCCTTAACTTTGGTGATCTTTCCATATACTTAGGAATAACCTTTGCTCTGATAGCACTTGACATATTGCAAGGCAGGAGAATCCCCAAAGGAGATGTCCAAACCCCTAAAAAATAACCATACAATGGAAATACAACAAAAAGAAACATTTATGCAAGATCTGATACTAATTCACAACTCTTTATTTATAAAATAATTATTTACATACAATATGCCCAGTCGTAAGGCCTTTTGGGTTAGGGACAAATACAATAGTAATTACAATAATAATTCTGCAAGATCTAACAAGAGCTAACTTCAAACCCAATCCTAACTAGTCCAAATCCACAACTAGATAAGAACACCAAGAATAATCCACACTTTTATCCTCAGGTTCACCAAGCAACCCTCTAGTTCTCAAGCTATAACTACTAGCTCTTTCAAGTTTTCATCTAGCCTTCATCCTCTTCCCCAAGCTAGATGATCATCATTTTCTAAAGACTCCAAAAACCCCTTACTTATACCCAACTAAGACACAAGTTAACCCAATTCATTACACATTATATTTAATCCCTTACATTATGTTGGCCTAATTTTTCACTTAGCTAATTTTTTTGAAATATATTGTAAAAATAAGGAAGAAAATATGGTTTTCTACTTAGGGTTTCTAAAAATGTGTTTTTTCTCATAAAAACCCTCGAAAATAGTCATCCCATATTTTTATGAATTATCCATAAATTGACATGCAAGTTTAAAATAGGGATACATCAAAACCATGGTTATTCATTTAGTTTTTCATATCCCTAGGTTCCTTGGCTATTTTTCATATTAAAATGGTCACGCCTCTATAATGTCTTAAGTTGCGATGTTGCAAAGCTTCTTTGGTCACAACATTGCCCTATTTTGAATTTTAACTATTTTAGTAGCTACAAAGGTGAGAAGTGGTTAGTCAAATGGTTATTGCACTATCAAAGATTAGAAGGCATTGAAAAAATTTCAAGTATCGAAGCATCGATGTAGAGCCAAAACAATCAATATAATAGTCATCACAACATCACATAGTTAAGCTAAGAGGAATGATGTTGTGTTATAAAACTATGAAGGTAACTAAAATAGTTAAGGTCTAGGAAGTAACAACATCATAAAGAGTTAAGGTTAACCTTTAGTAAAAAATGTAAAGTAGCAAAATACTTTGATTGCATCTTCCTAGGGTTGAATCTATGGTTAAGATTTAAGGTTATGAGATTGCAAACAAAGAAAATGTTAAGGTTGAAGTGGCTATTGCCATATTGTAGATGGAAACAATGTTAAGAAAGTTTAAGTTATAAAGAAGTGATAAAGAATCTTATAGTTAAAATTTTAACCATTGCATCTTTTCAAAATGTTATGATTGACTAAGGGTCAATGTAGTGAAGTGGCAATAAGAAGTGATTGCAACATTGCATAGTTAAAGAAAATCTAATGTCTAGAAGTTGTGAAGAAGCAATAGGGTAATTGTTCAAGCCATCACTATTTCAAAAATAGAAGAAATATTAAGTCTTGAGCTACAACAAAGGTGTGAGATGGTTAGGTTGATGGTAATCTCTAGATCACAATAGTTAGTTAATAGAGGTGATAAATAGCTACAAAGAAATAGATAAGAGGAATCACAACATCACATGCATAACACCAAAGTTTTGTTTCAAGGCTCTAAAGCTATAAAGATGCTTTTTTCATGCAGTCATAATAGTTAAACCATGGTTAGGGAAAGGAGCTCTAATGGTGCAATATGTGGTTAATCACATGGTTGCTCAGGTTAAGATTTAATTAAGGGATAAGTCCCCAAAGGTACAAGTAGTTGACATGTGGTGAGGACCTAATGATGCAGTAAGATAGATGGAAAATTTGGCTAGTAAGGAGATGACATATGGCACTTCTAGAGGCCAGTCATAAGTTCAGAATGGCATGGTATGTGGAGCTATGACACTATGCCAGTGTGAGATCAAGGATCTAAGGAAAGGTGGTTGCGATCATATGACATTTTGTGTGATTGGATATAGAAAATTGGAGATCTTACACTCATTGTAAGATCACGATGAGGAAAGATGAAGTGCCAAGAAGATATGAAAATTCATAGGATTAGGAGCCACCAAGTTGAAGAGCTAAGATGCTATGATAGATTGTAAGCTTGTATGATCATAAGATTGTAAAAAGGAAATGTTAAAGCTGAGTGGGCAAGTGCATAAGCACATGTCAATAATTTCTTCTAATTTTATGAAGGACATATGATTCTAAGATCAAGAGGGCAGATCATGAGGTTTCTGATGTCAGAAAACAATGCTAAGTGTATGATTATAACAAAAAAAATAAAGAATTTTGAAGCTATGATAATAAAAGATAACAACCAAGGATATGATTGGGAGGTAAAGGTAGTGGTTAAGAGATATATTCAAAAGTTATGAAGAGGCTAAGTAAACTATGATTGAGACATCGTGAAGTAGGAGAAGATGAGATCCAATGCTATGCAAGGCTATGATCATAAGATTGTATGGGCTAAGATACATGTTGGCGATGCTACAAAAATGTTTATAAAATGTTAAGCATAATTTTGTGGCTCCAAAAGAAGGCATGCCTTTTAGTGTTTCAATCTTACAATAAGTTGTGGCTCATAAGACTGTAAGAAACTTAAGAAGCATCTTCAAAGATATGAAACATAGTGATCATAAGATAGTAATTATGAATAAGAAATTCCAAGAGTTCCCTAATTTTACAATAAATTATCACTCATGAGATCGTAAGAGACTCAAAAGAAAGCCTTGATCATGTGATAAGGAAGTAATTATAAGATTGTAAAGGCCATATTCATTACTAAATATGATAGGAAGGGTTGAATTTTAAAAGCCAATTGTATGATCTTAAACCCTAGGTTTGACATGAAAGCATTTTTTGCCCTTTTTCTGATCTAGAAAAGCAACATAGCTCTCAACCAATGAAATTTGGGTAAGGTACATAGAATACAAAATTGGATAGTTATGTCGATGCACCATTGAGGTGAAAGAAAACACTAAGTTTAAGTCTTAGATTGTAGAGCTTGATCAAGGAAACATAACCAAGAGGGATGAACATTGATGCTTGATCTACACAAAAATAATCAGGATCTTGATTTTCAGGTGGAACAATATCAAATTTAGATGATTTAGATGAAATTAGATTCAGTAGATGATCACTAAGAAAGAATTAAATGTTTTGGAAGTAGTTGGAGATGTTAAGGCTCTAGTAGTGGAAATAAGTTGAAGATATACATGATTAAAGGTAGTAGAAAACAACCAATATTAATTTGATGAATCCTACAATAAGTACCACTTGCCTATTTTTCAACTACTTCCCTAGTTTTCTTCGAACACAAAGAATTTTTTTAATGTGACATTATAGAAATAACTCTGTATTTATTTTCTAGTAAGATTTTGATGTGTGTCCTCCCATATCAAGCTTGTTGCAATCCTTCTCTATAAAAGATTTCCAATATTTGGAGTAAGGGTTCAAGTTCTTTTACTATGATATCATTTGGTTGATTCCAAACTTTTGGAAGGTTTTTAGAATTGTGATTCCACCATTCTTCAACATTTTAATCTGTTATGAACAACATTGAAATTTCTTTTGATCATTTATATAATGAAGTCATCTATTATGTATTTTATGAATTTTTTCATATATGTGATGTATTTTGTTCAAGGAAATGAATACAAAGCTTTATTGAAAGTTTCAATCAGAACATTGTCTCCTCTTTATGAGTTTGTAATTTTTCTCTGATACATGTACAAGGTGCATATTGTCTAGTTGTAGCCTAGCTTTGAAGTTTTATGCCATCATGTATTTTGTTGTTGGGTCAAAGATTTGAGTAAATTGCTTGATATGCATTGATAGAATTAAAGGGATCATGGGAAGATTTGGTAAGTATGACTTTCATTTTGAAGATAGATATTTTTTTGCAAGGTGAATGGATAGATTTGATATATGGGTATATGAGTATATCTTGGGTATGCTTGAGTATGTTATGACTTATTTAATGCCCAATGGATAAGAGACTAATTATCTCGGAGATTACATGTTTATTTTTGTTTCATATGTGGGTTATGCTAATCCAAATATTTAATCAATTATCATTTTCCCTTTTTGTTTAAGAGCTCAAAGGAGTCCCTCACTCAGCATGTGAATTTCATAGGATTTGCAACTTGCTATTGTATACCTTTGTCATTGCATAAGTATAGGAGAAATAATGGTTTTATTTACTTTTTCAAGATTTAGATTATTTTCTTTGAAACTAGTACCATATGAAAAAATCTATAGGTTCACCTATCTAGGTCTTATAGAGCCTAAAGAAGAAGAAGGAGTATAGCCTTATAATTGGCCTTGATGTTTGAATAAGTATGTTGACCATGAGGATTAGCTCCTTGTAGATGTATTTTTTCCTATCACTAGGTTATTTAAAAATTATTAATTTAGAAGCCAAGAAAATGGTGACTCTACTAGAGAATATATTGAATATGTTTGATAGACAAACCTTGATAATTTGAAAAAAGATTCAATGCAATAGAAGGTAATGCATGAAACAATTTGCAGTATTAAGTCTCTAATGTGATTTCTAGTTTCTTATTTAAAGTCATGCATCCTAGTGGTTACCTATTGGAATTATAGATGGAGTAACTGAGAGGGGGGGTGAATTAGTTACCCAAAAAAAAATCCTGATCCCTTAAATGTCTTTAAATAACTAGTTACTACTGATGCTCGGTAAATACTTCGCAAAAATGTTGTAACTCAATAAATTATCTTGTTACTGATATTTAAGCATTCATAATTATTAACATGCATGCAAAAGTAAATAACATGAACACAAGAGACACCAGATTTAACATGGAAACCCAATATGAGAAAAACCACCAACTAACTAGCTACCAATTTTCACTCTTCTAAAGTGAGCCCTATTAGGAGCCAACCCTGTTAAAGGTTACAAAATACACTATTAGGTGTGACCTTATTAGAGGATTTATTCACCCTATTAGGAGTGGCCTTGCTAGAGGTCTTTAGTACAATTCAATTGAACTGTCACCTTGTTAGAGGATTTACAAAATGGTTGCTAAACCAACTCTATTAAGAGATTTTGGAATCACTGCTACAATGGTTAGAAAGCAACAATGAATTAACCTGAATAAGATGCAACTAAATTTTTTGATTACAGATCTCTATTTTGTACCATTAGATCCACCTTGACCAAATATAGCTTTGTTTCTCCTCAATGATCTTTGATCATTCTTCCAAAAAATTTCTCTCCCAATAATCAGTCCTCCTTCACATTCGCATCATATCAAATCCATCACACACACTTAGAATTCACAACTTGACCTCTTATATATACCATTTAGATTATCAAGTCAGCTCATTCACAAGTTACATTTACCAATAAACCATACATTAGTCAACTACAAATATTACATTAAACAAATAAACTTTATTTCACAAAATAATGAAATCCTTCATGGCTGACCCTACTCAGTAAACACTCCTTTAGAAACAATTTCTTGAGTTAACCATCTCAACTCGGTTAGTACTACAAATTTTGTGAAATCCTTTGGTTGCCGAGTTAATTTGGTAAGAATTGAACTTCCTTCGCTAATCATGAGAGCTTGGTAGACATTGATTTCTACCATATTTTCCTTTGATGATCAAGTAAGCTTGGTAGACACTGAATTTCCTTTGCTAACCATGAAAGCTCAGTAACAATAGTCTTCATAAGGTAAAGTTTGAGAACACTCAATAGACATTGTAAACCTTCTTTGCTAACCTTTTGAGCTCAGTAGACTCTATCTTTTTCCTTGGTGACCAACTGAGCTTAGTAGAATCTGTCTAATAACTGATATGACATTTGTGTAACATTGAAGACAACACATAATTGAACAATTGTATCCAACAATCTCCCTCTTTGACATTGATGTCAACACAACATGTCATAGCAGAATGAAATTTTGAAAACATGTATTTTATGATAGAAAGCTTCTCCCTCTTACATTTCATTCCACAAAACTCCTCAAATATAGTAATCTCCCTCTTTCATGGTAATCTCTCCCTATTGCATAAACTCTCTTTTCCCTTGCGAATTCCAAAAAGATATGACTATAAACCCTCGCTCTTTGAAAACACATGCCAAAGACAACACAACTCAAAATGAATTTCATTGTACCTTAAGTATTGATTCATATGCAATGTCTTCATTACTTTGCTGCATCAACTAATAGGTCCTCAATTATGTTCATGTTGATGCATCACTAAAACTATATTTTAGTGAGCTTCTGATAGGGGAATGACCCCTAACTTACCTCTTAGATACAAAAATGCATCCTTAGGTAAAGGATTTGTGAATATGTCAACAATTTGTTCCTTTGTATGGACATATTCCAATCCCATCTCCTTATCTTGCACCAATTCTTTGACAAAGTGATACTTTATAGAAATATGCTTGGTTTTTGAATGTATCACTAGATTCTCAGATATGTTAATTGCACTTGTATTGTCACAAAACATAACAACAAGTTCTTTGGTTTCTTCCTTCATACCTTCCAATAATTGTTTGAACCAAACAATGTTTGAACAGTTTACTATTGCTGCAACATATTCAGCTTCTATTGTGGACAAGGATGTACACTTTTTCTTTTTACTTGTCCAAGAAACCAACCTTTTTTCAAGAAAGAAATCTCCTCCACTTGTACTCTTTCTATCATCAACATTCCCTACCCAGTCTACATTAGTAAACACCTTTAAATCTAGATTTCCTTCAATTTTGTACCATAATCCATAATCTTCAATTCCTTTCAAGTATCTCATGATCCTTTTGATTGCCATCATGTGATTTTTTTTTTTATTTTGCTGAAAATCTAGCTACAATATCAAATACAAGGGCAATGTCTAGTCTTGTATGTACTACATACTACAATTTTTGAATCATAGATCTATACAATGTTTGATCCACTTCTTTTGATTTATCATGCTTGGTAAGTTTCAATCCAGTACACAGAGGAGTCCTAACTGGTTTGTAGTTTTCCATACCAAAATTTTTTAGTATCTACTTGATGTATTTAGATTGAGTGATGTAGATGCCATTCTTATTCTACTAAATTTGAAGACCAACAAAGAATTTGATCTTACCAAATATTGACATTTTAAATTTTTTGTTCATTTTTTTTGAAAATTCTTTGCAAAGATCATCATTTTCTATGAACAAAGTGTCATCTACAAATATATCTACCAAAAAAATCTTATGGTCTGGTCCTTCGTTGATATACAAGCTGTTATTATCATTAGTTCTTTGAAAACTAATCTAAATAAGATAGTTATGCAATCTCTCATACCATGCTCTAATGGCTTGCTTCAAACCATACAATACTTTATGTAATTTTCAAACCATGTCCTTCTTGTTTGGATCAAAAAATCCTTCAAGCTATTCAATGTAAACCTCTTCATCTAGTATACCATTGAGAAATGCTAACTTGACATCTATTTGATAAACTTTGAATCCTTTATATGCAGCATATGCAAGTAAGGTCTTGACACCTTCCAATCTTGCAATAGGAGCAAAAGTCTTTCCATAGTCTACACCTTCTTCTTGAGAGTATCCTTTGCATACCAATCTAGCTTTGTTTCTTGACACCTTACCATCTTCATTTAACTTATTTCTAAATACCCATTTAGTTCCAATATTAATTTTTTCTTTAGGCCTAGGTACAAGATTCCATGTTTTGTTTTTTTCTATCTACTCTATCTTTTCATTCATAGCCTCAATCCAACTTTCATTTTCTAATGCATCTTTAACATTCCTAGGTTCAAAATTAGTAAGTAAACAAGTACCTTTTAACTTAATTCTTGTCATAGTTTCTTCAGATTTATCTTCAATGATCTAATTTGGTGCATGATGTCTCCTAACATACTTGGCTAGCATAGGATCCTTGCCTTTTGAATGACTTGCATTGTTATCTTCTTGTGTTTAAATTTATGGTTCTGGTTGCTTGGGCTCAGTAGCTATTGATTTAGTAGCTTCTATTTGTAGCTCAAGTCCTTTAGATTCGGTAGGTGTTAGCTCGGTGTGAACTTCATGCAACTCAGTTGTTGAAGACTCTGAAGTAGAAGATTTTTGTCCAATGAAATCAAATCTCCTATAGTCTTCTAGTTCCTTTTTGCTTTCTTCTTTAGTTCTTTCTGCAAACTCGTCAACTTTTACATTTGCACTTTCTATGACTTTGTGAGTAGACAAATTCAAACATATATATGCTTTACTCTTGCAAGAATATCTCAAAAATATTCTTTCATCACCCTTCACATCAAATTTACCTTTTCTAGACTCTTTCAAAATGTAACATTTTCTTTCAAATACTTTTAAGTAACTTACATTGGGTTTTTAGCCATACCATAACTCACAGGGGGTTTTGAATGAGTCCTTCTTTAGTTGTACTTAGTTTAAGGTATGAACTATAGTGTTGATAGCTTCCTTCCAGTATTGGATAGTGATACTCTTTTCAATCATTAAGGTTCTTGCATAGTCCGTGATAGATATGTTCCTTCTTTTAGCTATTCCATTTTGTTCAAGAGTTCTAAGTGCTGAAACCTACCTTTTGATTCCTGTTTCAATGAAAAAGTTATTGAACTCATGTGAAATGAATTCACCTCCTTTATCTGACCTCAAGCATTTAAGTCTTTTGCATGTTTCCTTCTCTACTCTAGCGAAATACCATTTGAACTTCTCAAATGATTTTGATTTCTCTCTTAGATACATGACAATCATCATTCTTGAGTAATCATCAACAAAAATAATGAAGAACTTTTCACCAGTATAACTTTCAATTGCAATAGGTCCACACAAATTAGTATGCACAATTTCTAAAACTTCAAACTGATAGTTCTTACTTTTAAAGCTAGTTCTTCCCATCTTGCCAATTTGACAATTCTTGCATAAACCAACCTTAGGCTTCTTTATTTTAGGAATGCCTCTTACTTTGCTAAATTTACTTATTTTCACCAAGTTATCAAAGTTCACATGACACAAACTCCTATGCCATAACCAACTTTCTTCAACTTAAGCAATAAAGCATGAACATTCACCATGTTCAATATAAAACAAGTTACCTTTTGTTTGAGTGCTTGATCTAATTACCTTTCCTTTTCCATCCAATAGTCTTTCTTTGTCATGCATAAATTTCACTTTGAATCCATTATTGAGTAGTTGTGCCACACTTAACATATTATGTTTTAGTCCTTCTACCCAATATACATTATCACATACAAGTTCTTTGGTTAGTGAGATTCTTCCTTTTCCTTTTATGCAACAAGGTTGATTATTACCAAACCTCACACTGCCACCATCATAGTCTTCAAAATGTTCAAACTTAGTTTTATCACTAGTCATGTGATGAGAACAACCACTATCTATAATCCATGTATCATTTTTTCTCACATGAGAAATAAGTGTCATTTCCTCATCGTTAGCAGACTCATCCTTTACAACAATGTAACAATATCTTTTTCTTCTTCATCATCATAATCATTAGAATCTTTATCCATGAAACATGTTTTCTTACCTTTTTCATTGAATGATTTGAAGTATTTCTTGCCATTGCATTTGTGAAATTTCTTCTCATCCTTGTTCTACTTATTTGGACACCTAGTAGCAATATGTCCAATTTCTTCACAAGAAAAAAAGATTAGAGGAACCTTACCTTTGTATTTCCCTTTGCGTCTTGAATATTTCCTTGCTAGAAGAGCTTCGACCACCTCAAGATAACTATCTAAACTCTGTTTTGATTCTTCATCACTGTTTGACTAAGAATCCTTTATCTTCTTGCCTTTCTTGTTGAGTGAAAGCTTGACTTCAATTGTTGATTCAATGTTCTTGATAGCTAGAACATAATTATCATAGTTATCTAGCTTGAATGCAGTCAATCTTCCAACTATGGCCTCTAAATTTATCTTATGATTTTTTTCACATCTTCTTTCTTGAATTGCAGAAACTTTGATTGCATAAATGGGAAGTAGTGTTCTAAGAAATTTGCTTATAACTATTTCCTCCATGATATCTCCCCTAGATGCTTTGATTGCACTAACACATGCTTTAACTCTTTCAACATATTTTTCAATGTTTTCATCTTCTCTCATCCTTATTTGATCAAATTGACCTCTCAAACTTTCTACTTTGGCTCTTCTCACATTATCATCTCCTCCATAGATTTCTTTTAGCTTGTTCCACATTTCAAAAGTAATTTTTCAATCCTTGATATCATCAAATTATTCATAACTTAGGGTAGATGCAATATCTATCATCATGTTGTTGTGAGTCTTCTTTTCAACAATACCATTGATAGATAATGTGCCAATAGGTTCTGCATATTTTTCATCAAGATAATTCTACCTTATGTCACCAATAGAAGCTAGATGAAGTCTCATTAATCCCTGCCATATTGAGAAGTTGTCCCTATTAAGTCTTGGAATTTCTCTCTTGTAAGACATCTTGATTTTGGGCTTAGATCATTGAAATCTTTTCTTGTAAGCACCAAAAGCTCTGATACCAATTGTTGGAATTATAGATGGAGTAACTAAGTGGGGGTGAATCAGTCACCACAAAAACAAATCCTAATCTCTTAGATGTCTTTAAATAACTAGTTACTACTGATGCTTAGTAAATACTTCACAAAAATGTTGTAACTTGGTAGATTAACTTGTTATTGATCTTTAATCATTCATAATTATTAACATGCATGCAAAAGTAAATAAAATGAACACTAGAGACACAAAGTTTAACATGGAAACTCAATATGGGAAAAACCACCATGTAACTAACTACCAATTTTCACTCTTTTGAAGTGAGCCCTATTAGGAGCCAACCCTATTAAAGATTACAAAACACATTGTTAGGTGTGATTCTATTAGAGGATTTATTCACCCTGTTAGGAGTGGCCTTGCTAAAGGTCTTTAGAATAATTCAACTAAACTATCACCTTGTTAGAGGGTTTACAAAATGGCTACTAAACCAACTCTGTTAAAAGATTTTGGAATCACTTCTACAATGGTTAGAAAGAAACAATGAATTGACCTAAATAAGATGCAACTAAATTTATTGATCACAGATCTCTATTCTATACCATTAGATCCACCTTGATCAAATATAGCTTTACTTCTCCTTAATGATCTCTGATCATTCTTCTAAAAAACCACTCTCCCAATAATTAGTCCTCCTTCACATTTGCATCATATAAAATTCATTACACACACTTAGAATTTGCAAGTTGACCTCTTATATATACCATTCAGATTATTAAGTTGGCTTATTCAAAAGTTACATGTACCAATAAACCATACATCAGTTGGCTACAAATATTACATTAAAAAAAAAACTTTATTTCATAAAATAATGAAATCCTTCATTGTTCAAACCTACTCAATAAACACTGTTCTAGAAACAATTTCCTGAGTTAACCATCTCAACTCGATTAATATTGCAAATTCTGCAAAATCCTTTGGCTGTCAAGTTAACTTGGTAAGAATTAAACTTCCTTCACTAATTGTGAGAGCTTGGTAGACACTGATTTCTACCATATTTTCCTTTGATGACTGAGTAAGCTTGGTAGACACTAAATTTCCTTTCCTAACCATGAAAGCTTGGTAACAACTATCTGCACAAGGTAAAGTCTGAGAATGCTTGGTAGACACTGTAAACCTTCTTTGCTAACCTTCTGAGCTTGGTAGACTTTGTCTTTTTCCTTAGTGACCAACTAAGCTCAGTTGACTCTATCTGATAACTTATATGAATTTTTTGTAACATCAAAGACAATACATAATTGAAATATTGTATCCAATAGTTACCTTATTAAGGAAAACATTTTCTTTGAAAGTTTAATGTAAATTGTATTGTTACTAGTGGATTCATCATAAATCAATTTAACCAGTTGTTGTTTCAAAGTGTTATTATAAAGTTCAAAGCCAAGAATGAACAAAAGTGTTCTCTTTTCCAAGTTTGTAAATCTTCAAAAGTGGCTTGATGATTTGCATTTTTTTCCTACAAATGGAAAGTCTAGTTAAGATTTGTCAAGTGACAAATCATGTAATATTTTTCACAAGTGTGAGTGATGATTCTATATCTCTATACTAGCTTTCCTAGTTGATTTCATATCAATTTTTTTGAAGGAATTTCAGTTTGTATGGGTAGATTAGAAGCTTTTGATAGTGATTATTGGAAAAGATGATATTTGTTATTGATTGATAGTTTTAAGTGTTGTATGCATCTACTATTTTAAAAATTTGAATGTTAAAAAGTGAATCACAATAGTGATTTTATTGTCCTCTTCAAGGAGGTAGTGGTGCAACATGGGTTTATGAATGGTGTGAAGAAGTTGAGGTGTACACTTGTGCCAAGATCAATAGAATGAGTTTCAATATCACCACATAGGTATTTTGATTTTCATATGGTCTCTTTCCATGAAAATCAAGTCTTAGAAATCAATAGCTTATGTGTTGATGTTGAAACTCAATTTGTTGATCTTAACACAAGTGTAAATAGTTAGAACATTGCATAGAGTTAAGATTAACCTATGATAAAAAAAAGAAAAGTAGTAAAATACTTTGATCAAATTTGTGGCATTAAATATGTGGTTAATATTTAAGGTTGCGAGACTGTGAACAAAGAAAATGTTAAAGTTGAAGTGACTGCCAAAATATTATAGATGACAACATAGTTAAGAAAATTTAAGTTTTTATGAAGAGATAAATAGTCATGTAGTTAAAATTAAACCATCACATCTTTGCAAGAGGTTATGACTGACTAAGGGTTAGTGTAGAGAAGTGACGATAAGTAGTGATTGCAAGATCACATAGTTAAAGAAAATATTCTATCTATTGGATACAATTGTCTAATTGTTTGTTGTCTTTGATGTTACACAAATTTCATATCAGTTGTTAGTTAGTGCTTACCAAGCTCACTTGGTTAGCAAGACAAATTTCCTTATCTACCAAGCATTCCTAAAGATTACTCTACAAAGATAGTGTCTACTGAGCTCATTGGGCATTGAAGGAATTCAGGCAGGAAACAGTGTTAACCGAGTTCACATGGTTAATGAAAAAAAGTTGGATAGATTTAGTGTTCACTAAGTTCACTTATTTTCCAAAGGATTTTTGTAAGTTCCCAATGTTAACCAAACTTCTGTTGATTAACATAGGAAATCATCTTTGAACTAGTATTTACCGAGTAGGGTCATCCATTGAAGGATTTTGTTATTTTGGCATAAGAAGCTTAATTATTTTAAGTTTTGTTTTTAGCCAAATGTGGTGATGATTATTGGTTATTGTAATTTGAATTTGAGCTGACTTAATAATCTAAATGGTATAAATGTGTGCAAGTGTATTGATTGATTTGAGAAGAAAAGAGTGAGAGCAAACTTGAATGATAAGAAGATATCTTTGTGGAGTAGAAAAGTGTTATTCAATCAGGAAGGATCAAGTATGAAGAAAAATAGAGATCTATAATTAGCAATTCAGTTACATCACAATTAGGTCATTTTATTGTTACTCTTTAACCATTGTAGTAGTGATCTAAAATCTCTTAATAGAGTTGGTTTAATAGCTAGCTATAAATCCTCTAACAAGGTGATAATTCTATTGACTCCTCATAGAGTGATTAAATCCTCTAACAAGGTCACACATAATAGTGTCTTTTGTAACCTTTAACCAGGTTGGCTCCTAATAGGGCTCACTTTAGAAGAATGAAAAATAGTAACTAGTTACATTGGTGGTTTTTCCCATATTGAGTTTCCACATTAAATCCTAGTGTCTCATGTGTTCATGTTATTTCTCTTATACTTGCAAATTAATCACTATTAATATTAAGATCAGCTAAAAGTAAATCACACTCCACATTTATTGAGTTACAACATTTCTATGTGTTTATTGATTAACAACAACAATCAATTTTTTCAGTCTAAATTTTGTTGTTAACATGTAAAGGATCTAGGATTTATTTTAGTGGTAACTATTTTCATCAATTGGTATCAGATATTTTGGTGCTTGCAGGAAAGGTTTCAAGGACTTACATTGGTGTCTTACAGGAGAGAGATTTCAAAGCTAAACAGAGACAACTTTTTAGCATGGTAGAGACTCATGAGACTTCATCTAGCCTCCATTAGTGATTCAAGCTTGAAATACCTTGATGAAGAATACACAACCCCTACTGGTACACTATCTATTGGAGATATTGCTGAGAAAAAGAACCATAACATCATGATGACTGATATTGCATCTACTCTTAGCTATGATGAATTTGATGAGGTCAAAGACTACAAAACTACTTTTGATATGTGGAACAAGCTAAAGGAAATCTATGGTGGTGATGACAATGTAGGGAGAGCCAAAGAAAAAAGACTTAGAGGACAATTTGATTAGATGAGAATGAGAGAAGATGAAAATGTTGCCAAGTATGTGGAAATAATCAAAGCTAGTGTTAGTGCAATTAGAGCTTCTAAAGGATAAATCAAGGATGAAACCATTGTAAGTAAAGTTGTTAGAACATTGCTTCCTATCTATGCAATTAGAGTATTTTTTATTCAAGAAAAGATGTGTGAGCCAAATCATAAGATAAGTTTAGGTACCTTAGTAAGAAGATTGACAACTTTTGAGCTAGACAACTATGACAATTATGTTCTAGCTTCCAAAAATATTGAATCTGCATTTGAGGCCAAACTTTCACTCAAAGAGAAAGGCAAGAAAATAAAGAACATTCAGTTAGAAAGTGAAGAGGAATTAGAGGAAATTTTTTATAGTGATCATGAAGTTTTTGAAGCTTTACTTGCAAAGAAATATTCTAGAAGCAAAGAAAAATACAAAGGTAAAGTTCCCCTAATCTGTTTCTCATGTGAAGAAATTGGTCATATTGGTGCCAGGTGCCCAAAAAAATAAAGCAAGGATGAGAAGAAAAGTCACAAGTAAAATGGTAAGAAGGATTTCAAAAATCACAAATCATTCAAGGATAAAGGTAAGAAGACTTGCTTTATCGCTAAATATTTTGATAACAGTGAAGATGAAATAGTATACATTGTTGTGAAAGATGAATCTAATGAAGAAGAAGATGAGATGGCACTTATCTCTCATGTTAGTAAAAATGACACATGAATAATAAATATTGGATGTTCACATCATGACTAGAGACAATTTTTTTTTTGAATACTTTGAAGACTATGATAGAGGAAGTGTAAGGTTTGGAAAGAATGAACCTTGTTGCATAAAAGGGAAAGGTTGAATCTCATTAACCAAAGAACTTGTATGTGACAATGCCTATTGGGTTGAAGAACTAAAACATAATCTATTGAGTGTGGCACAACTAATAAACATTGGATTCAAGATAGAATTCATGCATGGAAAGGCAATACTGCTGGATGACAAAGGGAATCTAATTAGATCAGGCAAACAGATAAGAAGTAACATATTCTATCTTGATCTTGGTGATTGTTCATGTTTTATTGCTCAAATGAAAAAAAGTTGGTTATGGAACTAAATATTATTTCATGTAAAATTTGATAATATGGTCAAGATAAGAAAATGCAAAAAAATAAGAAGTATTCCTAGTTTGAAGAAACCAAATGTTGGTTTAAGAAAAAATTGTTAGATTGGCAAAATCGAAAAGACTAGTTTTAAGAGAAAAAACTATCAATCTGAAGATGTTTTGGAAATTGTGCATACCTATGTGAACCCATTGGAATAGAAAGCTATAGTGGAGAAATTTTTTTATTATTTTTGTTGATGACTAATCAGAATGATGATTGTTATGTATCTTAGAAAAAAGTTAGAAGCATTTGAGAAATTCAAATGGTATCTAGCAAAAATAGAGAAGGAAATAGGGAAAATACTAAAATTCTTAAGATCAGACAAAGGTTGTGAATTCATCTCAAATGAATTCAATAACTTTTGCATTGAAAGAGGAATTAAAAGACAAGTAGTAGCCCCTGGTACTCCTGAGCAGAATGGAATAGTTGAAAGAAGAAATAGATCCATCGTGGATTATGCAAGGACTCTAATGATTCAAAAGAATGTTGCTATCAAATACTGGAAGGAAGCCATCAGCATTGTAGTTCATACTTTAAACCGAGTTTAGTTGAAGGACTCATATAAAACTCCCTATGAATTATGGTATGGCTATGAACCCAATGTAAGTTACCTGAAAGTATTTGGAAGTAAATGTTATATCTTGAAAGAGTCTAGAAAAGGAAAGTTTGATGTCAAAGGTGATGAAGGTATATTCTTAGAATATTCTTACATAAGTAAGGCATATAGATGTTTGAATTTGTCTACTCATAAAATCATAGAAAGTGCACATGTGAGAATTGATGAGTTTGCAAAAAAGACTAAAGAACAAAGCAAAAAGGAACCAAAAAATTAAAGAAGATTTGTTTACTTTGAACCTGATACATTGCTAGACACATCTATCAATAAGGAGACTTTAATTCCTAAGTCTTCCTTAGTTATTGAGTTGCAAGAAGTTCAAACTGAGTCACATTTTGAAATGCCTACCAAGTTTGAGTAACCTGAGCCAAAAGTTGAAACTAAAAATGAAGATAGTACAATTCATTCAAAAGGAAAAGAACCTATATTGGCCAAGTATGTCACAAGGCATGATGCACCTAACCAGATTATTGGAGATAAATAAAAAGGTACTATGACAAGAAGTAAGCTAAAAGGTACATGTTTACTTGTTGATTTTGAACCTAGAAGTGTTAAAGATGCATTGGAAAATGAAAGTTGGATTGACGCTATGAATAAAGAAATAGAAAAAATAGAGAAGAATAAAACTTGGACCCTTGTTCCCAGGCCTAAAGATAAAAATGTGATTGGAAAAAAATAGGTATTCAAAAATAAGTTGAATGAAGATAGGAAAGTATCAAGAAAAAAAGCAAGACTGGTGTGTAAAGTCTACTCTCAAGAAGAAGCAATTGATTATGGTGAGACTTTTTCTCCTATTGCAAGATTAGAAGGTGTTAGGACTCTTCTTGCATATGCTATGCATAGAGGATTCAAAGTATATTAGATGGATGTTAAATCTACATTTTTCAATGGTATACTTGATGAAGAAGTCTACATTGAACAACTAGAAGGTTTTTTTGATCCAAACAAAAGGGACATGATCTAAAAATTACACAAGGCACTATATGGTCTAAAACAACCTCCTAGAACATGGTATGAAAGGTTGTACAACTACCTTATACATATTGGTTTTTAGAGAACTAATAATAATAGTAGTTTGTATATCAAGGAAGAACCAGATAACAAGATTGTATTGGTAGAGATATTTGTGGATGACACTCTATTTATAGGGAATGATGATCCATGCAAAGAATTTTCAAAACAAATGAACAAATAGTTTGAAATGTCCATGTTTGGTGAGATAAAGTTTATACATATCAATGTTTGGAAAATTATAGTATGTATTTCATATAAGGCCTAATATTGCTTTAGCGGTTGGGATAGTGGCAATTTCTCAGCTAAACCCAAAGAAAATTATATGATGGAAATCAAAAGAATTTTGAGATATCTAAAAGGTACTAAAGACTATGGTTTATGATACAAACTTTGAGGCAATTTAGACCTCAAGGTATTCACTGATGCTGATTGGGTAGGAAATCTTGATGATAGAAAAAGTAAAAGTGGTGAAGCATTCTTTCTTGGTAAAAGGTCGGTATCTTGGAAAAGCAAGAAGCAAGACTACACAACCCAATCTACAATAGAAGTAGAATATGTTGCAGCAACAATAAATTGTTCTAACATTGTTTGGTTTAAACAATTATTTGGAAGGAATGAAGGTTGAAATCAAATAACTAGTTGTCATGTATTGTGATAAAATCAGCACAATTAACATATCAAAGAATCTAGTGATGCATTCTGAAACTAAGAACATTGCTATAAAATGTCATTTTGTCACAGAATTGGTGTAGGATAAAGAAATTAGATTGGAATATATTCACACAAAAGAATATATTAAAGACATATTCACCAAGCCATTTCCGAAGGATGCATTCCTATATCTAAGAGGTAAGTTAGGGGTCGTTCCCCTATCTGAAGCTCACTAAATAAAGTTTTAGCACTTGATGTATCAATAGGAACCAAGTTAAAGATCAATTAGTTGATGCAATATAGTAAAAGAGAATATTGCATATGAATTAGAACTCAAGGTATATTGATACTAATTTGGTATGTGTTGTCTTTTCCATGTGTTGTCAAAGAGGGAGAAGATTACTATCATGTCTTTCTAAATTTTTTTATATCTTTCTGAGGGAGAAGTATACTATCATAGAAGTTGTGTAATTAATTTATAGAGGGAGATTATTGCATAAAAGAATTATTTTTTTGGGTGAAAATCTAAGAGCAAGAAACTTTCTACTAGAGAAAATCTTATTCTCAAATTTCATTATGCTATGACATGTTGTCTTGCCATCAATGCTAAAGAGGGAGATTGTTGGATACAATTATCTAATTGTGAGTTGTCTTTGATGTTACACAAATGTCATATCAGTTGTTAGTCAGTGCTTACTAAGCTCACTTGGTTAGCAAGATAGTTTTTCTTGACTATAGAGTGTTTCTGAAGATTACTCTATGAAGACAGTGTCTACTGAGCTCACTTAGGTGTCGAAGGAATTTAGGCAAGAAATAGTGTTAACCAAGTTCACATGGTTAGCAAATAAAAGTTGGATAGAGTTAGTGCCAAGTTCACTAGGTTGCCAAAGGATTTTTGTAAGTTTGTATTGTTAACCAAGCTTCTATTTGTTAACACAAGAAATCATCTTAGAGCTAGTATTTACTGAGCAAGGTCGACCAATGAAGGATTTTGTTATTTTGGCATAAGAAGCTTAATTATTTTAAGTATTACTTCTAGCCAACTATGGTGATGATTATTGGTTATTGTAATTTGAATTTGAGCTGACTTGATAATTTGAATGATATAAATGAAAGGCCAAGTTGAGATTTTTAGTGTGTGTGCAAGTGTAGTGATTGATTTGAGAAGAAAAGAGTGAGAGCGAACTTGAAGGATAAGTAGGTATCCTTGTGGAGTAGAAAAGTGTTATTTAATTAGGAAGGATCAAGTATGAAGTAGAATAGAGATCTGTAATCGACAATTCATTTGCATCACAATAAGGTCATTTTATTGTTACTCTTTAACCATTGTAGCAGTGATTTAAAATCTCTTAACAGAGTTGGTTTAATAGCTAGTTATAAATCCTCTAACAAGATGAAAATTCCATTGAATTATTTAAAGACCTCTTGCATGGCCACTCCTCATAGAGTAATTAAATCCTCTAACAAATTCACAGCTAATAGTGTGTTTTGTAACCTTTAACCGGGTTGGCTCCTAATAAGGCTCACTTTAGAAGAGTGAAAATAGTAACTAGTTAAATTGGTAGTTTTTCCCATATTGGATTTCCATCTTAAATCCTGGTGTCTCATGTGTTCCTGTTATTTATCTTATGCTTGCAAATTAATCACTATTAATGCTTAAGATGAGTTAAAAGTAAATCACACTTTGCATTTACCGAGTTACTATATTTCTGTGTGTTTACTGAGTAACAATAGCAATCAATTTTCTCATTCTAAATTTTATTGTTGACATCTAAGGGATATGAGATTTATTTTAGTGGTAACTGATTCACCCCCCCTCTTAGTTACTCCTATATTTCCAACACTATCTAGTAGTTGTGAAGAAGTGACAAGGTAATTGTTTCAACCATTATTGTTTCATAACTAGAAGAAATGTTAAGTCTTGAACTATAGTGAAGGTGAAAGATGGTTATCTTGATGGTCATCGCCAGATTAAAATAGTTAGTGAATAGAGGTGATAAATAACTACAAAGTAGCAAATACGAGGAATCACAACATCACATGAAGAACATCACAATTTGGTTTCAAGGTTCCAAAGCTTATTTTGCATGGTCATAAAAATTAAACCATGGTCAAGGAAAGGAGATTTGATGGTGTGAAATATAGTTAATAACATAGTCACTTGGGTTAAGGTACAATTAAGGGTTAAGTCCCTAAAGGTGCAAGTAGTTGGCATGAGGTAAGGATCTAATGATGCAATAAGAGAGGTGGAAGATATCGACAATAAGGAGATGACACATGGAACTTCTAGAGGCCAGTCATAGGTTTGGAATAGCATGGTGTGTGGAGCTATAATGTTATGCCAATGTGAGATTGTGGAGCTAAGGAAAGGTGGTTGCAATCTTATGAAATTTTGTGTGATTGGATGCAAAAAATTAGAGAGTTACAATCTTACACTCATCGTAAGATCAGAAGGTGGAAAGATGAAGAGATGAGAAGATACAATAATTATTAGGATCATGAGCCTCCAAGTTGAAGAGTTAAGATTCTATGTTGTATTGTAAGCTCATATGATCAAAGATCATAAAATGGAAAAGCTAAAGCTAAGTGGGGCCAACCACATAAGCACATGTCAATAATTTCTTCCAATGTTATGAAGGATAGAGGATCATAAGATTACAAGCGAATATCATGAGGTTTATGATGTCACAAAAAAATGCTAAGCATATTATTCTAAAGGAAAAAATAAAGACTTCTGAAGCTATGATAAAGAAAGATAACAACTAGGTGTATGATTGGGAGGTAAAGGCAATAGTTAAGTGGTAACTTCCAAAGTTATGTAGATGCTAAGTAAACTATGATCGAGACATCATGAAGTAGGAGAAGGAAAGATTTGATGTTACACAAGGCTATGATTGTAAGATTGTATGAGCTAAGATACATGTTGGCTATGCTACAAAAAAATTTATACAATGCTAAGTGTGAGTTCACGGCTCCAAAATAAGGCATAGGTTTTAGTGGTTTGATCTTAAAATAAGATGTAACTTTAAAGATTGTAAGAAACTTAAGAGGCCTCTTTGAAAATATGAAACATAGTGATTGTAAGATCATAATTATGAAGAAGACATTCCAACTGTGCTTGATCTTGTGATAAACTATTGCTCATGATATCATAAGAGACTCAAAAAAACCCTCGATCATGTGATAAGGAAGTAATTTTAAGATTGTAAAGCCCAAATTCATTTCTAAATATGATACAAGGGGTTTGAATTTTCAATGCTAATCTGATGCAGGAGCATCCAGAGGTATAAGGGCAATCCTGTGTCACCAAAAAAAAAATGTACTTAGACTTAGTTTTTGTTTCATGTGTTTTCATTTTTGGATACCCATTTGGGTAAAATAAAGGTTCCAACTCTCATAGTTCCACTATCAGTGTCCTAGGATAGAGATTTGAAAACCTTGAGATACGTGTAAATGCCAAAAAAATAGGATTATGTAATTGAGCAATCATTTTGGTGAACTAAGAGGGGTAAATTGGCCAAATGAATGTAATTTTAATTTAGAGCATTCTAGAAAAAGAATCAAGTCAAAAGGCCCCATGGTTTGAAAGTTATCACAATTTTTTGGGTTTTGGAGACCTCCTAAGAATGCTTCAAAGTTAGGTTAGGGGCATTAAATGACCTTAAAAAGGGCCAAGAAATGGGAGACGAGTGAAGCTGGTCCATAGGGCTATAGAGCGCTTTGAGAGCTTTTCAAAAATGTAAACGGCTCGTCAATCAGAGCTACAGTTCAAAAGTTATGCCTCCCAAAAGTTCGGTTACCATTTTTGGATTCTTCTAGATTTGCACCTACTTCTAACACAGCTTCTGGAGCCTTCTACTTGGTTGGTGGATGCCTACTAGCACTTTCTAGAATGTATTCCTAGTCCTTAACCCTCCAGGGTCTATTTAAGGACATTTTTGGCATTGTAAAAGGCAGTTCAGAGTGAAAATTAAGAGAGGGGTACAAAAGGGAGAAATTATCTCCAGTTTTGTGCTATTGTAAGCCCTTAGGGCATGTTTTGAAACCTATTTTATCTGTACTGAATGTACTAGCTTATTTTCACAGTTAATACAATTTCCCTTTTTCTGTTGTGTCCATTCTGTGCTTGGGTTGTGTCTCCATCATAATCATAAGATCCTAAACCCTATGTTTTACATGAAAGCATTTTTTGCCATTTTTCTAAGCCAGAAAAGTGATATAGGTATCAACCAATGAAATTTGGGTAAGGTATAGAGAATGCAAAGTTGGATAGTTATGTTGATGCTCCATTGAGTTGGTAGAAAATAGTAGGTTTAAGGCTCAGATTATAGAGCTTGAGAAGGAAGACACTACCATAAGGGATGAACATTGATGCTTGATATACACAACAATAATGAGGATCCAATTTTTAGGTGGAACAAAATCAAATTTAGATGAAATCAAATTCACTGAATGGCCACCAAGAAAGAAGTAAATGTTTTGGAAGTAGTTGGAGATGTTAAGGCTTTTCCAATAGGAAATAGTTGAAGATATACATGATTAAAGGCAGTAGAAGACAAATAAAATTAATTTGAGGACTCTTACAATAAATTCCACCTACTAATTTTTCAACTACTTCCCTAGTTTTGTCCAAAAACAGAGAATTTTTTAAATGTAACTATACATACTATAAATGTGTATTCATGAAACTTTAATGTAGAATGTAGATAGAATGACAAAAACACTAGACTAAACCCAAGAAACCATTATCAAAATGTAAATTCTACAAGTGTCTCATCTTTCCCTAACTACAATTGCCAATAAAGCTCTCAGATTAACATCTCAGTGACAGTTCTAGAATGGGAGTATGCTGAGAATGTAGATCTATGACTATAATGCAGATTATGTGAAGATAGCAACTCTTAAAATGCTATGACAATGGACATATAGTGATATAAGATGTAATAAATGATGCCAAATGACATAAAAAAAATGCTAAAATGCTATGAACTTGCTAGAATGATAATGCTAAAATGATAACTCAGAGTGTGCCTATATTGTAGATGCCTAAAAATTGGGTCTTTTGGCTCTTGGATTTCCCTCCTATTTATAGGATTTTAGAAGGGTTTGGGGTAAGAATTAGGATTTTTACCTTTGACTAGTGGATAAAAGTGAAACTGAAAATATCTCATCAGAGACCAAGAGGAAGAATCCAATAGACTTGGTTTTGAGGATAATTGAGGATATTTTTGATTCTTTTAAAATGAAAAAGGGAGATTTTCAATTTTGTGAGGATAAATGATTTTTTTTGTTTTAATAAATGTCTTATTTATTCTCAAAACTTTTTCTTTTTCCTCCTCATTTTTTGAATTTCATTTTATGAATTTGAATTGTTTTTCTCCTCTTTTAAAGTTGATTTAGGTCTTGTCAATTTGATAGATAATTAATGACCTAATGTGATTTTTGATTTGAAAGTCTGTTGTGTTTCTTATAATTTTCTCTTTAATTTGCATTTATTGACCAGAATTGTATGATTTAGGTCTTTGCCAATTTTTGGGTGTCTACAGATGCCCCTCTTTGAGCTAATATGCAAAGTATATTAGTTCAAAGATTGTCTTGATTTTCTAATTTTAGGTCAACTTCTGATGATTAGATGTCTGTTTGATGATATTTTGACATTTTGTTGTTGTCATGATTTTTTTTGTTCATGGTTTGATGTTTGATGATTGATGATTTGATGTTTTGGTTGTTGATTTGATGATTGGTGTTGCAATGTTTTTTTTTTGCTTGGATACCCTTGTTTCAATTAATTTGACATTTGAAATTTTGGTTTTTGGTAGAACATTTTTTATTTTTCAAAAAATTATAATGCCCCTATTTGAATGCCTCAATATGGATATACTACCCCCTTAGAAATGAAATTGGAAAAAAAATGGAAATGTGAAAATTTAGTAGGTTCCAATTTTTTTTCTAAAAGTTGGATAGTTGATGGATAAAGATGATCAGGTTGGTTTGATACAATACTCATTTGTGAAAGTGAACAAAAAGATTCCAAGGGTGGGTAAATAGGGGGAAAAGTGATATAAATGCCCCTTAGGAGGGTTAAATAGGTCAAAAGACCTTTTACCCTTGTCACTTTCACACTCTACTTTTGCATTTGGTGATTTGGAGCTTTGAGTCAGCGAGGATGGTGGTCCCTTTACAAGAGCACAGATTCAAGTGGGGTCATCAGTATGAGCATCTAACAGACTGCAATGTCCCAGTAAGTCATCAAGAGCCTCCATTTTTATGATTTTTCATGCATGCCTGAGTTTTTTTAGAATTTTGCATGAATTTTGGTGATAAATATGGTAGTTTTGGTCTTTTAGTGCATTTACCTATTCTTTTGAGAGCTTTCAAAATCCTTTAGCACATTTGAATGCCCTTGTAGCGCATACATGAAACAAAATAATGAATTTAAAACCCTAAGTTAGGAGTAAAATTGTGCATGCATTAGGGAAACAACGCATTTGTAGCTTTAAATAATGCATCTTAGTCTTTAGGCACATGTGAATGGTTTTGTAGTGCATATGCATTATGTTTTAGTGCTTTTGGGTAGAATAGTGCTTAGGCATTTTCAAATAGTGCATATGAGCATTTTGATAGCACTTACATATGATATAGCACATGTGATCTAGGAATTGGTGCATTCAAATGTTATAATAGTGCATGTGGATGTCCTAGCATAGTTGATGGATCTTATAGCACATATGTGCTAAGAAATAGTGAAAATGAACTATGAATGGTGGAAATAGATTGTAAAGCCATAATTGAGCATACAATAATGAAAAAGGCTAGATTCTAGGTCTGTCAATCAGGGATCATCATAACGAGTAAAATAAAAGTAATCAGATATTTGTGAAGTGATGTTGTAGGATCAGTTTGATGATAGATGAGTAAAGGGTGATGCCCTAACTCAAGATATAGAGTAGGGAAAAAAAAAAAGTCTGACTCAGGATAGTGAAAGACAAGTAATAGGTCCAAGATAGAACAAGTAGCAAAGTAGCTAGATGTAAATATTAGATAGATGTATGATGATCACTTGTGACAAAAATTGATGTTGTTGTTTGTTTGATGAAAAATAGGTACATGGGTTAAAGCTCATGGTACAAGGACTATATCCATGGCCTTTAGAGGTATTAGGCCAATTGTTGGGTGCAGGTGATAGACAGATGTGGGTTTACACATTTACTACAAATACCCCAATTTTGAGAGAATGGGGGGCTATTAATAGTTGTGGTCGACTAGTGGCACTTAGACTGCAACACCTTTCATTTTCTAATGAGGGAAATAACAGTGACTCGCAAGGATGTATATTAGACATTTGGGATCTTGATAGTACAAGATTTGGTGTATTATGATCAGATTTCCAATGGCACCACTTTCAGAGATTAGTTCAAAGATGATAGCATTGGGGATGAAAATGTATCCTAGTTCCTAATGCTATAGCATGATCCACTATTGATAGTTTTGGTAGGATTGATAGGATGATTTTTGTTAACAGACTAACAAGGGTGAGGACATTCAATTGGATGGGGCTGATTGACATAGGATATGATTGATCACCTATGGAGATTTGCATGAGGTAGTTGCATCTGGCCCATTTATATCATGATTTATATTAAGTTGTGTATTTTGGAGCCTTGTCACTATTAGCAAGGGTTATTTTGCTACAAGTATGGACATGGGAACAATTTCCCATTACTCATCTAGTGTGTGTGCAATAGTGGCCTCAGGGTATGCCATACATATATACTTATTCTAGTGTGATTATACAGCCCCATTTGGGTGAGACAAAGTATTGGCAATAGATTTTAGATGACATTGATGAGGTTGTGTGGAGACCTTATCAATTCATATATCCATGGGTGGAGGATGATGATGAGATGGTATACTTCTTTGGTTCAAGGTATTTTCTAGGCTAGATAGCTATAGTGATAGAGTGGTTTTATTTCAAGTGGGTGGTGAGATAGTTTGATCAGTGACTGGGCATGCCATGGGGGTCAACTCATCATGCTCAAGTGCATTCAGAGAGAGTAGTGTGGGGGCTGACTTTGGAGTATGAGACATGTCTAGAGGCTTTTTTGTAGATGATAGATACACCATAGCCATGGGCATTGTAGGATGGCATGGTAGATGTAGGGATGGAGGGGGATTAGGCATGGTGGTTTCAGGAGCATCCCTTTCCAAGATACATAGGTCTAACTAAGCCTATTCCTGGGATTGATGATCCATTGAGTGGGGGAGAGGATGAGGTTGATGAGGGTGGTTCAAGGAGAGGTAGAGGGAGATGGTGGGCTAGATTCAAGGTGAGAGGTGTGGTTAGAGCACGAGGGAGGAGAGGTCAAGTAGCTATGCTGGTACCACAAAGGGGTGTGGTATGAGGTCCAATGTAGGGACCAATGGGTGTAGGGAGGTTTGGAGGCATCCAAGGCCATGGTGGTATAAGGGTGAGAGGAGGGATGGTTGGTGGGATGGGGTTTGGGTAGCAAGATAGAGGTGCTAAGAACAGTAGGGTAGAGTAGGTTAGGGCCAAGTTGCATGAGCATGTTTAGTTTATCTAGCAATAAAGGCCATGGGTATAGGGTCCTATCAAAGATCCACATGATCGACAACCACTAGGGCCATAGCAAGGGCTACAAGAAGTATAGCAATCGGTATAGCCATAGATGCCAATAGAGAGGCTATGGGGATCTACTAATTTGGAGGGTCAGATGAGTGCCATGGAGGCTCAGGTGGGTGAGTTTACTAGTACCTTGTAGGCATTTATAACTGTGATGACATCGAGGCCACCATCACCACCACCACCCTCGAGGATAGATGGGGCATCAACAAGTTAGTCAATTGATGTTGCATTGATGATAGATGTGACAAGTTAGGCACCTTGAGAGGATACAAGTGTCCCTAGTGAGTAGGGACTATTGGATCAAGCACTTATGCATGGATAAGCTGATATTATGTGTTGTGATTGTACTCCTCATTATGTATGATTATTCTTTTGATGTTCATTTGATACTCATGCTGATGTACTTGGTCGATCCTTGGATGTAAGTGCTATGATTTATTGACATTCACATTATTGGGTCTATTAGATATTCTCATTGATGCTATTTATTTGATATTATATTGATTGTGGCCTATAGATGTATTGTCTAATTGTTGTTTTTTGCTTTATGAGATATCCAAGCTTATAGGTGTTCAAATGTGTGCACTTGTTATATCATGGACTCATATATGCATGTGATGGTTTGATTGGATGTATATGGTAGCAGTAGATGTTGATGTGTATATATGTGAATGATTAATGACATATGGATAATGATTAAAATAAATGACATGGCAATATAGATGTAAGGAAAATATGATGTGATAATATGAGTCAAATTACATGAAATGAAATATGGTAAAGTGAAATTGTATTTAATGAAATGAGATGAAATGGAATGTAATAAAATGACATATGGTGCAATGTAACATGATGTAATGAAATGTAACGTGATGTTATAAAGTGATTTTTAATGTAATGAAAAAAATCGTGAAGAATGAATTGTAATGGGATGAATGTTGTGGTAATTTATTGAAAATTTGATGAAATGTGGAATGAAATGATATGTGGTGAAATGATACATAATAAAATGAAAATAAAATGTCTAATGAAGGAAATGATATGATGTAATGAGAGAACATATGCAATGAGGTATGATAAAATAAGATTGTATGGAATGGAATAAAAATTAATGTAATGCGATGTAAGGTAATGATATGTAATGAAATGAAATTTGTTGGGATGTGATGCAATTTAATGTAATGATATGTAATGAAATGAAATTTGAAAGGAAAATAAAAATGTAAATGAACAAATGTGGGGCAAAGTTTCATGGAATGGAATATGATAAAATGAGAATAAAAAATGTGAAGGAGGGATGTAATGACATGAACTGATAAATAAAAATGCGAGAAAATGTAATGAGAATGTAATGGAATAAAATGTGATAAAATGTAATGTAACAAATGGAATGTGAATGAGGGTGAAAAATGGAAGGAAATGAAATTGTTTGACATTCAAAATTTATGAGATGGGATTTCAACTTTAGAGATTCAAAAGTGATGAAATGAAATAGAGGAAATGTAGGAATTAAAGGTAATGCGATGAAGAACATGAAATTCAAGTCATAAATGTAGAGAAATTTGGAAAGGTAAATATAAAAAATGAAACAAATTGTGATATGTGGGATAATGAAATGGGGGGCGGGGGGAGGGGGGGGGAGGGGGGGGGGGGATGACTTGTGATGTAGTGAATCATGATGAATGTAAAAGGAAATGAGATGGGATGTGACGAAATGAAATTGTTTGAGATTCAAAAGCCACATAATGTAGTAGATGATGTGGTGAAATGTGATAGCATGGTGGTGCTATTGTGAGGAGACAAAGTCCATGATAGTGGAGTGCTAAAAGCTCACCTTGATGTTTATGGTGTTGTCTATTATGGGATAGCTAGTCATGAATTCATCGAAGGAATGTGTGAAGGTCTTCTTGTGTAGTCTTGATTTATGTGCCAACATTTTTTTTTAAAGAACCCAAGATGAACATGCAAACTAAATGAATGCAACTATCACTTTGTAAAGAGATTCAAAATTAATTGTCATCATAAAGCATTTAATAAAAAGTGATTAAGTACAATCACCACTAGCTCAGCTATGGTGATATGAATACTATGTCACATCAAGGAGTATAGCAAACATGGACAACGCACATGAAAAACATGACAATTATTAGAAAATAAAGTTATATCTGCAAAAGAACAAAAATAGGCATGCAAATAGTCACATGTCAGATGGAAAATCAATAAAATATTGTGACTTAATCCCAACACCTATAGTAAAAAACATCATCGAGGCACTAGAAGTACATAATAGTGAAAGAGAAACATTATTTGTGGATCAAGTGTACAGCTAATTGTGGGTAATAGTGTCAAGTTTGTTCAGTTCTATATGGGAGTAATTCTTTGTACTAGCCAAATAAGAAAACATGGGATGTTTCATCATTAATTTAGTAATGGATTCTTTTTGGCAATGTGCATTGGTAGGAATTAGGGTGTTAGGGTGTCAAAGCCAAGGGTCAAGTGTACCTAGTACCAGTGTAGTGGGATGCAAAGAGTGGATACATGGTAAAACTAGTGGGAAACAAGTCTCAAGTGAGTGATGACTATAAGTAAGTGGTTATTGTGGGAATGGAACAAGGTGAAGGGGATAGTAGAACATGGATAGTGGATATATTGAGAATTTGTAGGAACCATGCAAGTGAAAATATGTCAGGCTCACCATATTAGTCGTAGTAGGAGGGTGATGCTAGCTAGGGAAGGTGGATGAGGCAAGGGCGAAGAGCAAAAAAAATTTGATGAAACCTCCAAGGAATTGATGTATCAATTAGAATTACAAGAGGGAATTCTAGAGCTTGGTGAAGAAAGTCATGTGGGACAAGGGTCAGTGCAACCTAAAGAGATGTGGAGCAGGGAAAAAGAAACACCCTTGTTAGTGTTAATGATGTTGTTGGGGGTTGTAGCACAATAGGTGGTATTAGATGATAAGCTAATGATGCAGGTGGAAAATAGTCTACCTAGGACAACAAAGAGTATGTCAAGAGTAGAGGAGGAGATGGGGGAGATAAAATTTGCTAACAAATCCATGGGAGAAGCTATAAAGGATGCAAGAGGTGTTAGCAAGGTGAGATGGGGATTACATCAGTTACTCAGCCTTGGGATTTTGGGACAAGGGTCAATGGAAGGGGAGGCAAGTGGTGTAAATGTGGAAGATCCTTGGCTAGAAGCAAGGAGTGGAGATCAAGCATCAAGTGATGTGGGGGAAATTATAGAGAATTTTAGACATAGAGACAGTCCAAGCAGAGAATGTAGAAAAGGAATTCACATTTTTGCTAGGATTGATGGAGAAGGCATGGGAAGATGGAGTGCAAATAGAGACAAGATAACTGCAAGTAGCAGTGGATGTAGAATGAGCATGGGCTAAGAGGTTGTAGGAATCATTAAAGATGGCATGAGTAGGTTTAGAAAATTCTTAGAATGAGCTAGTGTTGTTATAGTCATAGTCTAATTCATTTAGGAATGTGATTGCAAAAGAAAACTCTCTATCATTGAATCTATAGGAGTGGTTAGCATTGAGTGAGGGGAAGGTTAGATAGTTGCAGTAGTGTTTGGGTGAGGCAAAAGTAGACATGGAGTATTGGCAAATGATAATTGATTAGATGTAGTAGGAGCAAGATGCAGCCCAATGAGAAATCACTATGCTAGGAGTAAACAAGCTGGTGGAGAATGTGACTATGGAAATACACCAAACGAAAAAAGTACACTAGGAAGCCACTAATTATATGGGATGTTTTCATCAACTATTTTGGAATGATGACTGGTGAGAGACATAGTTCATGGATAGGGAATTCACCCAACTATTAAATGCATAATTATGTGGTGGGAGGTTTCTAATATCCATGGATATAGAAAGGGTATGTAGAGGATTGATGACAGGAGTTTCTTCTTCTAGAGCTAGGTCGGAAGAAACACCATTGGTTGGACACCCTGTCTTGCCACCTCCTCTAGGGAGGCTAGAATAAATGATCCACCAAATTTTTATTGAATGTAAAGTTTTCATTTGCATCATAGTAGAATAAAAAAATTTGTTGCTTGTTATGGTACGCAAAGGGACAACTGATGTTGATTGTAATATATTGTCATATTTGTTTTTGGTATTTTCAAAATATATTTGGATGTTTTTAGCATTTTGAGGAATATGTGAATGTTTTTGGGATTTTTGTTAGATATTTGAATGTGTTTGTGATTTTTTAAAATCTTAGAAAGTTTATAATGTTTATAAAAGTGGGAATAATATGATCCATAGAGGAAGGAAAACCATTACTTATTTGCATTTGGGCCTAAAAAGGTGCTTGAGGGGCCTAAAAAAGGCATTTGGGCCTAAAAGGCACTAGAGGGGCCTTGAAAAAGGCACTTGGTCCTAAAAAGGCACTAGAGGGGCCTTGAAAACTATGCTTGGGCCTAAAAAAGTGCTTGAGGGGCTTGAAAAAGGCACTTGGGGGGGTTGATAAAGGCACTTGGGCCTAAAAAGGTGCTAGAGGGGCCTAAAAAAAGGCACTTGAAGAGCCTAAAAAGGTTTCTTGGGCCCAAAAAAGTTCTTGGGGGGCCTCAAAAAGATGTTTGGAGCTAAAAAGGCACTAGAGGGGCCTTGAAATAGGCGCTTGGGCCTAAAAAAAGGTGTTTGAGGGGCCTAAAAAAGGTGTTTGGGCCTAAAGAAGCACTAGAGGGGCCTTGAAAAGGGTGCTTAGGCCTAAAAAGGTGTTGAAGGGGCCTAAAAAAGGTGCTTAGGCCTAAAAAGGCACTAGGGGGAAGGCAAGTTCTCATACTTACACTTATTCTGTGCCCACGATTGAGTAAGGATGAAAGAATCCAATAGATATTTGGGCTTTTGAGATAGCATTGATATATTTGTGGAAGTAGGCTAGACAATTTGTGGCCATTGCAACATAAATAAGACTAATGATGTATTGGGAATAGTTGTTAATGACAAGAGGAAGGAAAAGGGGGCACCTCTTGCACTATCCGCATTGAGCCAGATTTTCCAAAGCCTAATGAGATGTTTTAGGACATTAGTATGCTACTTCTTAATATTGGTGAGGCACGTTGGATTCAAATACTATATGTCTTGTTTTATTGCCTAATTTAGGTAAAATGAACCACGTTTGACAAGAATTTTGAGGTGTTGTTAATGTTTTGAGTTGTCACAACCATGTTTGATGATTATGTTCCCGTTTTCAATTTGTTGATAATTTTGGACACTATTTTTATAATTTATGGTAATTTTTAAATTTTTGATAATTTTTGAATTTTTTTGATCATTTTTGGCAAGTTTTAAATTTTTGAATTTTTTATATATTTGGAATGAGAATGTGAGTGAGATTTGTTGGAATACAGGGGTAACTAGGACCATGTGAGGTACCTAAAGATGCAATGAAGGGAGTGTGGGACATCAAATGGGTCGACTAAGGGCTAAAATAAACATTGGAGCTGTTGGCAAAGGTGAATAGCTGAAATGGACATTAATTTTCCTACAATTCATGTCTATGGTATCTCAATACATAATCTTACTCCCAGTTTCTTCTAATTTGTGGTTGTGGTTCTTCCCTTTGTTGTTGTCATACTGGCTATCTCTACTATTGCAAGCTACATTGGGGACCACTGAACTATAACCCATAAGTGTTTCTCAATTGGGTATGTGTGAAATTAACTCAATTATGCTAGATAAGCCTCAAACAAGCAATATTTGTCATAGAGATAGTTTGTCGAGTGATGTCTAGATTTCTTTTAGCATTGAAGGACTTGTGTTGTTTAGGGAAGTCCAAAGGTGCTATCTCTCACTCCTTTTCAAACCAATTTATTTATTTATTTTTTGTGGAATTTTCTTGTGTTTTTTTTTTTTTTCTTGCATTTTTGATGTGTTTCTGAAGGCTTTAGATATAAAATCTCTTGAGATGGATGCTATTGATGGGTTCTACCAGGTCTATGCCATTACAATCTAAAAGTCTATAAGTACCAGTCCTAGAGGACTCTATGATAATGCATAGACTAATCCTATTGACTTCCCACTTACCTTTCTTCTCTCTAGCTGCTTGGTTCTTAGGGTTATCTTGGAGCACTATGTCACCAATCTAAAAAACATAGGGTTTGAATTTTTTGTTGTAGTGTCTTGACAACCTATTTTGATACACATCGAGATGTTCATGTGCTATACATTAATCATCTTCTAACAACTCGAGCTTCTCTAGACATGCCACTTTATAATCCTCATCTGATAGGACGTCCTAAAGAGTAACTCTTAAGGATGGGATCTCAACTTCTAAAGGAAGAATAACTTCACAACCATAAACCAAGGACAAGGGTGTCATGCCTATAGGTGTCCTAACACTTATCCTATAGTCCCAAAGGGTGAGATTCAACTATAAATGCTAGTCTCTACCAATATCATTAACAATTCTTTTGAGGATGTTGATAATAGTTTTGTTGGTGGCCTCTACATGGTGATTAACTTGGGGGTAATAAATTGACAAGGAATGGTGTATAATGTGAAATTTGTCACATAATTCATCTATTATTTTATTTTTAAAGTACAAGGAATTTTCTGTGAGAATGACATGAGGTATGCCAAACCAACAAATGATATGGTTTAGAATGAAGGAAGATATTTGTTTTCCCATAGAGTCAACAAGTGGCACCACTTTGACCCACTTGTTAAATTATTCTTTGGTGATGATAATCGATTAATGTCTCTCAAAGGAAGGTGGATATATGGCTCTAGTCAAATAAAAGTCATACTGATAAAAAGGCCATGCTATGGCCAAAGGGTTGAGCTCTTGGACTAGTGCATGAACAAGGTTACCATGGATTTGGTATGTTTTGCAAGTTTTAACATAGTCAATAGAATCCTTTTCCATGGTTGGCCTAAAATAGCCCATCCTAAGAATCTTCTTTGCTAGTGTAAACCCACCAGAGTGTGACCCAAAAATCTCTATGTGGACTTCTTGCAAAGTGACTCTAGACTTTCCTTTTCAATACATCTAAACAAAGTTCCATCAAGATCCTTTCTATATAGCATATCAGCCACCAAAGTGTAATGTGAGGTTTGTCACATGAAATTTGTTTTTGGTTACATGAGAGGTTAGAAGGAATGGTGTTATCATAGAGGTAAGTAGTGGTGGAGGGAATCAGGAGCATTTAAGTGGAAAATGATAAGGGAATCAAGTTGAATAAATGTGGGTTGAACCATATCTTCTGCTAAGAACTCATACCACTTGTGCTGCTATGAGAGCTAGAGTAAGGAGGCCAAAATATCCATAGCATCTGCTACTTTGTTTTTATCTCTGAGAATTTTTTCAAAGGTAATATGAACAAAAAATGCCTTGAGGGTGTAAACCATATGTTTGTAAGGCAATAAATTTTCATTTTTGGTCTGACAAGTGTTAGTGACTTAATTGATGAACAACTAGGAGTCTCCATAAACCTCTAGTGCTATCAATTTCTACTCTAAAGATAGTTTAAGACCCAAGACCAAAGCTTCATATTCTACAATTTTTTTGGTGTAGGGGAAAAGTGGTTTGTAAGACTTAGGGATGGTAACACCTATGGCATGATGAACAAAATAGTGGTGCATGATCCATGATGTGTGTATGAACCATCAAAATAGAATTTCCATGTTACTAGCTATGTCTGAAGAATGTGCATGTCTATAAAATCAGCTAGGATAGGATTTGAACTCTCTATAGGCACCTCTACCAATTGATTGGCAATAGCTTATCCTTTTATTATTTTCCTATCAATGTACTCAATGTCAAATTCACTTAGGATCATCACCCATTTGGCCAATCTGCCTATTAATGTTGTTTTGTTGAGAAGATACTTGAGGGGGTTGATATAGGAGATGAGCTTGAATTTGTGTGTTAGAAGATAATGAAATAGCTTTTGGGAAGAAAAAACTATGGCTAGACACACCTTTTCAATAAAAGAGTAATTGAGGTCATAATTGACCAAGATACAACTAATGTACTAGATGGTCTGTTCCTTTCCTTGGTCATTTTCTTGTGCCAAGAGGGATCTAATTGATTTATCCATTAGAGAAATGTATAGTAAAAAAGGCTTGTGTGATACTAGAGGTATGAATATAGGTAGATTCATCAAGTAGGTTTTGAGTAAGTCAAAATCTTTTTGACATTGATCATCCCACTAAAAAAAATATCTTTGTGTAGTAAGTGGGTGAAATGTACACACTTTTTCACCAACTAAGAAATGAACTAACACACTAATTGAAGCTTTCCTTGAAGAGAGCATAAGAGACTTAGGTTTTTTGGAGTTTACATGTTGATTATGGCTTGGACCTTTTTAGGATCAACTTCTATTCCTTTGGTTGAGACAATGTATACTAGAAGCTTGAATAATTTGATGCCAAAAGCACATTTGGGATTGAGCCTAACTTTGAATGCTTCTAAGTGGGTGAATATCTTGGCTAGTATGGGGAGACATTCTTCTCAACTATGGTATTTGAAGAGGATGTCATCCACATAATCTTCCATAAAGATATGCATCATATCATGAAAGATAATGGTCATGGCCCATTGACAAGTAGCCCCAACATTCTTTAGCCCAAAGGGTATCACATTCCAACAAAATGTGCTCCATGAACAAGTAAAAGTTATTTTCTCTTGGTCTTCTAGTGCTATCCTAATCTGATTATACCCTAAAAATCTTCCCATAAGTGAAAACATGGAATGGCCTATTGTCAGGTCTATACTGGTGTCAATGTTGGGAAGAGGAAAGTCATCTTTGGGACATGCTTTGTTCAAATCCCAAAAATCAATGTAGATGCATATGATACCATTCTTCTTTGATATTGGAATGATTTTGGATATCCATGACATGTACACCAAGGGCTAGATGAAATTGGTATTGATAACTTCTCTAACTCTACTTTGACTAGTAGAGTTATATGGGGATGCATCTAGTCCGCCTCACAATAAGTGTATCATAGTCATGCTATGGGCCATACTTAGGAATAATATATTCAAACTAAGGACTATTTTTCCCACTATGATGTTCATTTAATCTTTTCAACCTAGGGATGTATACTTGAAATGGTCGGCACAATATGTGCACTAGGTATCTTAATGAGTCACTAAGCTTATGCTATAGGAAAGTAAAATGCAAGGAAAAGAACCTACACTATTGTTTCAGGAAATGAACACAGTTAACTGAAATAAATTCTACAAATGAAATGAAAAATTAAAATCTATTCCAATTCAATTCATCTACTAAAACTGTTCTTACAGATGCTGTAGGAACATTCATGAAGTATAATGCTACATGAAATTTTTTTACGACTTCTATGTGCAAAACTAGAAATTCTTGGAAATAAAGCTATACTAACCTAATCTAATCCACCTCCCAAGTAGGCCCCCATGGTTGGCTTCTTCAAATCTACTAACATTGGATAGAAGCCAAAAACTATTTCATTACATGGAAGCAATACATAGAAATTGTAAAAACACAACTATAAAAGTTAACAGTTCCTTCTCCTTCTTACTTCTTACTAAATTTACAACTTCCACACAATTTTTCCAATCCATATATATAGGATATTGACACTTATTCCAAAAATAGAAAAACAAAAAAACTAACTATGTCAAATCTGCAGGTGAGAAAAAAGGAAGAGTAATAGCTCAAGGTGGGAAGAATAAAGTATAAATAACAACCGCTTGACATAAATTGAGAGAATATAGTAAGTCTTCAGAGTTCCTCCATTCTTGCAGTCATGTCCTTTGGTACTAGTATGATTCTTCTCCACTATGACTTAGACTTCAATGTTTTTTCTCCTCTTGAATGCTATTAACTATATTCAATGTTCATCTTTGAATTCGCCCAATCATCTTTAGCTTCACCGCTAACAAGTTAGTTACTATGTAGAGAAATGTTTACAAATAATCATTTATCAAATTAAATTAAAATATAAGAACACACATTTTGGTAATTATATGAAATACTACATAATATATATAATACTAGTAAAAGATGGCATAGTATCTACCCATAGGTTTATCAAAGGTTTCAGTAAACATAGGTTCACAAATTTTTTGATGAAAATAAAATAGAGTATAAACAAAGTGTTTAAAACTATCATGAAATAAAGGCAATATTTGGCCTCATCAACATCCTTCAAAGCTTTTGTTTGACTAGCTTGACCTCTAGTGAAATGTTGAGATGGTGGAGGATTAAAGTTGTGTCTAATCTAGACATGTCTACATAAGATCATGCCGAGTTTATCAGTCTTTCTTCAAAGAAGAAAACAAATGCATCTCTTTCCTCTGTGCTTAGGGACTATGCTAAATAAATGACCCTCGGTTCTTGCTCTGTGCCAATATTGACCTATTTTTTTAGTTCAATCAAAATAGAAAATCTTTCCTTGGAGTGTTTTGGTAAGGTATTAATCACTCTATCCATGGGTGCCACAATTGGGTTTTCACTTTGGGATGCATTAATTCTCTTTATTTCTAGTTATTCTCAAGATAAGCTACAATTTGGTAGTGACCATTAAAGCCATGAAATGCTTGATCTATTCTAGTGTGACTAAGGTCATTGATATTAGACCCAACTATATGCATCTCTTCTATTCTTTGTTAATGAAATGGTTTAACCATGTTAAGGTACACAAAAATGTGATGGTCAGTGTCAAAATGAGGAATGTGGTGAGGCTCAGTTGTATCCCAGCTAATAAGTTTGGGATATACTAAGGAGAGTGGTTCATAATATGGAAAGGGTTTAGTAGGGTTTAAAGACATGACTTCATTGGATGGCTCATATATTATATTGGTTAGATCTATGACATGATCTTCTTCTAGAGTATCAAGAAAAGTAGAGCTCACAAGTGGCTCATAGTAGTCATTTTCAACTTTTATTGGAAAGAAGTCAAGAAACAGGGTTTGAAACTAAAAACCTTCAACATGTTCATCACCTTCTAAGCTATTCTATTGTACGTTGACTCTCAGTGAAGTGGGTCAAGGACAAGAGATTATTCCTTGTGTAGCTAAAGTGTCAGGTGTGGGAATGTGAAAACATCACATTCTTTGTCATGGAGAGAATCCTTAGATAATGATTCAAATTCCCATTTAGTGGAATTATCATCATCTATATTATAGTGGGATGTGAACCTAAGAGGGATAGATTTACATTTATGATGTCATTTGTTGCCTGGATATTACCATCCTTTTGTTTAGGTACCCACATTGAGGTGGAAGAGGAGAAATCACTATGCTGATGATGATCTTTAGAAAAGATTTGTGTCTTATCTTGGTCACCATACCCTAACCCTATTTTGGACTTGTTGGACCTGAATTGTGCTATCAGAGGTTTGATGATGCTTTTCCCTTTCCCTAAGGGACCATCTCTCGTATATCCTATTTATTTCATGACATCAAAACCTTTTCCATGTAGGTGGGGGGATATGTCAACGTTTCTTTGGCTAATTTATTCAACTAAACTTGGAGGTGTTCCACTTGCTTTGATAAAATGTGTGCGATAAGGCTTAGTGGTGGGTGATGGTTTTCAATGAGATTTTAGAGAAAATGGGTGATCAAATAAGGAGGTTGAGTACTCACCCACCCCTTTGCTTTACAATTTACACTTTCTATCAAATTCTTTCATCAATCCATCTATTTCTTCATAGTGTGACAATTTAGGGTTTTTGGATGATGATGGTGAAGGAAGGGGAGGACCCAAACAAACAACTTTCTCTTTTCCCTTAGTTTATGTTGATGAGTGGTTTTCATTTTGATTGGTAGAGAATGAAGCATCTATAGATATGGATTGGCTAATGTTATCTATCAGTGTGCCAATATCTTCCCTGTTATGAGGGATACGAGAATTACAATATTGGGTAAAATGTTGATCTCTAGGTATGGTCACTTCTTGACCCATGTAAGGAAATTTGAGACACTAATGGTAGGTAGAGGGAAAAACCTACATGCCATGAATCCATAGTCTTCACAATAGGATGTATAAATTAATTGTAGGTTTAAAACCTAACAAACAATTTCTTTCATGATTGGTCCTACTCTGATTGGCAGAATGGCCATGCCTTTGGAGGATCTTTCCACATTGTCATAGGCATTGATGGTGATTTTCTTTCTTGGGTCAACAACATCCTCTGCATACCCTAGGGCTTTTACTAGATTGAGTGTACAATTATTGAGGCCTACCCCACCATCAACCAATGATCTTTTAACTCTATTTGTATGGATAAATACTTCAATATGCAATTCTAGTTTTGTGGTTGAATGACCAACATGTCATCTTGGGCTGAAAAAGATATACAATGAGGGGAAACTAAATGCTGACCATGTTTTGAAATCTACTCACATCTAGGTCATTTGGCACTAAGGCTTTGGTGAGTATTTCTTTATGCTCTAGGGAAATTTGAAATAGTTCAAAGATGGAGATATGGGCTAGAGTCTTAAGCAATTGGTTGACTAGGTTGCACTTAGGAAATGAAGAACTTATAATTGCATGATAGTAGAACAACTTTAGAGGCTTGGCCTCAAGTGATGACATTCGATGACTATTTCTTGTTTTTGTCCTTAACTATGATAACATTCATAACATCAACAAAACTGGAGATCATGTTAATGTTGTTCTCTTAATGATGCACATAATTAACCTTAGTCTGATTATCTTTGGAGGATTCCCCTTGTTCATGGCTCATGAGGGAGTTCTAAAGGCCATGTGGTCTTCATTGTTGGTAAGATTGTTCACTTCGATGATTTTTTCATTGATTAATTATTTTATCACTCCCTTAAGGGAATTTTTATTTTATTTTAAGTGTCCCCTATTTTAATGGTAGGAAAAAATGTTCTTGTCATTCCACCACTTTGGCTTGACTTGGGGTTCATAGGGTTTGGCCTTAGGAAGTACAATGAGCTCATCAATCAAGAGGGTTTGTAAGACACTTTCAGAAGACACCTTGATAGGAATATACACCTTGAGTATATCAGAGGATTGATATCTATAGGGAGGAGGAGCTTGATTGTAATTAACTTGTTGATTGGACACCGAGGGGGTTTCTGCATTACATCAATAGAATGGGTGGGCATTGTCTTGTTGGGGTGTGCTAGAGTTGACATTGTTGATGATGGAATACAAATAACTTTGGTTGGTTTGAGGTTTAACATTATTAGTTTTGACCATCCCATCATTAACAATGTTCTTGTTGTTATTTCTCCACCATGACTTTTATTTATCGATTGCTCGATTAGAGGAATTATGAGTCTATGTGGAGTTATTTGAAAAGCCCTTACCATCTTTTGATAGTTTAATGATGTCATTATTTAGTAAGGTATCTTCTACCTTAGCAACATTCTCTAAGGTAGTTTTGAAATATTTAGGCCCTTGGAGTTGGAGCTAGTAATTCATCAGTTTGGAGAGTCTATTAATGAAGATGTCAATCTTCTCTTTGTTTGGTGTGTCTCTATGATACTTTTTGAGTGTGTGCATCCGTCATTGTAGGAAGGTCTTAAATGACTCATCGGGGAGTTGTTTCATGTTGCATAAGTCAATCATTGTGACCTCCCTTTACATTAAGTAGGAATATTGGGAGATGAACACATAAGATAGTTGGTTGAAGGTTTTGATATTGGAGGGTAGCTTGGAGAACCACCCCATGGCTTGCCCTCCATGGCTTCTAGGGAATAGTCACATCAAGTATGTTATGTCATGAACAAATTCCATACTCAAAGTATAGAATTGTTTGAGGTGGTCTTGCAGATTTGATGTGCCAAAATATTTATCATATTTTGGTATTTTTAGATTTTGTGGGAAAGGTGTGAAGGTAATGTTTTTATCAAAAGGGAGAGGACACATCTTTTTGAGACTGAATTCTATGGGTTGTGTTTTTCCTCTCTTCATTCTTTCTATTTCCATTTGTAGGCTTTGTAACTTTTTGCATGAAAAAATCTAGAGGTGACTCTTCTTCATCTCATTTTAAGTTGGTCACATCAAATTAGATGGTAACTTTGCACCTTGTTGTGCTAATTCTAGTATATAACACTCCTTGTATTTCTTGAGTATCTTGTCCACGATGTTGACAAGTTCAGGATTTTTTTTGAAAATCTTTGATTTTAGTTTCAATAATCCTTTCATCCCATATGTTAGATGAACCCATTGTGCCTAAGGATTTTGAAATTTGATTGAACAAGGGTGACTTTTGAATAACTGTGTTCTGCAAGCAATCTATTGTTGTAGTAGGTTTAAGGAGATTTAGAGGCTTTGTGCATTTGATGGTTCTACTGGCTATTCTAGCACTCACTCATATAGGCAATCATTTCAATTTTGTAGCTATACTAGTTTTATGTGGTGGCATGAAATGTGAATTGGATTCCTTTAGTTCTTAGGCATTTTTGAAATGTGAGGGTTTCTGTTGATCGTGATTCATTTGTAGTAACAAGCTAGGTTGGACAATGTGTTTACTATGTTGATAGGACAAGTTTCACTTTTGAAAACTTAGGTAAATGATGGATGTGTGTCTCCAAACATCTCTGGCTTGATATGTAAAATGAAGCAATGATAACTATTAGGTTGATAATAATTTTTGTAGCTCTACTTGTTTCAAAATGATGTTTTCAGTCAATTATGGAATCTCTTAGACTTGTAAAATTCTAGTGAGGAAAAGGGTATCCAAATTTGTCACTTGTTTGTAGTTATCATGTATGCAGATGGAATCTATCTTTTTTTGCTTAGTTTCATCACAAAATTGGTCAAATGTGCTCTTTTATCGACCTTAAGATCTTTTTAAATGGTTAGATGCATTATTCTAATTGTCATATGCACTACTTATAGTTTCAGATTTGTTGTTTAACTATGTAAATGTGTTGTTTAAAGGCTTAGATGCATTGTTTTGCAAGAACATGCATTATAGTAGAGATCAAAAGCATCATATGAGTGTTCAAATGTACTATTTAATGTAATATATGTGCTACTCTAGGATTGTTCAGCAATATTCTTGTTTTGGACTTGCTTTCTCAATGTTCAATTTGAAGTTGCATCTTTTGGAAGGATAGTGATCCGCACTGTTGTTCTATATTAAAATTTTAAGACATACTCAACCAAAATAGTAGTATAAAATAAAGTAAAACATAAAACCATATACACCTATAAAGTGAAAAGAGCTTCCTAAAAAGGTTATCTAAAGCCAATGGCTAGTGGGTCTTAATGTTTAAGCAACTATGTTTAGATTTACCCCTCTTTTGATAGAGAGCTTTCCACCAATGCTAAGGAGGTTTGGCATAATCCCTTATAGTACTACTAGAGAAAGGCTATATTCTAAACATAGGTGGCTTGCATTTGATTGGGAATACAAGATTGAGACACAATCCCTCTCATCAGCCTTGCTAAGGCAATTGAAGAGGTAGCCTTTCTATGGCTAGATAATCCTACCTAGTGAAAAGTAGGAAATGGAAATCACAAACAAGTTTGGGAATCTAATCACTCGAGAAGAGTGAGAGTATATCCCTAATGTTTTGGCTTTCCAAACACAATAGACATAAAGGTTTAATCACCAGCTCTTATACTATTGAAGATAGAGGGGCTCCTAGTTAAGCTATGTTTGGATTCTTTCCTTTTTCAATTGTAACCAATATTTATAGAAGGTTGAGCATTCTGATCAACTCAAAGGAGTTGAGAGAATAGGCCCACTTTTGTTTTGGATCAGTGAGATTGAATGCTTCTATTAAGCTATGTTTGGAACTTTGAAATGTCACAGTTTATATTGACAAGAGCTAAGGTCCACTTACTTGATTTAGAGCTACCAAAGGCTAGGCACATTTAGGAGGGTCTTCATTCCTGTCGCACATTGTCTCAATCTAAGAGCTTTTTGTTAACTTAGAAGGGACCTGTAAGAAAAAAATCTAGATCTAGAGGTTAGATTTAGGAAACTATTAATTTTTCTAGATGTGCTATAGAAATACTCATATGCATTACAAAAAGCTTTGTATGTGCTATTTAATCTATCAAATTTGCTATAATAAAAGAAAATGCATTGTAAAACACTTTATATGCACTTCAAAAATAATCAAATGTGTTATAGAGCTATTCAAAAGCACTATAGAAAGATGTAATTGCATTGCAAAACCATTCAAATGAACTTTATAAATATAAAATGTATTAAAATAGAGTTTAGAAGCATCAGAATATCTCTCAGAAGTGTTAAAATAGAGATTAAAAGAGTTAGAAGGTGTGCTCGGGGAAGACTTTGGGACATTGTTCTCACTGATATGAGGCCTCTAGAATACTGTAGAACCTATAATTGATTATATCTACATAATGAAATAGCAAGAAACATAGATCTATACTAAAAATGGAAGATTAGACTGAAAGATTTGAAGATAGAGAGGCTTTGAGCTCAAGCCCCATGGTGGGTGCCAATTTGTACATGGTGTAAATGTGTGTTCATCAAAATTTAATGTAGAATGTAGATAGACTAACAATGAACTAGACTAAACCTAAGAAATCATTATCAAAATGTAAATTCTACAAGAGTCTCATGTTTCCCTAACTACAACTGCTAAGAAAGCTCCCAGACCACCATATCAATGATAGTTCTAGAATGGGAGTATGCTTAGAATGCAGATCTACAAGAATGCATGCAAGTTCTATGACTATAAGGTGGATTATATGAAGATAAAAAATCTTAAAATGACATGACATTGGACATACAATGATCTAACATCTAATAAATGATGCTAAATGACATAAAAACAATGCTAAAATGCTATGAATTTGCTAGAATGATAATGCTAAAATGATAACTTAGAGTGTGCCTATAGTATAGATACCTAAAAATTGGGTCCTTTGGCTGTTGGATTTCCCTCCTATTTATAGGATTTTGAAAGGGGTTGGGGTAAGAATCATGATTTTTACCTTTGACTAGTTGATGGAAGTGAAATTGAAAATATCTCATAAGAGACTAGGAGGAAGAATCCAATAGAATTGGTTTTAAGAATAATTGAGTATATTTCTAATTCTTTTAAAATGAAAAAGGGAGATTTTCAATTTTGTGAGGATAAATGATTTTTTTTGTTTTAATAAATGTCTTATTTATTCTCAACACTTTGTCTTTTTCCTCCTCCTTTTTTGAATTTCATTTTTATGAATTTGAATTATTTTTCTCCTCTTTTAAATTTGATTTTAGTCTTGTCAATTTGATAGATAATTAATGACCTGATGTGATTTTTGATTTGAAAGTTTGTTGTGTTTCTTCTGATTTTCTCTTTAATTTGTATTGATTGATCAAAATTGTGTGATTTAGGTCTTTGCCATTTTTTGGGTGTCTACAGTAACATTATAGAAATATCTCTATATTTGTTTTCTAGTAACATTTTGATGTGTATCCTCCCATCTGAAGCTTGCTGCAGTCCTTCTCTATAAAAGGATTTCAAAGATGTGAAGTAAGGGTTCCAATTTTATTATTGTGATACCATTTGGTTGGTTCTAGTCTTTTGGAAGGTTTCTAGAGCTGTGATTCTACCATTCTTCACTATATTTTTTCAATTATGAACAACATTATAATGTATTTAGATAATGCAATTGTTTTTTTGTGTATTTTTCTAAGTTTTTGCCTATATTTAATCTATTCATTTCAAGAAATAAATACAAATATTTTTTGAAAGTTTTAATTTGAACCTTGTCTCCTCTTTATGGGTTTACAATTTTTCTATGATAGATGTACAAAGTGCATATTATCTAGTTGTAGCTTGGCTTTGAAGTTGTATGCCATTGTATAGTTTTCTATTGGATCAAGGACTTGAGTAAATTTCTTGATATGCATTGACAAAATTATAGGGATCATGAGAGGATTTGGTAAGTGTGAGTTTCATTTTAAAGATAGATGTATGTTTGCAAGGTGAATGGATAGATATGATATCTGGGTATATGAGTATATCTTTCGTACCATTTTGTATATTCTAACTTATTTAATTTAATTCCCAATAGATAAGTGACTGATCAGCTTGGATATTGCATGTTTATTGTTGTTGCATATGTGGGTTATGATGATTCAAATCCTTAATCAATTATCCTTTTCCCTTTCTATTTAAGAGCTAAAAGGATAAACTCACTTAGATTGTGAATTTCATAGGATTTTCAATTTTCTACTATATACCTTTGTCACTGCATAAGTAGAGGATAAATAAGGGTTTTATCTTCTTTTTCTAGATTCAAATTGTATCCTTTGAAACTGGTAGCATATGAATGAATCTATAGGTTTGCTCACCTAGGTCTTGCAGAGCCTAAAGAAGAAGAAGGAGTATAGCCTTATAGTTGGCCCAAGTGTTTAAATAGGTACGTTGAACATGAGTATTAGCTAGAACTAGATGTATTTGTTCCTATCATTGAAATATTCAACAAAATCTAACACATTAAATATATGTTGAACCACAAGTTAGCCAAGACCAAGCCAAGTGTTAGAGAAAACCAAGTTAAGCATTAGCCAAACCATAAGAAATGCTGAGCTCCTAGAGAATGTTGAGCTCCCAATGTCTACCAAGATCCATAGAGTATGCTAAGCTCCCAGTGTCTACTAAGCTCCATAGAGTATGCCAAGCTTGCAAGCCAAACTATGCCCAATAATCACCGAGCACCACTCCTTCAAGGCAAAATCACTCCAACATACTTGATTGTAAGCCAACCAAGAATGCTCCTACATCATTTTGATGATAAAATTGATGAACTTGAAGCATTGATAGCTAGAATATTTGGTCGAGGAAAAGGAAAATACAAAGATAAACTTTTCAATATCTATTTTCCATGCAACAAAGTTGGTCATATTGCTGCTAGATGTTGTGACAAAGAAGAAAAGGATGAGAGAAAGGAGAGAGAGAGTAAAAAGGAAGAGGAGATAAATGTGACTACAAGAATAACAAGGACTATAAAGAAAAATGTAAGAAATCATGTTATATTGTTGAAGAAGAAACTTATACTGAATTTGAAAGTAATGATGAAGAAGTAGTCTATGTTTCTATGAAAGAAGACTTTGATGAAGATAAGAAAACCATTTTAATCTCTTATATAAAAAAAAGTGATAGATGGGTTATTTATAGTGGTTGTTCTAATCACATGAATGGTCATAGAAGTAAATTTGAGAAGATTAGACAATACAAGTTTAGCTATGTTAAACTTGGTAATGATGTTCCATGTTTTGTGAAAGGTAAAGGATAAATTCAACTAATTGATTAGATCAAATGTGACAATTTTTATTGGGTTGAATGAATTAACTATAATTTTTTGATTATTTCATGATTAAAAATTTATTTTATGGAGTTGAATTCTATCACACAAAGACCAAAATATTTGATGTTGATGGTAAACTGATCAAAACTAGTGATCAAACAAGAGGTAACTTGTTCTATCTAGATTTATTTGATGACAAATGTTTGTTTGAAAAATATGAATATGTTTTATTATGGCGCAAGAGGTTATTTCATGTAAATTTTGACAATTTGGTCAGCATTAATAAAATGAAAAGAGTAAGAGGTTTTCCAAAACTAAAGAAACTTAACAATGCTATATGTAGATAGTATCAATTGGGAAAAATGATGAAGTCTAGTTTCAAGAACAAAACATATTCATTTGATGATATGTTAGAATTGGTTCATACTAACTTACATGGACCTATTGGTGTTCAAAGCTATTGTGGAGAAAAATATTTCATTCTATTTGTTGATGAATAATCTAGAATGATGGTTGTGATGTTTCTTAAAGAAACATCCGATGCTTTGTATTTAAGTGGTAATTGGCTAGAGTTGAAAATGAGACATGGAAGAGTTTGAAGTGCTTGAGATTTGATAGAGGTGCTGAATTCATTTCCAATGAGTTCAATATATTCTGCAATGATAGAGGAATCAAAAGACAAATGTCAACACCTAGGACCCCTCCTCAAAATGGAATAGTTGAAAGAAGAAATATATCAATAATAGATTGTGCTAGAACATTTATGATAGAGAAAAATGTGTCACAAAAATACTAGAGAGAAGTTGTAAGTATAGCTATTTATACTCTAAACATAGTGCAAGTCAAGAAAGATACAAATGCTATGCCTTTTGAATTATGGTATAGGTATGCACCTAATGTTAAGTATTTCAAAGTATTTGGAAGAAAATTTTACATTCTTAAAGATAATATATTTATATAAATCTTTATGCTAAAAGTGATGAATGCATATTCCTAGGATATTCCACTAAGAGAAAATCTTGTAAGTATTTTAACTTAAACAGTAACAAATTTGTGGAAAGTGCAAATGTGAAAATTAATGAATATATAGAGAAAAATGAAGTTGAATGCAAGAAAGAACATAAATATTTTAGCTCATTTATATATGTGAATGATAGTGATCCTATCACTCTACCTGAATAAGAAAATAAAGCTGTAGATCCTTAGTAGACTGGGAATGTTGAGTTGCAACATCCAGTTGCTAAATAGAACATTGTGGGTGCTAAGAAATAGGGAAATGATGCTAGGTGATAGAAAGAGGAAGCCAAACATTAGGAAGACAATTCCTAGCATACAAAACACAAACTAGAACCTAAACAAGAAAGCTCAATAATAAACTTGAAATTAGTTTTGAAGATGAACCTATTGAAGAAAAAAGAAGAAAAGAACTTGTATTAGTAAAATATGTGGGAAGACACCATGCACTTGAAAGAATTGTTGGAGATAAAGAACCTAGTGTTATGATAAGAAAAAGACTCAGAAGTGATACACACTTATTTTGTGAATCTGAGCCCAAATTTGTGAAAGATGTTAGAATGTATAGTCCACTGATATAACTCGGAGGGGGAGGGGGGTGAGTCAGTTATACAACTATTATCACAATCATTTAATTTAAAAAATCTTAACCATATGATAAATGTTAACAAAAACTACAACAAGATACTCATACATAGTTAACACTAGATATGTTAACTAGGGAAACCCTTGATTAGAGCGAAAACCCTAGTGGGGATGGTACCCACAAGATGATGTACTAATATAAAATATTTCTTGTTAGAGGATAGACTGTGTTAGGAGTCTATTACAATATTCAATATTTATGAGTCCCTATTAGGAGACTTTGAGTCCATGTTAGGAGATTCCAATACTATAAGGAGATGTTCTAGCCCTATTAGGAGTTGTGGAAGATAGTTGCATGCATTGCTAAAATAACTTCAATGTTAAGATCAAAGAAACCACTATCCAAATGATTTTTGTATTATTCCTTGTAGAATAATAGAACTAAAATGTACTTCCTTCCTTTGTCTTTGTCCTATCAACCAAAATTTTGCTCCTTCAAATCTTGTCACCAAATCTCCTACTACACATGCAATGATCCCTTGGATCACTTACATGCATTCAACAAGCATTCAAATCCTTCTCACATTGTATATTAATACTTCACATTTCACTTCATCCTCTAATCAAAACCCCTTCACAAGAAATGAAATAACTTTCCTTTATATTGTATCTTCATAATAATTCATTGAGTTGGCTTTGAGGCTTTCCCAAAATTTAATTCATAATTATAATAGCACTATCAACTCACACTCTATAAAAAACTTTACACATGTGAAACCACATCTTACGCACACACTTGCATCACCACACAAGTGACCTCTATCACTATGTAACTACACATCTCTTCGTTACATCTCAAATGAAAGATAGTGGCAGATCATCAAAACTCTATTTTCCAATACTTTGTTTCTGCACTGCTTTTGGAGTAAATCAAGTGTAACTTCCATACACCATCAAATCAGACTTATTCCTCTTAACTATATCATCATAAAAACCTCAAAAACATGTCCTCCACTATGTATCATCTAAAACATCCTCAACTTTTGTGCATATTAAGATTACTGACTGCCATTCTTCCAGCCTTAACATAATTACTACTATGTTGATGTTAATGAAAAATACAATCATGAATCCAACATATCAATACTCTACAATGCTTATGATACTTCCCCAATGTAGCATCATCAATATTTATGCTAACAATATCACCCTTTGGCATTGATGGCAACATAGATGAAAAATATCTAAGTTCCAATAATACCAAATTGTACTCTACTATTGCTATTGTCATCTTCTGAAATCTTCTTCATCAATATGAAATATTCTGGCACACTATACTATTCTTCTTCTTCTTATAGGATCAACAACATTTGTTAATAGTAAAAAAAATTACAATACTTTCTAGCTATATTTGTGCACTTACACTTCCTTCTACATACATAAATTTATGACTGTCCACTTACATTTCCTTTTTCACACTTATATTTCTGACTGCACCTTGGGACTCAAAAATGAAGCCTTGATTTTTAGTACCATCCTAAAAATCAAGCACTATAAGCACTTTTTAATACATATGTACTTGGCTGTCCATTTGAGGCCTAAAAGGTGTTTAATGTTTCTAACACCTTGCATTCAATATATACACTCATCCTTCAAAGATATATTTCTATTTTGAAACATTTTGTAAAGTTCCATTTTGAGCAATGTTTGATTCTACATTTTTGCCTAACTGTCAAACAATGACAAGAGGCCTTATTTGCAATTTAATATCTCACACCCAGTTATATTTCATGACTTTTTGCTTTGGGAGTGTTCAGTATCTATACCAGAGAACCTATGTTTTAGATTTTGAGTTATTTTGATATGTTTTGACTAGGTTTTGAATCCCCCAAAGTTTTTTATTGTTGTCATGCTAATGCAAATTGTTCAAAATCTAGAGAGGCCTTGTTTGACCAATTATAACTTTGACCTAGTTGATCAAAATGAGAAAATTCCTTTTGTATTGTATTCTAGAGGTTAGAGACTTGTTATTTTTTAATTTGGATTTTATGATGAATCTATTTGATTAGTGTTTGAATGCGATTCCAATAGAAATTCGTAAAGTTTTATTGGTGTCAAAAAGTGCAGATTGGTTGGTACACCTGTTCATGATGTCATAACTTAGGATGTGTGATAGCTGAGATCAAATGGATTGAACCATTGTGTTCTACTCTAAAAATTCTTTAAGTGTGCTAGTTTGTAAGTCTTGACAAATTTGTCTATATATGTTCCCAAGTCCATTCCATTTGAGAAAATCACTTTTCCACCATTATTTCCAATTTTGTAAATCGAAGTAGCCTACTTTGACCATTTTCCAAATGCATCCAATTATCCATCATAAGCCCCAATCATAGATTTATACTCTCCTTTTGACAGTGAACCAACACCCTAGTTTTCATTTCCCATGTCAGTTTTCCCTATTTTCAAAGCCAAATCCAAATGCAATTTATTGTTTCCTAATGTATCTTCTTGTAGGTAGTTCTAAGAAGGAAACTTTGATAGTGAATATATTATGAATGAGAATTCTTCATGGGAAAAGATTCAACAGGATGCAAGAATGTAGAATAGAGAATCAATATGTTTGATTTCAGAGCCTGGTCATGTGTTTTGGTCAGTTTTTAAAGCTAGTCAAAAATCCTCTTGGCATGAAGTTGATAGTATGTAGAAAGATGTAAAATGGGTTTTAAAATTATTTCTAGTGGTCAAATTTGTTTCAAATCAGTATTAGATTACTAATGGATCAATTTGAGAGTTAATTTGTTTGGAAATAATTTTTTTTAGCCAAATTGACTTTAAGGCCCAACTATTTTTGCCAGAGTAATAAGATGCTTTGAAGAATGAAGTATTGAAAGGGATTCCTAAAAGTATCCAATGCAATATTTCATGATGAATTGGTTCCCAACATGCACATATCATTATTGGAGATGGAATGGGAATTTAGTAAAAAATTTTGCACACCCTCTTCATGACTAGGTAAAGTTAAAGGATCTCATCTATTAAAATTTCAAATAACCTATTTGTAGGGACACAAAGGATAAATTAGTTTTGATATTTAAAACAATGTTGAAAAATGATTTCAACCCACAAGAAATGTAGCTCTTTTTATTGGGCCAATATGAGCAACACAAGTGGAAAGCACTCAAGAAGGGTTTATGGATTGGTATTTTGTTACCATGTGAGACAATTTTTTTTATAGAGGGATAGTTAGTGATTAGCTTGCTTGGTAGTTTGGGTCAGAGAGAGCTAGTTTTTAGTTTTGATTTCAAACCATTGTACAATATTAAACTGTTGATTTGTTTTATTATTGAACTTCTTTTGTCCTTCAACATTAACCTAACAATTTGAATATACCAATGAATTTATCTATCATCTAAATATCCCTCCTCTTGTTTTGGATTTCACAAGGGGAACATTGAGCCTTTGATAGATACATTAGTTATAGAAGAGGAGTCAGATCAACAAGAAGCTGTAGGGAGAAGATGTTTGGAGATTAAGTGCAAAATAATTTGACAAGTAAATATCCATCCAAAGCCAATGACTAAATCAATGTCCTTAAAATGATACAGTCTCTACCCCTACCCTAGATCATATAAAGCTTCTAGATCAATTTTCATGGAACCCTTGGAAAGCTATTGTTTTCCTTCCAACTACCTATCCAAGTGCCAAAAATTTTACCATCCATTGTATGAGGTTCAATTTTTATTTCATATGGTGACAAAGTGCTTGAAGTAAGCCAATCAAAGAAAAAAAATTCTTGGAAATGGTTGCCAAATGTAGTGAAGGAAGTGGAGAAGGAGAATAAAATGTAGGAGAGGCACTATGCATAGACTGGGTTACATATAGAGTGAACATATTGAAGAAGCCACAAATGAAAAGGATTTCAATGATGGAAATTTTAAGGAGTTTTGATAATAGTAGAGAGGTAAGAGTCATGGGATAGATTAGAGGTAGCGACATAGATGGAAGGTATCTGAAGGACAAGTAATCAAGTAGGATGAATGAAGATAATAAGTAGAACAATGAAAGCAATGATAGGCATTTGGGATAGTCTTGGATACTTTTGAAGGAATTTTTTCTCTCCACTATCTCCATCATTTCCATTTAGATTACACTAATGAAGATATGTTTGAGTAAGAAAAGGCATGTTTAAGGCAGAGGAAGATGTAAAGGAAAGAAAAAACCCTTTAGTGCAAACATCTACAAAGAAGAAAAGAAACATTTTGAAATGGAGGCATCTCGAGCATTTGAAAGAGGCTTTTATCATCAACACTTCTACCTTTTCCTTCCCCAAAATACATATAAACTCGTAGTAAAAGGAAAGTAAGAAGTGTTTAATCCTACATTGAAGGGGAAATATAATTTTTATTGTTTAAATGTAACCATGCTCACATTGTATATTTTCTATTAAGACAATGCCTTTTGAAGGAAAATCCTAGCACATGGGGCCCACTATGAGTTGTAGGTGACTTATCATAAATTTTGAACAAACATGTGAACCAAAATGATGACATGGTGGTATGAATAGACTATTTGACCAGCCAAAATATAATAAGTGGCAATAAATGGCACCAACTGGACTAACATGGACCAACTAGAAATTGAAAAGTATGAGAGTGTTGGAAATATTCAAGTTATGATAGGTTACTAAGAGGGGAGGGGTGAATCAGTAAGCTCAAAACTTTAATACAATTCAACACTTTAATCATATATACTATTCATCATTCATTCATCTAATCTACTATATGTATGAGAGATCAAACATTCATAACACATGTCCATAGTGATTTGGTGACCTAGAAACCTTCCAAATAGAAAGTAAAATTGGGGTGGGGATGATACCCACAAAACTTCAATACTGTAGTATAAAGTTGGCCTATTAAGGCTTACATTGATTGCTTCTGGCGATCTTCTCTATTAGGATCACAAAGGACTGTTAGGTCCACCTTGTTAGAGGATTTATAAACATACAATGAAGTATGCACTCAGTTAAGAGATTTACAAAAGACTATTCAGTCTACCTTGTTAAAGGATTTAGAAACTGGTTCACCTATTAGGATGAAATAGTAGATTTGACTTACAACTTGATTTCTAATTAGATCCTTGAAGTACAGATCACCTTTTGTGATTGATGAATCTTTACTTTTCCTTGTTGACCTTGTTGAGTATTCTGCTCTGCTACTTATTCGCATTTACACTTCTCAAAACATTACATGTCTGTTTCTTGATACTCTCATGCATACATTGTAAACAATATAGTACATTGCATGTATATCATTCCAATAATTATAATTGCAAGGTTAGCTAAAACACAAGTGAACAAAACATTCTTGAGTCAGCTCAATAGTAAATAACTTGGGTTCATCGAACTGACTCGATGATCTTCTAATACTTGACATCCACTGCATTACTTGGCATCATCATGCACTCGATAGAAGTGAAGGCTCGGTCCATACTAATCACTCGACATAGTTCTAAACTTGGTGACCACTGGTGACTCAATAAATGTAGTGTTACTTGGTAGATACTCCATGCTGAGTTTACCTTGCTTTAGTCGATAAAAATTATAACTTCCATGCTTGGTTTACACTAAATTTTCATGACATAGTTTGACTACTCAGTAGACACTGAGATGCTTGGTGGATACTGATATGTTTGGTGGATACTGTGATGCTCAGTGGATATTGATATAGATAAGTGTTGTCACTAATGGCAATAGTAACTTAATGCCAACAATCTCCCCCTTTGGCATTAGTGACAAAACACTTATAAGCCAAAACATATGTACATAAGCTAACTCACTGAATTTTGGTTTTTCAAAATTGATCTTTGTAGAACTCTTTGTGGGACTGTTGCATATACATTTCTATATATATCTTCTTGATGATGTATATATAAAGATACTTATGTACACATGCTAATTCTATTGAGTGCTAACTCCCCCTTTCACTTATACTAATAACTCTCCTCATTTATTATGCTGAATCTCTCCCCCTTTTTGAAAATAATGCCAAAGGACTACATATATAGTTTATATGGCTACACCAAAGTGAGATAGAAAATCTTGATGTACCTTAAGGATGGTGGAAAAAGTATTATCCCAAGTCTACTACAAAATTTGATTGTTGGAGAGAGCAATTTGAACTTCTACTGATAATTGGATCATGTGACTAGCCACTAAGAAGTTTTGATCTTGGACCAGTGTTTTGCAATGAGCAATATGTTTCTACATTATATCCATGATAGGAAGGATCATGTTTTAGATGTCTATTAGTGTAGACTGGATCCTTGCTTCCTCTCTCAATAGCTCTACCTACACATCTGCCAGATATCTAATTTTGGTGTGAAGGGAGGTTGTGGAGGAGGAGTCCACCTTTAGCTTGGATGCACTTGATTGCATATCAATGTCAATCTTATTTAGCTTATCCTTTATTTCTTTAGTAAAACTAGAAACATCACAAAATCTGGCAAAAAGTGATGCTGCATTGTTAAAACAATTTTCAAATTACCCAAATGTTTGGACAATTCAACTTGCTTGATTGCTATCTGTTGAGCAATATTCTCTAACACCTTGTCATCAAATTTCCTTTCAGCCTTTTCAATTATTTTCTCTTGTCCGAAAGGATCTTAATTAAATTTTTGTACTACCTCTTCTAACTAAATCAAAATGTGTTGAGTGGAATCTACTTCAACATCTATAGCTTTTTTTTTTATATCTTTGGCATTCTCAATTATTCTATACTCCTTATCCCTTTTTGACCTTAACTGCTTCTGTGTAGCTTTCATCTCTATGAGTTGACTAGCTAATCTCATCTCTTCAATGGTAGTAGTGTCAAAGTCAATACTTGGTATCACTATCTCTATATCTAAGTCAATGTCTTCTTTAATTTCCTTTCTAGTGATCAGAAGTTTTAACGTATGCTTTTGTTTGACTTTTGTGATTAATGGTTTGACCTTTGGAATAGACACAATAGTGGAGATAGAAGGGCTAGTAGTGAAAAATGGGATAGGACTCGAGGATTGAATGCCAATAGAAGTGCTAACTAGATCAAAAACTGAAACACTTCCCAAAAATGGTGTCATAAATTAGTAGAGTACCCATAGTAGTATTTGAACTGATTGGAGTTGAAGTGGATGCAAATAACAGTGACAAAAACAAAACTGTAGAACTTATTGGAATAGATGGAGACAAAATTGTAGAACTTACTATTACACTAACTGATGGTGAAGGAGCTAAGGTAGCTAACTCGGTAGCTGAAGAAGTGATAGACAACTCAGTAGATAAAGTGCTTGGCACTTATGTTTCAGATACCTAGAGATGGGATGTGGCTAGTGAAGATTGAGAAATTGAAGTGACTATTATTGTTGTGCTCACAATTTCACTACTACTGCAATTCTTTTCGGGTCATCTTCATTTTTTTGTTCCTCAAGTGCTTCTTGCTCCTTGTCTTCTTCCTCTTTTTCTTTCATAAGTGTATGCAGCTTTCCTGGTGTAACTGTGATAGATGGAGTGTTATCAAAATCATCATTGTCACTACTATCATCATCCTTAATTTCAATAGGATCATTTGATGGCTTCCTGAGATGATATGCATCACTCCAAATATCTATAGCATTTTTGACAACTGATTCAATGTATTTTAATAATATAAGACAATTATTGAATCTCTTATTCATTCTTCCTTCATGATCTTTCAATTCCTTTTTGACTTCTGCATCTATCAGATTGGGTACTAATTCCTTTAATTTTTGTTCAAATATATCTTTGACAGTTTGTACTATGTTCTCCCATCTAACTTTTATTTTTTCAAGAAGTACTGCTAGAATTTGAGATGCAAATTGATTAGGAGAGAATTTCCAAGTTCCTAACTTTTCCATTACCAAGTCTTCAATCTTTTTTTGTTCTATAGGAGTCTAAGTTTCATATTTGAGATCTTTAAAATTGCTGATACCTACTCCAATCCTTAACTATTTTAGTCTTCCCTCAAATGTGAGTGGAGGCCTGACAAGTACAATTTCTTGCTTGCCTTCCCTAGTTCTCCTAGTGAATACTATAGTTGGCTTCTTTTGAGGTTTGGTGATAGACACCTTTCCTTTCTTCTTTTGTGGTTTCTCTTCTTTTTTAGATTCATTTTTTTTGCCTTCTTCTTCTTCATCCTCTCCTTTACCTTTAGTAAGTATTAGAGGGCTAGTTGTAGTTTTCAATTTTTCTATCTTCCTCTTGCCTTTGCTTATAGCTTGGGGTAGCTTGATTTCAGGCTCAATTCTAGCCTTTACTTCATCATAAGTGAAAAAGGTAGGAAGCTTAGGATCTATAGGCTCATTCACCAGTGCTTCAATAATATCTCTAGTTTCATCAATATTGACCTCATAAGGAGGAGATTTTACCCATGCAACTCAGGGTCTGATTGCTTGAATGTATACTCTATAATAGTCAACCATGAAGCATACATCATCTTTGTAGTCTACAACCAATTTTGGTTGAATTTGGAACTTGTTGTTCATTCTTTCCTTAAAGTCTTCAAAGTAATTATCCATAACCTTCTCAAAGTTTTCACCCATCTCAGTAATAAACTCATTAATCTGATATAGAATTGGGGTGTCTTTTCTCCATACAACTGAGCCCTTTAATGGAAAGAATTTTTGAATGTAGAAAAATAAACAAGTTAACAGGGAGCCAAATTTACAGGGATTATTCTTTGAGGTCCTTATGCTATCCATATTCTTGTTCAATTATTTCAACAATAATTCTAACAGATCAAATTCTAGATTTGTCTTCACAATCTTGAATGCCAAATCCATAGCCTCACAGGGCACACTGTTCAAGTGACTAGAGCTATAAATTTTGTGAGCAATGATGTGAATGCCAAACCTTAATTCAACATCAAAGACAATGTTAACCTTCAAACCTCTATTGTCCCATTCAGCTAGGGTTTTAATCTGAAGTTAATCTCAACCTAGGGTTTTGGTTGTTTTGGCTTTGCTAAGTATGGGGAGACTAGTAATCTTATGAATCATCTTTTTGGTGATTAATACTAGCTGCTCTAACCATAGTTGACCATTTTGAACATGACTAAGTATGTACCTAATCCACTTAATCTAGAAAATTCTTGGCATATGCGAGATATGGGTTAATCCTTTGGTCTCTAGATGCTTATGCTTGGGTTTCAAAGAGCCACCAACACTCATTTCTCCTAGGGTATTGTCCATTTCTAGGTTTCCAAGCTCTTGAACATAACATTTAAATTGTGTATGAATATCATTTATGAGGAGTACCTTTGGTGGAATCTGGGATTGAGCTCCATTAAGGTCAAGTGAGTTTGTAATGGCCAAAACAATTATGAAGTTAGGCACTTTCTATTCTACACCCTTTACCAACATTTTTTAACCCTTCTTTGCCTTGCTGCTACTGCTACTTCCAGATGCCATCATTTCTCGGTAGGTGTAAGAAATTTTTTTGAACAAATTGTTCACTAGAAAATTGCTTGGAATCACTTGGAATTTTCTTGAGTGCACCTAGAAATCTCTTACCTCTAAAATCACAATAAAGAATGAAATCAAATTCTGCCTTTTTGATGAAAATTTTTCCATAAATGCTTAGTACAAAGGTAGATGAGATGACATAGTTCTTGAAAAGCTATCATTCATTACTTGGTAGAAGCTTGCAGCTCAGTGATCGAACCCAACTTTTGTTACTCCTGACCTAGCTCGATAAGGTCTTCAACTGACTTTCCTTGGTAGATGCAACTCAGTGAAGGATATGTTTTATTTGATCCTTGTGTATCTGGAATACTAATTTGATCATTTTGTTTTCTTTCATTTGGAACTCCTTGAGATATCACTTGAAGATTCAGTTCCATATCCTTGTTTATGGATCTAATTGGAAATGGTGGAGTCACCCACTTCTTGAGTGACATTGCCATCATTTGAACTATTCTGCTTAGTAGATTTAGGAATCCACTGTTTCCTCATCTACTTTTGATTGTTATCAGCTTTAGCTTTCTTTTCATCTTCAATTCTTCCTATATTCATGCAATTTTTAGCTATATGACTGAGTTCTATGCATGTATAGCACCTTATAGTAGTGTCCTTCTTCCTTAGGTGATGTCTTGCATAGTTTATACCAATATGTCCATATTCTCCACAATAATAACATGTGCACCAAGTATTGTAGTCCCATCCAAATATTTCTTAAACAAGTTGTTTATCTAGATTGAATGATTTGGATCTGCATTGGAATGCCTTGTGACCATGCTTCTTGCATTTGTGACAATTACCCTTAAATTTTGGTTTCTCCTTGCATTCACTAGCTTTATGACCATGTTGATTGCAATTGTAGCATTTACCATTGAATTTACCTTTTCCATTAATCCAACATTTTTTTAATGTGTGACCTAACTTACCATAGTGATTGCAAGTAGGTCTTTGATTCCTTTGGGCACCTTGTTTAGAGGTTTCACCTTCTTCCTTATAACCAAGATCAGCTTTACCTTTTTGTCTATGAAGATTCTACTCACTTTGTTGATCTAGTTGAATCATGTATGATGAGATTTCATATCCTTTCATTGACTTTCTTTTCAGTTATTAAGTCATTTTCCAAACTTTCATTGATTTATCTTTCAGTGATTAAATCATTTCTTAGGCTTTCATTTTCAGATCTCAGATTCATAATTTCTTCATTTGCATTAGATAGTTGATCTATAAGATCTTCATGCTGATTGGATTGATTATTTCTTGTCTCCAAGTCTTCATTTTCCTTGTTTCTCTATTCCAAAGCTTCACATAGCCTGATTGATTGGATTTCTTGTTCTCTTTTAAGCTTTCTTACTTCTTCCTATAGAGAGCCATTCTTTGCTAGGAGTTTCTTGATTGCCTCATTAGCTTCATTTGAACTGCTTGATGGTAAAAGGCCTTCAATCTTTTCTTCAACATACAGATGGTCATTCATTTGTCTTGCAAGTTCCTTCCTTCTTTTTAGGGATTGGGAAAGATGCTCCTTTGCTTCTTTGAGTTGATCCATAGCCATTTCCAGATCTAGCCTTTCATTTTCAATAGCGTTGTCAAGTCTAAATATCTCCATTGTCCTTGATCTTTGCTCAAGCTATTAAACTTTATCTTGAGAACCACAAAGCTCTGATACCAATTGTTGGAAATATTCAAGATATGATAGGTTACTGAGAGGGGAGGGGTGAATCAGTAACCTCCAAATTTTAATACAATTCAACAATTTAATCATATATATTATTCATCATTCATTCATCTAATCTACTATATGTATGAGAGATCAAACATTCATAACACATGTACACATTGATTTGGTGACCTAAAAACCTTCCAAATAGAAAGTAAAATTGGGGTGGGGATGATACCCACAAAACTTCAATACTGCAGTATTAAGTTGGCTTGTTAAGGCTTACATTGACCACTTCTAGTGATCTACCCTGTTAGGAGCACAAAGGACTACTAGGTCCACCTTGTTAGAGGATTTATAAACATACAATGAAGTATGCACTCAATTAAGAGATTTACAAAAGACTGTTAAGTCTACCTTGTTAAAGGATTTAGAAAATAGTTCACCTGTTAGGATGAAATGGTAGATTTGACGTACAACTTGATTGGTGATTAGATCCTTGAAGTAAAGATCACCTTTTGTGATTGATGAATCTTTACTATTCCTTGTTGACCTTGCTGAGTATTTTTCTTTGCTAGTTATTCACATTTACACTTCTCAAAAAATTACATGTCTATTTCTTGATACTCTCATGCATGCATTGTAAATGATATAATACATTACATATATATCATTCCAATAATTATAATTGCAAGGTTGGCTAAAACACAAGTGAATAAAATATTACTGAGTCAGCTCAATAGTAAATAACTTGGGTTCACTGAACTGACTCGATGACCTTTTGATACTCGGCATTGACTGCATTACTCGACATTGTCATGCACTCAATAGAAGTGAAGGCTTGGTCCATACTAATCACTCGACAAAGTTCTAAACTTTGTGACCACTGGTGACTTAGTAGATGTAGTGTTACTCGATAGATACTCCACACTGAGTTTACCTTGCTTTACTTGGTAAAAATTATAACTTCCATACTTGGTTTACACTGAATTCTCATGACACAGTCTGATTTCTCAGTAGACACTAAGATGCTTGGTGGATACTGACATGCTTGGTGGATACTGATATAGATAAGTGTTATCACTAATGGCAATAGTAACTTAATGCCAATAGAGAGGACCCTAGTTGTGGCACAAAAATTAAGGCACTAATGTGGCAGATAGTGCCACATTTCATTACATCTCTATGTCTTATTGATGTGGTAACCTACTAACTCATTATGTCACATAGTGACCGATGACATGGTAGGTTGACATGGAATGGTGACAAAGTGATGATGTGGCACTACCAACTGAATGTTGATGTGAAACAAGGAGCCACATGTCATGATATTGCAATGTTGCGATGATGTGGCACAATGCTAACTCATCATGCGACATAGCAACTAATGAAATGGAAAGGTAATGTGGTGATCATGTTGTAGAATAGGTGACCAATGAGATGGTGACACATGGCACCCAGGTGACAGGTATCAAGTAACTGTGTAGGAATCCAATGAATCACACATCAACACATGTCAAGGCTGGTCAAACATGTTTGACCTAGATGGAAATTTTGGAGGGAAAATTTTAGAAATTCAAAAGTGCATATTTTATTTTTTTCTTCAAAATCACATCAAGGCCCTTTAAATCAAAGTGTCTTATAAGATAAAGTTTTAAACTTTAGAAAATTTTAAATATTTGCTAAAAAGTGTAGTTTCTAAGCCATAACAGGAGCCTATTTTTCATTTTAAGATTCTGAGCATTTTTGATTAGCAGATATGGAACTATAATATATCATTGGAATTGGGAGAGAATGAACTTTTCATTTTTGGAATTTTTTTTCTCATAGAAGGCCACTAGTTCAAGTTATGTCAGAATTTTTCTCAGGTGTCCAATTTTTAGTTTCATTTAGCTGTGGTAGTTCAAGTTTGATTACCAGTGAAATGGTTAATTGAATGAATGCAAAAGGTAGTAAACATATAGTTATTGGCAAGTTTTGTCACCTCCAAGTCAATTGAATCAAGTCATTGTCAACATTTCATGATGTATTTCAGGTATTTTAGTAATAGAAGGGTTTTCATCATTAAGAAAGAGATATTTTAGGTTTGTTACAAAACAATGATGAAAACCAAATCAAATTTCTTGGGTAGAAAGATTAGAGATGTTTTACAATAGCAAGGTATGGATATTCAAGTGGACACATGTCATTTCTAAATCAAATCCAAGATTCTATTCTTTTATAACTTTATTTTTCTCATCCATTGTAAGGGTTGACAATTTTTAATGCGAGACCATATTGTTGGTTCTAGAGCTATGATTCCACTACATTCTTCAGAAATTTCCCTTCTAATGAACATCAAGAAATAAGAATAAAAATAGTTCTGATCTGTTAGGTAGTTTTACATTTCAATTTCATGTATCTTATTATATTTGTTTCAAACAAATGAATGAAAATGTAATAGCAAGTTAAACTTCATTTTGATATCTTGTCTCCCATTCATGCTATTTGTGATCTTTTGGATTTTGAAAACAAAGGGTTTGACACTTAGTTGCAATTTTTTGGTTGTACATGTTGATTTATTTTTCTTATGACTCAAGGAGTTATTTTAAACACTTGATTTATCATCATAGGATTGTAGATCTCATGAAGGGATAGGTTGAGTATGAGATTTAGAAAGATGTAGATGTTTGATTCACAAGGTGAATATATAGATTAGAAAGTCCTGATGTATGGGATATGTCAATGACTTTTAGGAATGCATGTTAGGGTTTTGCGGGATCACCCGATAGTCAAGGCATTGATTAGCTATAGGATCAATGTTATGTTGTTCATGTCATTTTTATTGAAATCAACATCATTAATCAAATATCTTTCCCTTTAATGTTGAAGGAACTAAAATGTGATACCCTCACTTAGCTTAGCAATTTCTTTGGCCATGTTATTAGCTATTCCATGTCTGAGATCTTCGCATAAGTGTTAGAAGATTAAGGGTTTTGTCTACTTTGCTAGATTCAAGTGTATGTTTTAGCACTAGTACCATATAAGTGAATCTAAGGTCCACCCACCTAAGTTTTGCAGAGTTTGAAGTAGAAGAAGGGTCTAGCCTTATAGTTGGCCCAGTGTCTAAAAGGGTATGTTGAAGATGAGAAGTAGCTACCCTTAGATTTATCTTGTTCTCATCAGGGTAATTTGAAACCATGACATTTCAAAATACCAACACTATGCGTTACTTGAGTCTTTCTAAATCTCCCTAAAGAGATAACTCTCCCCCATTGCCATCTCAATAGGTGCTTCTCTTCCAATTGCTTATGTACATTTTCATGTACATTTTCTCCCCCATTAAAATCAATATCAAAGGTGTTGATCATAATACCAATTGCTAATTAGATACTCAAATCATCAACCAGCTCAAGTGTCTAAAGACACTATTCAATACCAATTACCAAGAGTCCTTTATGACTTAGTACATACTAGATACTCCCCCATTCAAGAAACATTAGGAATTAGTCTAGTCTAACCATAGTGCTCTATACCATTGGATTGATGCACTCCTTGCATCATCTACTCTAAAGTAGGAAGGGGAATAACCCCTAACATACCTATTAGGTACTTAAAAGTATATTTAGGCAAAGGCTTCTTAAATATATTTTTAATTTATCTCTAGTGCTTACATACTCCAACCTTATTTCTTTCTTTATTTCCTTCTCTCTCAAAACATGATACTTTATGGATATGTGCTTTGTCTTAGCTTGCAATACCAAATTCTTAGACATACTTATTATACTTATGTTGTCACAGTAAATGATAATAAGTTTTGTAAACTCAATTTCAATATCCTTCAATATTTGTTTCATCTACATAATTTGATTATAGTTATTTGCTTCTAGAACATACTCTACCTTAGCTATTCTCTAAGATATACAATCTTATTTCTTGCTCAACCAAGAAACCAATCTTCCTCCAATAAAGAATGCTCTACCACTAGTGCTTTTTTTGTCATCCATACTGCCTTCCCAATCCACATCACTATATGCACATAGGGTGAAATCACTTGATCTATCATACCAAATTCCATAATCAGATGTACCCTTCAAATATCTCAATGTCCTTTTTACTAGTGAATAATGATACTCTTTTAGATCATCTTAGAATATTTGCACAATCCCAACTGCATTTTCTATATCTAGTCTGGTGTGAGTCAAATATTGCAATCCTCCAATCATAGATCTATACTTCTTCTACTCAACTGCAGGTGTTTCATATTTACTAGATAACTTGTGACCAATTATCATGGGTGTACCAATAGGTTTGCAACTTTCTAAAGAAAATCTTTTCAACAAATATTTCAAATTCATTTTTTATCTTTTCAACAAACTTTTCCATTTATTTATCATTTTCTCCAAATACTATTTCATCCATAAATACTACAATGATAAATACACCATCATCAATTTTAAAAAAATACAAATTACCATTTTTTGTACCTTTGATAAATCCAAGATTAGAGAAATACCTATCCAACCTTGCATACTAGGTTCTAGGTGCTTGCTTTAGACCATACAGTGCTTTCATTTGTCTGCATGCAAATTATTTATCTTCTATAGGAGGGAATCCATTAGTTTTCTTAATGTAGACTTCTTCTTCAAGTTCTCCATTCAGAAAAGTTTAATTGACATCCATTTGAAAAACCTTAAAATTCTTGCTTGCTACATAAGCAAAGAACATCCTTACTATTACCATTCTTACCATAGGTGCACATGTCTCTTCATAATCTATGCCTTCTTGTTGTGAGTAACCTTTTCAAAAAACTCTAGCCTTGTTTCTCACAACTTCTACTTGCTCATTCATCTTATATCTGAATACCCACTTGGTTCCTATAACATTTTTATCTTTAGGTCTAGGAAGTAATTCCCATGTCTCATTATTCACAATCTAATCTAGTTCTTCTTTCATTGCTTGAATCTAGTGATCATCTTTACATGCCTCATCTATGCTCTTAGGTTCCACTTGAGAAATTAGACATAATTCCTTATTCACTCTATTTGTTGTCATCACACCTTTATCCTTTCTCCCAATTATCTACTCTAGAGGGTGATACTTTGTTATTTTTTTTCTGGAAGTAGGAGTTGACATCTCAACTCTTATCTCTTTTCTAGCTTTAGATTTCTATTATTCTCTATGGTCAATAGATACATCATTCTACAAGTCATTTTTAGTCTTAAAAAGAACTTTAGCATCTTGTCTAACAATTCTAGAATTATCCTCTTCTTCATCAAAATTATAATCTACCACCTTCTCTTTAGTACCAAACTTTTCATCAATCCTTACATTTTCACACTCAACTATTGTCTTAGTTCTATAGTTGAAACATCTATATGTTTTAATTTTCAATGAGTAACAAAGAACCATAGCTTTATTGCTTCTAGGATCAAACTTATCAATATCATCATTTCTCTTTATGTAAAACTTACTTCCAAATATTGTCAAATACTTGACTAATGGTGAGTGACCAAACCATAACTCATAATTTGTCTTGCTCATACTTTTCTTGATCTGTACTCTATGAAAAGTATATAGTTTAGTTTTAACTACTTCTCTACAAAATGTTTTTGAGACATTATTCTCAAATAACATTGCTCTTGTTGCTTCTACTACTAGCTTGTTCCTTCTTTTAGCAATCCCATTCTGTTCAAGTTTTCTAGGTGAAGATAACTATCTTTTGATTTCATTCTCTTCACAAAACATGTTGAACTCTCTAGAGGTGAACTCTCCTCCTCTATCTAATCTCAAACACTTAATCTTGACACCAAACTCTTTTTCAACTCTATTCTTAAATATCTTGAATTTCTCAAAACCTTCAAACTTTTCCTTAAGAAATGTTACCCACATCACCCTAGCTAAATCATCAACAAAAATCATAAAGTACCTTTCACCATTTAATCCTCTGGTTCTTGTAGAACCACTTAGATCTATGTGAAAAATCTCTAGTTTCTCTATAGTATAGAACTTCTTGTTAGGAAAAGAAACTTTCCTTTTCTTAGCCAAAATACATTCCTTGCAAATGACATTAGTTGGCTTAATAATCTTAGGTAGATCTCTCACTGCAAATGTACTGCTAACCTTCACAATATTATCAAAGTTTATATGATAGAACAATCTATGTCATAACCAAATTTTGTCAACCTTTGCAACCAAACATGTCATTTTCATAGGATTCAGTTGAAATGCATTACCTTTGGATCTGATTCTAGTACTAATCAACTTACCATCTTTGTCTTTGATAATGCAAGTCTTCTCTATGAACTACAACAAATATCCCTTGTCTACCAACCATCCAACACTTAAAAAATTATTTTTCAAACCATCAAAAAAGTAAACATCACCAGTATTAGTTTTACCATCAAGAGTAATAGATCCAATCCGTGTAATATTATAGGTTGCATTATTACCAACTCTAACAATACCTCCATTATGATTTCTGAACTTGAATTTTTTTTCATATCACCAGTCATGTGATGTGAACATCCACTATGAATTATCCAATTTGATTTCTTCTCTACTTTTCTAACTAGAGCTTTCTTTTCTCTAATTTCTCTATCAAGGTTATCTTCCTTAATAGACACAAATCCTAATTCATTATCACTTCTTTCACTTTGATCTTTTTCATCAGATTCTTCATCCTCATTAGCATATTAAAAATTTCCATCCTTATCTCTTCTGGGCTTAAATTTTCCTCTCTTTTAGGACATTTAGATGCATAATGACCATATTCATCACAAGTCCAACACTTAAATATTTTCTTACAATCTTTATCTCTTCTTACCAAAAGGGCTATTCCTTGTTACATCTTCTTATCTTCTTTAGATCTACTACTACTAGTAAAGTCTCTTCTTGCACTAGCATTTCTTGATAGATTAGGTTGAATGTTCATAGCACTAAAAGCTATCTCAACTCTGGCTAATTCTCTAGACTATCTCATTTCTACTTCTATAGATTCTAATCTTCTAAGGAATGTTTCCTTTGTGAAATCTTTGGTGCAGGGCATTACTAGCTAAATCATCTAAGAAATTTGCTTGAATGGTTGTGATAAAATTTTCAAGGTCTTCAATATAACCTCAACATCTTATTTAGTTCCACCAAGAGATCAAATACCTATAACAATTTTTGATATTCTACCAAAGTAACTTCTTATGGATTCATCTTCCATCATCTTAGCATTTTGAAATGCACAAATCTAATTTTACTATTTCATCATTTTTACACTATCATCACCTTCAAAAGTAACTTCTAATGCTTTCCAAATTTCATAAGAAGTTTAAAATGTCTTTAACTAATTGTATTCATTTTATGGAAGAGCTGACAATAGGGCTTATTGAGCTCTCATGTTACACATGAACCTTTCTCTTTCTCCCTCACTACATTCCTCTGGGTTTGATTCTTCAACAATTTCCTTCTTAGCTTTCCTCAAAAGCTAATATCCTAGACCAATGTATAACAGACGAGTCTTCATCTTTTCCTTCCAGCTATCATAGTTAGCCCCATCGAATACTGGACTATCCTTATTGAACATATTTGCCATTGATCTCCCAAAGCTATTAAGCCTTATCTTCAAGGTCCTAATGCTCTAATACCAGTTGTTAGAATATATAGTTCACTAATATAACTGGGGGGGGGAGGAGGGTGAATTAGTTATACAACTATTATCACAATCATTTACTTTAAAAAATCTTAACCATATGAGTATTGCTAACAAAAACCACAACAAGATACTCTGTGATGTCCCCATTTTAGCATATAATTCAAATAGGTATACTAATAATGATATTATTTTATAATATCATATATATAACATATTATAATAATAATCTAATATAATAAATAATAAGATATATCTTAATATCAAAATACTATATTAGTAAATGTATTACAATATAATAATATATACTTGACATATTAAAATAATGTTCTTTATGACATTATTATAACTAACCTTATTAATTAATATAATTATATAATTATTAAGTAACATAATAAAGTTTATTAATATAAATAATATATGTTACATTATGCTTATTAATATAATATAATATATTTTATGAAATAACTAAAACTTATTAGTATGAATATATGATTTAATATAATTAATATGTAACATAACTAAGCTATTAATATAATTAATATTAATGAAAGGACATAACTATTTGAAATACATGTATAAATATAGAATATCAAATATTGGAAGGGATATCATGCAGAATAGTATCAAACATATACAAATAAGAAAGCAAAATCAATAAATGTCCAAAACGGGACATTACATACTCATACATTATTAATGCCACATACATTAACTAGGGAAACCCTTGATAAAAGGGAAAACCCTTGTGGAGATGGTACTCACAAGATAATGTACTAATATTAATATTCCTTTTTAGAGGATAGACACTTTTAGGAGTCTCTTACAACAATTAGTACATATGAGTCCCTATTAGGAGACATTGAATCCCTATTAGGAGTTGTGCCAAACTTGTTAGGAGTTGTGGAATGCAACTGGACCCACTGCTCAAATAGCTTCAAGGTTAAGATCAAAGAACTCACTGTCCAAATGATCTTTGTATTATTCCTTGCATAATAATAGAATTGAAATGTACTTCCTTCCTTTTTCTATGTCTTATCAACCAGACTTCTGCTCCTTTAGATCTTGTAACTAGATCTTGTACTACACATCAAATGATCCCTTGGATCACTTACACACATTCAACAAACATTCTTCTCCTTCTCACACTATACACTAATACTTCATATTTCACTTGATCTTCTAAATCAAGACCCCTTCACAAGCAAGGAAAACAAATTTCCTTTATACTATATCTCCATAATAATTCCTTGAGTTGGCCTTGAGGCTTTCCCAGTTAATTAAAATAAGATAGTTAATTAATTCACATTTACAATAGCAATATCAGCTCAAAATATATACAAAAATTCATATGTGTGAAACCACATCTTTCACACACATTGGCATCACTACACAATTGACATCTATCACTATGTAACTATGCATCACTTCATCACATCTCAGATGGAAGATAGCCATAGATCATTAGAACTCTATTTTCCAATACTCTATTTATACACTTCTTTTAGTAAATAAAGTGTAACTTTGGTGCGCCATCAAATTAGACTTAGTCCTCTTAACCATGCCATCAAAACAACCTCAAGAACATGTCCTCCATTGTGTATCATCTAAAGCATCCCTAGCCTCTAAACATATTAATATTATTGATTGTTATTCTTTCAAACTTAAGAGAATTACTATCATGTTGACATCAATGATAAATAAAGTCATGAATGAAACATATCAATACTCTACAATGATTAGGATACCCCCCTAATGTAGTATGATTAGAATTCATGCTAACAAAAGATGCTTAGGAGAGTGAAGATTGGATACAAGCCATGAATGAAAAAATGAACAAATTGAAAAGAACAAAACATGGACTCTATTACCCAAACCTAAAGAAAAAAATATTATTAGAACATAGTGAGTATTTAGAAACAAGATGAATGAAAAAGGTGAGGTCACAAGGAACAAGGCTAGACTAGTATGCAAATGATATGTACAAGAAGAAGGTGTTAACTATGGGGAAACATTCGACCCTATAGCAAGACTAGAAGGAGTTAGAACACTTCTTGCATATTTTTCTTATAAAAGATTTATGGTATATCAAATGGATATCAAACATGAATTCTAAATGGATACTTGAAGAAGAAGTATACATAGAAAATCTTGAAGGATTTATGGATCCCAGCAAGAAGAATATAGTGTATAGGCTACACACAACTTTATATGGTCTGAAACAAGCCCCTAGAGAATGGTATGATAGACTACATAACTATTTAGTAAAGATTGGTTTTGCAAGAACAAATGATAACAACAATCTATATTTGAAGACCAACAAGAACAATGAGGTATTTTTATTTGGAATATTTGTTGATGATATCATATTTGGAGGCAAGGAAGCATTATGCAAATCATTTGCTGATGACATGAAAAATAAAAATTTTGAATTGTAAATGTTTGGTGAGCTCAAATTCTTTATTGGTTTACAAGTGTATCAAATGAAGTGTAGTGCCTACCCTTGTTTACATCTTTCTAGATACATTGATGCTATCATGTTCAAACTCTATTAGACTAGTTTTATGTTGATGGTTAGTAGCATTTCTTTGAGACTTTCAGATATTATGTTACGGATTTAGTTGATATGTGATGAGATTACTTAGACTCTACATTTCATGATTATTACATTATTTCCAGTTATTGATGATGATTAGTTAGATGGTTTATTATCACATGTGTTTTCTTATGGATACTTAACCCATACTTGCATGTGTATGGTGTGCATGTTTGTTTCTTATGTATGACATTTCTGATGTGGTTAAGAAAGCGAGTTCTAGTCACTTGCTAGTCGGGATCTACATGATGCACCACTTCCTACCATTGCCTATTTAGCTTAGCGCGCGCACACACACACACAGATATATATATATATATATATATATATATATATATATATATATATATATATATATATATATATATATATATATATATATATAGTATGTACATGCATAGATTTTATGCAGGTTGCAGGTAATGGGTATTGACTTCCCTAAATTGTCAGGATGACCGTACCCTATCACACTATCTTAATGGTACGAGAGGGGAGATAAATTCTCAAGTCCAAATCCCAAACCATTAAACCTTTTGTCCTAGAGAGGTAGGACAAGTATTTGAGATATTTTACCTTCTGAATGTGTCAGATGACATGATTCATGATTTTAATCCCTTAGACTAATTTTGTGTGGTTTGTTCTATGATGGGTTTTCATATTTTATCTTGGAGGTCTATGGTGAATTTTCTATTAATTAAAGTGTAAATTAAAAGATTTAATTAATAATTTAATTATTTTGAGAAAAATTAATATAATATCATAATCTTTTGAAATTTTGATTTAAATTAATTAAATGGGAAATTAATTAAGAAAAAAGAATTAAATAAAAGAAATTAAAATTAATAATAATAATAATAATAATAATAATAAAATAGTAAATAAATAATAATAATAAAAATAATAAAAGTATTAAAATAAAAGTTATAAGCTTGCCTAGGAGTAAACACACCTCTTGAATGCACATATGTCAACAACACAAGTGTTGGTGCACAAATTAAGCACATGGTGTCTACAACCTTGTGACTCATCTAGAAGGTTGGAAAAGACTCATGATTAGTTGTCAACACCTTTTGGTTGTTTCTAGAGACATTCTAGGTGCTTCTTGAGAGTTCTTTATATTTAGGCACTCCTAGAAGCTTAGAGAGCCTATTTGGAGGTCTCAGGAACATTGGAGAAGGAAGGAGCTTGCTCTATGGAATTCTTAGGAGAAGTGATTTAGCATTAGTGTCCAAGTAGACACTTGTAATTTTGGGTTATGATATCTCGCTTCTTGCACTTCCTGTCTTCTTCGTGTCTTCTGAATGCTTTCTAAGGATTTCATGTGTTGAAAATCTTGGTTATATGAATTCTTGTTATGGGTAGTTAAATTTTATAATAAAAAATTTCATATGCGTAGATCTGAGGAAACTATGCGGCTAGAGTTTTCAAATGCTTATGGTCAAACTTATTAGAGGGATCAATTAGGCATATCTAAAGGACGATCATTATAGGGAGAATTCCTAATTTATAAAATTGAAAAGCCCTATTTGTTTTTAAAAAAATTATGTTTATGCTCGCAGACCTTATTGTAAATGTTTTCTTTTCAATATATGCATATATGTTTATAGATTTTGCATATATATATACATGTATATATACATACATACATATATATATATACATATATATACATATATATATACATATACATATATATATGTATATATATATACATATATATATATATACATATATATATACATATATACATATATATATATATATGTATGTTAAAAAATGTTGCTGTTTATTAGAGGAAAAATGACACAGTCGTAAGCATTTTAATAAAAACGCATATGAGAAAATGTTATTGATAACATTATAATAATAAAAAAAAAATTATATATATATATATATATGGGAGGGTGGGGGTCTCACCCCACCCCACCCCTTCCCTTTGAATATCGCACTGGCTATGGACTACTGAGCGACTGCGGTCACAAGGCCGACTGCAGCAACAGTCATCATTGCATGGCTCTGCGCCAAGCGCAGTAAGAACCCTATTCAGGTATTTATGTTATGTTTCATTTATTTAAAAAAAAAAAAAAAAAGGTTTATGTTATGTTATGTTTTGCAATTTGATTTTTATATAATGAAGTTATTAAATATTAATTTTATATATATATATATATATATATAATATTGTAATTCAATTTTTAAGTATGATGAAGTTATTGAGAATATATATATATATATATATATATATATATATATATTATTAATCAAGTCAATAAAATTTTGAATAAGTGATATAGTTAGAATTTTATCTAATTAGAATGAGTTGAAATATTTAAGTTATCAATTATTTTAGGGTTCTTGAAATTGTAAATTGACTTATTGAAAATGAAAATGATTTAAAAGTATTAATAATAATTTGTCAATTATTATTAAAAGAGGAGATATATTAATATAGTTTTATATATTTAGAATTTAATTTAGTTTAATTAAGGTTAATCATTAGAATATATTATAAATTAAAGTTTTTGAATTATGCAATTATTGTTATCGATAATATTGGGTTCATTAGAATTGCTAATTGATTATTGGAATTCAATGAGTAAGTTATTCATTGGAGATCAAAATTAAATGGGGAGTGATTAATGGAAATGAACTCATTTTATAATGCTAATGTTTAAGTAATAAAGTCAAAATTTAATAACTGAGAGATTATCAATTATATCTTAATGATTTAAGTACTTCAAATATTTACCCTTAGCTGATCTTAGAAAGGTTGATCCTTAAATTATAGTAGGGGTTAAAACTTTAATTGACTCAACTTTTAAACGGGCTATCTATAGGATAGATTATTATGAGGATGTTTTATAAATTATTGAGATATTAATATAAGTGTTTAGTGGATATTCATTAATTAAAATTAGTTTTAAATTAGTACTTAGTTAAAATTGTAGAATTGTTATAAATTATCGTTGGATTGGAAATACCTAAATATTTTAATGAGTTGAATAAATAACTTGTCTTTAGAACATTTTAGAGAATTGATCTATTATCATATTAATGGAAATGATTATAGTTGATTTTTAATTTATGAAATTATTGGTATTAATCAACTTATATTCATAGAGTTGTTAATGTAGTGTGTAATTAATTTCATTAATTAAATTACACAATGAAGTTTTAATTGATATGATTAATGAGTTGAATAATGGAAGTTGTTCTTGGAATCAATGGGGTTTTATTTAATTGTCAGTAACACTAGTTATTGTAAACCATTGCAACTGATATTATTGAAAGTCAAAGGAAATGAGTTCAATGGTTTAAATAAGTAAATAATTATCCTCTGATTATTTTAGAATTTTTTTTTTAAATAATGAAGAAATTAATACTATGTTTTATTCGAAAAGATAAATGGGTTGACTTGTAGATTAAATGAAGAACCTATACATTTGAAGTACACTTGCAAATAGAAACTGAGACCTCCATACTCAATTCAACTATGTAATTTTAGCAGAACCAACACATGTGCTTGTATTTTGTTTTCTCTATGCTTCTTGTTTTTGGTTGACTAGATTGTTGACTAGTTAGGATTCTACCAGAGGCTCGAGGGTTATGATTATGATGTCATGATGATGTCTTTTGATCTCGATTCTTTATAAACCCAACCATGGTAATGTGATGGTATGCTCTATGAGATGTTTGTATTTACTGATTGTTATTGATCATCAGTCTTCTTGAGTGAAGCTGAGTTATATGTATCTGAGACACTTGACTTAACCATTTTTTGAGTCATCGATCAATTATCCTTGGATTACTTTCTAGTCGCCATGATGGGACTGAAGTGTTGATTTATTTCTTGATGATGTCATGTTGTGACATGTTTTGGCTCAACCATTTTGGAGTCTTTGATCAGTATTACTTTGAGATACTTTTTGGTTTCTTGTTGAGAACCAACGAATATTGTGATTATCAGTGATATTTTTAGTTGCCAATAGAGAACTATTGTGGTCATGATTATCTATTGATGCTTTTTAGTTGCTCATGGAGATTTGATGCTCTTTTATGGATTATCTTTTGGTATTTTTCTAGTCGCTTGCATAGGACTATGGTGATTTTGTGATTTATGATTCCATGAGCTTAGGGTAGGTTATCTACTTGTAGTGTCGAAAAGTGGCTTGCAATGGGGGCCAGGGCCCTAAGAGGCTACCAGGGTAACTCATTGTAAGTTGTTTTAATAAGTGAAAACATTACACCTAATACTAAATTAATGAACCTAATAAGATATTTTTTTGTTCTCGCCCATGCCTTAAGTACTAGTACAGACTAGGATGGGAGTAGAGAGAACCCTTGGTTGCGACCTTGCATTCCATAGTATGCCTCGTCTGTATGAGAGGATACTAGTGGCTTCATAGGGATCACTAGGGGGCTGGGGTCTATTGGGAGACTACCAAGATAACTCTAGCGTGATCCGTGCGATGACACTTTCCTGCTTGTATAGTAGGTTTCCTACATGTCTTTGTGTGCCTTTGGGATTAGATGTCGGTTTGTGATTGAAACCTTTGAGTTAGTAACTTTTAGGATTCTTGGACTTAGAAAGAGTTGTGCTATGTGATTTGATAACCTATTTGGGACTTGAGATTATCTCCTTAGCATAGTGGGAGTGGACCATTTAGGTTCCACGTGGTCGAGTGGTAGTGCTTTATCACTCTTATCATTTGAAATCTATCTAAAAAATTATGGCTGATGCATTCCTTGTTGGCATCTATCTTCATTCTATTCTTGGAATATGATGATGGACATGTATCCTTATATTGATGATTAGCATATGATAGATAATGTTGTTTACTTATCTTATGTTTTACTTTGCATGATTAGATTTCTTATGCGTATGTTGTAGCATGTTAGATTTCTTTCTACATATAATGTAGTATGTTTTAGGAGTGATATTCCTAAGATGATAATACTGATGACCTCTTTGGTAACTTGGGATATTATGCACAGAGGGGTGGCTAGGACCCACGATGGTCTAATGATGTTGTTTATAGTTGGGAGGAACCATGCACTTAGTTAGTTATGTTTATGATGGATGTTTATATCTTCAATGATGATATACCATTTATGGTGTTTGATTACATTTACTTTATTGCATCATAGATTAGAATTAGGATGATGATGTACTTTATTTCACATATGTATATTATTCTAAGCCTTTCATACCCTATGACATGTATAGTGGATGATTGACCATTCGAAAATGTAAATTATGAACATTGGAATTTTCATTATTATTTCATGTGGATGTAGTATTAGATGGATTCATTAATAGTTAATTTAGATGTGATTCAACATTAAGGTATCCATGAAGAATGTAACTTGTTATGTATGTTTATGTTTACTTTCAGTGGAATGTTGCTATTGCTTTAGCTACTATGTTATGAATGGTTTTACTTTCATGTTCAAAAAAAGAAAATGCTACCAAACTTAGTGAAACTTTAGGTTAACTTTTTTGGATCCCTTGGTGGGGCATTACATGAAGCAAGGTACCTTAATTTCTTAGTCCAAATATATCAAGCAGATATTGCAATTTTTAAAAAAGATTAGAAAAATGCAATATGTTGTTCATAGAAGACTTGATATTGCATAAATATTTGGGATAGTTGTAGATTTTCTACAAATCCTAAGGAGAACCATGTGATGACAGTGAAAAGGATACTAAGATATCTAAAAAGAACATAAGACTATGGATTGTATTACAAGAAGAATGATAGATTTGAACTGAAGGTATTCACTGACTCTGATTAGGTAGGAAATGTTGATGATAAAAAAATTATAGGTGGAGGTGTATTTTGTTAGGATAAACCACGGATAGAAATAAAAAAACTACATGCAAATATAACCAATAACAAAAATAATAGATCACACAGAAATGAACACAAAGCACCAAGATTTAATGTGGTTCACCCAATCCCTAGGCTATGTCCACCAAACAGCAAGTCCAGTATTATTACAATCTAGTGATTACAACCTAACTACAATCTGTAATCCCTTATAGCTCAATATTTCTACAAGAAGCAATTTTGCATCACAACATAATGAAAATACCCAACCATAACCCTTATATACAAGTATTAAACTGCTTTAGGGTTATAACATGTTGGCCATAAATTAGCCATAACTTTAGTGGAGAATCTACGAATAGTACCGATTTTTTTTTCGGGCGATGCCCTAAACTCCACTAATTATGAAGTATGTACAGTACTTTCCTGATCAATCACCACAATCTAAAATTCTCCCACTTGGGGACTGATCAGGCTCCACACTAAACAATAATCTCCCACTTGGAGACTGATCTTGTAGCAATACTACTACCACATGGGGCTCCCACTGGATCAAACCAACCTAGACTTTGTTCTTTTATTCATGTTTAGTGTAAAAGACCAACCGAACCTGAAGAGGATTTCAACATCTCCCTTGTTACAACCTTTGTCAACATATCTGCTGGATTTTCATTGGTATGTATCTTCTCCATCTTTAACTGTCCATACTCCAAAACTAACCAAATGAAATGGTACCACACTTGTATGTGTTTGGTCTTAGAATGTAGAGCTGAATTCTTTGCAAGATGAATGGCACTTTGACTATCTATGAACAAATAATTATCCTTTTAAGGATGTTCCAATTCCTCCAAGAAGAACTAAAGCCATATCATCTCCTTGGCTACCTCTATAGCAGAAACATACTCTGCCTTTGTAGTGGATAGAGCATTAATATTCTATAACCTAGAACCTAACACATGGCTGCCCCACCAATAGTAAAGACATAACCTATAGTACTCTATTTGGTATCAATATCCCTTGCCAAATCTAAGTCAACATAGCCCTGTAAATTAGTAGTAGAGCCCCCAAAGTGTAAACACTTATTGAATGTTCCTCTCAAATAGTTGAGAATCCACTTGATAGCATTCCAATGCTCAAATCCTAGATGACTCATATACCTACTAACAACTCTCACTGCATGGGTAATATCTGGCCTAGTGCATACCATAGCACACATCAAGCTTCCTAGAACTAAAGGATAGGGTACCTTGGACATATTATCCTCCTCTTCCTGTGTCTTAGGACACAGCTCCTTAGTCAATTTCAAATGACTAGGTAAAGGTGTGCTGACAGCTTTAGCATTCTCCATAGAGAAATGTTGTAACACCTTCTCAACATAATCAGCCTGAGATAGCATCAATGTTTTGTTCTTCCTATCTCTAAAAATCTTCATACCAAGGATTTTTTTCTTGGCCCCAAATCCTTCATAGAAAATTCATGTGCTAACTAACGTTTCAACCCCTTAAAATAATCCATGTTAGACCTAGCTACAAGCATATCATCAACATATAAATATAAAATAATGTAGCTATCATCATCCAACCTCTTAAAGTAAATACAATAATCTGAATGACACATGTTATAGCCATGCTCATGCATAAACCTATCAAATTTTAGATACCATTGCCGAGGTGCTTGCTTCAAGCTATATAAACTTTTCTTCAATTTGCACACTAAGTTCTCCTTACCTTTGACCTCAAATCCCCATGGCTAAGCCATACATATTTCTTCATCCAAATCACCACAAAGAAAGGCTATTTTAATATCCAACTACTCTAAATGCAAATATTCAATAGCCACAAGACTTAAAATAGTATAGATAGAAGTCATTTTAACAATAGGAGAAAATATCTCATCAAAATCAATTCCCTTTTTTTGTGCAAATCCTTTTACAACTAACCTAGCCTTAAATCTTTTCTTACCTCCTTCCTCTTCTTTCAACCTATAAACCAACTTATTCTGTAAAGCCTTTTTACCTATAGGCAACTTGCGTAGATCCCATGTCTTATTCTTCAACAAAGAGTCCATTTCATCTTTCATTGCAGACTCCCACTGAATCCTAGTATCCACCTGCATAGCTTCATCATAACTTTCAGGTTCACCAGCATCAGTAGGTAAAATAGAATACAAAGAGGGAGAAAGTCTTTGTGGAGGTCTAATTTGCCTCATTGACCATCTAACATTCACTGGTGTGTGTGGTATTTGTTATTTTGGTTGTTGTACATCATGAGGAATGGCTAGAACATCAACTTTTTGAGTATCATCCAACACTACATAATCATCTTCTTTTTCCTCATGTTGCTATAGTAGATCTTTCTACAACACTTTCTCATTGAATATGACATCTTGACTTCTAACAATTTTATGATTTTCAAAATCCCAAAGCCTATAACCAAATTCATTAATGTCATATCCAACAAAGACACATTTTTTTGATTTAGCTTCTAGCTTGGTTCTATTTTCAGAGTCTATATGAGCAAAACCTTCACAACCGAAGGTCTTGAGAAAAGAATAACTCACCTTCTTACCAATCTATGCCTTCTCTAGAATACCACAACCCAAAGAAGTAGAGGGACCTCTATTAATTAAATATACTACAATATTGATAGCCTCTACCCACATTTGTAAGGGTAACCCAACATGCAACCTCATGCTCCTTGCGTGCTCCATTATAGTCCTATTCATGTGTTCAGCCACTCCATTTTCCTACGGAGTCCTTGGAACAATTTTTTGTCTAAAAATACCATTAGTCAAGCAATAATCTTATAATTCATGACTACAATACTCACCACCATTATTAGATCTGAGACATTTCAATTTCTTACCAGTCTCATTTTCAACCAAGCATTTCCATTTCTTAAAAGTTTGAAATACATCAAATTTTTGTCTAAGGAAATAAACCCATACTTTTCTAGTTGTGTCATCAATAAATGTAACATAATAATGAGAGCCACCAAGGGAAGATATCTGAGCTGGTCCCCATACATCTATATGCACAAGCTCTAATTTCTCCTTTTTGTTTTCCTACCACTTGTTAGGATAAACTACAGATAGAAATAAAAAAACTACACGCAAATATAACCAATAACAATAATAATAGATCACAAAAAAATGAACACAAGGCACCAAGATTTAACGTGGTTCACCCAATCCTTGGGCTACATCCACCAAATAGAAAGTCTAATATTATCACAATCTAGTGATTACAACCTAATTACAATCTATAATCCTTTACAACTCAATACCGATGCAAGAAGTAATTTCGCATCACAACATAATGAAAATACCCAACCCTAAACCCTTTTATAGAAGTATTAAACCACTTTTGGGGTTATAACATGTCGGCCATAAATTAGCCATAACTTTAGTGGTGAATCTATGAATGGCAAATCCACAAATAGTACCAAATTTTTTTTGGGGCGATGCTTCAAACCCCACTAATTATGAAGTACGTATAGTACTTTTCTGATTAGTCACCACAATCTAACATATTTTTTCTAGGAAAGAGACTGATTTCATGGAAAAGTAAGAAGTACAACTACATTTCCCAATCAACAACTGAATTCAAGTGTGTGCAAGTAATACTGAACTATTCAAATATCATATGGATCAAGAAATTGTTGAAAGGTATGGAGGAAGAAATTATTGATCGAGTGGTTATCTATTGTGATAACATAAGTAATATTAAAATATCAAAGAATCTTGTAATGCATACAAAGACAAAGCACATTGTTATCAAGTATCATTACTTGAGCGAGCTAGTTCAAGACAAAAAAGTGAAATTGGAATATGTGAAAACTAAAGAACAATTTTTTGACATATTCACTAAAGCTCTACCTAATGATGCTCATGAATATCTTAGAGGTAAATTATAGGTGATTCCCCTAGACAAAGAAACTTAAGAAAAGATGGTGCTTTTCATTAAATATGATGATCAAACTATCTTACAAATTGATGCAGATAGTTCTACTTTAGAAGTTTCCTAAGGTAGTAGTAAGGAAGATGAATAGATTGATGGATTAGTCATACAAAGATGGTAGATGATGCATTTAGGAATGAAAAGAAAGTATATACACTAGAAAGATGAATGAGATAAAAGTTGAAAGTGTCTTTGGAATCATGTCATGCCCAAAACTACGGGGCTAAAACACATAATTTTATTTTAATCTTAAATCTCATAAATTGATACATATCACTATGTTTATCTAATTAACTTCAATAAAATGAATATGATTATGAATCATACAAATACCATAGGAAGAGTGAAACATTAGCATTTTATCCATTTTCAAATAAGCAGATGCAAAGAATTGAAATACTAAAAGGCTCCATGCAAGAATATTACTCAATCTTTTCTCTTCTATTAATCAACCTAGTTCAAGGCTCCATCAGGAAAGAACCAGTAAGAAAATTTGACTTCTTTGCCAAATAAATCAAAATTTAAAATATATTTTTACATAATGTTACAATCCAATTGAATTCTAGGTCTTTCACAAGAGGTATTTTTCAATATCTTCAACGCAATAAGGGAACCATGGAAAGACAAGGACTGACCTAGAGGTGAAGCAACATATATGATGAACAACTCAAGCATGCATCCTAATCTGGTTTTGCACAATAGGTCCAAGCATAGAACCTGACTAGGGAAGGAGGTGGATTTTCCCAATGGGAGATGTCAATCACCATACCATAACATATCCCTTTCGAGGCTAAATCTTCAAGAACTTCTGTTCTTCTGCAAGGCCCTTTTGAGGCTATTACTGCAAGGATTTTCATTCCTTTCCATATCAAGAATTCACAATATTAAACAAGGTATGTGATGACAATTAGGGGCCCATACACCCTACCCTCTTTCCCTCCAGTCACCATTAGAGAAGACTCTACACCATTGAGGTCCAACTAAGGCCCTTCCCCTATACATGGCCACTTTTTCCCTATCCAAGGTTGAGTAATGGAAAAACAATCCCCATGAAGTCCTCTCAAAAAAAGCATCAAGACAAGCATAAGAGTAACATCAAGAAAAAGTTAAAATCCCTCCAAATCAATCCAACACACAAGCAAGCAAAACAAAGAACAACAAAATTCCTTATGCATGATTCAAGCATGAACAACATGAAAGAAAAAAAATTCAAAGAGTGAAGAACTCCTACCTTCACAAAAAGTTATGGTAAAATGGTAAGTTGAGAAGAGCTTCTCCTAATTCCTTTCCTTCAATCTTCAACTTCTATCTAAAAACTAGAGATTGGGTAACAACCCCAAAACTACTCCAAAAATCCTCTAAGTATGATCCCTAACTCAACTAGACTTCAAGTAACTCCAAATATAGTTTGAGTCACCAACTCATGTAGGATACAATCAATTTTCGCAATCAATCAAAAATAGGGTTTTTGAGTGACCCTAAAAGTCAAACAAAGAGGCTAAGGAGGTGGAAAGTACTCCCCACCCATACCCTTACTCCTAGCACACTTAAATTTAATGTTTTTAAGCCTTAAAGACTTAATATGAACCAAACAAAAGCTAGGAAAATTTTAAGACCAACTAACAACCTTCAAAGAAAGACAATGCAAAGATAGCACAAATTAACAAGGGGTTTTAGTTTCATCTTTCCATTAGGTTTTTCGACTACATATATTGCACACTCATTGCACACATTAGTAGGTTCAATAAATTGCATGCATTATGTAATTTACGTATCAAAAAAATCATATAAATTAAAACATCCATTTTTCTAATAATCAATTGTTCATCTAATTCTACTCATATTTTTGACTGTTAAAATTGCATAGTCAAAGTGTTAGTTTTGCATTCATTTACTTCATCATCGTACATTATCATAAAGTATAAAATGACAAAAACAAATATGTAAAAGTAAAGCATCACACATTATAAATAGCATAATAATGTTCAGTACATCAAATAGTGTCCCGACATATCGAGTCATGAGTATCAAAACAATAATGTATCATCTATGCTATGATGGGTTGGGGTGAGGCCTCACAAATCAGAACATGAATCTTTCATTTAAGCAACCCTTTCTTATTTCACATACCTTTAATCATTATAAATTACGTAATCAACGTAATTTTATTCATTAATTTAGATTAAAATACTAGAATAATCATCGTTAGGCATGCATATAATTAAACATCATAAACATCATTAATAAGGAAAAATGAACTATCTGAAAGCATACCACTTAATCATCAAGGTACCAAAACCAGCAACCTCATTATCAAGTGAAGATACCTCAGATCGCTTATAGTAACAATTAACATTTTAAACAGTCGAGGTGATGAAATAGTTCTACAATCACTAAGTATTAGAACATGGATATATCAACTACTCTAGATTTCATTAGGACATTCACAATATAAGCATTACTTCATATCTATTTCCAATCTCCTATAATGGTTTTAACAGAGGGTTCATATTTGATAAGTACATACAAGGAGGGTCCTTACATCCTCCCCCACTAGCCCTTGACTTCCTCCTAGAGGTAACACAACTAGAATGTTTCATCTTATGGTAGACCTTGTCTAGACTTGTTCCAAAATTTACTCTTATAAAAAGAATGATTAATAATTCACATACATACTTAGGGGAGATAAAACATTTTCTTGATTACCATTACTAAAAAAAATCAAGTTTACCTCATAACTCTGACATGGTTACATTTATTTATTTCTAGGGTCAAACACTTCTTAAAACATATAGGTCACATAAAAAACAACTTTCTAATCTAAAATAAATATACCTATAGAGTCTCTAGCCATAAAAATATCATAAGATGTTTTGAAACACATGTACCCACTCATTAGGGTAATAGTCATATGGGACTCCCTCAATGAGGTTTCATATTAAGAAACCTTTCCCTTTATATAAGGTTAATCAATTTTCTTTAGAGTTTCCACGACGCACTAATACTTTATAGGATACTTAACAAGTCCATCGCTACACATGCCCCTTACCAACTAGAAGTCCATTCTGTTAACTCGTAACCTTATCTATATTTATGTTGGGGTGCAATCTATTACTCATAACAGTCAACAAAATTCACTGCTCCTAATCTTGAAGTCTTGGGAGAGGGTGGGCATGATTTCTCTCACTAATGACCCCAAACCCTAGTGTTATATATCTGCTTGATTGTCAGGGATCCCTCTAGTAGGACCAACATATGTCACTTTGCCAACAAAATTTAAAAGATAGTGCCTCACAATTGAATTCAATAGCAAGGATGAGAGATCCAACGCATAAGTTTGAAATCAAAGAAATAAAGAGTGGCCACAATAGTAAAATTTTAATCAAGAAATAAAGACAACCAAGAGGCAAAATAGAATCATCAATAATACAATTGGCTAAATAGCCCCACCTCACACTGTTGGAAAGAGCAAAGAACATTGAAATACCAATATCTCAAATCAACAATTAAGGAAATAAATCCAATTACTTACAAAATTTACATCACTGACATAACACGGCCATACCAAGGTCACTGAGGAAAACAAGGAATCTTAGGTCCTCCAAATACATTGTAGGGTTCCTGAATCAAATTTGGATGGTGATCCAAAGACCATGTCGCTCAAACTCTGATATCCTAGACCAAAATAAATACTAACTAAAAACATACTAGAATACTAACATCCACCAATAAATATCCTTTATTAAATTCTGACATCAACTATTAACAACTAATTTAACTTGCTTATTTAAAATCTAACTCTCTTTACCCTAACACAAAACCCCATGCAATCCTTACTAACACTACTAAATACAATATATTAACCCAAAATAAAACTAACTTTCCAGCTTCATAATACAAATCTTATAATATCATTATACATTACTAATACAACTAACTAAGTATTAATCCATAATAACAAGAAAACTATCTTAATCTTAATTATAATCTAACATTAAATCATTCTAAATAAAATATACTAAATACCCTTTTCAACTAACACTAATCAAAATCTAATAGCAATTAATATTAGTTAAATAAAATCGAACTTACAAAAAAAAAAAAAAAACATAGTTACTAATGAAATATCATCACCCTTAACTTAATATAGTATTAACATTAAAACAATAATAATAATAATTTACTAATTCTAACAACAAAATTCTAACATAAAAACATCCTAATTTGAGAATAATAAAATAAAGTTTATATCTAATCCATCTCCAATCCTACTCTGTAGTCAAATTAAAAACCAACATTAATAATTAACACTATAAGATATAACCAGATGTTAAACTAAGCCATAAAAAATTTTAAATAACTTGAATACTATTAATATTGACAACTAATCTATCTCTAACTTGAATTTATGATCTTTTTAATGTCACCAAATAAATTAAATAACAACTAATGTTATCATAAAAAAAAAAATAACAACTAACATCTAACATTTAGAATATACTAACTACTTAACAATAAAACTAACTACTTTCTAACATCTAATACACTTTTAATGAATAAAATAACTAACTTTCTTACTTACTAACCCATTTCCTACTAACCCCTACTATCTTACTTAGCCTGGTTTAATTAACCCTAAGCCTACCCTCCACTTGGCAAGTGGACCAGCCACTTGCTTGGGCATCTCCCCAAGAATGGAATGGGCTACCCAAGGGTACAACTATTCTTGGCCATGTATTCTATGGTTACTCTTAATGATGTCTCCACTAAAAGTTTCTCCTTCGCCACTAAAATGGTTTCCAACTTTAATACCTAGGACTAATTCAAAGCTAATACATACAATGTGAGTGAGTCAGGATGCATTTATAACAAAAATGCACTAATTATAACAAGTGATGAAAACAATAACTTTTCCCTATGTGAGTGGTCACAACTTAAGTTATATGTACAACAATTGAGATACAGGTTACCTAGTTTTGGCTTGAATTGATGACAGTTTGTATCAATGATGACACCACATTAATATCTTAGGTAAGTTCACAGTCTATTCATGCAACCATCATATCGGCCAGATTTGAGTATCGCCTAAAGTAATTACCAAAGATAGTCAGATATACAGATGTGGCTTGGAAGATTTAAAGTACCTATGATGTCTGATACCGGTTTTGAATTCTTCATTATTGTCACTACTTTGGTGATTCTAACTATGTTGAAAGGAATCCCATTGCAATAAATGAATTGAGCAATGCCTTAAATTGAAATCTGTCCTATCTCATTTCTGAAGGCCTTCTCCAATGGACCTCTTATTAGTTTTATGATTAGATTAATGAAATGTAGGTGTGAAGTAATTCACACAAAAAAATTGCATGACACCTACCCTAGGAAACCTTCCAACTCAAAGATGAAGCCCAGCAACAAGAGTATTTAATTGTAATCATTGGTTGACAGACATCTGATTTCAAATTTTCCAATATTGATCTAACTATAGCAATCTGCCAATACAAATCAATCTTTAATACGTATCGATTTGGAAATAGATACTTTTCTAAAGAAATATCGATCAACATGCATGCATGAATATAGATCTATTGATACTTGATAGTATGTGTGCTTGATAGGGTGATGGTCTGTCCCATGTCAGGGTACGCCAGAGCAAGGACACAGGCACAAGAAATTTGTGGCAAATAAGTGTTGGTTTAGACCCAAACTTTCTTCCTCCAAAATCAACACGTGAGAGACTCTTTGTTTGAAGTTCTTTTGTTGCAGAAGAACTCCTTATATTATACATCTTTGATGGCTTGTACTCTTGTGCATATCCCATGTGGTGACTTGTCATTGATGACATGACACCATCTTGCTTCCTCATGAGCTTGTTCATATTTTATGTGTTTCTTTTGATGCATATCACTGTTGTTGTTGATTAGTGGTTTAGTATGCAGCTTAATGGATGATACCTCACAATGGTCCACTGTCAATCACATTCTTTTAGTTAGTCTCTTCCCTTCATCTACCTTATTTTTGGATAATTTTTTTTTAGCTTATTCGATATGGGTTGGACAAAATCATTAATTTATTTTGATTATTTACAAAAATTAATATGTATTCTTCTTTTATGTCTGATTTCTAAGCAATTGCTAGAATAAATGAACTTTTGACTTGAAAAATTCATACTCTTCCAGTAGAGTGTTTGGTCAAATAATGTCCACTGATATAACTCCTATTTCTGTACAATTTTTGCAAAATTTAAGAATAGAAAATGATAAGTAATCAGGGTTGTAAGCCTCATAAAGACACATGTTCTTCTGAAACTTCAAACTTAACAGAGTTTCTCTTTTTTCTTAACAATTCTCCTTTGATACTTCAAATCTCAGTCGCTAGGAAACTCTACTTTCTTGTAACCCCATCTTCCACTAGATGACTGATGATTATATTCAATGTTTACATATTATATTTCCTATTATTCATTTAGACAAATACTTCCCCATCTCTATCACTAGCAACCCTACATTTTCAAATTATGCTTTAAACAAGTCAGAGCACCCTACTGCCTTCATAATAAAGGGCAAAAGAGAACACATTTAAATGCTTCAGCCACAACTAGTAACATTTGCTTCACAATTTTCTTCACAAGGCTTTAGGAGCTGCTTTAATAAAGGCAGACAACTTCAATTTCTTTTGGTAAAGAGAAACTGGCAGCTCAAATGAAGAGTTACAAAATAATATGAGCAAAGCTTTCACAAAGATCTCATCAATGGTAAATTTAAAGTCACATTAAATTATAAATGAGTGAGAACATGCAATTTTTTTACATAAATATGTAAATTAAAAACTGGTAGATAAACCTAAACATGGTAAAGATATTTGCAGTTATTTCAAGCTCCTGACCTAGAATGGACATAATATACTATAATTTTCTTAAAGACTTGTTAATTTTACCTTGCTCTTAAAGCTCCTATAATAAACTACATTGTAAGATATTTTGAGAAATTACTTGCATTATTTTAATTGGCATCATGAATCTCTTCAAAATGTAAGCAAATATTGAAGAATACTCACCTTGGAGCAATGTAACCCTGATCTTCAAACTCCCACAGAAGGCGAAGGATCTTTATATAATCCCTAGCTTCTGCCTCTAACAACATAAATCTTTCATGGTAAAGAAACTTGACCAGAATTTCAATAGCTACGGTTTCCAACTTTGAATCTCTGTCAGAATTGGCCAAATAGCCTACCAATTTGGATAGCAATTGTCCAATTACCCCTCGAGCATGCATATGGCTCATGTGATGCATTGGTTGTGTGCAAAGAAAATTTAGAAAAGGGCTGATTATCTACTCCATCTCCTCTGTGCAAGTGTGTCCTATCATCTCATTAATTATGGATACTAGTTGGCTTTGTAATTGGCATATGTTGCATTACACACATAAGCTAAGGATGGCTACCTCCTAAAGGTCAAGACATGTTGGTCCAAGCTACCACCTGCTGTCCAAGGAATAAATGTGCTGATTTAAGCTTGCATACATACTGCCCCAAACAATCTTCTCCAATATGGTATGCCTGACAAGGCATTTGATACATGAACGAAGGGTAGATGATCTCATAAAGCCACCCATATTTCTAACCCCAGCCAACCAAGCAAGGTGTCACGTGGCTTAAGACATTTCCTAAAAAGGTACACATGGGCAAGTTTGAACAACATCAAAGGCTCTCTCCTCCAAACAAGACAAATTTTTTTATAAAAAGAAAGCCTTACCATTCTCCTTGGGTAGCTTCTTATGGCAACCTCAACAAGGTCTCCACATGGGCACATGGTCCAAGAACTTTTAAGGTTGTTTTGTCCCCCATGACATGGTCGTGGGTGGGAGTTTCTAAATAAATAAGATTTTCTTTGATCTTTTATTGGAGGTTTCAAACACCACTTGTCATAGGAATGTCAGCATTATAAATGCATGTTGCGCTCAAGGTAGAGGTTTATTATTATAAAGTTAAGTGGTTGGAGTCTAGGTCATTTTTGATTTATCATATATATATATATATATATATATATATATATAATTTCATTAAATCTCATAATTTATGTTTAAAATAAAGTCTATAAGATATTAAGAGAATCTCTAGGAATATGCTCTGTTGTAAAGGAGATTAAAATTTTCCCCATACAAAATACAACAACTAAGTAACCTAGTGATGACTGAGTGTCAGAACACAGTGTTGGCCAAGGAACAACATTTTAACTATTTATGAGAAATCATAATTTGTAGCTGAATAAGTTAATTTCTTGGAATAAGAAAAGTGTGTTGAGGATAAGGATTAGTGAGTTGGATCATTTAATTCTAGGAGAAGATTAGGTAAATGACCTAAGAGATGGATTCCAACAGAAGTTTCTACAAAAGAAGAGATAAGGAAAATGACAATAAAAAACCTTATATTTGATGGATCTAATTGTAAAAGCTAAGATCTATGGTGTTATTTAAGAAAAAAAAGATCATAATTAACTATTTAAGGAGGTACAAGGGATAATTTTCAAGATTCCCAAGTCTGTACATCGAGTATATGTGCATGTGAAATAGTTCCAAAGAGTTGGACTAGATGTTGATGTCGTTGACTGGAAAATCTAAGTAGAATGCTATGACACAATTAGAAGAGGAGAAATGTGATTGCTTGAAGGGTTGTAAAGAAAATCTAAGATTGAGATGACAATGGAGGCTTGTCAATGAATCAACTCAAGAACTAAACATAGATCTGTACATGCAAAGTGATTTGTACTTGACAGATCAAAACTTTTTTATTACTTTCTAACCATTGTAAACAATATTTGAAATCATTTAATCAAGGCTAACCTAATAGTCACATTGACTAAGAAGTCATATGTAAATCCTTTAATAGGGTGACATTATAATGGAATATTTTAAAGTCCTCTAACAAGGAAACTCCTAACATGGTGATTAAATCCTTTAGCAAGGTCAAATTTTATAGTGTATTTTGTAAGCTTTACTTGGATTGGCTCTTAAGAGAGTTCACTTGAGAAGAGTGAAAATTAATAACATGTTGCTAGTTTTTGTTTCCAAAATTAAATTTCCCATGTTAAATCCTACTATCAAACTTGTGTCGATGTTATTATGGTGTGCTATTGATTGATGTCTACATTTTGTATGTTTGTTATATTTAAAATAGTGGATAGCTAGTTGATGTTGCTAATAGTTTATAGTAGAAACCAAACAATGAAATGATAAGATGCAAAGTTGTTTAAGTGTTTTTTTTTCCAATTGGTACATTTGGACCTTGGATAATTGATTCATATCTTAGTTATTCCAGGATGTCTTATTGTTATGAGTTAATAACTCTCATATACCATTTGACTAGAATAATTAGAATGGAACATTATATTTTTCCTTGATTTCTATTTGTGGGGTGTTTTCTATTACAATCAATTAGACTTTTATTTTGGGGTGTTTGTGCATAAGTGCCTTCATATATCTAATAAACATTATATAGTAACAACTTTTTTTGTCACACTATTTATTGGATTATGACATGTCATACATACCTTGACTTCCAATATATTTTCATAAGATGCATTAGCAAATATTCATTTTTTATTGATCATGCAAGAAAAAATTAGGCAGATGCTTATCAAGATTGTAATATTAAAATCCACATAAGGAATGCTCTAGTCAGCCTATTTTAATTTACCATGATGTGTGTTATCTTACAAGAATAAAGAGTTTAATGATGAAAAATAAATCATGTTACCTTTGGATCAATATAATACAAAAATAATGGAGATTATGAATTTCAGTTCATTCACTTTTTCCATTCCATACATATTCATCTCATGAGCATGTGAGGTTCCTTTTATAGATTTTGGGTTCATTATTATAAGTCTTTTAGTTCTTCAATTAGGCCTTTTCAGGAGTGATATTGTTATTATTCTAACTGAAGCTATTGGATATAAGTAAAAAATAATTACATTCCATATAGTTTTCTGTGATTAGAAGGTCCATTTTCTACCTATCATTGTTTAAATCCATTTATCATTTAACATTAGGCCATCATCATAACTCATTTTACTTTCTTTTAGGTAAATATTTTTCATTTTAGGCACCACATCATAAATCATACAAATCTCATTATATTACATCCATATCCATTTATTAATTGAGTGGAAAAACAAAGTGCATTAATGTATCATTACAAATCCTCATATATAATTTAGAAATATTGTGTGAAATGGGTCATTAACTAAACATTTTCACCTACAATAATAAATTTGCATACATAAAATAAGGCAATAAAAATATCAAAACATATCAAAATAAATGCATCACATCACAAGACATCATGAATATAGAGTTGCAAGTAAGATCATGTCATGACATGTCATATCACATTCAACATAATCATATGTAAGTATTCATCATACATAAATATCATAGAAACTCTATGTGATCATCAAAATAATATGTGATCAATGCCGATGGATGATCAAAATTCACATACAATATCAAATAGCTAACGATATCACATGATAATAAAAAAATGTTTCAAAGTACACATTTGACAAAACCAAGGTTTCTATCGAAATTGTGTACAATATGTCTAACTAGCACTACCACTCTACTCTGAATGCCTCTCTTTACAAAGTGGGAAAGATGGTCCTACAGTCTTTGTATTGCCTATGTCTCTACCTTCCTATGTTTGTCAACCTATCTTTGGTCTAGGTGGTTGAGAGGCTACATCACCACTCTCTCAAGGTGCTCTAGCTAATGGTATACCATAGTAGGATCTCTCTCTAAAGCTCCTAGTATGTTGGTCCTCTAGAATGACTCTCTCATAGGTCTCCCTCTAGTATACAATCTCTTCGCTAGATCTCAAGATAAGTCTCATCCCAATATATGATCCATCTTCTCTAGTATAATCTATACTACACCAAGTCTCTCTAACACTCTATCTTTCTCCCTAAGTGCCTCTGCTAACTATCTCTCTAATTGACCATTGTATGCTCTAACTATAGAACCCTTGTAGCCTCTCTCTCCATCTTTTTAATCTCACAACCTCTCTCTCCATCTTTTTAAACTCCTATGTTGCCTAATGCAAGTCAATATCCTCTGGTTCATGCATCTAGAAATATGGATCCTCCTATCCAATCTCCATATGATATGGAAAATCCTATACCAGATTCTCCTCTCTAGGAATGTCTTCCTCCTCTCCCTATCCAAATAATCTAGGTATCTATATAGGATCTTTTCTCTACACAGGTTGAGGAACTAATATTGGTCCTCTATCTCTAACTATAGCTCTACTAGGTATCTAAGATCTCCTCTAAACTCCCTCATCTCCTCCACCAGCACCACTATTATGACCATCTCCCTCACCGCTACCTCTATTTAGAGGTTGTCTCTGATCACCACCTATACCACCATCTCTTCTACCATGTATCCCCCTCTATCCTCTCCTATCCCTTATCATCATTGGAAGTGACCCTTCTAGTGATAGTATCTTGAGAAATGGATGCCTCTATAGGTATCTCTCATACTTCCCTATCATACCTAGATCCACTACATCTCCCTCATTGTCCATGCCTAGAATGAAATCTATCAGATCTCATGTAGGGAAATCTCATATGGTGACATAGGCCCCCAATCTCTCCTCTCTTGACAAGTATAGGTGAACTTGGCTACTCTCTAGGGAATCCTCTATAGTCATGTAAACTATCTCTATACGTAGCCTACCAACTATTTCTCTAGAATATGTAGTGTTTGATTGATCAACCATCTGGTCTTAAAATAGTATCCAAACTCCTTCTCATCATCATAGTCCTTACAATATAAATAAGGTCTCTATTTTGTTGAACTAGTGTATCTAGTACATATCTCTAGTACTCAATTCTACCCAGCTTAGGCTCAGACTAAATCACAAAATGTAGATGTACACATGGGTGTCCTATACCTCTAAATCTCATATTTATCAATTGTGTCACATCTATATGCTTCCATGCCCAGACATGGAACAATGTGACACCTATGTATGATCAAGAATTTTATTATGAAAGCACTAAAGAACTAGAAACATTATTTGTTACCAAAATAATTTTTTCTATACATAGATCATCCTGTATTTTAATTCATTAATAACCAAGGTAAATTAAAGTAGAGACATATGAAATGGGTTGAACTTATTCAAAGCTATTATTATTTTTTTTAAATTCCAAAAGTAGAAAATCTGGTTGAGTTATTGATTCTTTGAGTGTTGGCAAGTTGCATACTAAGAACGAGGTTGAGGTGTAGGAGCAAATTGATATTCCTAAATAATTTTTCAAATCAGTATTTTAAACATATAATTAGAGTTATAATCTACTAACCATTAAGATTTATTTTCTTATTAATTATACTAAAGTAAATGTGTTTGCCAATATAATGAAATGTTAAAATAGTAAACACACAACCAAATCAAAATCATGCATCTACACATTAATCCATGATTTTTGGTCTCATAGAAACTCTTCATTAGAGGTTGTATAATGTGAAATATGAAGCAATATGAAATCATATAAATTACTTGATATTTTGGGGGTTTAACAACCTTATACCTCAAAGGGGAATTAAGGAGATTGATCCTATAAATTCTAACTCTAAGGTAAGGAACACTAATACAAATAAAGATCTAATGATTATAGAATTATAGAAGGAATGAAAAACCCTTAAAAGTATAATGTATCCTGAGCTATGATAAAAAATTAAGATTATAAGTATAGAAAGTGAGAATGATAAAATTAAGAAAGGACTAAAATGAATTACCTCTTTTTTTTCAAGTGAGGTGGAATATTGGAACTAGTTTTCTTAGTTTATGCAACTCCAATAGGAGAGAAAAATCTAGAATCAAACCTAAAATATTGAGATCTTTGAAACCTATAAATCTTTAGGATCTATGTCAAGGTTGATCTAGACATGAAGGGTTGACTTGGAGAAGAAGGGCCTGTCTAGAGTAGAATTAGGATTCCACTACATCCTTTCTCTATAGTATCTAGTCAAAAAATAGTTCAAAATCTCTAAAGTACTATGAGAATGGTATTAAAATTGTTCTTTATTTTTTCTTCTAAAATTTAGAGACTAAAAGAGAAATGGTTTTATTTTTTTGAAAGTAAATAACACATAAGAGAAATCAATATACACATAACACACATATTTAGTATTGCAAAAAACCTTTGTTAGAGGGAAAAATTGTTGTAGGGATTGTTAGAGTTGATGAAAGCCAACTCTGAAGATGCCCAAGATCACCTGCATGCAAAAACTTGTCAAAGAGAAGTCAAGGAGAGGAAGAGCATGGAGCAAGGGAAAAACTCTAAATGTACAGGAGAGACCACAAGATATTGAAACACAATGAAAATATATTTACAATATATAATGAAAAGTGATGTGAAAATACAAAGAGGGAGCCTGCTTATAAAGAGCTCATGGAAGCTTGTAGAACAAGCTAGAAGGTGGTAGTAGATAAAGATGACAACTCAGCACACATCCACAAAAGGTGGAACATGCTAGAAGGGAACAAACTCCCATGTTGTCAATAACTAACCACTACATGCATTAAATACAAAATATTAAATAAATGCATTTACCTAATAATCTTAAGCAATAGAATAAATAATTAACAATTAATTAATTATTTACTTTAACACCCCCCTTTAGTGCAACTTAGGGAAATGCCTTAAGCTCATAAAACTAAGATGAAATACAAAATGGGTCTTGACAATGAGGCCATGTTAGGTACCCAAGTACAATGCAAGAAAATGCAACCTCTATAAATCAAGGAAAGAGAGAAAACCACATGGGAAAAACCCTCCCCCAAAAAGAGGTAACCTAGTGAAGAACTAAAGAAGCCTCCAACTAGGGAAAATGTCCCCTAAAATAGGAACAAGGAGTGATCATGAAGAAGCATCATTGAAGCATGAAGAAGCTAAAAAATCTACCAAACTGCTGATCTGAAGAACCTTCATGGAAGAAGAAGGCACAAACTGAGCATGTCTATATGGTAGATGATCAATCTCACTGAAATACATAGGTAGCCAGCCACTATAATTGGCTTGTACATAGGATCAACCACTGAATACATAGTTCACACTATCAAACCATCAAACCATGGATGCATTAGAACAACAACATAACCCCCCCTTAATATAGATGGGGTGTGATGACATGCAACTAAGAAGGTGGGCCAAAGTCTCCTACAGACAAACCAAGAACAATGAGAGAGGGAAATGAGGTACAGATCTATAAAGACATGGTCAAATTGACTTTGCATGGGCTAATGTCATGGAAGGGACACTCACTTGACAAAGGGAGAATGCCTAAAATAGAAAACAACTATCCCCCCCATGGTGCTTTATGAAAATAATGCATGTACAACTGACTCAAAACAATGTTCATGATCGCTAGAATTCAAAAGTGGCACTTTATCTTAGTGCGATACAAAAAAGTGCTTCAAAATGATAGCTACAATGATTACAACTAAAACAAGCTAATACAAAAGAAAGTATAGCCTAAAACAAAGGAGACCATGCCAGGAAAATAATCCTCGAGCCTAAAACACTAAAAATATCCACCATATAGCAAAAATGCCAAAACTATGATAGAAAGAGAATGAGCCAAAAAATAACAAAAAGGACTACATTTTTAAAAATGTGATAGAACCAGCTTTCCAAAAATATAAAGTTTTCAAAAAATGGGCATGGGACACAAAAGATATGCATGCCAGAGTCAAAAATAGAACTTCAGATTTTGACTAAAAAAAGGAAATAAAAAAGTATCAAAACCTAAAAATACCTACACCAAAGTCTTTGTCTCAGAACCAGCTTTTTGGTACTTCTTTCAAATCAAAAAAATACCTTTGTATGCTCAAGTTATGGCCAAAAAACCAAAGGTAGCTCCAAAACAGAACCAGAAGAGGTGCAAGAAGGATGCTGATGCAAGGATGGCATCATGATGATGTCAAAAAAACCTATGATTAAATTTGATGGCCATGTGGTTTTCAACACAAAAAGAGGCCATGTGGCTACCACATGGTAGTGCCACATAGATGCCATGTGGTAGTATGGCAGACGTGTCAAGGGCCACGTGGCACCGGTGCCACGTGTCTCTTGCTGTCACTATGAAAAATGCACATGGTCACTAATAGTGTGTCTGTACTAGCATCGAGTCTACATGGAGCAGGGCAGTGGTGGAGGACTAGGGCAAAGACATCAACGGTGGTGGCCACAAGCAGAGGAGCAGAGCGACACAGCAGCACAAATGGGCATCGCTACCGGGAAGAGGTGGCACCGAGGTGGTGAATCTTTGGCAGGGACACGGTCAGTAGTGGAGGGGGGAATGGGAGGAGCTCAGGCTGAGATGCCATCCACAACGGAGTGTAGGAGTAGGGCTGGAAGCCTCACAATGGCCGCTTGGTGGTGCTACGATGATGCAGCAAAAAATTTAATTTTTATTTTTTAAATTTACGACCATACGATTCATACGGAGAAGCCTTCAAACTAAATTTGTTTTGCCTCCTAGAGCTTTGTCTCCAAAATCAAAAAGTTTAATATTAATCTTGACTGTAAATGGCCTTCTAGATCTAGTGGTGATGTCCATTTGGCCCCAATGTACTCTGAAAAATTGCTGATCCCCTGATTTGAAGAAAAAATGCACAAACAAACTAGGGTTTGTGACTTCAAATCACGGCTTCAAAAATCTTCAATCAAGCAGTAGCAAGAAGGCTCTGATACCATGTTGGAGTTGATGAAAGTCAACTCTAAAGATGCCCAAGATCACCTGCATGTGAAAACCTATGAAAGAGAAGCCAAGGAGAGGAAGAGCATGGAGCAAGGGAAAAACCCTAAACAAACATGAGAGACCACAAGATATTGAAACACAATGAAAATATATTTACAATATACGATGAAAAGTGATGTGAAAATACAAAGAGGAAGCCCGCTTATAAAGAGCTCATGGAAGCTTGTAGAACAAGGTAGAAGGTGGTAGAAGATAAGGATGACAACTCAGCACACATCCACAAAAGGTGGAACATGCTAGAAGGGAACAAACTCCCATGTTGTCAAAAACTAACCACTACATGCATTAAATACAAAATATTAAATAAATGTATTTACCTAAGTAAGCTTAAGTAATAGAATAAATAATTAACAATTAATTAATTATTTACTCTAACGGGGATGAAACCCACAAATTTTTCACTTTAGCAAAAATGGTTAGCAATTAAGCTTAAAATAAGGCCTCCTTCTCAGAAAATCACCCAATGAGGAGTGATTGATACAGTCTTAATGTATCATTATTCAAGTAAGACTATTGGGATAAGAGATTTTATCTTGTCTATCTAGGCATTCACTTGATAGAGGATTTAATTAAAGTTCATACAAAAACTTAAAAACCTTATAAAAGACTTAATAAAGTATTGTAGAAAACTAATTAAGTATTTGAAAAAGATCACTTTACCTATTTATTTCTTCTTTCTTAAGATTTTCAAATCCATTATATCTTTTTCTCTTGCTCTATGATGACCTCTTTTACTATTTTTTATTTGTCACTTCCTCTTTCCTTGCATCAAAATCCATTTTATTATCTCATGATTACTTGCTAACCTTATACACAATCCTAACCATAGATCTTAGGTTTAATCTCATTCTTCATCCTATTGTTGACTTCCAAACAAAACTTTTCTTATAAGCTTTTAATATTCTAGGATGCCCAATAACTATACATATACTCTAATATAAACTTTTCCTTATCGATACCAGTAATGACTAGGCTTATCAGGTCAATGTAATCACCTTAGATATTTTTGTTAGTCTCAGTTTGGTTTTGACATTTGAGTGTCAACACACTTAACCAGAATCTTTAGTTGATGTCGAGTATAATACAGAAGCTCAACTACAATGTATGTCGAGCCAAAAAATTCAATAGATGTCGAGTGAACTTCAGGTGTTGAGAAATCTTTAGCTGCCAAACAAAGGTCAAGTGCCAAGAAAAGTATAGGTGTCGAGTCACTATGGATGTTGAGTGAAATAGAATTACTATAGGAGTCAAGTGAGCCAATTTTCCTATATGTGATGAGCATCAGCAACTAGTATGTTCTAAGTAACATAGAATAAACATATGAATTTGTGCCTTCACAAACTTAGATGTAAACCATTTTTGGAGCTAACATAGGATGAATCTTGAAGAATCCTAAAGATAAGAATGAATCTTTTACATTACCTATGTAATCAACATGTAGCTAATAAGGAAAATGGAGAAGGCATGCAACTAATGAGAAAAGTGCAAGAATTGAGTGGGAAATGAAGAATTAATATGGATCATAGATTCATACCTAATCCTAAGTCTTCAAAATCCTTAAAAGGAGGATAAAACCCATTGTATGTGTGGATGAGTGAAGTGTATGGGTGAACTATAGTGAAATTTAGAGAGAAGTGTAAAAAACTTAGTGAAAAATAGAGCAGCATTGCAGAATCTAGGGAAGAATAGAGTATCAAAACCTTGCAAAGTGACATATTAGATCAAGAAAGGATCAAAGCTGACAAAGAAGAACAAGGATCTAAAATTAGCAATTGAAGATTGCAAACCTATAAAGTCAAAGACTTTCTAATACTCTCTGGCAATTATATTAGATATGGAAATCCTATGGACTTAGGTTGGCCTAGTAGCCATTTGTAAATCCTTTAACAGGGTGGCATTCCAAGTGAATGTATAAAAGTCCTTTAATTAGGCCTACTTTTAGCAGGGTAGTGAAATCCTTTAACCAAGTCACTTTTAATAGAGTATAAAGTCTTTAACATGATAGACCATTGGAAGTGGTCAAACATTGTAACCTTGAATAGCTACACATTACTGGAGTGATATTTTGTGGGTGTCATCCCCACCCTAATTTTACCTTCTCATTTTGAAGGTTTTATGGGTTACCAAATTTGTGTGTTGTCTATTTTTCATGTATGTCTTTACTTTCATGTTTATTAGATGAATTAGATGCATGCAAATAGTTTCAATTAATAGGATTTGAAAAGGTTAAAATTAGTTACTTTTGATGCACCCCCCTCTCGGAAGTAAATATTTGCACTTGTTAATTCCAATAATTTGTATTAGAGTGTAGTTTTCACAAGAAGGATCCTTACAGCTTGGAAAAAAGATCTAAAAATGGAAGTTTACAAACTTTTGAAGATCATAGATGATTAGGTAATTGATATACAACTTGCTTTGCATGCTTTGGAAGAAGCTATAGAAGAACTAAGAAAATCCTTAAAAAGAAGAAGAGAGATTGCCATAGCTAAGAATGACACACAATACAAAGAGATTGACACCTCAAATCCTTATTCAAATGTAGACTCCAAAGACTTTGATGTAGTAATAGAAAATCTGATGGAGAAGAATAGAGCTCAAGCAGAAGAGATCAGGATACTCAAGCTTGAAAAAGAATCACAAGCCATGATGCTTTGTGAGGTGATTGAATAGAAGAAAAGAGCCATTGAAGACAAGGCTGTGCTAGAAGAAGACAAGAGGAACCTTGCCAATAGACTGGAAGAAAAATCAATTGAACTTGCAAGAATCTCAAAAATGCAGCTAGACACCTTGAGTTAGATGATGAATGCACATCATGAACTAAATGTCAAGGATATTGAGATCTCTACACTAAAGATGCAAAATGATCAACTATAAAATGAATTGAAAATAGAGAAGGAAATTGTAGAAAGCTTCAAAAAATCCAATGAGGTCATCAAATATTTTGAGCAGCTACTAAAATCACCAAGTGTAAGAAATGACACTTCAGGACTTGGTTACACCAGCAGTGAACAAGGAGAGTCTTCCAAGACTGCAGAAGAAAGAAGTAACAAAGGTAAGAACACTAAATCTTCTTGTCATTTTTTTGGTAAAAAGGGACATACCTCTAATGTATGCATGAGTAAAATTTCCCATTAGCATGACAAACCTAAGAATGCAAGTTATTGTCATAAGTGCAAAAAGCATCAAGCACATGATTGCAGGACTAGGACTATTAGAACACCAAGATTTGAAGGTCACTGTTACAATTGCAAGAAGTATGGACATAGATCTTTTGAGTGTAGATAAAAGTCTATGTGGGCACCAAATCAGCCAATGGGAGAAAATAATGGTCATCACTACAATTGGGACTACAACACAAGGTATAGCTATCATTACTGTCAGGAATATGGATACATTCCTAAAAATTGCATAAGGACACATTTTAAAGGAAACTAAAACAGATGGTTGAGTCAAACCATATGTTTTAGTTTCTTGAAGATAGATCACATCAGTAGAAATTTCCCAACAAGGTCAAAGGCACCCAACTCAAAGAATAACAAAGGTAAAGAGAAGGCAGATGTTGAACACATTAAAGGAGAAACGAACAAGAAATGGAAGAAAAAATATGGGAGTAGTACATCAAATGAAGGGATCACATCACCTAATAGGTCAAGTGGTGACACTTCATCAAAATAAGTAGAGAAAAGGCATGATGAACTGATTTACAAAGCTTTATCATACATCAGTTCCTAAACAAGCAAGAACTAAAAAGATGAGACCAGCATGAACAAAGATGTAAAGTTGAAAATCCAAGATTTTACAAGTATTCCCAAGTTTCCCTTTGATGCCAAGTAAAAATCCTATACAAGTCAAGTTGATTGTAAAAGACTATACAAGCTAAATGATCAGTACAAGCTAAGTTGATAAAGGAAGCCGAGTGAAGTAGAAACCTCAGTTGAAGCCGAGTAAGTAATACACCTATGGAAGCCAAGTGGTAAAAATATAATGGAAGTTGAGAAATGTATAATCCTTCAAAATCTGAGTAGACAACTATATCCACACTAAGCATTAAATGCAACAAAAATGAGGTATATCATCAAATTTTCAATCATTTTTCCTCATTGTGAACAAGGAGAAAAGAAAAGAAAGAGTGCAAAGAAAATTCAAAGTATAGAATCTAGCGTGTAAGAATATTTCAACAACACTCTAGCATGATACCAGTTCTTTTAAGGTATTTATGACTATGCCAAGCTATGTAGTTTTAAATTTTCTTTGTGTTGAAACCCTAGATTGTGAAAAATGGCATCCAACTCTAAAAAAACTCAAGAGAAGGAACAATTTGAAGTTTAGTTAGTGTCTAAAGAGGTTAGACAACTAAATTTTTGTCCAATCTCAGAGGTTGCATATAAGAATGACCTAGCTAGTGCCCTATCCATCATACCCCCAAAGGTTGTAATAGTTCAAGATGTAAAGAAATGCTATAATTGCAAGATTGGAGCTATAGGTGACATGGAGATAAGGGAGGTATATGAAAACTTGTTTGAAAATGGAGTGTTAAAGGAGGAGTATAAAATCATTAAAAACAAGGGTTTAACACGTGCCCTAGAATTCCCTACAGTGCTCAAGATAGAATGGATTAGACTAGTGTTGAGCTAAATGCATGATGGTAGTGTATGTTTGGAGGATAGTCTTATCAAAATCACAAAGAGAATTATACATAGACACTAATACATTAGGGGTCAATTTGCGACAGCAAGAAAAGGTAATGTGGTTTTGGTTTTTTTTTTTTTTCAATTTTAGCTCGATGCCATCGCAATTGCGACGGCAGGCATCGCAATTGCAACGCCAGCGGGATATAAGAGGAAAAAAAAGCCAAAAACCCTGATTTGAATGAACTTGCATGACACAAGGTTCTTTTGAAAGGAAAGGTGCACGTGCGGGAGATCACTTCAGCATCATTGAGAGGGGCAAGGTGTAAGACAAATAAACCCATTACTCCTTTGTTCTCCATGTTTTTCAGGATCAAAAGCATGCCCATTCATTTCAGTGTCCAAATGTTTGAGCTCCTTCAAGTCTTTCCAGTCGATGGTTGGTCTGACCACTTTCTTTAACTATGGGTTTGCTTGATGGCAACAACTCAATTGTTGAGAAAATTTGGGGGTAACCTAGTCGCTTCTTTTTTCAAGGTGATCTGAGTTGGTTATTGCTTTAGTTCACCTTGAGGAATGTTGGTAGGAGGCACTAAAGCCCTACCTTGTCCTACGGATGATTCTCTTGTTGAGTTTGTATGGTTGCAACGGGTTTTATAATATAGCAAGTTTACAATTTTGTCTTGAGCTACATGGTTATATATTTGCAATATCATTTTTTTCTACAAGAGAAGCAAAGATGCCAAAAGAATTGAAGTCAAATTCCTAAGTTGTGTGCCATAAACATAATACAATGTAGTTTTTAGAAGGGAATGTAGGCTCACAGTATCATATTCTATGTAATGGAATAAAATGCAGCATATTCTTTTGGAAATAGTGGTCAATTTGCAATAGACCAGACTGCAAGTGCATTGTTATATCGTGTAATTCCAATCAAAATTTTAATAGTCTAGCACATTGATAAAGTTAATTGTAATAGGCCAGCTCATTTCAAGAGTTAATTGTGTATCTCTCTTTTTAAAAGAGCCTGTAACATTATTGATCATGGCATTATATTTTATGTAAACGAAAGTCTACAGTGGTTTCCTACTATCTACCATAGTAATAAAAATCTTCTTAGTAAAAAAAAGGCAAACCAAAAGATTCAAAAATTATTGAACTATCACAAATCAATCAAGAAAAAATCATATTTTCAACACACATATTGTTGCATTTGCATTGTTGCACTTACAGCTGACATTTGACACTTGTAGTTGATATGCACATTTCTTTGAGGTGGGTGATAACAAAGAGCTCATCAATTTTCACTATGTTATCTTCTAGCTACAAGTCTACACCATTCTTCACTATTTTTTATTTATACCTAATACAATTTTATTTTTCAAAATGTTTATCACTGCCACGGTTTTTGACAATTGTCTTCTTTGTATTAACACCTATAAGGAGCCATTAGATATTGAAAGATAAAGGTTATAAATCTCAAGTAGTTTGTCTGCGAGATTTATTTTGAATTTGGCTATGTTACATGAAATGCTGAAGTAAGATGCACTAATTTCAACCCATTCTGATTGATTTGTATAGATTCTTATAACCAGTTCCATATATTTAATTACATTTAGACACTATCTTTTAATGCTTTATTTTAGTGTGCTACATATTCTATTTCATATTTGTGATATATGATGAAAGTATTATAACATATGGAGGAACAGTCCATGAGTGGTGTGGCCAGTTGAAATGGTTTTAGTTTCAATTTTACACCATTTGGTACAAATAATCAGTTTACCAATCAACCCCTAGGTTCATTCCATTTGCAGTAAAATCTTCATTATATAGAAAATGTTCACAAAATCTATGTCAATGCTCACACATCTTCTTGGACTTACGCAAATCTATGTCAATCCTCACACATTTTCTTGGACTTACGCAGGAACTATGCTGCTCTGCAGCTCTTGTTAAATATGTTATCAACTTGACTTTTCTATTAAAGGCTCTCAGGCTAAATTGAAAGCCAGGTAAAGAAAAAGATATTATACACTATTTTGTTGGTACCCTGTGCAGCACAAAAAACTTGTTCTTACTATAAGAAAATTTTCTTTTCTTTTGTTTCATTGCAGATCTTCTACTTGCATAGAGGTCTCTTCCCATCATTGGACACACATGATAACATTCAAGCTTTGGATCGCATATAGGAAGTGCATCTATACACATAAGTATAAACTTCTTCTTTTCTCGCAACACATATAACAACAATTTTAAGTGCTTGCAAGGTATATACTTATGAATAAATATTACATCCTGATTTAAATGTATGAAAACAATTTTCATTCCTTTTAAGCTTCATTCATCTCGAGGTGCAATTCACAAACTCAAGAATAGTGGCTTTTGTTCTTCAGGATACCTTTAGGGGAAGAGTATGTGAATGCCCCCTCGTGTCTAGAGTCTAGTTTAGAGGAGATGGCTATTTACACTGCTAAGGTTTGTTGAATCTAATTCTGAATAGCATTGCTTGCTATTGTTGAATCTAATCTAATGTATATTTTAACTAGACTTGTAGCTTATATGTTTTGAAATTTTTGTTAGGCCTTGTAGTTTGTATAATTTGATTGTTGGAGAGCTTCTACAGCTAAGCAAGAAGGCCGTTGCACAAGTTATAGACGCGTGCTCGGGCATGAAAATTGTTTTTTTTTTAAATTCTAATGTATATTTTAACTAGACTTTTAGCTTATATGTTTTGAAATTGCTTTTAGTGGCTTAATGTTGTAAGGTCTCTTGAAATAAGACCTTCAGGTGGTTGGTCAAAGTTTTATAAATAATCTTAGGAATAAAGTCAAAGAAAGTATTTTTAAAATATTAAAGTATTTAGCTAGGTCTAAGAAGATTTGTGTACTTTCAACAGTTTTTCTTAGTTTGTGAAAGTTGTAGACTGAAGTTTTCATAGCCCAATTTTTGCTTCCTACAAAGAACGATCATGTCAGATAATATAAGTGAAGAACAAAATAGAGAGACAATCACTAGATTGTGGTCTAACTTGAAAAGAAAAGGTGATGGAAAATGTTATCGTCCTAGAAGACTAAAATCATAGAAGAGACTTTAAAATATTTGTAAGGGCTGAAATCGTAGAAGACTACTAATCAAAATAGTTAAGAGACATTGTAGGGAGAATGGTCACATTGAAGGGGGGCATGACATCCACTGGTAAGTTGTTCATTATATCATTTTAACAATTTATATACATATGAAATCACTTCATGATGAGTTGATGATCATGGTTTATTTATGTTAATCAATTTTATATAGGTTGATCTTCCCAGGGAAGTACATGATATGAACCACAACAATCCAAAGAATATGGTTTTTGAAGTGGAGGAACATGGGGGTGCAAATATCCAAGGTGAAGATAATCATCCCATGGAAGATGATGATCATGCACCAAAAAACACAATTGAAGAGGATGGTATAAATACATTGATCCATGACACATCTAGTCCAAGTGTATCTGATCATGATGATGATGATAGCCTCGATGTACCTCTACTTCAAAAGGCATACAAGCCCCTATACAAAGACTCCCAAACAACTCTTCTCTCTGTTGTATTATTGTTGTTGAACTTGAAGGTTATGAATGGTTTATCCAACATAACAATGTCATGTATGTTAAGGTATGTCATATATGTCTTTATAGTTAACAAAGGGTGAATATTGTACCACTAATATTGTTTATATTAACAACTTATATTTTTTTCTGTAGATTGATAGGCGAGTTTCTGTTACCATCATCAAATATTCTACCTCGCTCATATCGAGAATTAACTGTTGTTATGAAAGATATTGGAATGGAGTATGAAGCAATACATGCTTGTCCCAATGATCATATTATATATTATAAAGAACATGAATTTGCAACACAATGCCCTGTATGTCATACGAGTAGATATCAAACAGATTGACTAACAAAAAAGGTTCCTTAAAAGGTTCTTCGTTACATCCCCAGTATTCCACGGATGCGACAATTATTCAGGTGTAGTAGCTTGGCTCAATTTATGGATTATCATGCATGCTATAGAAGTTGAGATGACATTATTCGAATCCCTGCGGATGGTTTGGCATTTATGCACATAGAGGAAAAGTGGAAAAACTTCAAAGAAGAACCTTGTAATCTTAGGCTTTCATTGGCATCATCCTTTTTGATTAAAACATCTTCCATTGCTTTACCATGTTCCTCTTTTCTTAGGAACCTTTCCCTCTCAAAGATGCCAATGTTCGCTAACACCTTCGAAGTTGTCTTGTGCTCCTCCAATGGTGTTAATACCATCTTCTCTCCATTATTTGTGAAAGTGTAGGTGTTCTTTCTGAAATCATGTAGGGATCTCTTCTCAACCTGCCAAGCCCTTCCTAAAATTATATGACAACCACTCAAAGGTACAATGTCACACAGCACAACATCATTATATGATCCAATGGTGAAGGGAACATAAGCTTGCTCCTTCACATCAACACAACATCCAACATCCAATCCTTGTGCTTTGTAAGGCCTAACATGTGCTATTCTTGGTAGATTCAATTTGTTAACCATCTCAAATGAAACAAGATTTGTAAATGAACCACTTGAAACAAAAACCTTTTAAAATTTTACAGATCCAATCTCTAATCTCTAAACTTTTAAAATTTAATAAAATTCATAGTCTGACTTGTTTATTATTTGACAGGTTGTTCCTGGAATCATGATTGTAACTTAATTTCATCACAATGATCCTTATGAACTTACATGTACATTCACTAACAAGTAACTCTAGATGAAACTTTAAGTTTATTTATCACATTTCAACAAACATGATTGGTTTCACCCTGAAAGCTTTAGTTTCCCCCAATAGGTTGGCTATCTGACACTTGAGGCATTTTTTCAATTCTTGGATGAGTTTCAGAAGGAGAAAGCTGGGGATTCAGTCATGGAAAAAAATGAACATGAGATTGGATGGCTTGAAGCTGGGAAGCCTTTCTATCCAATAATGTTTGATCCTATACTTCAGATTTTTAGTCATGACCAACCACTTAGTTTTTTGGGAAGACCCAAGTATGTAATTGCATTGTATTAGATATGGTTTACATTTTTGTTGAGATTCTATTACTACAAAAATGTTGTGCAGTTTGTAACTTCTAATTGTATGGTGTTTTAACATAATTTCTGTTTTAATTTGATTTAGTTAGATTGAAAAATGTCTACACAGTTATTGCTAGAAGCTCTTTCAATTTTCACCTGATGGAATGTAGAAATCTAATGTCTTCAAACATTTAATAGAATATGTATATGAATTTTTCTCACTTTCTTTTATTGTAGGTCAATTATTCAACTAATTTTTTGGGATCGACATTTGAACTTCCATTTTCAGAGGTTAGAAAGTTAGGCTTAAAAACTCAAGTTATGCTGAACCATGCCTAGACATCAATGTCTGGTTCAAATAATAGTAAATCTACACAGGAATCTCAACCTAAGAGAAGCTCTAAGGTATTCTTTTGGTCAATAAATAAGTTATGTTCTTGAATTGTGTTCATCATTGAGGTTGTACTGAGATTTGAAACGATCTATTGTTTTAAGTTCTTTCTATCAAGCTTTTGAGTTTTCTCTCCAATTCATGCCTTTTTGGATTTTGGATTTTTTGGACTTTGGTTATGGTAGTTTTTATAACCTTGTGAGTAAAGGAAAAAATAATTGGTTCTAGTTTTTAGGATTGTAACAAGTCCAAGTAGGTCTTGTGTCATTTGTTGCTAGTTCCTGATACTAGTTTAAGAGCATAGGATGGTTTAATGTAACCTTGATCTTATATTTGATATGGCTCATTAGATCTACTTCCTATTTCCTTTTTATTTTCTCTATCCCTTGATTTTAACATTGTGTCAACAGAAATTAATGGATTAATCTATGTTGTGGTTCGGATGTCATTTTCAATTTATCAATTCTCTTTTAGGTCATATGTATAAATTATTAATGCTATATATGTGTAGGTATTGCTGTATGGTGGACAAGTGACCTCATTGAAGAGTGAAAATGGAGAAGAGTTACGTTTCATGAGCAGTAAGGTGACTATGACATCACTAATGAATTCATTATTTATTCCTTAGTTACTAATTAAGAAACTTGTAACTTTATTAAACTTGACAAACCCAAATTTGACTTGGACTCAAATCAACAAAATTTCCAAACATAAAAAGAGCACATTTAACAACATTTATAAAACTGATATCAGAGAGCAAATAAGTGGTTCGTCATTCATTCACAAAAAATAAAGAAGCTTAATACAATCATAGTGTTATATGATAAAAAATTGCAATTACAATTAATATTTTACAAATTTCTTCTATGAGTAGAACTTCTTAGTGGCTGTGTGGGTGCTCTTGAAGTTGATGATATTGATTCAACTTGAGAAAATTATCTCTTTAATAGGCATATTGTAGGCAGCTACATCCATTCACATACCTTCTGCCCATTCTGCTACTTCTTTATTAATTTTAGTTTTACCTTCCTTAAAAAAGGGTGTCTCTTAGGCTCGTCCATATCATTGACAGTTGAATTTAAATATGAAAGTATGTCATGAAGGTCAATGAGAGGTAGATGCTAAATGTATTGCACAAGAACAGGGTTATTTAAGTACTATTGAGTCAGTATTTTGCACTTATTGGTGTGGAGGGCTTCAAATGTGCTCAAATTCCACTCACAAATAGAACTGCTATAGGGCTGGCAAACTTCGAAGATTGTACACCACAATATTCTCACTACAAATCTACAAAGACAAAATTTAGAGATTGAAAAGCTGGAAAATAAATTGAAATTTTAAGTAAATGATTTATTTATTTATTTATTTGTACTAAGTTGTTACTTTTCTAATGTATAAAGGTGAAGATAATAGCCTTATGTCTGTGTCCTTGTAAACTTCTTCAAAATTTTGTCCTTAAGGTCATTGTCAGGGACCATCCTCTATATTCATGTGTTGGGGCCATCCATGATGTTAACTTTCAAATTGTGTTTATTTCTATTTTTCAATTTACTCATGCCAAATATTGGTAAGTGGTGTAAAAAGTACAAATCTAACTGCCACTCCAATGCATAGTACTATGTACAAAAGACCAATTCATGCATATGTATAAGCAAAGGGTTTCCATGAGCTAGAGGTGGAGAATTTAAATCCTAAAGCTACCTATCTCCATACAACAACCACAACATTTAAATTGAGAAAGAGGAAAAACTGAAGCCTCACTTGAAAAAGGAAGAATGAGAAAAAACCAAGTTAGGAAGTGAATGGGAGGAAAATTTTTAGAATCTAACCTTAATAGACCACCAAAAATAGTGGTAACAAGATACAAGGAAAGAAACTAGTTTTTGACACTTGGAAGGAATAGAAGCAGTTAATTTTTTGAGTCCTCCTTCTATCACAAATGAAATGAGTACATGGATTGATAATGATTATGAGATTGTTCTTACTACATCTCAACGTCATACATTGAGGATGACATAGTAGGGATTGAATCTAGAGGTCATCATTTAGATTATGTGAAGTTGCTTGGAGATAAGGATGTTGATCAAAATTATCCTTCACCTTTTAAAAAGTACATGACATTGACTATCATGTCAGTGTTTGTGCATGAGAAGAGTAATATTTCTAATGTCAGTCAATCAAAAAATACATTGTGTGTCAAATCTAATCACCTCGAGGAAGATAGACAAAGAGATGTGATAGTGAAGGATAGGAACAAGTAGGTGAGAAAATGTTTTGATGAAACTATGGCAAGCAAAGAACTAGGGAAATTAAGGGATCGTGCTGAAGATGTTGAAAGAGCTCTATGATATCTAGGCATGCCAAGATGATAGCTTCACAAGAAAGAGAGAAGTTGTAGAAAATTAAATAGGAGAGATTGTTCAAACTAAGTATTGTAATTCAAATATTTCTTCAAGAACTTCACTCACATTTACCTTGTCAAAAATCTCAACATATAGCATTGAAGTCCTTTAAGGATGAGGTAACAAGATAGTAAGAAAGAATAGATCAACAACTATATATCGTAGGACCTTGGATTGATATAAGTGAAAAAATGATAAGTTGATAGATGTTCATGAAAACATAAAAAATAGAAAATCAAGGTGTAGGAACAAAACACTTTAAGGAACCAAAAGACAAAGGAAGAAATGATAAAGTGGACAACCTAGTTGAGACATATGACCTGAAACATTGTCCAGAGAAATCAGACAAGGAAAGTTTCGAAGAAGAGAGATTTGACTTCAGAAACAAGGATAACTTTCAGCTTGTTAATAATGCCTTATTTGAGGTTAGAGCTAATGTTTGATGTTACCTTATATGACTCCTAAGGGTCTGTGACTAAATCCTTATATTTTAAATCACAATAAACTTCTTTCTATTATTACTTAGACTCAATTCTTTATTTTACGACAAATAAATGTTAGGTATTAATAACAATATTTTTTTGGGGTAGATATATCAATGCAATTCTGCATGTATCTTGATGTTATGTACAAGTAATATCACCCATGCTTCTGATATATTATTTAATTCACTGCTAGAGAGATGCAACTGATCTTTGGTAAAGAATATAGATGAACAATATGCAAATGTCTTTTTAAGTAGTTCCGATATCTTCAATCAAACTTTGATAACCAAAAACACTTCCAATAATGATGGAAATGACTTTGTGAAAATTCCCAATCCAATCAATATCAAAGACTAAACAAGGATTATATATATTGAAGTTGGAAGTGTAGTGATAGTCAACTAAATGACCTAATGTCATAGATCCTGATGATCTAATGTTGATTACTGATCTACAATAAGTATCATTAGAATTTATGTAGAGCAATTTGCAAGACCAAGTAATCACTGTTACAGATTTATCATAATGTAAAAGTGATATATACCATACTGGTTTGAAGTTATTCACTGTATCTGATATTTGCCTTATTGAAATGTGATATGATTGATTCTATTTGGTTTGTAAAGACATTGGATATTTATTTGATCTCTGTCTGATATAATATCTTTGTAGTGGTGATGACCCAATGATGGGTGATCTGTACTGTTGCAATTTTTGATGTAACTCTTGTTACTTATGTGATATATATGTCACTAATCCTAATCTTAATCATTTTACTCATGGGATCTGGCTTTCTGAGGTCTAGTGGATTACTACCACTTATGTCTGTATAGAATATAAAGTAATCTTTTGTCTGAATAATGTCCTTGGACTGGTTATTGATGCCTTTTTAATGTCATTTGAAGAATTGCAACTCTTCATTGCATCTTTTAGTATTTGGCTCCTCTGTCATTACTGCACCCTTTTGGATAACTAATCTGTGATTAGTATTTGTGATCAGCATGATATAATTTAAAGAGAAAACACTTACATTTTAGTATCAAGCTTCTTTTATGAATGAATGGAGAAAAACTAGCGACATATCCATTTCAACTTTCTATTTTTTACTGTTAGTATTTGATTATTAGAACATAACTATACATCCTTGTGAATTGGAGTTTCAGAAAAGATTTAATATTATTTGGATTTCTTTCTTATTGTAGCAAAGGTTATGGAGGCCCTGAACATTCCAAGAGGTGTTCGGCGTGTGCTTTTTTGAACACCTAATACTGACAGGTATTTTAAGTTTTAATAATATTTATCTGTATAATTCTAGTTTTAATACAATCTTATTGTAGGTTGATAGATTTTCTTAACAAGTTTTCAAAGTGTTTTCTGTAAAGTCATTGTTCACTCCAGTTTGATCATCCTGATTTTTAGCTGCAGGTGCCTTGCCTTTGGTCAAGCATAAAGCTTTCCTTAGGCCCATGTAATATGGTGGGTAATTTTCTGGGTTTCTCCTTACCAATGAAAACTTTGATGTGACCCTTACTGTATGCTTTTGCCATGCATAACATGAATAAAAAACTAGCAATACTACATTGATGTGCAATGCGTACACAATGGGTAAAAAGATGTTAGAAAATGATTGATTATGGTGTTCTTGTTCATGACGGTGGGAGCACACATTCTGGTCATTATTTTTGCTTTTTTGAGTCACTTAAAGCTTTCAAAATTATTTTTATGCTGGGAACTCTAGGTTATAGTCTTAGAAAAGTATTTTATTCATTAACAATTGCTTTAATCTGGCTTGTAGGTGAAGTGCACACAATGTTCTTATTGCTCAAATAAATTTGATCCCTTCTTAGATTTGAGCCTAGAGATCATTCGAGCAGATTCCTTGTTGAAAGCATTATCCCATTACACAACAGTGGACCAGTTAGATGGGGGTGTGAAAAGAGATCAATGTGAATGATGCAAAGTAAAAGTGAAGGCTCTAGAACAACTCAAAATTGATAAAGCACCACATGTTCTTGCAATTCATCTCAAGTGCTTCAGTGTAGTTGGATCTGGAGGCAAAATTGACAAAAAAGTAGAATTTGGTTGTACGTTGGATCTCAAACCATTTGTTAGCAGTTCACATGTAAGTAGCCCTTACAATATTATTTTCCAGTGGATCACATTTTTAGTGGAATCTAATAATATAGTTTTTGTAATATCTACTAGTTTTTTAATAAATATTGCACATTTGAATGATATTCTAGTTTCTCTGTCTATTGATCAATCATAGGAGGGCAATTTTATGAACACTCTTTATGGTGTTCTTGTTCATGATGGCTGGAGCACACATTCTGGTCATTATTTCTGCTTTATTCATTCATCCACAGGCATCTGGCATGCTTTAGATGATAATCGAGTATACATTTGCTACAGTTGTGAAAACATGTTTAATTTTGTGGAGCAAGCTCTTTATAATTTGTGTATAATAGGATACACAAAAGAACTACAATTTTATGTAGAACCTTTTCTTTATATGGTAACACTAATTATACTGAAGTTGCTTAGACTGATTGAAGTTATTCTTATGACATTTTGTACTCTAGGTCTATTCAGTCAGTGAGAAAAGTGTGCTTTCCTAGAAAGCTTACATGTTATTCTATATATGAGATAAGAAAACTAGCATTCAAATAACAGGTGGGTCTGAATCTCAGTATAATGGCTCTAAACTAAAGAAGAGGGTGTCATTGAACATTGGAAATCCAAAGGAAAACCACTTACAAGATTCATATGCCCCCTAGGTGACAGAAAACATGCATTCTTTCCAAACGAAAACAATCTCTTTTAGTGTTGCAGGTGTAAAAAAGATATCCCAACAAGTAGAAAGTTTGTCAAATGTCAATTTCATTTCAAAAAGTCTAGAAAAGAATGCCAGTCATGTAGTATAATCCAAATCATCAGCAAATCATGATGCATCATGCTTGCAGTGGGGCTGCTGTGGTGGCAACACGAGCGGCCTCTTCACAAGCATGATGCACCATGATCTGCTGATGATCTAGATTTACTGCATGACTGGCTAGAACTTGTGTTCTTTTCTAGACTTTCTGAAATGAAATTGACACTTGAAAAATTTTCTACCTGTTGGGATATCTTGTTTACACCTGTAACACTAAAAGAGATTGTTGTCGTTTAGAAAGAATGCATGTTTTCTATCACCTGGGGGGCATATGAATTCATATTCCCCATGATGCATCATGTTTGTGGTGGGGCCTCTGTGGTGGTGACGTTAGTTCGTGTCGTTGCCACAGTGGCCCTGCCATATTGCTAACCGCAGACGTCACAATTGCGACGTTCGCCCATGCATTGCGATGAAATGTACGTCGCATGCTTAGTGATGCCATCATAATTCTTGAATTTGCATCACAATTGTGACACATTTGAAAACATTGTGACGACCAATAGTGTTGACACCAGCGCTACCGTGTCGCTAGCATCGTCGTATCCCCATCACAATTTTCCAAGGTCGTCGCAAGCGTGATGCCCAAAGAAGAACTAGAGAGGTTCTTGCCTCAGCGAACCCATGGGCAGATGTCGACGCCACCCCATCGCAATGCATGGGGAAGACATCAGAATTGTGATAGGATCTGCATGCATTGCGACGGGAGTCGTGCCAGGTTAGAATGGTGAAATTACGATGAATAGGCATTGAAATTGCAATGTCTAAGGATAGATGTCGCAATTTGCGATTAAAAAAAATGATGTCTACTACCATCGTAGTGGCAAAACATTGCCATCGCAATTGTGACACTTAGCCATCACAAATCGATGCCAAATGTATTAGTGAGAGTAATAGGGTACCCAACCCTAGATTGATTGAAGACCCTTAGAAGTGATTCTAAGGAGGTAATTGAGAAGAACACAAGTGCAAAATGGAATAAGAGAGGGATGACAATTGACACTATTAAAGAACTTCTAGTTGACTTTGTTGTTAGGGTCATAGCTCACAAATTCAATCAATCCAGTAGGCTAAACATTGTGCCTTGTATTGTAGTAGATGTTGGATACAAACTGGTGAACAAAGATCATACATATGATCTTATAGAGATGCAAATGCAATAGATCGATCAAAATCTAGTAGCAATCAGGAGAAAAAAGGGAGCCCAATGCAAATTTGGTGCCATTTTGATATGTATTTTCTTTTATGTTTAGAATGAATTTCCTTCTTTTTGGAAAAATTGCATGGAGAAATGATAGGTCAATCATAGCTCAAGTTAATGAATACATAGAGTAGATGGGAGCTAATTTTGAGACCTTGATGACTAGTTATTTTGAGGACTTTAAGAAGTCAATGAAGCAAAGGCTTAGAATTCTAGTTTCCTTAGTGGAGAAACATGTAAATGATGTATGTTTTCTTGTAGATATAGACTATACATACATACAAGCTACCATACCAAGAGTGAGATGGCTGAGACCTCTTGGGTATGAGATAAACATAGATGAAGCATCAACAACAATAACTACATTACTTGCAAAGGAAATAGACAAGGATGCACCATATTTTTGAACCTATGATGTGGTAAGATCCAAAGTGGATATGGAGTTGAAGACTACATCCACTTTGAAGAAGAAAGACAAGCTTGTAAAGAAGTTGAAAGCCAAATTTGGGGAAGGAATTGTAGAAGAAGTAGAAGAAGAAGGTGAAGATGCCAAGGGTAATGAAGAAAAGAAACATCAAGGGCCACTTTCCTTAACCCAAGGTATGGGAGTAGATGAAGAGGAAGGTTCCCAACAAGAAGCACCAAAGGCTAAGCCAAAGAAAAGGAAAGCTAAGAGACAACCAGTTGCATAGCCCAAAGGAAAGAAGAAACCTACAAAGCCAAGCACAACCAAGCCAACTACAAGGGTTGACATGAGAGCTACAACTCAAGGGGTAAAATAATAGGAAAAATAGAAGGAAAGAAAGCAAGGAGGGCTAGTAGGGTAGAAAAAGAGAAGAAAGTATGTTACCTCCAGAATTAGATGAGGAAAGAATAGAGTCTGATGAGGATCAATTTAGATTTGTAAGTCATTCTAATACTTCTAAATTGGAAAGCATTTGTAATAATATTAGAGACAATGCTGATTTAACTAGTCTAAAGACCATAGAATTCAATAAGTTGTCAAAAAAACAACAAACATAGTAGAAGAGTCTATCTATACTATGATGGCTAAGTTCAAAACTACCCCACTTGAACTAGATAACTCAATGCATAAGGAGTTAACCTCATTGATTGAGAATAACTGGCATTACTATTTGAAAATGGAGAAAAAGATAAGAGAGTCTACATTGGCTCATGTAATTATAGACCTTACTAAAGGTAAAATTACAAAGGCTAATAAGAAGTATGGGAGCAAATTTGCACCCAAATACAAAGCCTTCAATATTTTATAGAACTAAATTGAAGATGTTGTCCAAAAGTCCACACAAATGTGGAAATTAATATATGGTTTGAAAACTATAAAGGAAGAGTAGGAAGACCCATTTAAGGGTAGAAATGATGAAGAAGAAGAAGAAAAAAATGAGAAAGAGGAAGAAAGAGAGAAAGAAAAAGATGAAGGAGAGAAAGAAACAAAAAAAGAGAGTGTGGAGAAGACACATGGTGAACAGGCAATAGTTGAGGAACATCAAACTGAACAGAGTGTCCAAGACACCCAAATGCCACCACCAAGTCCTCCACACACAACACCTATAGAAATAGTAACTATATAGGATGTTATTGACACCTGAGGTTAGAACATCGATCCTTTAACTATAGAGGATCTCAAAAAGATCCTTCACCAATCTTCATTGCAAGTACAACTTTGTACAAATCTAGTTTTGGTGAGTGTTGATGAGCTACAAAAAGTCATAGCAAAAATAACAAGGGAGAAAGAAACCACACAAAAGAAATCCTCACAATCTCCCATAACTACAATAGATCAACCCAAAGAGAAGGAAGAACAAGACAAAATTGCTAAGGTTGATTCTACAATAAAAGTGACAACAACTACTAAGGAGCAAGCAAAGGAACAAATAGGGAAAGATGTTACCACTACACAAACCTAAGGTGCACCTCCTCAAATTATCATTATTGATCTATGCAGTAGACAAGAAGAGAAAGAAGTAGAGTAAACCCCTAAGGAGTAGGAGGCAATAAAACCATTGGTGAACTTGCCTACCTTGGGGACTCCAAATAAGAAGCCAAGCACTGATGCAGTCCCATTGCAGATTTCAGCACTAGGCTCAGGCGCTACCAAGGTTGCAAGGGTAATTCACTATGGAGACACTACACATGATGAAGAAATAGTCATACCTAGTTATGACTCAAGAACCATGAATTTTCAATAGATAAATGAAGTGCAAGAGGCACTGGAGAGGAGGAAGAGACAAAATATATTAAAAAATGAGTATAAGTAGAAGCAAGCACTAGTGGAAATCAAGGACATATTTCTTGATGCATTTAGCTTGCAAGTACCTGATGAAACCCAGCCCATAATGGAGAAACAATCCAACATTGTGGACTATGTATAGAATGAGGACCTAGAAACTAATGTCAAATTACTAGAATGGTTAGAAAAGAAGTTTCAGATGACAGTAAATGAGAAAGTATCAAGTGAAATAACACTCTCACAAGTTGAATTGGCAAAGAAAATTGAAAAAGTGAAGAAAGTACTTGAGAATGTATTCTCATTATACACCAATTTGTGTGATTGCTCATATTTGACATAGGAAACAAGCCAAAGGATACTGAGCTTGGAGCAAAATCTAAAGATTTCTAGCACTCAACTACCAAAAGATCTAGCTCAAAGTGAGAAGCATTTTGTAGCTACACTTCACACACAAAAGGAATTAGCTATGTTGACAATAGAAGAGGCCAATATTAAGGCCAAATTGATGTAGATTCAATCTTCCATAATCCCACATCTGGAAGTACTCCTTAAGGAGTAGGCCTATGCAGAAAATGTACTCAAGAAAGATCCTAACCTTTCTACTTTGGAAGGCCTTGTTCATCTTGCAACAGACACATCAATCCAACACAAGTCATTGGAGATAGCTTTAGATAATTGGGATGCTTCTCTCAAGATGATTATGGAGGTAAATAAAACATTTTTGGCAAAGTATTCCATTCACCCTTAGGACCATTTGACATAAGTGTCAAAAAGGGAGAGAAATAGTAAAAGGGGGATACATAAAAAAAAGGGAGAGATAATTTATTCTTGCATCTAATAAGAATGGGGAGATATAGTGTGTAATTGAAAAGGGGGAAGATATAATGTTTTTCTCAGAAGTAATCACATTCACATTTTGAGGAAGTAATAAAGCAAATAGGATGCAAAAACTACAAGAAGATGTGATAGGAAGTAGAAACAAGGTATATAGATACAGATAAAGGTAGATAAGGAAAAGAGCATAAGATATATCAGCATGAGACACATTTAGAACAAGAATTTTGGTTACAAGAATGGTAATGGTACAAAAGCTTAGGGAGAGTCACAAGATTTTGAGGTATACAAAATTTTTGAACAAGTTTTGAAGTTTTGAATAGAATATGAAGTATAGTCATAGAGATCAGATTTATAATGCCTAGTTAAGTTATTTTTCCACTCATGTCAAAGGGGGAAATCATTAGTCTCATATTGGTTTTGATATTTGAGTCTCAACAGACAACCAAATTCTTTAGTTGATGCTAAGTATAATATAGAAGCTGAGCTACAATGTATGCCAAGCCAGAAAATTCAATAGGTGTCAAGTGAACTTCAAGTGACAAGCAATCTTTAGGTGCTGAGAAAATTTCAAGTGCCGAGTGAAGTATAGGTGTTGAGTCACTATAGATGCCAAGTGAAACAAAATTTCTATAGGAGCCGAGTGAGCTAGTTTTCCTATATGTGTCAAGCATCAGCAACCAGTATGTGTCAAGTAACACAAAATTAGCTTATGAGTTTGTGCCTTCAAAAACTTAGATGTAAACCATTTTTTGAGTCAACATAGGATGAATCTCATAGAATCCTGAAGATAAGAAAAAATCTTTTACATTACCTATGTAATCAACATGGAACCAATAAGAAAAATGGAGAAGGCATGCAACCAATAAGAAAAGTGCAAGAGTTGAGTGGGAAATGAAGAATGAATATAGATCATAGATTCATACCTAATCCTAAGACTTCAAAATCATTAAAAGGAGGATGAAATCCATCATATGCATGGATAAGAGAAGTGTATGGGTGAACTATAGTGAAATTTAGAGATAAGTTTAAAAGACACAGTGAAAAATAGAGAGACATTGTAGAATCTAGTTATTGAAGAAGAGAGTATCTGAACCTCACAAAGTGACATATTAGATCAAGCAAGGATCAAAGATGATAAAGTATAACAAGGATCTAAAATCAACAATTGAAGATTGCAAAGCTATCAAGTCAAAGGCTTTCTGATATTTCTAGCAATTGTATTAGATATGAAAATCCTATGGAATTAGGTTGGCCTAGCAGCCATTTGTAAATCCTTTAATAGGGTGGCACTCCAAGTGAATGTACAAAAGTCCTTTAATTAGGCCTACTTTTAGTAGGGTAGTGAAATCCTTTAACTAGGTCACTTTTAACAGAGTGCAAAGTCTTTAATAGGATAGGCCTTTCATAGGGTAGACCATTGGAAGTGGTCAAACATTGTAACCTTGAACAGTCACACATTGCTATAGTGATATTCTGTGGGTGTCATCCCCACCCTAGTTTTACCTTCTCACTTTGGAGGGTTTATGGGTTACCGAATTTTTGTGTTGTCTATTTTTCATGCATGTCTTTACTTTCATGTTTATTAGATGAATTAGATGCATATAAATGGTTTCAGTTAATAGGATTTGAAAAGGTTAAAATTAGTTACTTCTAATTCAGCCCCTCCTCTCAGAAGTAAATCTTACCACTTGTCAATTCCAACAATTTTGGCATCAATGAAAAAAACTTCATCATAATACTTGTCAAATGAAAATACCAACAATCACCTTATGCAAATATTGAAAATCTCCCCATTTAACATTGATGCCAAAAACAAAATTTTTTATCATTGTTCTTGTACTTAATGTGTTTGTACTCCCCCATTCATATAACTCTCTATATACTTTGATACTCTATTTTGTATCCTTGGGTAGATTTTTCCTTTTTGAAATTCTCTACTAACTTCTATTCCTGAGATAATTGCATCAATCCCCCTCATTTTTTAATGGTAGTCAATGCTAGTAAACATGATCAAAGAGGAATATGTAGTAAAAATTTCATAATTATTTACATTTTGGTCACAATAGTTGAATACTTGGAATCCTTGAGTTTAACTAGTGTTTCCTATGTCTTATTCAAAGATTTTAGAGTGAGAATATGGTTTTGGATTTTTATTATTGTATTCTCTATTCTACTCATTGTGCTATCCTCTTGAACCTATGCAATATTTTGTACTTCTAACACATTCTGCTTCATAATATCTATACAGAAATTTATCATACCTTGTAGATCTAAAAACCTTGAAATTAATTTTTCTCTTTCATCTGTGAGATCTCTTTCTTTTACAACTAACTCCTTAATCTTTAATGAATTTTTCACGATATTCACCGATGTGTCCAATCCTTTGATATGGCTTAGTTTCTTAGTTTGAACTCAAATAATATGGTTGTCTAACTCTATAATAAATGTGTTAAAAGTACACAAAGTGGTATAATTCCTAGTTGTTGTGTTTACAATCTCTTGTGTTGCAATTATATCCTTCTACAATTTTTCCTTTCAAATATATAATCTTGGTTGAAAATATTTTCTTTGCGTTCTCTTCCAATTTTTATGTAACCTTAAACCTACTTAGTTAATTGTCCTCCAAGATCTATTCCTACTTCCATAGTGTCTAGATATACTTTAAATTTATTTTGAATTGACTTCTCCTGATCAATAGAAATATTTGGCATGAGTCATTCAAACATATGAAGAGTCTTGTCCAGTACCTTCCTTTTAATCCTCTTTGATCACCTTTGATTAATCTCCATCTTAAGATCTAAATATTGTTTGAATTATGCTTAATATTTCTTCATTAATGTTAAAAAAAATTCCTTCAATATATAAAATTGTGGGTCATTACAAGGTGGGTCATTGTCATCCTCCTCTTTTCCTCTTTTTCTTTTGCCTTTAACATCATTTTTTTGTAGGTCATTTCCATGATCCTTCTATCCATATTTTTCCTTGTCCTTATCATCATCATTGTCATTGTCATCAACATCATCATCATCATCATCATCTTTACCTTTATCAATTTTCTTTTTCTTCTTCAATAGCTATCAAACTAGATTCCCTATGAATTTGGGTTTGAGTTCTACCACTCTTCTTGTTGGAAATGAGAATAGAGTAACTAAGAGGGGGAGGGGGTGAATTAGTTACTCCAAAAACTTTCAAAGTCCCTAAAATGTTTGAATATCTCCTCAATTTGATTAATATGAAGTGCTAAAACTTGATAATGCAAAAAATGACAAATATTAAGAACTGATATGTTATCATGCACAAAGCAATTTAGCAATTAAGAACGTAGGAGACACCAGATTTAATGTGGAAACCCAATATGGAAAAAACCACCAATGTAACTAGATACTATTTTTCACTCTTCTGAAGTGAGCCCTGTTAGGAGCCAACCCTATTAAAGGTTACAAAAACACACTGTTAGATGTGACCCTATTAAAGGATTTAATCACCCTGTTAGGAGTGGCCTTGCTAGAGGTCTTTTATAACAATTCAACTGAACTGTCACCTTGTTAGAGGATTTATTGAATGGCTGTTAAACCAACTCTATTAAGAGATTTTGAATTCACTGTTATAGTGGTTAGAAAGCAATAATGAAGTGACCTGACATAAGGTACAACTTATCTTTGCTGATTGCAGATCTCTGTTATGCTTGGCTGGATCCTCACTGATCAAATGCAACTTTACAGCTCCTTCAACACATCTGATCCTTCATCAGAATTTTCTCAACATTCGACTTATCATTTCACACTATAATTAACATTCAAAAATTACTCCTTTTTTTAATCTCACACACTTAATTCATAACTGGAATGACCATATATACCTTTCAGATTATCTAAGTCGGCTTGAATCATTGACTAGACAAACAATTACAATAGTCAGCTAGAAGTAATTAATTTGCAAATCCCTATGCTGGCCAACCCTGCATGGTAATCTTTGTCAAAAAATAATTCTTGTATTGACCAACTGAGCTCGATGATACAACAAATTTCATGACAATCCTTCAATCGTCGAGAGAACTTGGTAAGTACTAAGTTTCCTGAGATAACTAAGTGAGCTCAGTGGAAACTATTCTTTGGAGACTGAGTGAAGCTCAATTAACACTAACTTCTCCATAATTCCTTTGATGACTAAGTGATCTCAGTGGAAACTTCCCTTTGGAGATCGAGTGAAGCTCAGTTGATACTAACTTCCTCATTACCTTTGTTGACTGAGTGAGCTCGGTGATCACTGTCTCTCACCTTTCCTTTGTTTGACCGAGTTAGCTCAGTTGACACTGTCTTCCACATTTCTTTCAATGACCGAGTGAGCTCATTGATCACTGTCTCTCACCTTTCCTTTGTTTGACCAAGTTAGCTTGGTTGACACTATCTTCCACATTGCTTTTGATGATCGAGTGAGCTCAGTTGACACTGTAGATTGCATTGCAAATTGTCTAATCTTGGTGAATTTGAGACTAATGATTGATATGACATTTGTGTGACATCAAGGACAACATTATCCAACAATCTCCCTCTTTGGCATTGATGGCAACACAACATGTCATAACAGTATGAAATTTTTGAAAATGAGTCCAACAAGATAATAAACTTCTCCCTCTTTCAATAATCTCCCTTTGTTAAGGGACTACATGATAGACTTAACAAACTTTTCAAGTTTTACAAATTTCATCTTTTCAAGTTTCACAAATTTCATAAGGATATGACAGTAAATCTCTCCCTCTTTGACAACACATGCCAAAGATGATAGAAGTTAAGTGAATTGTAATGTACCTTTAGTACTGATTCATATGTAATGATTTTTGATTAAACTGCATCAACCGATAGATCTTCAATCTTTCATGCATTGATGCATTACTAGAGCTCATTTTTAGTGAACTTTAGATAGGGGAATTACCCCTAACTTACCTCTGAGATACAAAAATGCATCCTTAGGTAAAGGCTTTGTGAATATGTCAACAATTTGTTCTTTTGTATGGACATATTCCAATCTAATCTCCTTGTCTTGCACCAATTCTCTGACAAAATGATATTTTATTGCAATATGCTTGGTCTTGGAATGCATCATGGGATTCTTAGATATGTTGATTGCACTAGTATTGTCACAGAACATGACAACTGGTTCTTTGATGTCCATCTTCATTCTTTGCAATAACTGCTTAAACCAAACAATATTTGAACAATTTACTGTTGCAACAACATAATCTGCCTCTATTGTAGATTGGGATGTACAATTTTGCTTTTTTCTTGTCCAAGAAACTAATCTTTTTCCAAGAAAGAATGCTCCTCCACTTGTACTTTTTTTGTCATCAAGGTTTCTTGCCCAATCAACATCAGTAAATACTTTCAAATCTAAATTACCTCCAAATTTGTACCATAAGCCATAATCTTTAGTTCCTTTCAAATATCTCATTATTCTTTTGATTGCCATCAGATGAGTTTCTCTTGGTTTTGTTGAAAACCTTACAAGAATACCAACTGCAAGGGCAATATCTGGCCCGATATGAACTACATATTGCAATTTTCCAATCATAGATATATACAATGTTTGATCTACCTCTTTGGATTCATCATCTTTGGTAAGTTTCAATCCAGTACAAATAGGAGTTCCAACATGTTTACAGTCCTCCATACCAAACTTTTTCAATATCTCTTTGATGTATTTTGATTGAGTGATGTAGATGCCATTCTTATTTTGTTGAATTTGGAGACCAACAAAGAATTTTATTTCACCAAACATAGACATTTCAAATTCCTTGTTCATTTTTTTTGAAAATTCTTTGCAAAGATCATCATGCCCTATGAAGACAGTATCATCTACAAATATTTCTGCCAGGACAATCTTATTATTTGGTCCTTCCTTTATATACAAGCTACTATTATCATTAGTTCTTTGAAAACCAATCTGAATAAGATAGTTATACAATCTTTCATACCATGCTCTAGGGGCTTGTTTCAGACCATACAATGCCTTGTGTAATTTGTAGACCATGCTCTTTTTTATTTGGATCAAAAAAACCTTCAGGTTGTTCAATGTAAACCTCTTCATCCAGTATTCCATTGAGGAATGCTGACTTGACATCCATCTGATAAACTTTGAATCCTTTGTGAGCAGCATATGCAAGTAAGGTTCTAACTCCTTCCAATCTTGTAACAGGAGCAAAGGTTTCTCCATAATCTATGCCTTCTTCTTGAGAGTATCCTTTGCATACTAATCTGGCTTTGTTTCTGGATACTTTACCATCTTCAGTCAACTTGTTTCTAAATACCCACTTGGTTCCAATTACATTCTTATTTTTAGGTCTGGGTACTAGAGTCCATGTCTTGTTTTTCTCTATTTTCTCTATTTCCTTGTTCATTGCCTCAATCCAACTATCATTTGTCAATGCATCTTTAATGCTTCTAGGTTCAAAATCAGTAAGTAAACAAGTATTTTTCAGCTTGCTTCTTGTCAAGGTTCATTCAGACTTATCTCCAATGATCTGATCTGGTGCATGATGTCTTCTGACATATTTAGCTAATACAGGTTCTTTGCCTCTTGAATGAGTTTCATTTCTATCTCCTTGTGCTTCAATTTCATGTTCAGGTTGTTCTGGCTCAGTAAGAATTGGCTCAAGTGCTTCAGACCTGGTAGATACTTGCTTGGTAATGTCTGAATGTTGCTGTGGCTCGGTTTGAACTTTTTGTAACTTGGTTACTGATGACTCAGAAGTTGAGGATTCTTGAGTAAATGGTATGCTTGGTATAGTATTAGGTTCAATGTAAACAAATCTTCTGTAATCTTCAGGTACCTTTTTTCTTTCTTCCTCAGATTTGTCTGCAAACTCATCAACTTTCACATGTGCACTTTTTATGACTTTGTGAGTGGATAGATTTAAACATCTATATGCTTTTCTTTTGCAAGAATATCCTAAAAATATTCCTTTATCACCTTTTACATCAAATTTTCCTTTCTAGATTCTTTCAAAATATAACATTTGCTTCCAAATACTTTTAGATAACTTACATTGGGTTTGTAGCCATACCATAATTCATAGGGAGTTTTGAATGAGTCCTTTTTCAATTATACTTGGTTTAAGGTATCTGTAGTGCTGATGGCTTCCTTCCAGTATTTGATAGCAATGTTCTTTTCTATCATCAGGATTCTTGCACAATCCATGATGGATCTATTTCTTCTTTCAGCTATTCCATTTTTTTTAGGAGTTCCTGGTGCTGAAACCTGTCTTTTAATACCTTTTTCAATGCAGAAGTTGTTGAATTCATGTGAGATGAATTCAGCACCTCTATTTAACCTTAAACATTTTAGTCTTTTTCCCATTTCTTTTTCAACTCTTGCTAAATACCATTTGAATTTCTCAAATGCTTCTGATTTATTCCCTAGATACATGACAGTCATCATTCTTGAGTAGTCATCAACAAAAAGAATGAAATTTTTTTCTCCAGTATAGCTTTCTATTCCAATGGGTCCACATAAATTAGTATGCACAATTTCTAATATATCTTCAGATTGATAGTTCTTACTTTTAAAACTAGTCTTTCCCATTTTACCAATCTGAAAATTCTTGCATAGACCAACCTCGAGTTTCTTAATGTTAGGAATGCCTCTCACTTTCTTGAATTTGATTATTTTTACCAGATTATCAAAATTGACATGACACAACCTTTTATGCCATAACCAACTTTCTTCAATTTGAGCAATAAAATATGAGCATTCACCAAGTTCTTCATAAAACAAGTTATCTTTAGTTTGGGTGCTAGATCCTATCAACTTTCCTTGCTCATTCAATAGTCTTGCCTTTCCATGCATGAATTCCACCTTGAATCCAGTATTGAGTAACTGTGCCACACTTAGCAAATTATGTTTAAGACCTTCAACCCAATAGGCATTATTACATACAAGTTATTTGGTTAGACAGATTCTTCCTCTTCCTTTTATGAAACAAGGTTCATTATTACCAAACCTTCCACTGCCACCATCATAGTCTTCAAAATGATCAAACTTAATTTTATCACCAGTCATATGATGTGAGAAACCACTGTCTATAATCCATGTATCATTCTTACTTATATGAGAAACAAGTGCCATTTTATCTTCCTCATCACTATCAGAATCATCTTTAACGACAATATAAACAATTTCATCCTCACTATTATTAGAATCTTTAGAATTTTCAGCCATGAAGCATGATTTTTTACCTTTGTTCTTAGATGATTTGAAGTCTTTCTTGCCATTCCATTTCTTTTCATCATGGTTTTTCTTGTTTGGACACCTTGCTGCAATATGACCAATTTCTTCACAAGAAAAATAGATTAGGGGAACTTTACCTTTGTATTTTCCTCTACCTCTAGAATATTTTTTTGCTAGTAGAGCTTCAATTACTTCGAGGTCACTGTTTGAACTTTTGCTTGATTCATTTTCACTTTTTGATTGAGATTCCTTCTCCTTTTTGTTTTTCTCCTTGAGTGAGAGCTTGGCTTGAAATGCTGATTCAATGTTCTTGGAAGCTAGAACATAGTTGTCAAAGTTATCTAGTTCAAATGCAGTTAGTCTTCCAACTATGGCCTCAAGATTTATCTGATGATTTGCTTCACACCTTCTTTCCTGAATTGTAGAAACTCTGATTGCATAAACGAGAAGCAAGGTTTTGAGAACTTTGCTTATAACTGTTTCTCCTTTGATATCACCTCCAGATGCTCTGATTGCACTCACACATGCTTTAACTTTTTCAACATATTTTGCAATGTTTTCATCCTCTCTCATCCTCATTTGATCAAATTGTCCTCTTAGACTTTTTGTTTTTTCTCTTCTCACATTATCATCTCCTCCATAGATTTCTTTTAGATTGTTCCACATCTCAAAGGCAGTTTTGCAGTCCTTAATGTCATCAAATTCTTGATAACTGAGAGCGGATGCTATGTCTATCATCATATTGTTGTGTGTCTTCTTTTCAGCAATGTCATTGACAGACAATGTGCTAGGAGGTTCTTCATATTTTTTTTCAAGGTATTTTAGTCCAGTATCACCAACAGTAGCCAGATAAAGTCTCATCAATCCTTGCCATGCGGAGAAGTTATCTCTGTTGAGTTTTGGAATTTCTCTTTTGTAAGACATCTTGATCTTTGGCTTAGATCCTTGAAATCTCTTCTTGTAAGCACCAAATGCTCTGATACCAATTGTTGGAAATGAGAATAGAGTAACTGAGAGGGGGAGGGGGTGAATCAGTTACTCCAAAAACTTTCACAGTCCCTAAGATGTCTGAATATCTCCTTTATCTGATTAATATGAAGTGATAAAACTTGATAATGCAACAAATGACAAATATTAAGAATTGATATGTTATCATGCACAAAACAATTTAGCAATTAAGAACGCAGGAGACACCAGATTTAACATGGAAACCCAATATGGGAAAAACCACCAGTGTAACTAGATACTATTTTTCACTCTTCTGAAGTGAGCCCTATTAGGATCCAACCCTGTTAAAGGTTACAAAACACACTGTTAGATGTGACCCTGTTAAAGGATTTAATCACCCTGTTAGGAGTGGCATTGCTAGAGGTCTTTTAGAATAATTCAACTAAACTATCACCTTGTTAGAGGATTTATTGAATGGCTGTTAAACCAACTCTGTTAAGAGATTTTGAATTCACTGTTATAGTGGTTAGAAAGAAACAATGAAGTGACCTGACATAAGGTACAACTTATCTTTGCTGATTGCAGATCTCAGTTATGCTTGGTTGGATCCTCACTAATCAAATGCAACTTTACAGCTCCTTCAACACATTTGATCCTTCATCAGACTTTGCTCAACGTTCAACTTATCATTTCATACTATAATTGGCATTCATAACTTCATCCTTTTTTTAATCTGACACACTTAATTCATAACTAGAATGACCATATATACCTTTTAGATTATCTAAGTCAGCTCGAATCATTGACTAGACAAACAATTACAATAGTTGGCTAGAAGTAATTAATTTGCAAATCCCTATACTGGCCGACCCTGCATGGTAATCTTTGTTAGGAAATAATTCCTGTATTGACCGACTGAGCTCGGTGAATATGAAAAATTTCTTGACAATCCTTCAATCGCTGGGAGAACTTGGTAAGTACTAAGTTTCCTGAGATAACCGAGTGAGCTCAGTGGAAACTATCCTTTGGAGACCGAGTGAAGCTCGGTTAACATTGACTTCTCCTTAATTCCTTTGATGACCGAGTGAGATTGGTGGAAACTTCTCTTTGGAGACCGGCTGAAGCTCAGTTAATACTGACTTCCTCATTACCTTCATTGACCAAGTGAGCTCAGTGATCATTGTCTCTCACCTTTCCTTTGTTTGACCAAGTTGGCTCGGTTGACACTGTCTGCCACATTTCTTTCGATGATCGAGTGAGCTCGGTGATCACTATCTTTCACCTTTCCTTTGTTTGACTGAGTTAGCTTGATTGATACTGTCTTCCACATTTCTTTCGATGACCAAGTGAGCTCAGTTGACACTATAGATTGCATTGCAAATTGTCTGAGCTTGGTGAATTTGAGACTAATGAATGATATGACATTTGTGTGACATCAAGGAAAACATTATCAAATTGTTCTTGTTGTGTTCTCAAACTTTATATTGGCTCCATATATCAAAAATATCTATTTTTTTATTAGAATTTCCTTCAGTAACTATCAGTACCTTTATTATTGGGGTTGATGCTTCTATTCAATAGATATTGGATTTTGCTCCTATTTTCTCATAGTGTTCAATACTTCTATTGATATCAACGAGTGAATTGTGAGATCAAGTAGCAAAAAACCAATACATGCCGATATAATTGAATGTTGGCTATTTGTAGCTTACCCATTCTCTTTATTCTACTTTTTTTAACACTACTTGTGATTTTTGTTTTTATATCCTATGCACTCATCTGCCCCTATGTCAAATCCTCTTGATCATTACCCTCTAATTCAGATCTGCCTTGTATGTTGGTGATGTATTCAATGGTGACCCTTTCTTCTTTAGACTTCTTCTTGGTTTTGGTTGTAGTAGTGACAATTAGCTCACTAACTATAAATACATCATTATCATTTGAAGGTCATGCCTCTTTATAGGCTTTATTTTTCTCTCCCTACAACTTGTCACTCCATATATCTTTAATATTTTGAATCAAAGTATAATCTCTAAAATTCTTAATGAATGAATCTTCTACCATTTTCTTATCAAACTCAATTAAATTGAAAAATGCATCAAGATCCATCTTCTCAACTAAACTTGTAACTATGATATACTTTTCTAATTCCTAAGGGTAAGAAGGAATCTTATACATTCTCTGACCAAACTTACTTCCCCATGAACTCACTTCTTTCTTTCTCCAAGTCAACTTTTTGATTTCTTTGATGGTGGTAGACTCTTGACTTAACTCTAAGTAATCCTTCTCTCTACAATAGTAGGTTGAGTCTTTTTTCTCTTAAACACTTTATCCTTGTCAATATTTATGATTATTTCTTCAACTGCATCTCTAGGTGTGCTCAACTCAAATTCCTCACCACTAGCTTCTTCTTCATGTCTAGAAGTAGTACCAATAGCCTCTCTAGTAAGATACGTGTCATTTTATTTTATCTTCTTTACTTGGGTTGATAGTCAAAATGATGACATTTCTTGTGTGACCTCCTACATTGATAGGCTACTCAATGACTCATGTGTTGTTGTTGGTGTAAATAAGTATTTACTATTTATACTTTACTCAAGTTTACTTAGGTTAATGTATTATTTTATTATTTCTTAGGTGAGACACTTAGGAGTTTTCATACTCTTATGAGTTAGCATGTTGACAACACTAGAATAAAAAACTCTAATTCAACACATGGTGTCTACAACACTAGAGTTTGCATAATTATTTAAGTTTTTATGTAGACAACATAGTTATTTGCACTCCTATTTTAGCACATGGTGTCTACAACATAATTTTGCATGCTAAATATTTGTAGGCTTATCGTCTCATCATCATACTTATGCTTGTGCTTAATGGAGGATAATCCACACCTAGTGGACATGTGTCTAGTTGTATGACTTATCATGTTGTTGATTCCTATGCATTATAAAAGCATTCCAAAGGCCTTTATATATAGGCAATCCTACTATAGTTTCACATTGAATTTGAATATCATATCATTAGTTTGATCATACACTTTTAGTCTACTATTGTGCTTGTGCTTGAGTTCCTTAGTCTTGGATGATTTTTCCTAAGGTAAATTCTTGCATGGAATCAGAGCTTGGGGACATTCTCTTCACATAGCCATTTGAGACTATTCTTTCTTCAAAACCTGGACCCAGATCCAAAGAATCCACAGATATTGGGAATTTTTAGAGCCAAAACAAACCTCACCATTGCATTTGGAATGTCAATTTAGTGAAAATTGACTATAAGTTTGCCTATATTGGGCCATAGTCAAATTTGAGGCAAATGTTTTTTGCAAACTAACACCTGGAGGCCTAATTTGTAGAATTGATATGATCATTTCAGATCTCTAAATTTAAATTTCAAATCTACATTTTTTATCATTTGAATCTCTATTTTTTTTTTAAGATTTGCATTATTTTCTAGAAATTTTTTGGCCATTAGGCCAGTAGGAGAGAGTTTTTGTAGGTAAAGATTGAAGCTTGTTGGTGCTAATCAAATATTGGCATCATATTCAAAAGGTCAAAAAACCCCTAAATTTACTTTTGTTTCATCAAAATTGGACCTTTGAGGTAAAACTTAGAGTAATTTGATTTTTGGAGGTGCAACAATGGTGATTTAGGAAAAATAATTATAGAGGTGATTTTTAAACAACAATATCTCCCTCATACGGATTGTTTTTATCAAGCATTTAAAAAAAAATTGGGGTAGAATTTTGTGATCTACACATTAGTGCAAGTGGTTTGAGATCTTTGTTCTTGAATTTTTCTAAAACTCGCAAATATCAAAATTTTCTACTTCAAATGCTTAGTATGGGCTCATCTGGACACATAATCAGGTTTCATTTTTTTGAAAGTGCATAATTTTTTGTCTACTTTCTAGATCTGTAATTAGATTAATCATTAACCATCTATGAAATGAGCATAAGGAAGTATTTCATTATTTATGTTCCAACAAATTGATCTCTGACACTGAAGAACAACCACCTATTAACAAACTTTTGGATATCGTTATATTGAATATTAGTTCAGATTGTTGGCCTATCATTAAAAAGCTCATTCACCCTTATGATATGTGGATAACTCTTTGGAAAGAATATGGAGATCAAATAGTTCCTCCTTTTCTAGAAGACATTCTATAATTGGTCACTTCAGTTATGGTTCCTTCACCTCTAGATGAGATCACACCTCCTAATTCTCCAAGTGCTACTACTCATCTAGTTTCAACCATAGAATTCTTTTGATTTAGAGTAGTAAGAAACATTATGTCTTCCTACTTTAGCTTCATGGGATGACTCCTTCTAGATATTTTAGGTCTATTCTTGGAGTCTCACATTGAAGATGTGAGAAACATCATTGATGATATTCATGTTCTCTTTTTTGAGGTGAATACTTCATCCATAGCAATAGTGATAGGTCTAGAACAACAAGATACACCTTGTCTTCCAGCTCCAACATTAGTGGATGACTTCTTGACTAATATTTTAGGTTTTTTGTGGAGTCACACATAGCATATTTGGGAGACATCATTATGATATACATCTTCTCTTTGATGAAGAAGATCCTTCTTCATTTGTTGCAAGGGCTCTCTCTAACCCTCTTGTCCATTCTCTATATGATCCATCTTCATAGGTTGGTGTGATTGTGGATCCCTATGTACAACAATTGTAGGAGGTCTTTTTATCATTTAAGGAGACAATTAGTTCTTTGGGGCATGTTCTACATTCATCCTTGCTCAAATTGCACATGTTCTTTTTTGAAGTATTGGAAGGCGTGACCATCAATATCAACATAGGGACAGTTTAGTAGGTTTTAGAGATACCATTCATCATGAAGATTCTTTCTACACATAATGGAATCATCTCATTTGTACCTCTTTCATTGTTTCTTCCAAAGGGGAGGAACATTATTCAACAACATTGGATCAACTTCTACATTGGAGCAGCTATCACTGATCAACACTCTACATTTGGGGTGGGGGGGACTACCTTGTCTCTTTCTTCTTCTCTCTTATGGGTGGGACCTTTTCCTCTTTTGGGATAGTTTTCTTCTCATAATTCTCTTTTGTATATACTTGATGTATGTCATAATGGGGGGGTCTTGATTACTCCATCCATCCATGCATCTTGATTTTTCATCTCTTTTTGGGGGAGGATTTTTCCCATGAGGTTTTCCCTCTTTATTTTCTTTATGAGAGATTGCATTGTCTTTTGTACATGGGTACTTAACATGGCCTTGTAGCTGGGACTCATTATGCATTTCATCCTAGCTTAAGTTCATTCCCCTAAGTTGCACTTTAGGGGGGGATTTCGGTGCAAATAAGTATGTACCATTTACAATTTCCTTAAGTTACTTAGGTTAATGCATTATTTTATTATTTCTTAGGTGAGACACTTAGGATTTTGTTTACACTTATGAATTGTCATGTTGACAACACTAGAGTAAGCAACTCTAATTTAGTACATGGTGTCTACAAAACTGGAGTTTGCATAATTAACTGAGTTTTCATGTAGACAACATATATATTCACACCCCTATTTTGGTACATGGTTTCTACACCATAATTTTGTCTGTTACACCTTTGTAGGCTTATCCTCTCATCATCATACTTACTCATGTGCTTAATGGAGGATAATCCACACTTGGTGGACATGTGCCTAGTTATATGACTTATCATGTTGTTGATTCCTAAGCATTCTAGAAGCATTCAAGAGGCCTTTATATACAAGCACTTCTAGTGTAATTTCACATTGAATTTGAATATCATATCATTATTCTAATCATACTCTTTTGGTCTACTATTGTTCTTGTGATTGAGTTTCTTGGTCTTGGGTGAATTTTTCCCTAAGGAAAATTCTTATAGTTGCATCTAATGTCTTATTAATTTTCTTTTCTTTCTTGATAAATGGGGCCTCTAAAGCTTTGCTATTGAAATATTCTTCATAAGTCCTAAAGTGTGCAACTAAAGTATTCTTAGGAAAACTCAACATATAGTTAGCATAATTGACCAAAACCTCCTTTGTGACCTCATGATATGGATATGGAACCCAATAGGTCCTTGGCTTGATTGGATGAATCCTATAATTATTAGTATCAACAATAAAATATAAGGTTTCTTTATGCCTTTATGCTATGGATCCTCAAATTTGATAGTGCTCTTATACTCTCAGTTGAAATTATTTGAATTGACTTTATATTATTCGCCTAAATTATCCTCCTAATTATTCAACACACTCATTGAATTGATAAACAACTGGTCTATTTTCATTCCATTCTTCCTCTTCTATACTAAAAATGTATCAACATAGAAATAAATAAATGTAAGTAAAACACCATATTTGTTATCTTGACATTGGTCCTTTAAACATTCCATATTTACATTTAATTGATTAACTACTATACTTGATAAATCATATGCTTTACCCTCAGTGGTGATTTTGTGTGCTATCCAAAAAGCTCTTCCTGACATATTATTGGGATGGCTTGGCTGATATATCTTATATCCTATTATCATCACTAAAAATCACGTGTCTTCACATTTCACCTTATCTACCTCCATGGATCTCTAATCTAATGTTGTCTTAGTTATTTCCCTCAAATTTTTCATGTTACTCATTCTTAGTGGGCTTTTTTTCCTTGTACTAATAGGTCTATGACCTTGTTAACAATTTACTTTGTAATCTTTACTAGTTTCTCATTGTCTAGCCAAAGTGATCCACCATGTAATCATCTTAGTACATATCTAATCTATTTGTTAGTGAAGACCTTAGGTATATGCACCATATGTGTAAGATCTTGAGCTTCTAGGTGCTTGTAGTCATCTTTTAGTGCTCCATCAACACACAATACTTTTTTATACATCCCTTTGATTCCTACATTACCCAATACATTGTCAATCAATATCTTGAATTCTACTTTTGGTATTTTGTTAATGCTCACAAAAAAAGGTTTTTTAGGAACAATTACTACTTTCTTATAATTTATTTTTTGCTTAAGATATGTTATAAATAGAGTAGTTTCCTTCTACAAAATTTAGGATACAAACAACTCTTTGGAAATTCTTTCCTTTTAGCATTTGTAGTAAAGTATTTCAGAATTATTTACACTTAGTAACTTTTGAAAGAAAGATATTGAATGAATTACCTTTTTCATGTACTTATAGTCTAAAAGGTAAGTAAATGGTTAATTATATTAATGCATTTACAATAATAACTTTTCTTTGATAGAATTTACCATTTTCCTTATTGATAACATTATACTTTCTTATTCATCACACTTCTATATCTTTTAGGGGACACAATAGAATATTACCTCTATTAAAATTCCTTGAGAAATATTCCTACTACCTCAACTTCTTGACTTGAATTTGGTTGTTTGTTGTTAAATACGCCTCTGTCTTGCTTTCTTGATCCATACTTGTCTAACATTGTTCTTTGTTGTTATAATTTCCATATAGTTTGTATCTATATATTTTTGGTATCTACATGCTTTTGTTGTATGACCATATTTAAAACAAACAAAACATGATACACCTATTGATTATGCACCCATGTTTATGTTTATGAACCTACACTCTCTTTCCATATGTCCAAGATTTCCTGAGTTATTGCATTGTATGTTTCTTGGTTTCCTTGTCGGTGATGTTCCATTGCTATATTTTCCAACTTCATGATCAAATATGTTGCAATTATAGTAAAGACCCATAAATATTCTTTTTATTGAAGTGCTTGATCCTCTCATTTTGTAGTCTCTTATTCTATGTCCAATTTTTTTATAGGTATAGCAGTAGCCATTAAAAGATTCTTCGGATGAGGTATATGATGGTCTACTCTTACACACATTTTTTGTATGTCCCACCTTTCCATAATTATTTCAAGTAGTTTTCTTATACTAGTTATTGATTAGTTGAGACATTATTTATGCACCTATTTTGGATGATTCACTAATTTTAAATTTTGTTGCTATTGATATAGGCAAGTCCAAATTTATCACCTAGTTTCCTTTTCCATTTTAACTATTCATCAATCTTCTTCATGCTTAGGTCAAACTTAGTAAGCTTTTCATTTACCTCTTTTTCTATCTTTAGTTTCTTTGTCAGATCCTCCACTTCCTTTCTTAATCTTTCATTTTCAACAAAGATTTTCCAATTTTCCTTACTTTTATCACTCATGTAATGATTTAGTCTATTGTCTTCACATTGTAATTTAAGGAAAATCTTATCAAGTTATCTTTAATTCCTTTTTCTAGATTTTTCTCATTAGCTTCAAATTTTTCCTTATCATCATCAAGAGTTTTCATTTTTTCTAGTAAATTAGCCATTCTGAAAGCTTGACTTTCAAGTTCCCATTTAGCTTCTTGTAGAATTTCCTCTAGACTAGTATTTCTTCCCTATAGATCAATTAATGTAGCATCAACTTCCTCAGAAATTGTAATATTCCGGAAGAGTTCATCATGATCCTCAAAACTATTTGTAATATTTTTGATAGTTCCTTCCTCTTTTCAAATGAAAATTTTAATTTTCTTTTAAGTTCATCATTTTGGGACATAGCTTCATCTAAGGCTTCTTTAAGTTGCTTTCCCTTCTTGTACCTTTCCATTTTCCTAGATCTAATCTCAAGTTGTCAAACTTATTTCATAGAATAAAGCTCTAATACCAATTATTAAATATAGATTGGAAAGGTTAAGTATTTGGGGGGGGGGGGGGGGGGGGGGGGGGTGAATTAGTAATTAAGGAACTTCAACATTCTTACAATGTTTTAACTAATAAACTATTTCAACATTAATCCAATAACTATTAAACATAATTGCTAATGAAATTTTGAAATTTTTAAACTAATAACTATTAAACATAATTGCTAATTAAGGTTAAGTATATGGGGGGGGGGGGTTGAATTAGTAATTAAGGAACTTCAACATTCTTACAATGTTTTAACTAATAAACTATTTCAACATTAATCCAATAACTATTAAACATAATTGCTAATGAAATTTTTAACTTAAAATTTCATACAAATGAAAGTAAATAACACATAAGAGAAATACATACACACAAAACACATATATTTGGTATCATGGAAACCCTTTGTCAGAGAGAAAAAATGCAGTGGGGATGGAAACCACAACTTTTCACTATAGTAAAAAAGGTTTCTAATTAGGATTACAATAATTATTCCTTCTAAGAACTTACCCTATGAGGATTGATTGATACATTATTAATTTTAATATAAGTCTATTAAGACTACTTTTCTAAGACATTTTATCCTACCTAGCTAGGAAATCACCTTGTTATAGGATTTAATAAAAGTTCATACATAAACATAATTGTCTTGTAAAACACTTTACAAGTATTGTAGAAAACTAATTAAGTATTTGTACAAGATAAATTGAGTTGTTTCTTTCTTCTTTCTTAATCTTTTTAGATCCATTAGTTCTTCTATTCTTTCTCTATAATGATCTCTTTTAATATTTTTTGTTCATCATTTCCTCTTCTACTACATTTTTCTCTGCATAAAAATTCCTTTATTATCTCATCCTTAATTTATAACCCTACACACAATCCTAACCTTAGATCTTAGGGCTAAAATCATTTTTCACCCTATTATTGACTTCCAAACAAAACTTCTCTTGTAAGCTTCTAATAGTGTAGGATACCTGATAACTATACATATACTCCAATAGTAACTTTTCCTTATTAATACCAATAGTGAATAGGCTTATCAAGTCAATCTAATCAATTTAAATATTTTGGCATCAGTGAAAAAAAAATCATCATGCTTGTAAAATGAAAATGCAACTGATATCCTTTTGAAAATTCCAACATTCACCAATTGAATAGATCGAAAGGATGTTGTGGAAGAAGAATGAATGTAGAAGAACTTCTTTCATGAAAAGCTCCACAATCACCAATGAAGATATATAGATCTTGAAAGGTTGTGGCATGCCAATGGAAGATATTATGAAGTCCCCAAATTAACTCCTTAAATATCCTTGAAAGTATCTAAAATGAAAGAGATATCCTCTCCAATGATTTGTAAAAGAATCTTCTTGAACACACTTGAAGATGGCTTGAATGCTTGAGTGCCTATGCATGAAAATGATAGATGTATGTATGATAATTGTAAAGGATGATGTATGAAATGGATGTAAATTATGCAAATAAATGGGTTTATAAAGGGCTCAAAGTAAACTTTTTTTTTCAACTAACCATCTAATTCAAGATTAACACCTCAGATCAACCTAGACACAAGGCTTTAGAAGGTGGACAAAAAATGTGTCTTAAGAAGGGATACTAAATTTCATAAAGGATGTAATGAATGATAAGAGAAGCATTCCATACTTGATTCCCAGGTTTAGAACCTCCCAAGAACCCCTTAGTGTCCCAAAAAAGGTCCCAGCTTTGGAAATTAGGTGCAGATCTGAAGAAAACATAGTTTCAATAAGGAAAAGAGATTTTGAGTGATTAAAGGAAGGAAAGGGAGGACACAAGTAAATAGGTTCTACCTTGATATTTTTATCATGAAATATGAAAGACAAGGAGGATCTATTAGCTCCTACCCTAATTTCTTCTAGGAGGAATGAACATAGATAAGAAGAAATGAGAGAATATGAATTAAATGCAAGTCTAGAATTAAATCTCACTACATAGGTGTCGAATCGTCATTAAATCAAAGTGATTCCAATTTAAGATGTTATGTAGTACAAGGCATGTGTATCCCTAGAGGAGATGACCAATCCCCCAAAAAATAACAACACAAATAAACAAGATACAATTGAAAACAAGATTGTTATTAACAACAAATATTGGATTACATCAAATAAACCACATACATGCCAAGCTATAAGACCTTCCTAGTTACAATCAATACATTCCAAATTACAAACCAAACTTGTAACTCTTTAGCTATCCTCTTTCTCTACTCAACTAGGGATAACTTTAAAAAACTCCCCTTTGGAAAAAGGTATAAAATCATGATGAATCCAACATTATTTTAGGGGGAAACAATTAATTTCTATTGGAATTTTTTTTTTGAACTAGGAAAAAAATTAATTTTATTGCCTATTTTGTTTCCATCATATGAAAGTTATGTTAAACCTTGGAAAAAATTTAATTATTGAAGAAAATTGTAATCAAAAGTACAAATATCTAGAAACCATAATTTTATATCATCTAAAATACAATAAACCTTTTTAATAACTATTAGATTATCCTAAATTAATAGTATAAATCCCATTTCAGGCCAAAATGTTAAAGGACAACATGTTATAGAGAATGTCTCCAAAATAATGATACTTATCCAAACTCATATATATTTTACGCCAAAGACTAAAAAGATAAAAACTTATGTGGAAAGTCTTCAGAATAAAGGCATGTGGATAGTCTATGCACTTAACATATAGTCTAAAGATTTAACACATATTGGTGAATGTTTCCATTGAGTAAGGCAAGCCTCAAAATTTTTAGGTGAAAATATTTGATTTATTGTATGGAAAGATTAAACTCCATTGGTGAAGTCATCACCAAAATAAAAATAATTATGTATTATTATTGGCTATTTGTCTAAGCATGGGATGCAATTTTCATAAAGTGTGGGATACATGACCAACCCAAAAGTGCAATTTTATTTTTCCAAATTCAAGGTCACCAATGAATGAAATTATGCCTTACAAGGCTCAATTGCATTACATATATAGCCATCGGGACATACTTGTCAGCTTTGAGTTTACAATCTCTAATTAAGGAAATATGTTATAAAATATAGGATTTAACCTGAATAAATTAATTAAAATATATATAATACAATTTAAATCCTTCCATGGGCTTAGATATAGGTCCATGTTCTACCCAACTATCAATATCCATGAACACATAAGCTATCTCTTAAATATAGAACCTCGCAAGAGAAAATACCATACATAATATGAAGAACAACATAGGAAATCAACACCCAAGGAGGTGAAGCATGATTTTCACCAAGTGTAAAATTAAATTCTTCAAACATAGGATGATGATCTATGATAGGTCTATAATAAGAGGCCAAAACTGAAAAATTTAGAAAGGGAAAACAAGTGTTTGCCAAATCAAACTATCATATAGGTAACTCAAAAAACTATATAAAAAATGAACAAATATCTTTTGGGGAATGTAATATTTCCAACAACACAAGGATGCTCCTACATCAAGATGTTACATTTATACCTCACTTTAGTGAGAGTACGGATTCAATATAAACTCTTGGTAAAAGTAGAGAACAAGGCATAAGATAATCTTGTCATAATCAAGGAGAAAAATAATCCATCAAGCCCCCTAGGGATTGAGTCTTTGCTAATTCCAAGATGATTATAAGAGAGAAATCACTAACTAAGAGAAGTAGAAAAAGAAGAAATATGATTAATTAGTCCAATTATAAGTGTACATATCATTGTGAACCAATCAAGAAAGAAGGAAAAAATAAAAATGAATTAACTATGTATGTAACTTAGCATATTTAAACTTAAATGTGTTACCTATCTATATGACTTAGCATATTTCAAAGTGTAGAAGAAAGAGAGGCCCAATCCTAAGAATTCTCACTTTCTCAAATAAATCAAAGGTGTACATGGAGAAGCCATTCTTTAGGATTATGAATAATCCATGAAGGGATTCACAAGTGTATGTATAAGCTATCAAGCTAGTGGATAAGTAAAAAAGTGAGAAGAGCATATGCCTTCAAGTTAAAGTCAGCACTTTAAGAAGAGAAATGGATTTAATAGAGTATGCATATATCCACTTAGAGATGTCTAAACTACAAAATTCCTCCAAAAGAAAAAATACCAATGGAAATGATTATGTGACATGTAGAGAGCACAAAAGGCATCTACTAACATGGGGGTCAGTATGATCATGAGGTATAATTGTTTGAAGCCTTATTAGGAAGAAAGATAAAAAAAGGGGGGGGGAGGGTGTTTGAATCAAGATCTATAATTTTCTTAACAAAATATTAGATTACCTGTAATCACTCCTAATTCATCTCATAAATTAGATTGTACACCATGTAAAATTGTAAAAATAAAATAGAACTAACTATGCATCTCATCCATCAACATGAAAAGTAAATGAAAACATATAGCATAAAGATTTTGGTTACCTAAAAACCCTCCAATATAAAGGTAAAATTGGGGTGGGGATGACACCCACAAATCCTCACTAATGCAACAATAAAGTTTTCTTGTTACAACTATAGTATTGATCACTTATGATGATCTACCCTACAAGGGGTTTTATCTTATTAAGATCTTTACAAGACTATTAACTCTACCTTGATTAAAGGATTTAAACTTACAATGAACTAAGTACTATGTTAGGAGTTTTAATTAGGTTTATGTAATGCCCCGCCTAGAGATCCTTGGAACAAGGATTCAATATAAGCCAAGATTTTTATTTTTATTTTTACAAGTATGAATGCACATGACAACATCATATAGGGATCACAAAGATTGCAACAGAACACTTACACCATAATTCTGGCAACCAACAAATCTCTAAATGCCACTACCAAACTGACACATGCAAACAAAAGCCAACAACAACCATGCACAAGATGAGGGCTCAAAGAAAAAACCACACATCAACAAAACACCAAGCCAAGGTAGAATGTAGAATCCTAAAATTTGGCTAAGTCTGAAATCGTAAAGCTTGAAAATTGGCTAAGTCTAGATTTTTGAAGCCCTAAAATTTCCTAGAATCTTTATCTTATCTCTGAGAGGTCTGAAACCTATCTCAAAAGATTCATCTCATTTATTAAAATATATCTTAATTATAAGGAATTATATATATGTTCCTTATGTTGGCTTCTAATTTAAAAGTTTTGAAAATGACCAAGAAACCAGACGAATGCATCTAAGGCTAGTAATTTCCTATGATGAATGCACCTAACTACAGTCGTGGGCCAACTTTAAGGCATAATTCCTTCTTCACTTTAGGCTCTACAAGACCTAAGTGGGTGAACCTTAGATTCAATTAATACTATACCAGTGCAAAAACATATCCCTAAATCTATAAAGCAGATGAAAACCCCTTATATCTCCTAAAGCCTTATGCAATAACAAAGAAATGTAGTAGCTAATTACAACTCTACAAAATGCACATGTTGAGTGAGGGTTAAACTTCAATAATTCTTCAAGATAAAAGGGTAAAACACGTTTGAATATAATGTTGAATTCAACAAAACCTCAGATATGAACCAATAAGACCTAATGATCTTGTAAACTGATCAGTGCCTTAACTATTGGGCAAATCTATGTCTCAAAAACACACATATGGATATTTGATACCTATTTGTATCTTCAAATATCTAATCTATCCATTTAACTTGTAAATAGACATCTATGCTCAATCTGAACCTCATTCTTACATGATATCATCATTAGCAAACTTGCAACCCTGTTGATTTCCTTGAAGCATTTACATAACCCTTTGAGTTACAAGAAACAATGAAATAACATACAACTTTAAGGAACTGCAACTACAACCTAAGCTCTATGTCAAAGCTTATAAAACATTGAAGATCACTGATGAAGGAGACAAGATTCAAGATGAAACTCAACCATCTGTTGTTCTTTGTATTAATTTCCTTGAAATTATACATTCATATGCATGAAATGAAAACACAAAAAACACCTAACAGATTTGAACTATCTGTATTGTCCTTCCTAATGCTATTCATACAAGAGAGAATATGCTGAAGAAAATGGTTTCATAGTAGAACACTGGAACCCTGCCAGTATTACCTAGAGAAAACTGCCAACCCCTTCAAAGAATGAAAAATAGAAAGATATAAGAGAACATGAATTCCTGGATCTGATCTATGCCTAACATGTGTCCAATTGGAATTCAATCTTTTGTAACTAAATAACCTCTCTTCCTTCTCCCATTTTGATCTAATTTGGTTTCATCATTACTTGCAACTGATTTGAAAATATCCTCTATTGAATGATGAAAACCTTTTGAGTCACCAAAATCTAAAAACCCACTGAAAATACTGGTGAAATTCGAGTTTTTACTGACTTAAAAGTGATTAAAATCAATCCAAATTGAATTTCCACTACCTTTTACCCACATTCAAGTCATTTCTTTGTTAAAAAATTAGTTCTGAACTTCCTCACCTGAATATAGTTACAAACTGGAAACTTGAGAGAAATCCTTGTATAACGTGAACAGATGGCTTCTTGTGTGAAAATGAACTCTAGAATCAGAGAGTTCATCTTCTCCTAATTTTGGTGATATATAATATTGCTATGTTCATCTCTCAAAAACCCCCAGAATATCAGTTTGAAAAATACTCCCCTGGAAGGGCTCTGTGACTTACAATTGAATTTTAAATTCTCAAAACATTTAAAATGTTCTAAAGTTCATACTTTAGACTTAATCTCCCTTTGAATTTAAAAAAACAATCTGAATGCACATTCATTTGAAAAAATAATAAAATATTATTTTTTATGATTTCCAAATTTTCCCCTATCCTTTGAATCTAGGGTCAAACCCCTATTGACCAGATGCCACATGGTAGTGTTTGATTGGCCTAGACTCATGCATCATTTGCCATGTTAGGGCCACTGGGCCCTTTTCCATGTGGTGCATGCTTGCAATCTTGCATTCCTTAAGTCTCGAGCACTTCAATCTTGTGGGGATGCGCACGTCATTAGATTTGCCACGTGGCAACATCCTGTGAACCCATTTGAAACTACTCCTTTTGGCACCACCTCATCACATGTGGGACTCACTTACCACATGTCAAAATTGTGCATTCTCACTTTGTTTAATTGGTGAGCATCTTCTTTGCAAAATTGTGCCATTTGCACAATCTTGACATGTGGTGCAATCTCAACACATCTCTATTTTTAGCACCATGTCAGCCCACTTGCACATTTGTTTAAAATTCTTCCTTGGGTGACCTGACAACTATCCTCTACTTGCGGGCCCCATGTGTGGGCTTGGCTCTCACAAAAGCCATTTGTCTTTACACATCTAACATTGCATGTGGAATTCTATTTAAAGCCCTTAATAGTAATTTACTTGGTGAATGTGGGATAAAGGGTTTGAATTGTTTTCCCCTTTTCATTCTCTGTGCAACTCAAATCTGGCCCTTTTTTATGTGTGGATGTTCCTCACTAGCTGCTCCTTTTTTATGCATGGGGTCTCATTTTATTTTCCCATCTCCTCCTTGCAATGGGTGACTTCCATTTCTAACACCATGGCTATTTCTTCATGGGCTATGACTCTTTGATGAGAACTGATTAGTGATTAATAGGTTACCACAGGAAACCTCCTCTTTTTATGCTATGGCCTAGCTTTAACTAAGCTCTTTTTTCATTGATGTAGATGCTTCTTCAGTGATTTAATTGTGTCTTTATTTTTCTACCCTATTATCTTTCTCAAAAAAATGGCCTTGCATTTAGAGCAAGGCATTCTTTATGTTGGCATAGGGTGTTCTTTATATATGCTAGTGGCTTTTGTTTTCCTTGGTTTGTGTAGGGTCTCTTTTATTCAGCATTGAAATCTTTTTTTCTCTAGCCCCGAACTCCTCTTTCCTCTTGACACTACCACCTTCTTTTGTTTATTGTGTAGATTCCTCTTGCTTTGCACTGAATGTGTCAAATTCTTAACACCTTTCCACTAGAACTTTTCCCTATGCTTTAACTATGGCCTCCATGCTACTTATAGGCATGGTTACCTCCTTCATTCCTATGCATGGGTCTGTTGCCTATTATCTATGAGTTTTTTCTCTTACTTAATGCATTTTCCCTTTGTCTTGCTACAACGGTAGCTTCCAAAGTCCCTTGTTGTTCATGCCTTGAATATCCTTCAAAATGCAATGGCCTTCCCCCTTTTTAGGGTGCCTCTTCTCAATGTTCTACCATGGTTTTTTTGTGGCTCCCTCTTCAAATGTGGAGCTCTTCCTTTCATTGCTACCACTTTGTCTTCATCTTAGCCAACTGCTCTCTTTCTACATGTGGTCGATTGTTTGGATGTTTTATTACACAAATTCCCTCCTTTGAGTTTCTTAGTGTTTAATGCTATTGACATGGAGCTCCTTTATCCTTACTTCACAAAGATTGATTAAATAGACAAAACAAAATTGCACAAAAAAATTCTTGGGTACCCCATTACTATGAGACTCCTCATTCGGTGCCTTCCACTTGTCAACTAAAGATAAAATTTTCTTATTGGATCTTAACATTAGTGCAGTTACAATTGGTCTTTTTACTATGCATATCTTAGAATGAACCTTTACTCCTGACATCTGGAAAGAAGATCTTTTAAAAATTCTACTAAATGTGGCTTCTTTCACAATTTTCAAAGCTCCAATGTCCTCAAAGGTAACTAGAATATCACTAGGCGAAGTCACACCTCTTAAGAGCCTCTTTTCAAACTCATCTTTAGTAACAACATTCTTTAGAGATGTCTTAGAACTTCATGACTCATTTTGGAACTCATTTTGGATTCCCCGTAATATGTTAATCCCATAATGAATATTTTCATTAGAGCTAGCAAGTTTTCGATCCTTAAAACAAGGTTGTGCATTATTCATGAGGTAGTGACTCAAAAATCATCCAACAATTCTCTCTACACTTTCATACCTTTTTGGAAGAAGTGGTCTATTCATGATTCATCATGAATAGACCCCACTCATTGCCTTGATCTTCCATAGTTAACTTTCATTTCCTAACATTCATTAATCTGACATAATTAGCCAAGCTCCAAAGTGGGTCCAGCTAAAAAAAAATTCATTTCCAAACACCTGAACTGCTAATTTGATCTACTAAGATCTTCAAACTAACTAAAAAATAAAATGAGAGTTGAATTATGATCATGAATAGACCCCACTCATTGCCTTGATCTTCCATAGTTAATTTTCATTTCCTAACATTCATTAATTTGACATAATTAGCTAGGCTCCAAAGTGGGTCCGGCTAAAAAAAAATTCATTTCCAAACACCTGAACTGCTAATTTGATCTACTAAGAACTTCAAACTAACTAAAAAATAAAATGAGCATTGAATTATCCTTAAAAACTCATTTTTACCCTTTACTACCAACTATTGACTTCATGCTAGGAGGTCTATTAATTGGCCTTAAAAATTGATCCGAACCTTTGAGCGGGCTTTGAAATCAAACACACTAATTCTTTGTTCTGCACACTTTTATCTCGTCAAATCTAGTCTCATGAGGAATTTGGGGTCAAAAGATATTGACTATCAAAGTTGACTTCTCAGAACTACCTGCACATAAACATGTTAGAAAATAGTAAATCATGTTTGGATTTGGCTTTGAAAACTAGGCAAACGTACACTTAGGGAAACAAAAACTAGGGTGTTGGTTTACTGTCATGAGAAGAGTATAAATCTAAAATTTGGGCTCATGATGAATAACTCAATGCATTTGGTGAGTGGTCAAAGTGAGCTACCTAGATTTTACAAACTAGAAACATTGACAAAAAGCATTTTTTGCAAATGGAAATGACTTGGAAAAGTGTGCAAACGGATTCATCAAGACTTGAAAAATGACACACTTCTAGTATTTTTAGAGGAAAAAATAGTGGTACAATCCATTCAATCTTACCAATCATGAATCTCAAGGTATAATGTCATGAATAGGAGTTCCAATAAATCTGGAAATGATGACACCCATAAAAAGATAGAAATTGCATTTGGAATTGCGTTTGAAAACTGATCAAATGGATTCATCATAACTTAAAACTTGACACATAACAAGTCTCTAACATTTTTAATGCAACACAATAGGAATTTCAAAATTTTTATCGAATATTCAAAAGTTATAACACATCAAATAGGGCTTCCTAGAAATATGTGCAAAGTACATCAGCATGAAAATAGTAACTGACCAACTTTGAGGGATTCAAAACCTAGTCAAATGGACTCGAAATGACTCAAAATATGAAACATAAGCTCTTAGGTATTTATAATAGATAATCCCAAAGTGGTTAGTCATGAAAAATTTCTAGGTGCAAGATATTCAGTTGCAAACATAGCCTCCTATCGCTATTTGACACTTTGGGTAAAATGCAGATTTGAAATTTGCTCAAAATGAGAGTTCACAGAATGGCTTAGAATGGTGATTTAACTTCATGGAACATGTAGATGCACTAAATGGAAGGTGTTAGAAAAATTAAAAACCTCTTGGGGATCAAAGGTACAACGAGGGATAATCTCATTAAAAGCATTTATAGGGCTTGATTTTCTCAACAGTGCTCAAAATTGGGACTTCAATTTTGAGTGCCAACACCTTATACTTAAATGATATATTTTAAACCCTAACAAATAGACTACTGAAAAAAACACAACAAAAATCAAAAAGCAACTCCATAGGGTTGAAGAACACCGAAGAGGGTATCCAAATCAACTCTCAAAAAGTTTGAACCAGACTGAAAATTGCTTGTTGCCCACTCACATAGGATTTTACAAAAACCACGTGATACTTCAATACAACATAGAAAAGTATCGTGTGACATTTCTAAAGAAGGAGGGTGACACTTTTAGGGACTGGGTGATACTTCTCCCAAAGGAATGCAACACTTTCAAGGTTTTGTACGACATTTCTCACAATGAGGTGTGATACTTTCTAGTATTGCGTGATATTTCTCCAAGAGGCGATAGAAATAACATCACAATAACTGAACAACCAAACTAAGTACATGATTCCTCCCAACCAACAATAGCATCATAAGACCATCATGGATCCTAGCCATCCCCCACACGTAACATCCCAAGCCACTGATCAAATTGTTAGTACTTATTGTAATAGAGATGTCACTACTAAACCATGCTACAATATAAGCATAAGGATATCTAACATGCTAGTAGTAAAGCATAAGATAATCCTACAAGGTAGATAAAATCACCTATCAAATTCTAACCAATAAGTAATAGATAATCTAATACAACAATTCACAACATCTAGTCATATGCTAAACATCATAATATGGGAATGCATCAAATAAACTAACATTAGCTGAACATGATATCCAAGCATTTTGATGAAAGCATAAATCACAAGAAAGCATACTTCAAAACCTGAGGCATCAAGTGAAAAAATCCAGCAACGGTTGCACTAGGTTAAGAGACCATCACTGTACATCAGTCCCTAGTAGCGATAGAGGTAGCTACACCTCCGAACCATGTGGAACCTATTGGTCCACACCTATTGTGCTGATGGAGATAAAGATCCAACCATGAACACACATAAAGTAGAACATCCAAGGCTAACACTCACACCAGACAGTATAATGGTTGTAACCAAGAACCTAAGACAAAGCAAGGAATATAGGTCTTGGTTAGACACTCAATAGGCTACTAAGTAGGGGTTGACATCATGGAGAGTCGGTTGGCATGAAAAAGCCCAAGCCCAGACTTGTGTAGATTCAACATCCCTCAACAGAAAGGCTCTATCACCCCACATTTTTATTATCTTAAGTTTTTATTACCACTTACACATTTTATTTAGTTATCACTTATATAAAAACTTCCTCCTCCAAACCTTTGGGCACAATGATCACCAAGTTGTGGGATAGAAGCCCCCTCCATATGCTACCCTACTCTACCCATGCTCATCCTATGACAAGTGCCTGTGGGCATGCATACTCCCATCCCAACCCCAATGATCATAACTTTCGAAAGTACCACGAAAGATCAGGCCTCTCAAGTCACTTGAAAAATGTATGTGCATTTACTCATGTGTGGCACACCACCATCATGAAGATCAAAACACAAGGATAGGATGAGAACACAATGCAAAACAAAACATCCAACTGAAAGCAACTCAAGAGGATGAATTCTACACAAATCCCAAAGCATTGAAAACCATACATCATGAAATCACTCTACTAACCTTAATTTGGGAGTATGGATTCTACACGAATCTGAATGATGCAACAAGACCAAACATCACGAACTCACTCAACCAGCCTCAATCCAAGAGTATCGATCCTGCACAAATCCTAGTGTCCATGAAACAATAACAAAGGTCCAAAAGAAACCATAAAATCGGGTATAAAGTCACTCAACAAACCACAGTGTTAGGAGTACAAATGAAACACACACCCCAATGCAACATAAAATGCAATAGTGGTCTAACTAATATCCAAATAGATCATCAAGGTCCATGACCCACATTGTGCCAATAAAACTTGAGAAAATAGGGCGGCACACAAAACAAGGTAAAAACTCCAAAATTTTGAAAAAAAATTCAAAATTAAAACCCATTTGGCCTTTGGGCACAAAAATTCCAAAAATCCAAAAATAATCAAGTTCAGACACCATATGCAAAAATGGATAGCATAATAGTGTAAAACCCCAAACTCTCATCCTGAAAAATAGGGAAATGCTCATACCTGACCAACTGGGTAGAATCAACATACAAAAATGGAAGGGAACACTAGTTCTCAACCTTCAAACAAATGGCTACCAAAAATAGAAGTTGAAATGGAGCACAAACAATAAAATAAGAAAGCCTTACCTCACAGCCAAAAGGAAAAAACAAGAATTTGAACCATATAAATAAATAGCTCATAGAAGCAACTGAAAATCCCGACAATCCAAGGTTTCCCTAAGCTAGATCCAATGAGCTCAACCTCACGATTATCCCATGCCCGTAGCTCTCATAATGAACAAAATAGTAAATCCTCATGAAGAGGATTTTGGGTTTTACTCTCCAACTTTCTAATTCAAAAGTGAGAATTGAGGAATTAAATTCCTTTTTGGATATTTATTCACTTTTTGAATGAATAATTGACTAGCGAAAACAACCAGCCAACCCAGTTAAACCTTGAATCGACCCAAATGAAAAGAAGCTATTCCTATAAATAGGAATTCATCTATGGAAAAGCTACCAAAAATTAAAATAAATTAATTAAAAAGCTTGAAAATCCGAAAACACAAAAATTACCTTAACAACTTTTGCAAAAATGCGAAACTCTAAATGTACAAACACGCTCACTGATCTAATCACATAATGCAAATGAGTTCAGATTTAAAAATCACCAAAAGGTTTAATTAAATAGTTAAAATAAGGATACGTCGATCATATAGGGATGACATTGGTAAAATATGAATAGTTGAATCATTAACTCCATGTGCCACTGTTAGGGATATAAATCCTACACACTAAACAACATGATCAAGTGCAATTGCATATAATAACACAGCCAAAGCAATAAATGCATTAAATCACCTAATTTAACCATTTATTTAATTATATTAAAATAATCTATTTACATCACTCATGTTCACATAAAGCATAACAATGCAAGAATGAAGTAAATAACCATAGCATTAAATCCATCACCTAACATAATCAGAGGTATGTCCAAATACTAGAGAACCAGATCTCATCATAAAACACATTGTCATCTCAAAATGGCATCATCATGCAAAATGATCAACTGAATAGCATATCAATCCAAAATCTATGATACTGAAATTAAGGTATAACATCTAACCCTTAGGTCCTCTCAAATGTAAAACATAAGATAAGTAAAAAATAGCTCTCATATCAAAATATTTCAAGGTAAATGTTTGCAACACATAACCAATGAATCCAACACAAAAAGTCCATTTCTAATTATTTAAGAATTTAATAATGGTTGATTAAAGAACAACAAAAAGGAACTTAAAACACCTAAGTAAACATAGTCATAAACATGACTAACCACTGCTACAAGAATGTAGTCCAATGTAGCATGGTAAAAAGTACATAGTGCAATCTCTACACACATCTCAAGGTAATCATAGAACAACCACATGATACCACATTGATCTTGGTGACCAATTGCGCAAAACTCAATGAAACATAAATCACATCATAATCTCACAACTCAACCAAAGCATAATCAAGGCAATTGATACATAAACATACATCAGATCACCTCTACAGTGTAGACCACTCATGTTCACAATCATGATCCATCACAAAAAAAGATCAACAAGGTCACATCCATCAGGATGACTTATAGAAGTTAAATGGGAGACGCACTACATCATCCCCCCCAAAGACTAGGCTTACTCCTCGAAGCCTACAATCCAAGAATAGAAACCAAAAACACACCAAGAGAAAAATAAAAATTGAGCAATAGGAATGTCTCTAAAAACTCTCCACAAGTCAAACCAAATCACTCCAACATTCTTAAACCATCACACCAACCTAAAATAGGTCAACAACAAGAGAAAGGTGTCACACTGACACATGGTCCTCCAACAACGAACCTTCTATGTGCAAGGAAAAATCCATCAAGCCATAAAGTCAACAATACAAGGCAAGGAAAAACCTACTCTACCTAGTCAATAGGTGCCCAACTATGACATGCACCAACTACATGACCACAAATCAAGGTCAAAACACAACACACTTCAAACAAGAGTTGGAATTATGGGGAATAACCATCCCAAATTCCAAAGAATACTATCATGTCACACATGATCATTCTAGAATTCATGTAAACTCACCCTTAGAACAAAGTGGATGATAGTTTACCAATAAAATTATGCACTCCAAAAAGGATACTCACCACTACCAACCACCAAGCATAGGACCACAACACCCCTCCAAAGGAAAAAACCTCAACTACCACTGGGAACTGGGGTTACAAAACCCAACCAGACAAGGTATCACCTTCTCGCAAGGTTTCAAAGAACTCCACCAATGGACAAAATCATGTAAAACTTCATACCAACTCTAAAGATGGTAACTTGTGTCCAACAATACCATGCCCCTCCAGCACCATGCTAAGAAAACTACACCCAACTTACTACTAAACTCAATCTCTAGCCTTAAGTCAACGGTTAATGAGAAAACTTGATTGAGAAAATCGACATGAAGATATAAGCTTAGGGAGAAGGATACTATAGAATATTAGGACTGAGAGGGAGTAACTCTCAACCTCTGCACCAAATCAGCCCAAGATGCATTAGGGAACTCACAATTCCACCAACCATCAACATACTCAACAAAAAACACTAACTAAGCTAGTGGCATAACCACACTAGCTACTCTCACAAGAGGAAAAAGGATATGGAGATGTGCCAAAGTCAACATCTAGAAAGGAGGATCTAGACTCATCAAGAGTTGATTCACTCCCAAATGACAAAGCAACATCAACCTCAAGCAAGGGACACTCACAAGCCACACTTCACCTCACAAGGGTGGGTCAGTGCAATAGGAACTACACAAACCCAAGCACAAACTCCAACAAGTACCTAGTAGGTTATGAAGACAAGATAACTCTTCCATTATGAATAAAATGAAGAGTTAAACTTTTCTAATGGCCATAAATATGATATGTCATGCTTGAATTAGCCTCTAATCAAAAAGGTACTCAGAACATTGATTAGCAACTCTAGAAGTGTGAAAGAGTTTCTTGTTGTTCCCTAGGTGAAATTTCGCATTAGCACAATCTCACGTGAAGTTTCTTAGCAACCCAACAAGAAAGTGCAATGAACTAGGTGAGAAAGTGTAAGATCACCAATTTCTCACATGAAACTTCAAATCAACACAAAAACTACCTTCACTCTAGAGGCCATAACTATAACATCTAGACTCCGATTGACTCCCTTCAAAAGGTGTCAAAAAGATATCGACAAGGACAACAACAAGATAGGTCTAAGAGAGTTCTAAGATCTAAGAGTTTGAGTCACCACTCAAAACCAAACCAAAAAAGTAAAAAAAAACAATAGTCTTGGTTACCAAGACAAGTGATGGACAAAATGTCCAAAACCACTCAAGAACACACATGCCAAAAACAACATAAGACAAGGAATGAAAGGTAATACACACACTAAAAACCATCATTACTTCTCTTTCATAATTTCATTAATCAAACATACATGAGTACTAAATGCATAATGAAACTAAAAGGTTTTCAAAGCAAGGGTTCAAGAATCACCATCAAAAAAGTATATATCTTTCAATCTCTTTAAAGAATAACATTGCATTTGCTAATCTTTTAAACCATCCAATTACATTAAAAAATTTAAGTCTATCAAAGACACTCTAGTATTTTCTCCATGATATTATCCCTTGAACTTACTACCAGAGGTTCAAGATGAACATGATAGAGTCACAACACACAATTGGGTAGTAGCTAAAACACATCCAGAATAATCATCATGAAACATAATCAAAAAGCACAAATGGGGGAATTGCTGATTCCAATAGTAAGCATCAAAAAGAGCTCATTTCAACAATAAGTCAAATGTGACAACTATCACAAAGAGAATGATAGATAAATTTTGATGACTATTCCAAGAGAGGAAAATATTTAAAACCAATGCTAGCCCAACAACATGAGGAAAGTACCTCTAGCCAAATAAAATAAAGCATCAAAGTAATCACATTACAAGTGATGACTAAGTATACTCACACAAGAGGGATAAATCACCACACAATGCTAAGGAATACATCATCCTAGCAATGTTAGAGAACACACTCACACACATCAAGTAGTACACCATTAGTAACCTCATGCATATGTAGAAAACAATAATTTCCATGCAATGCAACATTTAGATATCCATGAAATTAATACAATTTTTCACAAGCTTATGAAGCAAACAGATTGGGGACTTAAGTCATTAACCCAAGGATATAATGCAAACCTATTTCTTTGCAATGATTCACAATAAACACTCATTTCTCAATGAAAAGAACCATTTCATTACTAAAATGACAAAATAAAGAATCACAAATAAGATTCATCTATTTACTTACAATAAGGAGAAAATAAGGAACAATGCACCTAACTCCATAAGGAGAACAAAAGAAGGCACTCAAAGCCAACACATGGACACCAATCAATGGTTCCATCCAAAAAGGGTCACACACATGCAACCAACCAAGAAGGCAGACCGATTCTGCTAAGAAAACTAAGAAGACTCATTCCCTTCTCCACATGTTGATCTAGTTGTATCTATTGGACAAGAAAGTCCATCACAAGTAGATACCAAAGCAACAAAGATCACAAGTTTTCACCAAGATACTCACACTCAACCAATAGAGCACCAACTATATGGGTGACATATACACAAAGATCCCAATGTTTGAACATGGGCTCTGATACAAGATGTAATTCCCCACCCAAAGATCTTTGGAACAAGGATTCAATATAAGCCAAGATTTTTTTATTTTTTACAAGTATGAATGCACATGATAACATCATATAGGGATCAAAAAGATCGCAACGGAAGACTTACACCACAATCCTAAAAACCAACGGATCTCTAAATCCACTACCAAACTGACACACGCAAACAAAAACCAACAACAACCATGCACAAGATGAGGGCTCGAAGAAACAACCACACATCACCAAAACACCAAGCTAGGGTAGAATGCAAAATCCTTAAATTTGGCTAAGTTTGAAATCTTGAAGCCTAAAAATTGTCTAAGTCTAGATTTCTGAAGCCCTAAAATTTCCTAGAATCTTTATCTTATCTTTGAGAGGTTTGAAACCTATCTCAAAAGATTCGTCGCATATATTAAAATATATCTTAAGTATAAGGAATTAAATATACATCAACTTATACATAAATAATATATTTTAAATCCCAACAGATAGACTACTAAAACACACACAACAAAAATAAAAAAGCAACACCATAGGGTTGAAGAACATCGAAGAGGGTATCCAAATAAGCTCTCAAAAAGTTTGAACTAGACCGAAAAGTGCTCACTGCTTGCCCACACAGGTTTTTACAAAAAATAGTCGATACTTTAATACAACATAGAAAAGTATTGCACGACATTTGTAGAGAAGGAGGGCAGCACTTTCAGGGATTGGGCGATACTTCTCCGAAAGGTGTATGACACTTTCAGGGTGTAGTACAACATTTCTCACAAGGAGGTGCAACACTTTCTAGTATTGTGTGATATTTCTCCAAGAGGCATGCGATAGAATTAGGGGACACATGACAGAGTTTTAATGGGCATGTGATACATTTTTGTGTCACACCATGCTGATAAAATGTCACCTAGAGAAACACAAAAACACTTACAGAAAACACAACAGGTGAAAAACAAAGAAAAATTGAGTTCAAAACCTCCACATCGGGGAGTACTAGATCCACATAGATCAAGGAGAGAACACTCGAGAGCATAATGAACAATATGCCAAGGAACAAGAAAGAGGAACATCTATACATCTAAATCTTAGAAATTATAGAACGTACTGAAAACAACATTGTAGTGAACATAAACAACATCAAAATATATAGAAATAACATCACAATAACTGAACAACCAAACTAAGTATGTGATTCCTCCCAACCATCAATAGCATCATAAGACCATCATGGATCCTAGCCATCCCCCACACATAACATCCCAAGCCATCAATCAGATTGTTAGTACTTATTGTAACAAGGATGTCACTACTAAAACATGCTACAATATAAGCATAAGGAAATCTAACATGCTAGTAGTAAAGCATAAGATAATCCTACAAGGTAGATAACATCACCTATACATGCTAATCAATAAGCAATAGATAATCCAATACAACAATTCACAACATCTAGTCATATGCTAAATATCATAATATGGGAATGCATCGAATAAACTAACATCACCTAAACATGGTATTGAAGAATTCTAATGAAATCATAAATCACAAGAAAGCATACTCTAGAACCTAAAGCATCAAATAAAAACATCCAACAATGGTCATAGTAGGATAAGAAACCATCTCTGTACACCAATCCCTAGTAGTGGTAGAGGTAGTTGCGCCTCCCAACCACATGGCACCCATAGGTCCACACCCACCGTGCTGATTGCAATAAGGATCTAACCACGAACACACATAAAGCACTACATCCAAGGCTAACACTATGCCAAATAGTATGATGCTTGTAACCAAGAACCTAAGACAAAGAAAAGAGTATAGGTCCTGGCCAGACACTCAATAGGCTACTAAGTAGAACTTGACATCATGGAGAGTTGCTTGGTATCAAAAAGCCTAAGCTTAGACTTGTACAAATTCAACATCCCTCAACAAAAAGGCTCTAACACCCCAAATTTTTATTATCTTAAGTTTTTATTACCATTTAGACATTTTATTTAGTTATCACTTATGTAAAAACTTCCTCTATCAACCCTCTGGGCATAATGATCACCAGGTTGCAGGATAGAAGCCCCCTCCGTATGCTACCCTACCCTATCCATACTCATCCTACGACAAGTTCTCATGGGCATGCATACTCCCATCCCAACCCCAATGATCATAACTTCTAGAAGTACCATGGAAGATCAGGCCTCACAAGTCACTCGAAAAATGTATGCACACATAATCATGTGTGGCACACCACCATCACAAAGATCAAAACACAAGTATAGGATGAGAACACAATGCAGAAAAAAAAACCCAACTGAAAGCAACTCAAGAGGACAGATTCTACACGAATCCCAAAGCCAACAAAGCCATACATCATGAAATCACTCTACTGGCCTCAATCTAGAAGTATGGATTCTACACAAATCCCAATGATGCAACAAGACCAAACATGATGAACTCACCCAACTGGCTTCCATCTAGGAGTATGGATCCTACATGAATCCTAGTGTCCAGGAAACAATAACAAAGTTCCAAAAGAAACCATAAAACCAGGTATAAAGTCACTCAACCAACCACAGTGTTAGGAATATGGATGCAATGCACCCCAATGCAACATAAAAGTGCAATAGTGGTCTAACTGATATCCAAACAGATCATCAAGGTCCACGACCCACATTGTGCCAAGAAAACTCGAGAAAATAGGATGGCACACAAAACAAGGTAAAAACTTCAAAATTAAAACCCATTTGGCCTTTGGGCACAAAAATCCAAAAAATTAAAAAATAATCAAGTTCAGACACCATATGCAAAAATGGCTAGCATAATGACATAAAACCCCAAATCCTCATCCTGAAAAATAGGGAAATGCTCATACCTGACCAACCAGGTAGAACCAACATACATAAATGGAGGGGAACACTAGTTCTTAGCCTCCAAACAAATGGCTACCAAAAATAGAATTTGAAATAGAGTAAAAATAATAAAACAAGAAAGCCCTACCTCATAGTCAAAAGGGAAGCAGCTGAAAATTGTGGCAATCCAAAGTTTCTCCGAGCTAGATCCAACAATCTCAACCTCACAACAATCCCATGCCTGTAGCTCTCACAATGAACAAAACAGTAAATCTTCATGAAGAGGATTTTGGGTTTTACTCTCCAACTTTCTAATTCAAAAATGAGAAGTGAAAAATTAAATTCTTTTTTGGATATTTATTCACTTTACGAGTGAATAATCAATTAGGGAAAATAACCAACCAACCTAGTTAAACCCTGAATTGACCCAAATGAAAAGAGGCTATTCCTATAAATAGGAATTCATGTATGGAAAAGCTAACAAAAATTAAAATAAATCAATTAAAAAGCCCAAAAACCCAAAAAGACAGAAATTACCTTAACAACTTAAGCGACAATGAGAAACTCTAAATGCACAAACATGCTCATTGATCTAATCACATAATGCAAATGAGTTCAGATTTAAAAATCACAGAAAAGTTTAATTAAATAATTAAAATAAGGATACGTCGACCATATAGGGATGACATTGGTAAAATATGAATAGCTAAATTATTAACTCCATGTGCCACTGCTAGGGATATAAATCTTGCACACTAAACAACATGATCAAGTGCAATTGCATATAATAACACAGCCAAAGAAATAAATGCATTAAATCACCTAATTTAATCATTTATTTAATTATTTTAAAATAATCTATTTACATCACTCATGTTCACATAAAGCATAACAATGCAGGAATGAAGTAAATAACCATAGCATTAAATCCATCACCTAACATAATCAAAGGTATGTCCAAATACTAGATAACCAAATCTCATCATAAAACACATTGTCATCTCAAAATGGCATCATCATGCAAAATGATCAACTAAATAGCATAGCAGTCTAAAATTTATGATATTGAAATCAAGGTATAACATATGACCCTTAGGTCCTCTCAAATGTAAAACATAACATAAGTAACAAATATCTCTTAGATGAAAATATAACAAGGTAAATGTTTGTAGCACATAACCAATGAATCCAACATAGACAATCCATTTCTAATCATTTAAGCATTTAATAATGGTTGCTTAAAGAACAACAAAAAGACACTTAAAACAACTAAGTAAACATAGTCATAAACATGACTAACCATTGCTACAGGAACTTAGTCTAGTGTAGCATGGTAAAAAGTACATAGTGCAATCTCTGCACACATCTCAAGGTAATCACATAACAACCACATGCTGGCACAAACCTCAGTGAACCATAAATCACATCATAATCTCATAACTTAGCCAAGGAATAACTAAGACAACTAATACATAAACATACATCAGATCACCTCTATGGTGTAGACCACTCATGGTCACAATCATGATCAATCACAAAAAAAGATCAACAAGGTTGCATCCATCAAGATGACTTATAGAAGTCAAATGGGAGAAACACTAAAGTTTATAAAAACCACTCTTTTAAGAGATCTTCCCTAATACACTAGTTGTCATATTTGAGTACCTAATTTTTAGGTTAGAATTTAATGCTAGATTATAGATCTCCTCTTTTCTTTTTTGAATTGATCTCCTTATTTTATTTTCTCTATTCTACCCTTCACTACTAAGTTACTCTATATGATTTTTGTCTTTGATTATCAAACTTAGCATTCCTTTGCTCTTTTGTTAACCTTCATGTGCATACAAGATCATCCTTCACACACATTATGATTTAGGGCTTGGTACCCTCTTAAATAGATAATTTTGAAATGTTCTAGATCATAATTAATGATCTAGCATTCATTTTTTTTCCACTTAGTCCTTCTAAATTTTTGATTAGTTACTTTTCCTTCCTAGGGATTGACATCCTTTGGAAAAATATGCAATTAGCTCCTTAACTTTCTCTACAATCCTTAAATATCATATAGAAGTTGGCCAAAATTATTTACATAAGTTTTTATTCCATTGAAAACACATATGCCAAAATTGATTTACTTAGCAATTGAATATCATGATGTTCAATCATAACTAACGTTTATGTTGTTCCTTGGTTTCTATATGCTTGATAGATACTAACTCACATAGCATCAACTATTTCTACTTTTCTCGACTTCCTTATCTTTTACTTGGCATATATTGTGACTTGGTCTATGATGAGATCCATTTACAATCCATTTTTATGCCATATTTTAATCCATTTCATATACCTTCATACTCACTTCCATGCTTTATTTCTATTCTAATTTGAATCTCATTTTATCATTTTATATTGCATGTGATGTAATATATGTAAGTACTATTTAATATAGTTTTGGGATTAAAATATAGAAAATATATTATTGATTTTTTTTACTATTAGGAACTATAATCTAGAGCTTTTGGGAAATTATGCTTGCTTCATACAGATTATAGAAACTTTCGGCTACAAGAGCTTTTTGGTCTTCATGTCACTCTCTTCACTAGAATTTTATATCTAAACAATTATTCCTATCATCTGCCAACTCAAATATTTTTATAACTACATGGATTTATTTGATTATCTACTTCAACATTTGGTATATTGTCATTTGATTATCCAATTCTTCCAACAACTTTAATGAGGATTGTGGAAAAGGATGCATTCATTGGCTACATGGAGGATTTGTAGCTATACTAATTTCCTATTATTATTTTATATTTTAAAATAATTTTATCAAGTGGTTGGTATCCCAAAAGTTATGGAGGTTATTTCCATTTACAACCATGGTTATAAGAAATCTATTTTATTATGTGGCCAAAAAATAATATATTGTGTAAACCACTTATTTTTCAGTTTGTTGGCCATGTTCAAAAATAAGTAATCTATTTTTAGATCATTTTTTATAGGCTACAATATTATAAGCAGCATATGTAAACATTTGAATGTAATTCTTTTTGGTATCAAGTATCTAAGAATTAAAACCATTTTGTTGATTTCTTCTATCATAAATCTATAAGCTTTATCTTTTTCATTTGATGGGAGGAACGGTGCTCACTCTCCAACAATTGATGGACTATAAATAATTTATTCTTGCACATGTTAACATTTGTTTAAATTGTGTTTTATATTGTTATGTTTGATAGTTTGATATTTTTTGTTAGTTAATATTACATTTTTATATTTGATGAGTGCTAATAATATATTTTTATTTTTGTGTTATAGATCTAGTTGATATGGTTTTTAGATTTGATTTCTATTATAATATGTGTTAATTTTTGTATTGTAGTTCCTGTCACACTGCTGTAATGTCTAGTTCCTGCCGTATTTTTGTATTGTAGTTCTTGTAGACTTTTCATCACAGAATTAGAAGAGAAAGTATTGTGCATTAAGGAATTATTTTATCAGATTAACCATTCATATCTTATGAATGTTTATGGTTTAGATATGAATGGTTATGGTTTGTAGACTATTTTGATTTCTATTTGAGATTTTTTTTTTCTAGAATATTACATCTATTGAAATTTTTATTCCCAGAAAATGATAGTTCTTGTCACCAGTTCTTGTTGCTAAAATTGTTTTAGTTTTCTACAGATTTATTATTGTGTGTTCTAGATGCATCCATAATCACTCAGCTCATAACTTGCAAGCCTTGATGGTATATTACCTAGATGCCTTTCATAATCTTACACCCTCGGATTGACACAAATAGACCAAGCTAAAAATCATCTTAATTTAAATTAAATATTTCTAATTATTTGCCCCAATTTTGGCCTATCAACCAACACTGGGGTGCTCAACAAAATTTGACTTGCTTGGCATTAAATGAAAATATTAAAAAGTCCATGTAACTCAGCCTTCAATAGGTGGCTCAACCACAGCGATGATCGATCAACACTTCCTTGAAAATGACTAAGTTTTGAACACTAATCAGAAACAAGGATTAGAGATAAATAAATATATGTATATTATTACAAATGAAATTTTATCATTCCTAAAAAAAAGTAGAACTAAAAATTAATGGAAGAAAGACACAAAAGAGTTATGAAGAAGAGTATTTTTGGACTACCATCGTGGAGACCAAAAATAGTTGGTGCTACCATGTCACAAATCCAAGGGGATAAGAGTAAGGATACATTCATTAGCATTGACACATGTACACCATGATTTCTAATATCATTTAGTATAATAAAGATAGTATATACCAAAAAGAGGGTACACTTCTATAAATAATTATATGAAGAAAATCTCAAGAGGTTGCTTATATCTTCATATCTATGATGTGCAAGAAAAATGAGATGGTGGCTCTCAAATGAACCTATCTATGCAAGTTATTTCAAGGTGCACCATAGAATGGACTATTGAAATACAAAACCAAGGATGCTAGTATCCAAGAATCGATAATGGATGTAATGAAAAAGAAAGATCTAAACTAATGAAATACAAGATGTAAGCTACACTAACAAGAATGAGAGTATTAAAAATCCTCCTAATCAATCTATGTGAGATAGTATAGAGTGAAAATAAAGGACAAGCTAAGAATTCCATTATGCAAGTATGACAATGCAAGTGCAAGAGTGCTCCAAGTCCTTCAAAGCTCCAAAGTCACCAAGAAAAATTGCAACATAATGTTAGTAACAAAGCATAAGTTGAGGGAATGAGGAATGAGCCTCCTTTGAAAGAAAAATGGGCAATTAAGATTAAGAGATAAAAGAGGCATAATCAAGGATGGAGAATACATCTTGAGTGATCCATGTGCATGATAATCTCACCTTGTAACGCTCCGCCAAGGGATCCAAAAGAATTAACCTAAAGTTTCACTAAGTTTGCTAAACATTTTTTTTTTTTAAAGTAAGAAAGTGTAACATACACATCAAACACATAGTGGCGGAAGCAATAACATGAAATTATCGACAAACATACATTGCAAGTTACATTTCTTAAAGATCCCAAGACGTTGAGTCACGTTTAAATTTAATTAATTCTAAGTCTAACAACTATCACATACATATGAAAGAATAATCAGAAACTCCAATGTCCATAATATACATTTGTTCTGAATGCTCCTTGGCAAATTAATTCGGAATGCTCAATCATCCACTGTACATGTCACAGGGTATGAAAGGCTTAAAAGAATATACATATGTAAAGATCAAGATACAACATCCTCAAATCCATGATAAAAAGTACAGTAAAAAATATATGAAACTATTCACCATACATGATACATCCATACATCCATAATGATAAAACATCTATCATAAAATCTAACCATCCATCATAATAATCCAAGAACATAGTGAAGGTAAATGCCAATCATGAAATCTCCAACCACGGTGACCATGAAACGGATCTCAATGGTAAGAGTAAAAGCACTACCACCCAACCGCGTGGAACCTAAATGGTCCACTCCCACCGCGCTGAGGAGATAGTCTCAAGTCCCAAATAGGATAACAAAACCTATAATCATAAGTACTCTCTAAGTCCAGGAAATCCTATAAGTATGCTAACTCAAGGGTTCCTAAAAAGATCAACATCTAAATCCCAGAGGTACCACAAGACACGTAGGAAACCTAATATGCAAGCGGAAAAGTGTCATCACAAAAGTCACGTAGAAGTTACCTGAGCAATCCCTTAGGAATCTCGGGTCCCTACTGATCCTGTGGCCACTAGTATCCTCTCATACTGACGAGGCATACTATGGAGTGCAAGGTTGTAACCAAGCATTCTCTCTACCCCATCCTAGTCTATACTAGCACTCAAGGCATGGGAGAGAACATACAATTATCTTGTTAGGTTCATTTTCTCTCATTTAGTGTAAATGTTTTCACTTATTAAAAATGACTTATAATGGGTTTCTCAAGGTAGCCTCTTAGGGCTCCGACCCCCATTGCAAGCCACTTCTCGACTCTACACATAGATAACCTACCCTAGCTCATGAACTCGTAAATCAAAGAATCATAATAAAACCACCTCAGTCCTATACAAGCAACTGAAAAACATCATAAAAAGATAATCCACAAAATTACATCAGTTCTTCATGAGCAAAAGATAATATCAAATAGTAATCATGTAATCACGACAGTTCTCTATCAGCAACTGAAGGCATCAATGATAAGTCACAAAATCCTATGGTTCTCCAATGAGCAACCAGAAAGTAATACAAGTATAACTGATCGAGACTCAAAAATGGTTAAGTTAGGTATTCTCAAATAAATACACCTCAGCTTCACACAAGGAAACTCGAAAGCAAAAACAAACAGTAAACACAATCATGTCATAGAGCACTTCATCACATTACCATGGTCAGGTTAAGAAAGATCGAGACCAAATCATCATGACATCACATTCACAACCCCGAGCCTCTGGTAACAACCTAAACTGGTCAACGCTAAACCAACCCCAAAATATTCAAAGTACAAAGACAACATCAAAGTCTTAGAGATTGGTTCTGAAAGTATATTATTTGAGTTAAGGTAAGGTTTATATTTCAATTTAATGTCGAATTCAAGTAACAAAGTTTTCACAACTACCCTTTACGATTAACCCATTTCTATAATAACTTTCATTAAATCAATAATCCAAATCTATAATTTAGTCAAATAATATTCATTATTAATTAACTTAATTAAACTAATTTTAATTAAATTAATCAATAATTGCTTGTTCTACTTACTTCTCTTAATCTATTCACTAATTGTTAATTTATTAATTTTATACCAAAATTATTATTAAATTAATATTTACAAACTATGTTTATGCATTTAATATTTATTTATTAAATATTAATAAAGTTAAAACTATTATTAATTTAAAATAGAAGTCAAGTGAAATATTAAATAAAGTTATTTAATAATTCAACTTAATGTGCATGAAAGTTGAATGCAAAAGAATAAGAAAAGATAATAAAGGTTAATTTGGAGTTAACTGAGTTGTGCAAAGAGTCTTCTCGGGTAAACGCACAATTATTGCCTCGATTTGAGGAGAAACTGCTTATCACAACTTTGGGGGGGTTCATTTTTGAGATAGACGAATTTGGAGGGGAATTTTTGGTAGACAATTTTTGGAAGCAAATTTCAGAAGGCTGATACCAAGAAAGTTTTCCAGAGGAAGGTTATTGAGAGGAGCAAATTCGCATACAGTTCCTGGAGATTGCATAATAGCATCAGGATCAGGTAGGGTCTTGTGTTTTTGATTATCCATTAAATATGCAACTATCCTTTTCTGTCTTCTTCGTGTCTGGGGTTTGTAGATCTGAATTCTCTGTGATGAAAGTTTTAACTGTTCAATATTGTGAATTTATTAATTGCTCTTCAATAATTTCTATATCCATGGAGGCTGGATGAATTATTAGAACCCTTGTTTTCTTGATTTAGAAATTAAGATTTAATTGGATGGCTGACTTTATTTCTATACCAGTATATAAAAAAAGAAAAGAAGAAGGGCAATTCTTTAATATATATATCTATACGTTTATATATATTAAAAAGGATTTGAATTAGTATATTTATAAATCTATATATATTTATATATGCATATTTATTTTTAAACAAAATTAAATTTAAAAAAAAAATATTATATAAAACAAAAAAAAAAAAAAAAATATATATATATATATATATATATATATATATATATATATAGTGGGGGGGGAGGGAATCACCCCATACCAGCCCCCCACTATCGGAGGTCGACAGTACCTGCGTTGCAGGTACTGCGACGACAGGTATAGAGTACCTGCCGCTACAGGCCCTGCGACCGCAGGCCTGCGGCCAAGTCGACGGGCTATAAACGTTGTTTAAATTATAAAAAAAACTTTTTTTTTATTTCATTTTTTTTTTTATATAATTTTAATTTTTTTTAACAAAAAAATTTTTATTATTTAAAATTTTTAATTAATAAAATTATAATATATTTTAAATTAATAATAGTTTTAACTTTATTAATATTTAATAAATAAATATTAAATGCATAAACATAGTTTGTAAATATTAATTTAATAATAATTTTGGTATAAAATTAATAAATTAACAATTAGTGAATAGATTAAGAGAAGTAAGTAGAACAGGCAATTATTGATTAATTTAATTAAAATTAGTTTAATTAAGTTAATTAATAATGAATATTATTTGACTAAATTATAGATTTGGATTATTGATTTAATGAAAGTTATTATAGGAATGGGTTAATCGTAAAGGGTAGTTGTGAAAACTTTGTTACTTGAATTCGACATTAAACTGAAACATAAACCTTACCTTAACTCAAATAATATACTTTCAGATCCAATCTCTGAGACTTTGATGTTGTCTTTGTACTTTGAATGTTTTGGGGTTGGTTTAGCGTTGACCAGTTTAGGTTGTTACCAGAGGCTCGGGGTTGTGAATGTGATGTCATGATGATTTGGTCTCGATCTTTCTTAACCCGACCATGGTAATGTGATGAAGTTCTCTATGACATGATTGTGTTTACTGTTTGTTTTTGCTTTCCAGTTTCCCTGTGTGAAGCTAAGGTGTATGTATTTGAAAATACCTAACTTAACCATTTTTGAGTCTCGATCAGTTATATTTGATAACCATTTCTGAGTCTCGATCAGTTATACTTGTATTACTTTTTGGTTTCTCATTGGAGAACCATAGGATTTTGTGACTTATCATTGATGCCTTCAGTTGCTGATAGAGAACTATCATGATTACATGATTACTATTTGATATTATCTGTTGCTCATGAAGAACTGATGTAATTTTGTGGATTATCTTTTTATGATGTTTTTCAGTGGCTTGTATAGGACTGAGGTGGTTTTATTATGATTCTTTGATTTATGAGTTCATGAGCTAGGGTAGGTTATCTATGTGTAGAGTTGGGAAGTGGCTTGCAATGGGGGTCGGAGCCCTAAGAGGCTGCCTTGAGAAACCCATTATAAGTCATTTTTAATAAGTGAAAACATTTACACTAAATGAGAGAAAATGAACCTAACAAGATAATTGTATGTTCTCTCCCATGCCTTGAGTGCTAGTATAGACTAGGATGGGGTAGAGAGAATTATTGGTTACGACCTTGCAATCCATAGTATGCCTCGTCAGTACAAGAGGATACTAGTGGCCGCAGGATCAGTAGGGACCCGGGATTCCTAAGGGATTGCTCGGGTAACTTCTATGTGACTTTTGCGATGACACTTTCCTGCTTGCATATTAGGTTTCCTATATGTCTTGTGGTACCTCTGGGATTTAGATGTCGATCTTTTTAGGAACCCTTGAGTTAGCATACTTATAGGATTTCCTGGACTTAGAGAGTACTTATGATTATAGGTTTTGTTATCCTATTTGGGACTTGAGACTATCTCCTCAGCGCGGTGGGAGTGGACCATTTAGGTTCCACGTGGTCGGGTGGTAGTGCTTTTACTCTTACCATTGAGATCCGTTCCGTGGTCACCGTGGCTGGAGATTTCACGATTGGCATTTACTTTCACTATGTTCTTGGATTATTATGATGGATGGTTAGATTTTATGATAGATGTTTTATCATTATGGATGTATGGATGTATCATGTATGGTGAATAGTTTCATATATTTTTAACTGTACTTTGTATCATGGATTTGAGGATGTTGTATCTTGATCTTTACATATGTATATTTTTTTAAGCCTTTCATACCCTGTGACATGTACAGTGGATGATTGAGAATTCCGAATTAATTTTCCAAGGAGCATTCGGAACAAATGTATATTATGGACATTGGAGTTTCTGATTATTCCTTCATATGTATGTGATAGTAGTTAGACTTAGAATTAATTAAATTTAAACGTGACTCAACGTCTTGGGATCTTTAAGAAATGTAACTTGCAATGTATGTTTGTCGATGATTTCATGTTATTGCTTCCGCTACTATGTGTTTGATGTGTATGTTATACTTTCTTACTTTAAAAAAAAAAAAAATGTTTAGCAAACTTAGTGAAACTTTAGGTTAATTCTTTTGGATCCATTGGCGGGGCGTTACACACCTAAGCAAGATCGATGATTGAATTTAAGAGAAAAAAGGTGCATTGAAGAGAATTAAAGATATTTTAAAAATAGACATTCCTCTTACATAGAGAAGTGTGTGTGTCATGTGTACACAAAAAAGCCTTTTATTTTATTTTTAAAATAGGAAAATCTCTTTTATAATTGCACTTAGGATAAGTGGAAGTTTGGGGATTTTATTTAATAAAAAGGGAGAAAGTTCTTTTAATTAAATAAAATACTTAGAAAAGTGGTCAAACCATAGGTTATAATTGAATACATAATATAATGATGATTTGATCAAGAATAAGCAAAGGATAAATTAAGAAAAAATGCTATAAATGGGGTTCATAGTCTAGATGATCATTTTTGGGTTATTACAAATAAAAATAGAAGAATGATATGATATTTGAATTCCTTAATCAACATGTGTGAAAGGAGAAATAAGGGTTGTCAAATAAAATCTAAATAAATATATAGCAAGAAAGATACATAGGAAAAACATCACAACAAATAAACACATAAAATATACTATGCTTGAGAAATCACTAAAACACATTTCCCACCTCCCCAATCCCAATCTCAACATTGAAGGAACAATAGCTAAATCTAAATAGGGACCCTCTTGAGATTTTTTACTTTCAATACTAGATGCAAGTGAAAGTTTTTTTGAAAGTGTTGGTGTAATTAAATATTCACATATTACACTTACTTAAGCTTACTTAGGATAATGCATTTCATAGTGGGTTATTATTGAGATACTTAGGAGTTTGCACCTCAATCAAGAACATGATGTATAAGAATTCCACTTTAGGTGGTCATAGTTGTTATCACATTATCATCCTCATTATCACACATACTTCATTGCATAATGGAGGATGATCTACCTCTAGTGGACATGTGATTCCACCTTGTGGAGGTGATAGCTTATCTTCTCCTTATCTTTGTCTCTTATAAACTTTCCTATATATGGAGGCCTATTATGTACAATTTCAATCAATTCATTGGATTTTAATAAGTCCATTATCAATAATAGAATTCTTGCATCTTCATACACTTATCTTGCCAATCTCTTGTGGAAGTTATCCTGGTATCTCTTTTGATCTTGGGGTTGTTGTAGAGTCACCTAAAACTCTAAGATGGTATTAGAGCACTTAAGATGTAAAGAACTCTTCTCAAGAAGTGCAATCTTGGCTTGATTCATTATTGGTGCAACATTTGGCAATTTGGACATCACAATTTGTAGGAGGTCTTGAGATTCATATTTTGTGACCTTCTATTGCAAGTTAAAATTGAGCTTGTTGGTGAAAATTAGAGGTTGGCATCATATATAGGAGGTTCAAAAACCCCTAAATAGATCAAAAATTTGAGTCCATTTTATTTTTTGAGGTTTAGTGGCAACGATTTAGAAAAAATAATTTTAGAGGTGATTTTCAAATAACGATATCTCCCTCATCTGGATTCCTTTTTTGGAGAAATTATTTTAGTTTTAGGGTAGAATTTCATGATCTACATAGTGGTGTAAGCAATTGTGGATATCTATTTCTAAAGTTTTCTGAGAATTGCAAATCTCATTTTTTGCAACTTTTGAGGCTTTGTTTGGGCACATTTGATAACATTTTTAGGTGCAATTTTTTTGAAAGTGCATGATTTTTCCTCTACTTTCTAGATCTATAATCAAATATCAATTATTTGGAGTGGAAATAACTTTTAGAAATAGGTCTTTTTCTGGCTATATTCACAGTTTGTGGATACTTGGGTTTCAATTTTCTTAATTGAATCAATAATTTGAAAGAGTTATTAGTTGACTTTAGTCATCATTTGATTTCATTATGGGTTTTTAAAATTTTACAGTACTCACTCCCTATAACTATCATGAATGAAATCAAGCAGCTTCTAATTAGTTGATGAGTATTGGATTGCTAGAATATTTGTTGGACATGATCTAGAACCAACTCAAGGTGTTGCAAAAAGAAGGAAATGGTTTGATCAAAGGGATAAAGCACTTGGATCTCTTAGATCTACCATCTCTCATGATTTTTCAAATATTCAAGACTTTTTCTCTAAGTTTAATTCCATTAGATTGGAGATTTTTAATTTTGGCAATACTAAAGATGATAAGAAATTTATATTATCTCTTCTTTCCAAGCTAGGTCTTGAATATTCAATCTTTGTTTCCATATTCTATGCTACTATGGATTCTCTTGGTAGTGCATACAAAATGCCTTCTCTTGATGAATTTTCAGCCCATTTAACAAGGGAACAAGAAAAGTTAGCACACATGAGTCAATTCAGTCCTTCTAACTATCAAGTTTTGGTTACAAATTACTCCTCTCCAAAGGCTCTGAAAGGTAAAGGAAAAAAGAAACACAAGGATCCTAAGAAACATGAAAAAGGTGGTGACTCTCCTTTAGAATATAATATTGAATCCAAGTCCTCTTCAAGAGAGGAATCATCTAGAAGAAAGAGAGATAAACATGCTTATTTTAAAAAGCTAGGACACGATGAGCATACATTTTTCCATAAGAAGATCGGTGAGCTCACTCATATTCTTCAAAAGAACAATATCTAGTTGCCCTCATCAATGTCTTCTCCCTCTACACATCAGGAAAGTTATACATCTACATCATCATCTAAAGGTAAAGAAAAAGTACTAATTTCTTCCACACATCCTAAGCAAGGAAAATAATTTCTTTATTCAAGTGCATTACATAATATGGCATCTTCTATGGATACATTTTGTTCTATTGAGCCTTGTACTTATCCACCTCTATTGATGGGTAATATGTCATGCCCAAAATTTGAACAAGACACACACACACACATACTATTCAATTTGAATTTTTTAAAACATTTTAAGAAATCATATCAAGTCATTAATAGATTATTGCCACAAATGTGAATTACTATTAATCATATTCAAGGAAATATTTAAAGTTAAATGTACTCACAATGTATTGAAATGTCTATTCAAATATTACAATCACGTTTGAATCTTTACAAAAAATTAAAATTACATAAATGAAGATCTATATGTGATCTTTTACAATACCACACTTTTACAAATATCCATAATAAATAGTCTTGAAATCTCCAACAAAAAATGAAATCTTCCAAAGTTTTTTTTAACACAAATCTATTTGGAAACCTGTAGAAAGAAGAAACACTAAAAAACCATGGAGAGTTCACCTCCCAACCTAGGCCTCTAAGAGACCACCCAGAAGGCTTGGAGAACCAAGATCAAGTGGGTAATAGTCAAGCACAAACACATAAAACAAATTATAGGATACAACATTTAACACCCTTTTTGAGATTACACAATGGGTTACAATAGCAACCAATAGAATGGGTGAAGGTGTGCCTATAACCCTAAGGAGAAGCCAAATAAAGAAACTCAAATTTTCCTTCACAAGGCATACAATATAAATACCAAGTCTCACAAATATTCTCCCCTTATCACCCCCAAAGTGCATAATAATATATTGGCACATGTAGCCCATACTGCATGCTTATGCCTCTTCCTTCAAGGGAAGAGACTATGCACTCAGGAGAAAGGCCCAACTAATCCCTTCACCTAAAGGCCACTACTTCCCTCCCAAGGGTGAGTGATTTCCTTTCACACCCATAAACATCATACTTTCAAAATTAAAGTAAAAAGAAGATAATAGAAATTTATACACACCCCAAAATACAATATGAACAATAAAAATTACACATGTGCATTTGTAACAAAATTTACATAGATTTATATATAGGAAAAAAATATAATACATAATTCATATAACATGGAAAAATATCCAACCTTTCTCTTAGCTATGGAAAATGAATTATTTGAGAAAAGCTCTCGATCCTTCCTTAATGCAATATCCAAAATATTAAAATTTCTAAACCTAAAGAGTGGGTGAATGAATCCCTTATTTTTAAAAATCCCCTTTAAAAGAAAGAAAAAAAAAAATCAACTCCTCCTTTTTCTCCACTATGAAATAGAAAAATCCCCTTTAATCCACCTAATTTTCCCTATTTGATTAGAACTCCAACTCATTGAAGCTAAGGTGAGAAGTTTGGTAAGATTTCTTCCATTTTTGTAATACTTTAAAAATAGAATTTTGAAATGGTTAGAAAAGTGATTAAAATTAAGGTAAAGTCAAAATTAAAGCCCTTACATATAGCACTAACATGTAGGTAACTTAATTTTATCAAAAGAATGCCCTAGGACTCTAATAAAGCCCTTCTAAAGTCACCTAAACTTAAAATCTGAATTTAATCTAATATAAGCCTTCATAAGATATTTTTGTGCAAGGGGATAAAAACTTAAACATTTATAACTAGTTAGGAGTAAGATTGGGTGTCTTTTGCCAATATCTCAATGTGACTTGCCACTTAAACAAATAAAAACACATGTCAAGTAACACTATAAAATATACATTTAACATTACAAGAGGAAAATCAATTTTCACAAAAAGAAACTAATCTAAAACACTCATTCACATTACGTTCACTAAATAAAATACTTAACAATGAGGCTAAGATCTCTTCATTAGATCTAACCTTGGCATTCTTAGTTAATGCACAGTTATAGTCTTGGTTCTTCATTTTACCATGGTTATTTCTTGCACACTCAAACCGTATATTAGTAGTCCAAGATAAATAAATCATATGCATATATAAATCCTATATCAAATCTATATTCATAACATAATCAAACATAAAATATTTACCAATTAAATTTCAAATAACATATTTCTATTTCTAAGCTATTGTGTATATATAACACTAAGCTATTTGATAAGACCAATGAACCCACTTCTCAAATGATCTCTATATTATTCCTTGTAGAATAATATAGAATGGTGCTATACTATTCCTTTCTCTTTCTTTGTCCTATCAACCGAACCTCTATTCCTTCTAATCTTGTAACTAAATCACAAATCTCACATCTAATAATCTCTTGGATTTCTTACATGCATTCAGTAAGTACTCTTCTCCTTTTTGTACTTCATGCTTTACAAAATGATCACAATACTTCACACACACATTACAATCGAGGAAAAAATATTTCCTTTATACCATATCTCCATAATAATTCCTTGACTTGGCCTTGAGGCTTTCCCAATTAAATATAATAAGATAATTGTTTAATTACAATTACAATAGTACTATTAGCTCATAGTCTATACAAAACTTCAACGTGTGATACTAGGGCTTGCACACTCACTGATGTCATTAGTTGATTGTACTTTGTCATTGATTGACTGCATATCTATTCATTACATCTCAGATGTAAGATAGCCAAAAAATATAACTACTCTTTGTAAATTAGGTACAACTTCTGTATGTCTTTGACTCAAACACTGCACACTTGAACACATCATTAGGATATTGTGTTGAACATGTCCATAACTACACATCAGTAAACAATACAACCATTTTCTATACCATGAAGATCTCTATCAGCTACTCAACTAGTCTTTATAGAAATTATGATATGTTGACATCAATGAAAAACTTGGTCATGAATGCAACATATTAGTACTCTCAAATGCTCAAGATACTCTCCAAAATAGTATCATAAAAATTCATATTAATGATCTCCCCCTTTGGTATTGATGAAAATATAGATGAAAAACATCTAAGTTCCAAGAATACCAAGTAATACTCTTCTACTACATCTATCCTCATCTTCTCAAATCCTCTTCATCAAGAAAGTTTGAAATCCTCTAGATTTAGAGACTAACATCAACTATCCACATGCTAAAAAGAATCTCAAACACAAAAAATTCACATAGGTACATACTCTTTCTTAGACATCAATTGTTTACTTCACATTAAATAATTCCTAATACATCTAGTGCACATTCCTTCTTCCTTTCACTAATCTTTCTAAATCTCTCTAAAAAGATATCTCTCCTCTATACTTAGGAGATGTGTTTTTCATTCATATTCTCCTCCATTCACATTAATTTCAAATAACTAAATCTTAAAGTTACAAAATACCAATTGCCAATATGCTGCACCAATTCATCAACTAGCTCAAGTGTCCAAAGACACTATTCAATACCAAATACCAAGAGTCCTTAGTGACTCAGATCATCACAGATACTTCCTCATATGGGAAGCATCGTCATTTAGTCTAAGCAAACAATAGTGCTCTATAGCACTATACTAATGCACTCTCTACATCATCTATTTAGAAGTAGGTAGGGGTATAACCCCAGGCATACTTCTCAAGTACTCAAATCTATCTTTAGGAAAAGGTTTTGTAAAGATATTTGCAATTTGATCTTTAGTACTCACACAATCCAATCTGATCTCCTTTTCTTCTACTTTCTCTCTCACCACATGATACGTAATAGATATATGCTTAGTCCTAGAATGCAATACAATATTCTTAGACATACTCATTGTACTTATGTTATCATAGTAAATGATAATAGGTTCTTCAAATTCAATTTTGATATCCTTCAACATCTATTTCATCCACATAACTTGATTATAGTTACTTGCTACTACAACATACTCTATGTCAGTAGTACTCTGTGAAATACAATCTTTCTTCTTGCTTAATCAAGAAATTGATCTTCCTCCAAGAAAGAATGCTCTATAACTAGTGCTCTTTCTATCATCCATACTGCTTGCCCAATCCACATTAGTATATGCACATAGAGTGAAATCACTTGATCTATCATACCAAATTCCATAATTAGATGTTCCTTTCATATATTTGAAAACTTTCTTTACTACTTCAAAATGATATTCCTAATGATCAGCTTCAAATCTAGCTATAATCCCAGCTACATTTTCAATATATGGTCTAGTGTGAGTCAGATATTGCCAACATCCAATCATAGATCTATACTTCTTCTACTCTATTGTAGGTATCTCATCTTTGCTAAATAACTTGTGACCAATTATCATAGGTGTACCAATAGGTTTAGAACTTTCCAAACCAAACCTTTTCAAAAAATCTTTTAAGTACATAGCTTGTGAAATGAAAATACCAACACTATTCTATACAATCCACAACTCTAGGAAAAAAAAAAAATTTCTCCTATCATTCTCATTTAAATTTCATTCTTGATTTCTTTAATAAACTTATCTCTTTCTTCATCATTACCTCCAAAAATTATTTCATCAACAAATATTACAATAATCAAAAAACCATTTTCAACTTCTTTCAAATACAAGTTATTGTTTGTCCTACCTTTAGCAAATCCAAGCTTTGCCAAGTAGTTGTCCAACCTTGCATACAAGGTTTTAGGTGCTTACTTTAGACCATATAAATTTTTCCTTAATCTCCATACCATGTCTTTGTCTTCTGATAAAGAAAAACCTTTAGGCTACTCAATATATACCTCTTCTTCAAGTTCTCCATTCAGAAAGCTAGATTTAACATCCATCTAATAAAATTTGAACTTCTTATTCACTGTATAAGCTAGGGCCATCCTTAACATTTCTATTCTGGAAATAGGTGCATATGTTTCCTCATAGTCTACGCCTTCTTTCTATGAATATCCATTGCATACAATTCTATCTTTGTTTCTCAAAACTTCACCTTGCTCATTAATCTTGTTTCTAAATGCCCATTTGGTTCCCATCAAAATCTTGTCTTAGGTGTAGTAACTAACTCCATGTATCATTCTTCACTATTTGATCAAATTCTTCCTTCATTTCTTGAATCTAATGATCATCTTTAATTGTTTCATCTATGCTTTGTTGGAAATATAGATGGAGTAACTGGGGGGGGTCAGTTAGCACAAAAACAAATCCATAGATCACTTAGATGTCTTAAAAAACTAGTTACTAATGTCACTCGGTAGCCACATAGAAAAATGTTGTAACTTGGTAGATGTGTTGTAAGCTATTACTAATTTTTAAGCATTCACAAATATCTAATATGCATGCATAAAAAAAAAATGAACACAAGAGACACTAGATTTAACATGGAAACCTAATATGAGAAAAACTACCAAGTAACTAGCTATCAATTTTCACTCTTCTAAAGTGAGCCCTATTAGGAGCCAACCCTGTTAAAGGTTACAAAACACACTATTAAGTGTGACCTTGTTAAAGGATTTAATCACCTTTCTAGGAGTGGCCTTGCTAGAGGACTTTAGAACAATTTAATAGAACTGTCCACCTTGTTAGAGGATTTACAAAATGGCTATTAAACCAACTATGTTAAGAGATTTAGGAAATCACTCCTACAATTGTCAGAAAGTAACAATGAGTTGACCTGTATGAGATGCAACTAAACTTTTTTGATACAGATCTCTGTTCTACTTTACTAGATCCTCATTGATCAAATAAATCTTTGCTACTCCTTAAGGATACCTGATCCTTCTCCAAAATTTTCTCACACCTTCCTCTTCACAATCAATACACTTGCATTTTCACTTATTCATCCATACATTTGAATTCACAACTTGTCCTTTTATTTATACCTTACAAATTATCTAGTCAGCTCATTTACAAGTTACAATTACCAATAATCATTAAATTAGTTAGCTAGATTCATTACATGAAACAATTAAACTTTATTTTCCAAAACAATGAAATCCTTCATTGGCTAACCCAGCTTGGTAGATACTATTCTAGAAATTATTTCCAGTGTTAACAAACTGAAGCTTAGTAAAAATTGTGAACTCTATAAAATCCTTTGGAGACTAAGTGAACTCAGTAAACACTGAATTTCCATCATTGACCTTGTGAGCTCAAAAACTAACTTCTACCATAGAAACCTTCATTGCCCAAGTGAGCTCGGTAGAAACTATTTCCATAGAGTATTTTCAAAAACACTCGGTAGACTCTATAATTTGATTTGTTGACCAACTGAGCTCGGTAGATACTAAGAATTTCCTTGCTAACAAACTGAGCTTGGTAGACTCTGTTTGATAATTGATATGACATTTTTGTAACATCAAAGACAACACATAATTGAGCAATTATATCCAATAATCTCCCTCTTTGGCATTGATGGCAACACAACATGTCATAGCAGATGAAATTTTAAAACAAGACTTTTTCTAACAAAACATTTCTCCCTTTTAGATTATATGCCAAAAACTTTTCAAATATAGTAATCTCCCTCTATGAAGGAATTACATAGCTTCTTTTCAAATATTGAAAAAATTCAAATTTTAGAAAGATATGATAGTATACTCTCCCTCTTTAACAACACATGCCAAAGAAAACACAATACAAACCAAATGTCTAGCAATGTACCTTGAGTACTGACTCATATGCAATGTTTCCATGACTATGCTGCATCAACTAAAAATATTTTCAACTTGGTTCCTATTGATGCATCACTAAAACTTCATTTTAGTGAGCTTTAGATAGGGGAATGACCCTAGCTTACCTCCTAGATAAAAGAATACATCCTTAGGTAATGGCTTGGTGAATATGTCAGAAATTTATTCCTTTGTACAGACATATTCCAATTTGATATCCTTTTCCTGCACCAATTCTCTGACAAAGTGATACATTATTGTAATGTGCTTAGTTTTTGAATGCATCACTAGATTCTTGGATATATTTATTATACTTGTATTGTCACAAAACATAACAACTAGTTCTTTGATTTCCACCTTCATGCATTCCAATAACTATTTGAACCAAACAATATTGGAACAATTTACTATTGCTGCAACATATTCAGTTTCTGTTATAGATTGGGATGTACAATTTTTCTTTTTACTTGTCCAAGAAACCAACCTCTTTCCAAGAAAGAATGCTCCTCCACTTGTACTCTTTCTGTCATCAATGTTTCCTACCCAATCAGCATTAGTAAATACTTTTAAATCTAGATTACCTTCAAATTTATACCACAATCCATAATCTTTAGTGCCTTTCAAGTATCTCATAATCCTTTTGATCACCATCATGTGATTTTCTCTTGATTTTGCTAAAAATATAGCTACAATACCAATTGAAAAAGCTATATCTGGTCTTGTATGAACTACATACTACAACTTTCTAATCATTGATCTATATAAGGTTTGATCTACCTCTTTGGATTCATCATCCTTGGTAAGCTTTAGTCTAGTACACATGGGAGTCCCAATTGGTTTACAATCTTCCATACCAAATTTTTTGAGTATCTTCTTGATGTATCTTGACTAAGTAATGTAGATACCATTCTTGCTCTATTGAATTTGAAGACCAACAAAGAATTTAATTTCACCAAACATTGATATCTCAAATTCCTTGTTCATTTTCTCTAGAAATTCTTTGCACAAATCATCATTCCTTGTAAAAAAAGTATCATCCACAAATATTTCTGTGAAAACAATCTTGTTATCTAGTCCTTCCTTGATATCCAAGTTACTATTACCATTAGTTCTTTGAAAACTAATCTAAATAAGATAGTTATGCAATCTTTCATACCATGCTCTAAGGGCTTGTTTCAGACCATACAATTCTTTGTGTAATTTGTAGACCATATCCTTCTTGTCTGGATCAAAAAAATCTTTAGGCTACTCAATGTAGAAATATTCATCAAGAATACCATTGAGAAATGCAAATTTGACATCCATTTGATATACCTCAAAATCCTTTGTATGCAACATATGCAAGTAAGGTCCTAACACCTTCTAATCTTGCAATAGGAGAAAAAGTCTCTCCATAGTCTATTCCTTCTTCTTGAGAGTAGCCTTTACATACTAGTCTAGCCTTGTTCCTTGATACCTTACCATCTTCATTCAAGTTATTTCTGAATACCCACTTAGTTCCAATCACATTTTTGTCTTTATTCTTAGGTACAAGAGTCCAAGTTTTGTTCTTCTCTATTTGCTCTATCTCTTCATTCATAGCCTCAATCCAACTTTCATTTTCTAATGGATCTTTGACACTTTTAGGTTCAAAATTAGCAAGTAAACAAGTACTTTTTAACTTACTTCTTGTCATAGTACCTTCAAATTTGTCTCCAATAATCTGATTTAGAGTATGATGTCTCCTTACATACTTTGCTAATATGGGTTCCTTGCCTTTTGACTAAGTTCCACTGTCCTCATTTTGAATTTCAATTTTAGGTTCTAGCTATTCTGACTATTGCTTGGGTCCTTCAGACTTGGTAGGCATTGGCTTAATAGCATCTAAATGTGACTCAGGTTCCTTCAACTTAGTTTGAACTTCTTGCAAGTCGGTGACTCAAGACTCAAAAGTAGAAGTTTCTTGATTGATAGATGTATTTGGCACTGTATCAGGTTCAATGAAAAAAAATATCTTATAATCTTTTGGTTCCTTTTTTCTTTCTTCTTTAGTCCTTTCTACAAACTCAACAACTTTCACATGTGCACTTTCTATGACTTTGTGAGTAGACCAATTCAAACACCTATATGCCTTACTCTTGCAAGAATATTCCAAAAATATGCTTTCATCACCCTACACATCAAATTTTCCTTTTCTAGATTCTTTCAAAATGTAAGATTTACTTCCAAATACTTTTAGCTAAGTTACATTGGGTTTATAGCCATACCATAACTCATAGGGGGTTTTGAATGAGTCCTTCTTCAACAGTACTCAGTTCAAGGTATGAACTGCAGTGCTGATAGGTTCCTTTCAGTATTTGATAATAATGTTCTTTTCAATCATTAGAGTCTATGCATAGTCCATGATAGTTATATTCCTCCTTTTAACTATTCCATTCTACTCAAGAGTTACAGGTGCTGATACCTATATTTTGATTCCCCTTTCAATGCAAAAGACATTGAATTCATGGGAGATGAATTCACCAGCTCTGTTTGACCTCAAGCATTTCTGTCTTTTCCCTATTTCCTTCTCTATTCTAGCCAAATACCATTTGAACTTCTCAAATTCTTCTAATTTCTCTCTCAAATACATGACAATCATCATTCTAGAGTAATCATCAACAAAAATAATAAAGAAAATTTCTCTAGTATAACTCTCAATTCCAATTGGTCCACACAAATTAGTATGCAAAATTTCTAAAACTTCTTTAGATTGATAATTCTTACTTTTAAAGCTAGTATTTCCTATCTTACCAATCTAACAATTCTTGCATAGACCAACCTTAAGTTTCTTTATACTAGGAATGCCTCTTACTTTCCTGAATTTTTTTATTTTCACTAGATTATCAAAGTTCACATGACATAACCTTCTGTGCCATCACCAACTTTCTTCAATTTGAGAAATAAAACATGAACATTCCCCAAGTTCAAGATAGAACAAGTTACCTTTTTTCTATATGCCTTGTCCAATCAGCTTTCCTTTGTCATCTAGTAGTCTTGTTTTTCCATGCATGAATTCCACTTTGAATCCATTATTGAGTAGCTGTGCCACACTCAATAGATTGTGTTTTAGTCCTTCAACCCAATTGGCATTATCACATACAAGCTCTTTGGTTAGTGAGATTCTTCCTCTTCCTTTTATGCTACAAGGTTCATTATTACCAAATCTCACACTACCACCATCATAGTCTTCAAAATATTCAAACTTTTTTTTATCACCAATCATATGATGAGAGCAACCACTATCTATGATCCATGTATCATTTTTTCTCACATGAGAGATAAGTGCCATCTTATCTTCCTCATCATTATCAGATTCATTTTTCACAACAATGTAAACAATCTAATTTTCACTATTGTCAGAATCCTTAGAATCTTTAGCCATGAAACATGTTTTCTTACCTTTTTCCTTAAATGATTTGAAGTCTTTCTTGCCATTGCACTTGTGACCTTTCTTCTCATCCTTGTTTTATTTGTTTGGGCACCTAGTAGCAATATGACCAATTTACTCACATGATATATAGATTAGAGGAACCTTACCTTTTTATTTTCCTTTGCCTCTAGAATATTTCCTTGCTAGTAGAGCTTCAACCACCTCAAGATCACTGTCAAAAATTTGTTCTGATTCTTCTTCACTTTCTGATTGAGATTCCTTTATCTTTTTGCATTTTTCTTTGAGTGAAAGCTTGCCTTCAAATGCTGATTCAATGTTCTTGGAAGTTGGAACATAGTTGTCATAGTTATCTAGTTCAAATGCAGTCAATCTTCCTACTATGGCCTCTAAATTTATCTTATGATTTGCTTCACATCTTCTTTCCTAAATTGCAGAAACTCTAATTGCATAAATGGGAAGCAATGTTCTAAGAACTTTACTTACAACTATTTCCTCTTTGATATCTCCTTCGGAAGCTTTGATTGCATTGACACTTGCTTTGACCCTTTCAACATACTTGGCAATGTTCTCATCCTCTCTCATCCTCATCTGCTCAAATTGTCCTCTTAGACTTTCTGCTTTGGCTCTTCTCACATTATCATCACCTCCATAGATAATTTTGTAGTCCTTGATATCATCAAATTCTTCATAGCTTAGGGTAAATGAAATGTCTATCATCATGGTGTTATGAGTCTTCTTCTCATCAATGCCATTGACAAATAGTGTACCAGAAGGAGTCACATATTCTTAATCAAGATATTTCAATCTTGTATCTTTGATGGAAGCTAGATGGAGTCTCATGAGACCATGCCATGCTAAAAATTTATCCCTTTTAAGCCTTGGAATTTCCCTCTTGTAAGACATCCTAATCTTTAGCTTAGATCCTTCAAATCCTTCTTGAAAGCACCAAAATATTTGATAACAATTTTTGGAAATATAGATGGAGTAACTTAGAGCAGGGGGGGTGAATTAGTTACCATAAAAACAAATCCAAATATCCCTTAGATGTCTTAAAAAGCTAGTTACTACTATCACTTGGTAGCCACACAGAAAAATGTTGTAACTCGGTAGATGTGCTGTAAGTTATTACTGATTTTTAAGCATTCACAAAGATTTAACATGCATGCATAAAAAAAATAACATGAACACAAGAGATACCCAATTTAACATGGAAATCCAATATGGAAAAAACTACCAAGTACCTAGCTACCAATTTTCACTCTTCTGAAGTGAGCCCTATTAGGAGCTAACCTTGTTAAAGGTTACAAAATACACTGTTAGGTGTGAGCTTGTTAAAGGATTTAATCACCCTACTAGGAGTGCCCTTGCTAGAGGAATTTAGAACAATTCAATAGAACTATCCACCTTATTAGAGTATTTACATAATGGCTATTAAACCAACTCTGGTAAGTGATTTAGAAAATCACTACTACAATTATGAGAAAGTAACAATGAGCTGACCTAAATGAGATGCAAATGAACTTTGTTGATATAGATCTCTGTTCTACTTTACTAGATCCTCACTAATCAAATAAATCTTTTCTTCTCATCAAGGATACCTAATCCTTCTTCAAAATTTTCTCACACCTTCCTCTTCATAATCAATACGCTTGCATGTTCACTCATTCATCCATACATTTGAATTCACAACTTGTCCTTTTATTTATACCTTACAAATTACTCGGTTGGCTCATTTACAAGTTATAATTACAAATAATCATTACATCAGTTAGATAAATTCATTACATGAAACAATTAAACTTTATTCCCCAAAAAAATGAAATCCTTCATTGGCCAACCCAAGTTAGTAGACACTATTCTAGAATTGATTTCCAGTGTTAACCAACTGAAGCTTGGTGAACACTGCAAACTCTTCAAAATCCTTTGGAGATCAAGTGAACTTGGTAAACACTAAATTTTCATCATTGACCTTGTGAGCTCGATAGAAACTAACTTCTTCCACAAAAACCTTTGTTGGTTGAATGATCTCAGTAGAAACTATTTCCACATAGTATTTTCATGAATGCTCAATAGACTCTATAATTTTATTTGTTGACCAACTGAGCTCAGTAGATACTAAGAATTTCCTTGCTAACCAACTAAGCTTGGTAGAATCTATCTAATAATTGATATGAAATTTTTGTAACATCAAAGACAACACACAATTGAACAATTGTATACAACACATTCTTAGGTTTAACTTGAGATATTAGACATATCTCTTCATTCACTTTATTCCTTATCACTACACTTTTGTCTTTGCTTCCAACTATCTACTTGGGAGGGTGATTCTTTGTGAGATTCCTATTAGGGTTAAGAGTTTCCATCTCAACTCTTATCTCTTCTCTCAATTTAGATCTTTGTTCTACTCTTTGCTCAACAACTAGCACATCATTATGAAAATCATTGTTAGTCTAAAAGAAAACTTCAAAATTTTGACTAACAATTCTAGAATTATATTCTTCTTCTTTTGAATTATAATCTACCATATTTTATTTAGTTTTAGACTTTTCATCAATCCTTACATTTGTGCATTTAACTATTGTCTTATTTCTATAGTTGAAACATCTATAAGCCTTTCTTTTCAATGAATAACCAAGAAAGATAACTTTGTCACTTCTTGGGTCAAACTTACCAATGTCATCATCTCCCTTAATATAACATTTGCTCCCAAGTATTCTAAAATACTTAATTGATAGTGAATGACCAAACCATAGTTCATAAGATTTCTTGTCCATACCTTTTCTAATCTATACTTTGTTTAGAGTATATACTTCTATACTAACTTCTTCTCTCCAAAATTTCTTAGAAACATCATTCTCAAATAACATTTCTCTTCCTGCTTCTGCTACTGATATATTCCTTCTTTCAAAAGTCCCATTTTTCTCAAGTGTTCTAAGTGTAGATAGCTATCTTTTGATTCCATTCTCTTCATTAAATATGTTAAACTCTCTAGAGGTGAATTCTCCTCCTCTATCAGATCCAAACACTTTATCTTAGCACCAGATTCATTCTCAACTCTACTCTTAAATATCTCCAACTTCTCAAAAGCTTCAAATTTCTATTTAAGAAATGCTACCCACATCATTCTAGTGAAATCATCAACAAAAATATAAAATACCTCTCACCATAGAATCCTCTTGTTCTAGAAGGACCACTTAGATCTGTGTCAATGATCTCAAGCTTCTCTATGGTTGTGAACATCTTGCTAGTGAATTATACTTTCTTCTACTTAGCCAAAATGCATTCCTGACACATAGCATTATATTAAAAATAGATTGATACAAGTATGATAAATGTGTTTTGATCACTATTTTGTCATTGATGTCAAACCTACTACTTATTGTTAAGACAACTACTTATATTATTTAAGTACTATCATTTATTTGTTTGATAAAGTGGATTTGATCAAATGATGTAACAATATCACCTAGAGGAAATGTTGAGTCACAATATGAAAAGGAGTACAAAAATTAGTTAAGACAATGATATCATGATGCATTTATCATATATTTAAGGTTGCAAAGGCTGGTTACACTAAGCAAGTTCAAAAGAACATGTTAAAAAAGTTTGTCTACCAAGCTTGACCAAATAGATAGTAGGTGCATAGAAGAGTTAGTGCAAGCTCAACAAAATATTAGTTGGAGCTAAGAAAAAGTCTATTTTAGTGTATACCAAGTAAAAAATTTGATGTCAAGTAAAGTTTAGTTGATGCCAAGTGATTTTATAGAGGATTTTGAGCATCTAAAGAAAATTAATATCGAGTGTCAACATTATTAGAAAGATATTGAATTAGATGGATATGAGCTAACAAGCTTGTTTTCTTAGATTGTATGATCTAGGTGGAAGATAATATTGCCAAGCTAGTGGCACAGAATTCATGGTAAACCATTTTGAGGAGAATTCAAAGAAGATTGAATGAGAATTTCTAGAAATGAAATGGAATGAGGGGTATATTCATTGAATCCTACCTAATCTTAGCTAACCCTTAATTGAATGATGGAGAATGAATGAAAAAATATCTTAACTCTCTATATATAGGGATGGTTTCTTAGAAGCAAGGGTTGTCATGCACGATAACCTAAGGAAAACAAGGAGTCTAGGGTATTGTTTCATTCAATGACCTAAGTGAAGAGTTTGCATTGGAAATTTGATAAAGAAGACTTAATGATATGGATGCTTGAAGGGTTAACAAACTATAAGATTTGAAGTGTGGGAAAGCCAAATATAATGGAGGACTAATAAAAAGATCTATAATTTGCAAATGGATTTGTAAGTTGTTATTAAAACAAACCTTACTTCTACTCTCTAATAATTGTAACTAGTCTAGGGTAAATCTTTTGGATTAAGATTGACCTAATAGTCATTTGTAAATCCTTTAAATGGGTGACATTTAAAGTGAATGTTCTAAAGTCCTCTAACAAGGCTCACTCCTAACAAGGTGATTGAAATCTTTTAACTGGGTCATATTTAATAGTGTGCATTGTAACTTTTAATAGGTTTGGCCTTTCATAGGGCATCACTTTAGAAGAGTGAGAAATAGTAGCATGTTACTAGTGGTTTTTCTCAAATTGGGTATCCACATTAATTGTTGTGTCAAATGTGTTACTGAATCTATTATGTTTCATGTTTATATTTGTGCAAATTAATTTGATAGTACCCTACAAGTCTTAAGTGAATTCATAATCTTATGGATGCATGTATGATGATAAATGTTTTATGGGTTCACTAAGATATGAAAAGTTTTATTTTTACATCTAGACTTTGTATAACTAATTCAACCCCCCTCTAGCTTATTCTAAAGAATTCCAACAATTGCTATCAAAGCCATCTACTTAAGATGACTAGTTTTAAGGTACTAGAAGCACAAAGATCAAGATGTCAAAAAGAGAAGTACCCAATCTTAATAGAGATAACTTTCTTTCATGAATTTTTTTGATGAAGCTAACGTTGGAGGACTTGGAGATCATGCACAATCTACCATTACTATTGAGCATGTTGATCCTACTAGAGCCCTAATTGCTAAAGATCTATAAAAGAAGAATGAACTCAACAAAACAATTTGAAGATTGCCTTTTCCCTAAGCTATGCTAATTTTGATGTTATCAAAAGTCATGGTAGTGCAAAGAAAATGTAGGATGCTTTACACACCATCTATGGAGGAAACAAGAATGTTCTAAGAGCCTGATCTGAGAGTCTCAGAGGTAAGTTTGATGATATGAGAATGAAAGAAGGTGAAAATATCACTCAATATTGGTTAAGAATAAAATATTTCACTAATTCAATGAGAGGATATACTAGTATAATAGATGATGATACTATACTAAGAAAAGTTTTAAGAACACTGCTACTTATATATGTTATTAGAATTCAAGAACTGAGATGTATACTAGAGAATGTTCTAACTATTGAAGGTTTAGTAGGTAGACTCACTACTTTTTAGCTATCTAAATTTGATAATTAAAAACCTAAAATATTGAATCTACTAGAACCTAATATGAAGAAGAAAAAGACAAAATATGTGTCCAATGATAGTGATACAAATGAGGACAATGTAGATCAACTTGAAGCACTACTGGAAAGAAGATTTCATAGAGGTAAAAGAAAGTTTAAAGGTAAACTACCTATCATTTTTTTCAATTGCAATGAGGTTGGTCATATTGTTGTTAGATATCCAAAGAAGAAGAACCATAGAGGTCATGAAAAATACAAAAGTAGGAGAGATGAAGACAAAAAAATATTACAAAGAAAAAGGAAAAAAGTCTTACTACATTGCTGAAGAGGAAACAAGAGATAAATTCAATGAACATGATGATGAAGTGATGTATGTTAGAATGAAGGACAAATTTGATGAATATGAGGCAACTACACTTGTGTCTTGTGCAAACAAGAATGACAGATGGATCATTGACAGTGGGTGTTCACATCACATGATTGGGGATAAAAGTAAGTTCATTACCTTAAATTATTATGATGGAAATAGTTTAAGATTTGGTAATAATGCACCATGTTTGATAAAAGGAAAAGGTTCTATCAAAATCACATAAAAGATTTTATGTGACAATGCTTACTATGTTAAAGAATTTAACTATAATATTTTGAGTGTGTCACGACTAAATAATTTAGGATATAAGGTTGAGTTTGAAAACAAGATTGCTAAGATATATGATACTAATGGAAAACTAATTGGAAAGGGTGATCAAACTAGGAGTAATCTATTCTACCCTTATAGAGATGTTGCTACTTGTCTAGTTGTAAAATTTGATGATGTTTGGCTATAGCACAAGAGGTTATGAAAAGTTAATTTTGATAAATTGGTTAGTATCACTAACATGAGAATAGTTAGAGGTTTGTCTAAGTTGAAGAAGCCTAACAATATAATGTGCAAGCAATGTTAATTAGGCAAAATCAAAAAGTCAAGTTTAAAGAGTAAAACTCATACCTCTAAATGAATGCTAGAGATTGTTCATATTGCCTTGTGTGGACCAACTGAAGTGCAAAACTACAAAGGAGATAAGTAAATTATGTTGCTTGTTGATGGTTATTCTAGAATGGTGATAGTTATGTTTCTAAAATAGAAAATTGATGCTTTCCAAATGTTTAAATGGTACTTAGAAAGAATTGAGAAGGAAACAAGTAAAAGCCTAAAATGATTAAGATTTGATAGAGGAGGAGAATTTACACCAAATAAATTTGAGATGTTTTGTAATGATAAAGGAATCAAAAGTCAAATATCTGCTCCTAGAACCCCTCCACAAAATGGAATTGCTGAATGCAAGAACAAGTCTATAATGGACTATGCTAGGACACTCGTAATGGAGAAAAATGTTGCTTTGAAATATTGGAGAGAATCTGTAAGTATAGTTATATATACCTTGAATCATGTACAAGTCAATAAAGGTACTCATTCAACACCTTTTGAGCTATGGTATTGATACTCACCCAATGTAAAATATTTTAAGGTATTTAGAAGCAAATGCTTTATTCTCAAAGATTTTAGGAATGGTAAACTGGATGCAAAAAGTGAAAAAGATATATTCCTAGGTATTCCACAAGAAGTAAATCTTATAAGTGTTTTAATACTAACACTAACAAAGTTGTGGAAAGTGCAAATGTGAAATTTGATGAATATACAAAAGTATATGAGGTTGAACATATGAAAGAACCAGAAGAATATGAATCATTTGTATACTTTTATGAAGGTATGCCTACTAAAGAAGATTTTGCAAATCAAGTTAGAAACCAACAACAAGTTTTAGTGACTGTCAAGTCACATACTATGAATACTAAGTTGCACTTAGGAATAGAGCTACATTCAAGTGCCAAGTTACAGAGTGAAGTTGAGACACATTCTGATTCAGAGATTAGTGTACATGAAAGAAATTATAAATACCTAATAGATATGTATATAATGATTCAAAAGTTGAAGGTTCAAATGGAGAAACCAGAGTTGAACCAAGATTGTCTAAATATATCAAGAGACATCATCCTGCTACACAAATCATTGGAGATAAAGATGCTAGACCAATGAAACGGAATAAATTAAGAAATGACACATGTTTTCTAAGCATGAAAGAATTTAAAATAGTGAAAGATGCCTTAGAAGATGTGGACTAGAGTAAATTCATGGAAGAAGAGATTGAAAAAATTGAGAAAAATAAGACATAGACTCTAGTTCCTAGATCAAAAGATAAAAATGTGATTGGCACCAAGTGGGTATATGTAATAAGCTAGATGAGAATGGTGAAGTCACAAGGAACAAGGAAAGATTAATCTACAAAGGATATGCACAAGAAGAAGGAATTAACTACGAAGAAACATTTTTGCTTATTGCCAAATTGGAAGGAGTAAGAACTCTTCTTGCTTATTCTATATACAAAGGTTTCAAAGTTTATCAAATGGATATTAAATTTGCATTTTTGAATGGTATATTAGAGGAAGAAATTTACATAGAATAGCTAAAATAATTTGTTGATGTTAATAATAAAAATATGGTATACATAGATCAAACTAAGCTTTATATGGTTTGAAGCAAGCATAAAGTGCATGGTATGAGAGACTTGATAATTATCTTGTGAAGATAAGATTTGAGTGAATAGATGATAATAGTAATATGTACTTGAAGATAGGGAAAGGTAAATGTATTTTGTTATCTAACTTTTTATTTGATGATATCATATTTGGAGTCAAGATGCTTTACATAATGCTTTTGCAAATGAAATGAAGCAATTATTTGAGATGTCTATGTTTGGAGAGATCAAGTTCTTTGTAGGTTTGTAAGTACTTTAGATGAAATATGGTATATACATCACTTAAGAAAAGTATGTCAAGGAGATACTGAAATTTTTTTGATTGGAGGATTCTAAGCCAGTAAGTACACCTATGGTGACAAGACATAAATTGTCAAAGAATGATGATTTAGATGAGGTGATTCAAACATTATACAAGTCTATGATTAGAAAATTATAATATGTAATGTATAGAATACTTGATATTGCATTATCTGTAAGGGTAGTTGCAAGATTCTATGCTAATCCTAGGGAGAATCATTTGATTGCTATAAAGAGCATAATGGAATGTCTAAAAGGAACTAAGGAATATGGTCTATACTACAAGAAAAATAAGAAATTTGAATTAAGAGCCTATACTGATGTTGATTGGGCTGGAAATATTGATGACTAAAAGAGAACTAGTGGAGGATCATTTTTCTTAATGTACTTCATAATCCACTGTTGAAGCTTAATATGTTTTTGCTACTACAAATTATACAAGAATTGTATGGATCAAACAACTACTCAAAGGTATGAAGGAAGAGATCACTAAACCAATGATATTTTATTGTGATATTATAAGTGCTATAAATATATCAAAGAATCCTATGATGCACACAAAGACTATGCACATTGCAATCAAGTATCATTACTTGAGAGAATAAGTTCATGATAAAGAGGTGAAGATGGATATGTTAACACAAATGAGAAAATTATTGATATCATCACAAAAGAATTACCTAATGATGCTCATGCATATTTAAGAGGTAAACTAGGGGTGATAGCCCTATCAAAGGCTATCTAAAAAACAAGAGGAGCGCCCTGCATCAAACAAGTTGATTGGCATATGTTACACATTGATGCAATGGAGCTTACTTTTGGAGCTACCTAAAGTAGTCAAAGAGCTAAAACTAAAAATCAATCACAAGAAAGGTGAAAAAGGGAAAAACTAAAAAAGTTCATATCTACATATTAAGATGACAAGTCTTTGGCATTTTTGTTAAAGAGGGGGATATAATTGAAGGGTATATATATAGGATAAGTGAGAAATTGTAATACATAGTATGAGGGATAAATTTTGACTGCTTAGAAGGAAAGTGTATCTACTGATAACATCTATCTAGTAAGAGGAAGATAATGTAGAGGGAGATATAAAAAGAAATTCAAAGGGAGTCATTAGGATGAGTTTATTGTCTATTGATTAGAATAAAACAAAATTTTGTAACCTTTTTAGAAGATGAAAGTTGCTAATAAACAGAGAGATTTCAATACAAGGAATTGTTTTCTTTTTGGTATTATGTTGGTTTTACCATTTAAACTAAGTTAGTTTGGTTGATCAATTTGGTTTTCCATCAATGCCAAAGAGGGAGATTGTTGAAAATGGATTGATAAAAGTATGATAAATATGTTTCAATCATTGTTTTTTTACTGATTTCAAACCTACTATTTTTTAGTGAGACAACTACTTATATGATTTAATTACTATCACTTATTTAAATGATGTAGAGGATTTGATCAAATGATGTAACAATAGCATCTAGAGGAAAGGTTGATTTATGATATGAAAAGAAGTACAAGAATCAACTAAGATATGATATAATAGTGATTTGATAATCTACTTAAGGTTGCAAAGGTTGGTTAAACTAACCAAGTTAAATACAACAAGTTAAACAAATTTTGTCAGCCAACCTTAAGCAAATGGATAGTAGGTGTCAAGAAAAGTTAGTGCAAGCCGAGCAAAGAATTAGTTAGAGCCAAGTAAAAGTCTATTTTAGTGTATGTCAAGTAAAACAATTGATCTTGAGTAAAGTTTAGTTGATGTCAAGCACCTGTAAACTTTAGTTCCTACTGAGTGATTTTATAGAGGATGCTGAGCAATTTAGTCTTTTCTGAGCATCAAAAGCAAGTCAATGTTGAGTGTTAATATTATTAAAAATATCATGAATTTGATGGATCTAAGCTGATAAGTTTATTTTTTTGGATTGTGTGAACCAAATGGAAGATAAGATTGATGAATTGGTGGCACATAATTCATCATAAACTATTTTGAGGTGAATTAAAAGAGGATTGAAGGAGAAGTTTATAGAAATAAAATGAAATGAGGGGTAGATTCATTGAATCCTATCTAATCTTATCTAACCCTAAATTAGAAGATGGAGAATGAATGACAAAATATCTTAATTCTCTATTTATAGGGATGGTCGGTCAAAAGAAAGGTTTTTCATGTATGAGAATGTAAGGAAGACAAGCAGTCTAGGGTATTACTTCATTCATTGACCTAAGTGAAGAGTTTGCACTGGAAAGTTTAGAAAGAAGGCTTAATGATATGGATTCTTGAAGGGTGAACAAGCTATCAAAGTTGAAGTGTGTGAAAGCCAAGAAGAATGGAGGATTGAAATAAATATTTGTAATTTGCAAATGGAGTTATAAGTTGTTATCTGATCGATCCTTACTGTTACTCTTTAATAATTGTAATTAGTTTGGGTAAATCTGTAAAGCCTCTCCCATTTGACTTCTGTAAGTCATCCTGATGGATGCAACCTTGTTGATCTTTTGTTGTAATGGGATCATGATTGTGACCATGAGTGGTCTACAGTGTTGAGGTGTTTGGATTTATGTTTCTGTATCAGTTGCTTTGATTATTCTTTTGACTGATCTATAAGATTTTGATGTGATTTATGGTTCACTAAGGTTTCTACCAGTGGTTACCAGGATTGATGTGGTATCATGAGGTTGTTCCGTGATTACCTTGAGATGTGTACAAAGATTTCACTATGTACTATTACCATGCTACACTGGACTAGGTTCCTATAGTAGTGGTTAGTCATGTTTATGACTATGGTTGTTTATGTGTTTTAAATGCCTTTTAATGCAGAGTAATCAATCATTATTAAATGCTTCAGTAATTAAAATGGATTGTTCATACTGGATTCTCTATTTTTGTGTTGTTGACATTTACCTTGTTATATTTATGATTAGAGAGATATTTGTCACTCATGTTATGTTTACATTTGAGATGACCCGAGGGTCAAATGTTATATCTTGATTTTAGTATCATAGATATTAGACTACTATGTTGTTCAGTTAATCATATTGCATGATGATGCCATTTTGAGATGATAGTGTGTTTTTATGATGATATTTGGTTATCTGGTATTTGGACATACCTTTGATTATGTTATGTGATGGATTTAATGCTATGGTTATTTACTTTGTTCCTAAATTGTTATGCTTTATGCGAACGTGAGTGATGTAAATATATTATTTTAATATAATTAAATAAATGGTTAAATTAGCTGATTTAATGCATTTATTGTTTTGGCTATGTTATTATATGCAATTGCACTTGATCATGTTTTTTAGTGTGCAGGATTTATATCCTTGGCAGTGGCACATGGAGTTAGTGATTCAGCCATTCATATTTTACCAATGTCATCTTTATATGGTCGATGCATCCTTAATTAAATGTTTAATTTAAACCTTTCAGTGATTATTAAATCTGAACTCATTTTCATTATGTGATTAGACTAGTAAGCATGTTTGTGCATTTAGAGGTTCGCATTGTTGTGAAAGTCATTAAGGAGATTTCTGTGTTTTTGGTTTTTTGAGCTTTTTAATTATTTTATTTTAATTTTTGGAAGCTTTGTAATAGATGAATTCCTATTTATAGGAATAACTTATTTTCATTTGGGTCAATTTGGGGTTTAACTAGGTTGGCTGGTTATTTGCCCTAATTGATTATTCACTCAAAAAGTGAATAAGTATCCAAAAATGAATTTAATTCCTCACTTCTCACTTTTGAATTAGAAAGTTGGAGAGTAAAACCCAAAATCCTCTTCATGAGGATTTACTATTTTGTTCATTGTGGGAGCTACAGGCATGGGATCATTGCTAGGTTGAGCTCGTTGGATCTAGCTTAGGGAAACCTTGGATTGCCGCAATTTTCAGCCACTTTTGTGGGTGTTTTATTTTTTGGTTCAATTTTCTGTTTTTCCCTTTTGGCTGTGAGGTAGGGATTTCCCATTTTATTGTTTCAGCTTCATTTTTGCTTCTATTTTTGGTAGTCATTTGTTTGGAGGCTAAGAACTAGTGTTCCCCTCTGTTTCTGTAGGTTAGTTCTACCCGGTTGGGCAAGTATGAACATTTCCATGTTTTTTAGGATGAGGGTTTGGAGTTTTGCACCATTATGCTGGTCATTTTTGCATACGGTGTTCAATTCCATTTATTTTTGGATTTTGGGATTTTTGAGCCCAAAGGTCAAATGGGTTTTAATTTTGATAGTTTTCCAAATTTTGGAATTTTTTACCTCGTTTTGCATGCTGCCCTATTTTCTCAAGTTTTCTTAGCATAGTATGAGTTGTGGACTTGGATGACCTATTTGGATATCAATCAGACCACTTCTACACTTTAATGTTGCATTGGGATGCATGTTGCATCCATACTTTCGACGTTGTGTTCGGTTGCGTGATTTTATAACTTGTGTTATTGTTTCTTTTAGACCTTTGCTTTTGTTTCATGAATGCTAGGATTCATGTAGAATCCATACTCTTGGATTGAGGCTAGTTGAGTGAGTTCATGATGTTTGGTCTTGTTACATCATTGAGATTTGTATAGAATCCAAACTCTCAGATTGAGGCCAGTTGAGTGTTTTCATGATGGATGGTTTTATTGGCTTTGGGATTCATGTAGAATCCATCCTTCCCATGTTGCTTTTAGTTGGGTGTTTTCTTTGCATTGTGTTCTCATTCTTGTCCTTGTGTTTTGATCTTCATGATGGTGGTGCACCACACACGAGTACATGCACTTACATTTATTAGGTGACTTGCGAGGCCCAATCTTCCATAGATTTTTTGAAAGTTATGATCATTGGGGTTGGGATGGGAGTATGCATTCCCATTGGCACTTGTTGTAGGATGAGCATGGGTAGGATAGGGTAGCATATGGAGGGGGCTTCTATCTCGCAACCTAGTGATCATTATGCCCTGAGGGTTAACAGAGGATATGCAATTTTAAATAAGTGATAATTAAAGAAAATGTGTGACTGGTAATAAAATTTAAGATAATAAAATGTTGTGCCAAGCCATTCCGTTGAGGGATGCTGAATCCACATGATCCAAGCTTAGCCTTTTCGATGCCAAGCGACTCTCCATGATTTTAGCCCCTACTTAATAGCCTTTTGAGTGTCTGACAAAGACCTTTACTCCTTGCATTGTCTTAGGTTCTTGGTTGCATCCATCATATTGTTTGGTGTGAGTGTTAGCCATGGATGTTGTGCTTTATGTGTGTTTGTGGTTTGATCTTTATCTCCACCAGCATGGTGGGTGGGGACCTACAAGTTCCATGTGGTTGGGAGGCATAGCTATCTTCACCACTGCTAGGGACTGGTGTACAAAGACAATCTTTTTTCCTAGTGTGACCGTTGTTGGATGTTTTCACTTGGTACTTTGAGTTCCAGAGTATGCTTTATTGTGATTTATGCTTTCATCTGAATGCTTAGATATCATGTTCAAATGATGTTAGTTTATTTGATGCATTCCCATATTATGATGTTTAGCATATGATTAGATGATGTGAATTTCTATAGTAGCATATCTTTTGCTTATTGATGTTCAACATGTAATAGGTGATATTATCTACTTGTAGGATTATCTGATGCTTTACTATTAGCAAGTTAGATTTCCTTATGCTTTTGTTTATTGCATGTTGTAGTAGTGACGTCCCTATTATGACAATACCGACAATCTAGTTGGTGGCTTGGGATGTTACGCATGGGGATGGCTAGGACCCACGATGGTCTTATGATGCTATTGACGGTTGGGAGGAACCACGCACTTAATTTGGTTGTTTAGTTTCTTCTAGTATTTTAGTACATTTCGATGTTGCTTATGTTCACTATGATATTTATTTCAGTATGTGCTTTGCTGCTATGGTTTAGATGGATAGATGTTCCTCTTTCCTTTCTATTGTTGCTCTCGAGTGTTCATTCCTTGATTTGCATGGATTTGGTACTCCCCAGTGTGGAGGTTTCCTTATTTTTAAGCTTTTTGTTTGCATTCAATTGTCACACTAATTTGTTTTCTCGTGTGAAAAGGTAGTTCCTCATGCGAGAATGTATTTCCTTGCGCAAGAGAATACACTTCCTCGTGCGAGAATGTAAATCTTTGTGCAATGTACAAGAAATCCTCGTGCAAGAGTGAAAGCCCTCACACGATGCTCAGTAGTCCTTGTGGGTAGCGATGAAAGATCTTGTGCGAAACTCGAGACCAATTGTCTTTCTCGCGTGAGAAACAAAGGTTATCTAGGCTTATCAGATGAAAGTTTTGAAGTTGGTTTTGGACACCCTTTTGGTTTTTACACCTTCCTAGTTCAAAATATATTTTCTAGGGGTTTAAAATATATCGTTTAAGTATAAGTTGCTTATACTTAAGATATATTTTAATATATGCAATGAATCTTTTGAGATAGGTTTCAGACCTCTCAAAGACAAGTTAAATATTCTAGCAAATTTCAGGGCTTTAGAAATCTAGACTTAGCCAATTTTCAGGGCTTTAAGATTTTAGGCTTAGCCAAATTTTAGGATTTTGCATTTTACCCCAACTTTGTGTTTTGTTGATGAGTGGTCATTTCTTGAGCCCTCATCATGTGCATTGTTGTTGTCGGCTTTGTTTGTGTGTGTTAGTTTGGTAGTGGCATTTGGAGATTCGTTGGTTACTGGGATTATGGTGAAGTTTTCTATTGCAATCTTTGTGATCCCTATATGATGTTGTCATGTGCATTCATACTTGTAAAAAAAAAAAATTCTTGGCTTGTATTTCATCCTTGTTTCCAAGGATCTCCAAGCGAGGCATTACAAAATCCTTTGGATTAAGGTTGACCAAATAGTCATTTGTAAATCCTTTAACCGGGTGACATTCAAAGTGAATGGTCTAAAGTCCTCTAACAAGGGTCACTCCTAAAAGGGTGAATGAAATCCTTTTACTAGGTCACATTTAACAATGTACATTATAACCTTTAACAAGGTTGGCCTTTTAGAGGGCATCACTTCATAAGAATGAGAAATAGTAGCATGTTATTGGTGGTTTTTCCTAGATTAGGTTTCCATGTAAGTCATTGTGTCAAATGTGTTATTGAATCTATTATGTTTCATGTTTACATTTTTACAAATTGATTTGATAGTAAACTACAAGTTTTAAGTGATTACATAAACTTATGGATGCATGCATGATGATAAATGTTTTATGGGTTCACTAAGTTGTGAAAAGTTTTATTTGTACATCAAGACCTTGAATAACTAATTCAACCCTCCTTTTAGTTATTCTAAAGAATTCCAACACATTATTAGGATTAAAAATATTAAGAAAGTATTTGACTCCAAAAGTGCTACTAACCTTCGATATTATCAAAGTTGATGTGACAAAATCTTCTATGCCACAACCAACTATTATCCACTTTAGCCAGCAAAAATGTCATTTTAGTAGGATTCAAATGAAATGCATTACCTCTAGATCTAGTGCTAGTTCAAATCATCTTACCATCTTTGTCTTTGATAATATAGGTCTTCTTAGTGAACTACAACAGATAACCCTTGTTCACTAATTTTCCAATACTCAACATGTTGGTAGTGGTTCCCACTTTTTGGCTTCAAATGCATATTGCTGCAAAACTAAAAAGAATATGAAGATGACATAAAATAGTGATTTTTAGCATTTTCTATCTACTTTCTAAAATTATTTTTTAATTTAAAAAAAAAATTAGTTGATTTCCACTTTCCATCTCCTTTGAGAAGTGGTTTATATGAAAATTGACATTTAAAAAAAGTGATGAGTCATTTGATCAAGATAACTTTTTTTAAAACAATTATAATGAAAAAATTCTTTCAAGGGTAGAATAGTAACATCAATATCTAGTAATTTTAATTGGTTTCATTAAATTTCATTAAAAAATATAGATTTTTTTAGTGGCAAAGTGATGCTAATGATAACTTAGACATAGCTTGGTTTTGATCAATATAATTTGAGTTGTGTTTGTTGAAATGGTTTTTTTCTTGATTTTCTAGAAAGGTAACACATATATTTTTGATGGAAATATTTTTGAATTTTTTTATTTTCTCATTATCTATTTTTCCAAAAACTTTAAATCTAGATTCATGAAATGGCCAAACAACCTTTATTTAATAAAACAAAAAATTAAACATCATGATTAACATGATGTATATTAAAAATATAGTCATTGGAAAACTTATTCAAAGTACCAATACTTTCTACATTTAGTTTTAGAATATGGACCTATTTAGGCCTTATTTAAGCCCTTGAAAGGGAAAAAAGGTGATATAAATTTGGGTAAGTTTGTAAAATTTCTAATTTTGGAACCTTCGAAAGAAGGGGTCTTGAAATGAAGCCCTTAGAGAGGCTTCAAGTGAAGGGGCTTCTTTGAAGCCCCTATAAAATTATTTTCCCACTTTTCATCTAATTTATTCATAATGAAAAGTGGGAATCATTAGTGTGGCCTTACCTTACTAGTACTAGTTTATTGGATCCAATTCTTGTTATATGATAGGCTACATTGTTACCAACTCTAAAAATATCTCCACCATGATTCTTTAACTTAACAAACTTATTCATATCACCAGTCATGTTATGTGAACAACCACTATAAATTATCCAATTAAACTTCTTTTCCAATTGGAAAACTCATTTTCCTTGATAGCTACAAATTCTAATTCATCATCACTTTCACTTTGACCTTTTTCATTAGATTCTTCATCTTCATTTGGATACAAACAATTTCTATCTCCATCTCTTCTAGGATTAAACTTTCCTTTATAGTTTTTCTCTCTTATAGGACATTTAGATGCATAATGACCAAATTCATTACAATTCCAACATTTATCAAGCCAAAGGGCAAGGTTGAAGGGTAAGGGGAAGAACTGATTATGTCCAATCTAGAAATGTCCTAAAGAGTGACAATTGGTTTCTTACCATCTTTTTCTCTTCTCAGAAAAAGGGCTATTCCTTCCTTAATCTTCTTGTCTTCATCAAATTTATTTCTACTAGAAAAATCTCCATGTGTTCTTCCACTCCTTGTCAAATTAGGTCAAATGTTCAGGGCACTAAAAGCTATTTTGACTCTTGTAATTTCTCTAGATTGTCTTAGATCTAATTTTTCTAATTCTAATCTTCCAAGCATTATTTCCTATATGAAATCCTTAGTGCATGGAATTACTAGCTGAATCATCTAAGCTATTGTCTTGAATGGTGGTGTAAAACTTTTCAAGATCTTCCATATGACTTTATCATCTTCCTTGGTTCCACCATGAGATCAAATTCCTACAACAATTTCTAATATTCTGCCAAGATAACTTCTTAAAGATTCATCTTCCATCATTTTAGCATCTTGAAATGCACATATTCAATTTTTTAATCTCACTCTCTTTGAATGAACATCACCTTCAAAAGTAGATTCTAATTCTTTCCAAATGTCATACAATGTTTCACATGTCTTTACTTGACTATACTCATTCTCTAGAAGAGCTATTAATAGAGCTTATCTTGCTCTCATGTTACACATGAATAGATCTCTCTCTTGTTTATTGCAACCTTCTAACTTTGCTTCTTCAACAACTATCTTCTTACTCTTTGTCAAGATCTAATATCCCAGACCCATGCACAATAGATGAGTCTTCATCTTCTCCTTCCAACTATCATAGTTGGCCCCATCAAATCTAGGACTATCTAAAAATATTTGTCATCGATCTCCAAAAGTTGTTAAGATTATCCTTCAAGGACCTGATTCTCTTATACCAATTATTAAAATATATAGTCCACTTATACAACTAAGATAAGGAGTGGGGGATGAATCAGTTATCCAATTAATATCATAATTATAAACCTTAGACCATTTAATTGTATGAGTAAAAGAAACTAAAACCACAACAAGATACTCATGCATAATAACACCATATATGTTAATCAGGGAAACCCTTGATCAAAGGGAAAATCCTAGTGGGGATGGTACCCACAAGATAATATACTAATATAAATATTCCTTGTTAGAGGATGGACCTTGTTAGGAGTCTATGAATACATTTAGTACATATGAGTCTCTATTAGGAGACTTTGAATCCCTATTAGGAGTTGTGGAAGACAACTAGACCCACTATCCAAATGATCTTTGTATAATTCCTTGCAGAATAATATAGAATAATACTATACCATTCCTTCCTCTTTCTCTATCATATCAACTAGACTTCTATTCCTTTTGATCTTGTAACCAGATCACAAATCTCACATTCAACAATCCCTTGGATTTATTACACACATTCAATAAGCACACACCTTGCACTTCATACAATGATCACTATACTTCACACACACATTACAATTAAGGAAAACATATTTCCTTTATACCATATCTTCATAATAATTCCTTGACTTGACCTTGAATCTTTCCCAATTAGTTATAATAAGATACTTAATTAATTACAATTGCAATAGCACTATTGGCTTACAATCTATAAAAAACTTCACACATGCAATACTAGGGCTTGTGCACTTGTTGATGTAATCAACTGACTATCCTCTATCACTGCCTGACTATGCATCTCTTCATTGAAACCTCTTAAAAGATTAAAATACCTAGGAGTTAGCTAGAGACCATAATGGGCATTTTGAGGAAAATAATAAGAGGACCAACTCATAAGGCTCTAATGTTTTCTCCACTTTGCACTCTACAAAATTCAGGTAGGTATACCTATCAATTCACTCTTTATCCCTTTAAAATTCAAAATCACAACATGAATTCCAAAATAAAAAATGATTTCCTTATTTTCTTCGAATTATAGGATTGTAATAGAGATGATAAATGACTCTTTTATCAAACCCTAGAAATCCATGAATCAAGTACAAGATTACTTTTTAGACCTACAACATTAAACATAAAAGATTGATTTATAAATGATTTATACTGTAGAGACATTCAAAAATAGATCAAATTTGATGGATGACTAGTACCCTATCCATTGGGCTATTAACTCCAAAGGAATTTGACATCTATTTATTAGATCTATCTTAAATTTTTTTGGTAAGAATATCAATATTCATTTCTAGATCTCATTCTTATCAAAATATTCAATGAAAAACCAAATAATTCTTCCAATTTACATCAACTATTTACATAAAAAAATATATCATAAGAAGAATGTAAATTGAAATATAATTCAAAATGAATTACAACCAAAATTTAATAAATGTTTATATTGAAACTCAGAGAATTAAATGGTAACAAAGGAAGAGGCAAGATCTAAAAATGAACAACCGACTTTCTACATCTTTGTATTAATTTCTTTGAAAATATACAATTAGATGACACTTCCAATTAGAGAAAAACTCAAATAGACTAGTAACTATTAAATTTTATATTTTATCTTTGGAAAAACTTATACAATACATGAACTGACTCAAGAATGAACAACAATTAGTTCAACAAAATGAATGTCAACCTTTTCTCTAGCCTTGGGAGCTCATTTATATAACATGAGTTGCAACAAGCTTTAGACCTAGAGGGAAAAGAAAAAATTTCCTTAAAGAAAATTAAAGATTACATAAAAAGACAAAATGTCACTTTCTTCAAAGAATAAGAAAACATAAAACATTCATAGCATTTTCCTCAACAAAAATGTAGCTCCTTCATTCATTGATTTATGATGGTGCCTATCTATTTTGTTTGATTCTTGTTCTTCCATAATAAGTAATTTTTGGTCTTTATCTTCTTCCTCTTTTTCAAGTTGTGGGGCCACCTTTTCTTTTTCTACTCTTTTTAGATTTTATTCTTGTGTGTTTGTAGTAGGTAATTGGCTATATCTTTCCTTAACCACCTTTGATATCATGTCTTTAACTTCTTGTGTTGGTTGAGGGTTTGTCTCATTTATCTCCACCATGCTTACTTGAATGAATTTGTCAAAAAATTCTCTCTCCTCAACAAAAGTGGATTTATCCATAATTTTATCCTTAGATGACACCTATAACAATTTGGAATCTAAATAATACTCTACCATCCACTTGTTGAAAACAATGTCATCTGGGAAATTCAAATTGAAAAATTCCTATTTTCTCTTTAAGATATCTTTTCCCAAATTCTTGATTTCTTTGAAATCTTGTTTGAAAGAATCAAAGAATATTTGGACATTCATCATTTCCTCAAAAGTTCTCGCAAACTAAATATAACTATCCTTATTAACAACATTAGTTATCCTGATACTCAATAGTTCTTTCAATTCATTTCCCCATTCCTCTTTATCTTTTGTAATGCCAAGGCCCTTTAGCACATGAGGGAAAAGATCAAAGTTCCTATTGAGATATTTAAAGAGACATATTCTCAAATTTCTTTATAATATCTCTCTCTTTGGGAAAAAAATCTAGTAGGTGACCTTCTTGATCATATATTTTCTCAATCTAATCACCAATCTCATCAATGAAAATTAAAAATAGAGCAATGATATTATCCTCTCTACTGATCCACTTATTCAAAATTTCTTTCAAGTTAGCATCATTATTTTATAATTCCTTCCAAATATCCACTCACCTTGACATCTCTAAATAAAACAAAGGCCAATTTATTCTATCTACTAGAAATAAAATTGTATCTCCAACCTTAAATTCATATTGGATTTGCACTTCTATATGTGCTTCTTTAAGTTTAACTTTTTACTCATTAGGCTCATCTATAGTGTAGAACTCTTGATGTTGAGGAGTATCAGGGATCCAATTATTGGCTTGTTGGGAGGTGGTGGAATAGTGGGGGTTGCAATCATAAGCTAGTTAGATCCTTTCCCTACTTTCTCTTACCTTGTTACTTTTGCAAGTTTGAGGTGATTTTCTCCATTTCATAAATATTCCTTCCCCTTTATCATAAGCCTCTAATAATTTTTTAAAAATTTAGTATTTAACTCAAAAATTTATTTATGTCTTTTGCAATCACTTCCACACCAAATTCATCGACCTCTTTATTCATGTAGGAAACTTTTCCACTATATACATTGCTCACTTTCTACACTACCAAGCTCCCCATGTGTTTTGCATATGAAACTACCTAGAGTCTAGATTTATCCCTTTTTTGAATGGACCATATTACTAAGTCCTTATGATCATTATTTTATTTTGCACCTTTGTGGGCTTCCTTGAACTCTTCTTCTATGTTAAATTTTGTCTCTTTTTCCTTCCTAACAACATCAAAAACTATTTCATTAGAAATGTCCCATTCTGAAAGTATAAACACACCTAAATCCTTTAGCAATTAATTTCCCCCTTTAAGGGATATATGATTGAAATCCTACATTAATTAATCTTTTATCTCTTCCTCCATCTCAATGTCCTATTTATTAGGTTTCTCTATGTTTACCTTTTTGCATTTTCCCACAAAATCAGATATATTGTTTCTCCATAAAAATTGAATAAACACCCTAGACTTAACAAAGTCATCATCATTCAAAAATTTATTTTTAGCCTATTTTACAATGTGAACCATCTCTTTCCCTTTGAAATATCCAAAAATGAGGGCTAAGAGGGGCATTGGGGATTATTCAAGCATTCCCTCCACTACTTATGATGTGGTTATCAGAACATAATTTTGGCTTCCTATTTGCCTCAATTTATTCCTTAATGAGTATTCATTATCAAAATGAATAGCAGTTTAGGAGGGATAGTACTCTTCTACCTTTGATGAAGACCCCTCTTCCAACTTTTTTCTTTTTGCTACGTTTTCTAAGGGTGGGCTTTTTGAATGTTTTTTCTTATAAACTAACATAAGATATTACCCCACATTCCTAGAAACTATATACCTGACCTTCCTCTAGAGGGTATACTACCCTAGATTGATGACATTCCTATTCACCATTCTTCTTTCTACCTTCTTATCTTGGTCTAGGTATGCCTTTATCAATGCTTACTTCTTTATATTCAAGGTTTGCATGATCCCAACAAAATGTTCCATAAATTTATTTACTTTGTCTCCCAAAAATTGATATTAGCTAAAGGATGATACTTTCTATATAGAGAATTAATAAACACCAAACTTGTACTATAAAATCTCCATTTTTATTTCTTTATCTCCTATTCTTATAGATAGAAATCATTTCTAATTATATCTTTAGGAAATTAAAATATATGTTCATCAAATTTGGCCTTAGTTCTTTCTTTAAACATCTCAAAAAATCCTTTTGGATCTATAAAATGAGAATGAGATTGGGTCATTTGATATCTATCAAGGAATTTATCCAATTGTCTCCATCCTCCTTTGGTCAACAAAAATCATGGATAATTATAAAATTTGGGAAGATTGTCCCCCCTAGATCTTCCCACCAAATCTCTCTCTTCAAGTCCTCCAACTTGCCATAAGAACTCAAAAATTCATACCTTCAAAGGCACCTAGTCAGGTAAGACATGAGGCTTCCCTTGCAAACCATACACTCTAAAAATAATAAACACTAAACATGGAATGTTGTATCCCTAGTTGTGACTAACCTTTAGACCCTTAGCATGATCCTTAGGCCTGATTAGCTCCAGTAAGGGAATTTGAGGGTTGTCTCCACTTAACAACATCCTCATCTTTGATGCAAAACACCTATCAAAATGAAAAAACTTGGCAACTATGACTTCCCAAGTCATATCTATGCTCCAAAGTTGGATGGGTAGCTTCTCCCCATCCCTTTCTTGCTCTTGTTTCATGTCTTTTGAAAAGATAGAAATACCTTAGTACAAACACATATACAATAGAAAATAATACTAGGCAAAGGGTTTGTCAATCTAAGGCTTGTTGATGCCAATTAGCCCATTATGCATTTATTCAGCAAAATGGATGGCAAAATAAAACATAGAACTCTTTCCATACTACCAAATTTCAGCCATCATAAAAATTAAAGACTATGGGTTGTGATCCTTCTCATCTATACCAAATATCTTGTAGAGGTAAATATAGAGTGCCTGTGCCCTAGGGTTAAAATATTTATTTAATAGAGGCTCTAGGGTAGAAGGTGTTACTAGTGTTAGATGCCTTACCTTTACAAAATTCTCTTGTAATGGTCCCTGGAAGGTATATTCTCTGAGCATCATCCCTAGACTACAAATCATCCAAATTGATATTCTCATGCAAATCAAAGTTAGGGTTTAACATAGAATACTCTCTAATCACCTCTACTATTATCCTAAACAAATTATCCTCAGTATGATTCTTCACAACCCACAACATAGGGTAATACCTCTTTGACAATATTGTTAGCATATTATTATTCATGAAGACACTCACTATAATGAACTTTCCAATGTCAAATTCCCAAATAATATTCAGTGGTGTATCATGGTTTCTTTGTGAAAACCATTTCCTAAAAAATTATAGACATTCCATTGATGCTTTAGTTTCTCTCAACCAATTTCATTTATCATAAAAATCATCATCAATTTTTAGTCTAGGGCTCTTTGGGACCAAATCCTTTCACTTCATAGTTTCATTTGTGGAGGCAAACAATTGTTCAAGAAAATCATCATGCACATTTCTATGTTTATAGTGTTGGAAATATAAGAGGGGTAACTAAGAGGGGAGGGGTGAATCAATTACCACTAAAATAAATCACAAATCCCTTAGATGTCAATACAAAACACAAACTCTGCTAAAATCATTTTTAATCGATTAACACACATGCACTTACTTAACACTAACAATATGTTGTAACTTGGAAAGCACTAAAATATCAACTATTACTTAGCAAATACTAAAGATACAAATCTTAAGATATTAACTATGATTAACCTTAATTATCTTTGTTTCATACACATAAAATAAATAGCATTCACACAAGTGACACCAAAATTTAACGTGGAAACCTAATATGGGAGAAACTACCAATTGCAACTAGTTAGTATGTTTTACTATTCTAAAGTGAGACCTATTAGGAGCCAAACCTTTTAAAGGTTACAAAACACACTATTAGGTGTGACCCTATTAGAGGATTTAATCACATTGTTAGGAGTGGCCTTGTTATAGGTATTTAGACACTTCAATCTAGAAATGCCACCTTGTTAGAAGATTTGGCAAATAACTATTAAGCTAACTTTGTTAAGAGATTTGATACACTACTAAAATGGTTAAAAAGTAACAATGATATGACCTAATTGATGATGCAACTATATTTCTGATTCAAAATCTCAATTCTAGCTCGAATATTTTATCTTTCCTAAGATCATATTAATCTTTGCTACCCAACAAGGATGTTTTGCTTATCCTTCCAATTTTCTTCCTCTAAGAAACTTCTTATCTTCCAAACATTCTTCCACACATTCAATCCTCAAGTTGACCTTATATTTATATCATATACATTGTCAAGTCATATTGAAAACAACTTAGAACAATTAATATTCATCTCCTTAGTCGGCTAGAACCAACAAACAATTTCATTAAACTCAATATGCCAAAACAAGAAAATCCTTTGTTAGTTTACCCTGCTTGGTAGACACTAACACTAAAATGATATTCCTATGTTATGCAAGTGAACTTAGTTAGCACTACGTCTTTACAAATTTCCTTTGGTAACTGAGTGATCTCGGTTAACATTGGTTCCATCCAACTTCCTTTTGTTAATTGAGTGAGCTTGGTTAACACTCAACTTATACAAACTTCTCTTTGACCCCTGAGTGAACTTGGTAGACACTATCTTCTAAACTTGGCAAATGCTGGAATGCTTGACAGACATAGGAAACTATCTTCACTGCCCAAGTGAAATCAATATAAACTGACTAGTAAAGATATGACATTTTGTGTAACATCAAAGACAATATACAATTGATCAATAATCTCCCTCTTTGTGATTGATGGCAACACAACATGTCATAATACAATGAAATTATAGCACAAAATAAAGTAAGGATAATATCCTTAGTTTCATTATGAATCTCATCCATGAGAACTCACTCTATTAGTGTGAACTCCATCTGACTTCAGTTTCTTCCTCTAACTTTAGTTTCACCCTATGTGATTAAACTCTTTCTTTAACATCTTTTTCTAATAAAAAAACTCTCTCGCTTTGATGTATGACCAAGTTCTCTTTTTGACATCTTCAAACAAAATTTATGTGATATATCAACTCTCTCTCTTTAGAAAATTTCTTTGATATGACAACCAAGCTCTCCTTCTTTGACATCTTATGCCAAAGACAATATTAAGTGAATATCAATGTACCTGATGTACTAATTCATATGTAACCTACCCTTTCATTACTACATCAACTTGATTGATCTTCAATATGCTCTAGTTGATGCATCACTAAATGTAGTTTATTGAGCTTTAGATAGGGGAATAACCCCTAACTTACCTCTTAGATACAAAAATGCATCCTTGAGTAATAGATTTGTGAATATATCTATAATTTATTCTTTAGTATTCACATATTCCAATCTTACCTCTTTGTCTTATACCAATTCTCTCAAAAAATGATATTTTATTGCAATGTGCTTGGTCTTGGTATGCATCACATAATCTTTGATATATTGATTGCACTAGTGTTATCATAGAAGATAACCATTGGATCCTTGATTTATACCTTCATACCTTCCAACAATTGCTTGAATCAAACAATATTGGAACAATTAACTACTACTACAACATACTCTACCTATATTGTAGACTTAGAAATGCAATTTTTCTTCTTACTTGTCCAAGACACTAGTCTCTTACCAAGAAAGAATGCTCCACCATAGGTGCTCTTCCTGTCATCAATACTTCCTACCCAATTTGCATAAGTGAAAGTTTTCAAATCAAAATTGCCTCCTTTCTTGTACCATAATTCATAGTCTTTAGTACCCTTTAGATACCTCATGATTCTTTTTATTTCCATCCTATGATTTTCTTTAGGATTAGCTGAAAATCTTTCCACCATACCAACTGTAAGAGCAATATCAGGCCTAGTATGTACAACATAGTAAAGTTTTACAATCATTGATTTGTATGTAGTCTAATTGAGCTCCTTGAAATCATCATTTTTTGATATCTTGTGTCCAGTAGACATAGGTGTTCCAAATGTTCTTGAATCCTCCATTTCAAACTTCTTTAGTATGTCCTTGATATACTTAGATTGAGTAATGTAGATACCATCTTTCTTCTATTAAATTTTCAAGCCAACAAAGAATTTGATTTCTCCAAACATTAACATCTCCAATTCCTTACTCATTTCTAGTAAACAATGTATCATCCATAAAGATTTCTATCAACACAATATTCTTGTTTGGTCTTTCTTTGATGTATAGGTTGTTTTTATCATTTGTCCTTTGAAAACCAATCTTCATCAAATAATTATGAAGTCTTTCATACCAAGCTCTGGAAACTTTTTTAAGACCATATAATGCTTTGTGCAGTTTACGAACCATATCCTTTTTTCTAGGATCTACAAAACCTTTAGGTTATTCTATGTAAACTTCTTCTTCAAGAATTCCATTCAAGAATATAGATTTCACATCCATCTGATATACTTTAAATCCTTTATGTGCAACATATGTAAGTAGAGTCCTAACACCTTCTAATCTTGCAACAAGAGAAAAAGTTTCACCATAGTCAATACCTTCCTCTTGAGAATAACCTTTGTATACTAACCTTGCTTTGTTTCTTGAAACTTCTCCATCTTCATTCAGCTTATTTATAAAAACCCACTTTGTGCTAATTACATTTTTATCCTTGGGTCTAGGAACAAGACTCTAGGTCTTATTCCTTTCTATTTTTTCTATCTCTTCATTCATTTCTTCAATCCAACTTTCATTATAAAAAGCATTTTTAACTATTCTAGGTTCAAAATTAGTAAGAAAACATGTACCTTTCAATTTATTCCTTGTAATTGTACCATCTAACTTATATCTAATCATCTTCTTAGGTATATGGTGCCTTCTGACATATTTTGCTAATACAAGTACTTTGGATTTAGAACTTGTTCCACTTTCCTCACCATGATCTTTAGTATCATGCTTGGGTCTCACTATTTTTGACTTAGACTCAGGTTGCACTAGTTGTAACTCGGTAGTGTATGACTATGAGTTGGGTCCTTTAGATTGTAATTTGGGTTGCACTAGATGCAACTTGGGTACTTCTAGAGATTTTGGGGACTTGGGAGGTGAAGCCTTCTAACTTCCAATTGGATTAGGCAATGTATTAGGTTCGAAATAAATAAAAATTTTGTAATCTTCAAGTTCTTTGCTACTCTCTTCTTCACTCTTTCCTACAAACTCATCAATCTTTGCATGTGCATTTTCTATGATCTTATGAGTATTTAGATTCAAACATTTATATTCTTTACTTTAGTTGGAATATCCTAGAAATATTCCTTCATCACTTTTGACATCAAATTTACCTTTCGTAGTCTCCTTCAAAATATAACATTTTCTACCAAACACTTTCAAGTAACTTACATTAGCTTTGTAGCCATACCATAGCTCATAAGGAGTCTGATTTGAGTCTTTCTTCAATTGTACTCTTTTCAAGGTATGAACTACTATACTAATTACTTCCTTCCAATATTTGATTGCAATATTCTTTTTTATCATCAAGGTTCTTGCACAATTCATGATTGATCTGTTCCATCTTTCTACTATACCATTGTGCTGAGGTGTACTAGGGTTTGATACCTATCATTTAATTCATCTTTTAGTGCAAAATTTATTGAATTAATTAGAAATGAATTCAACTCCTCTATCTAATCTCAAACATTTCAGCTTCTTTCTTATTTCCTTCTCAACTCTAGTCGAATACCACTTAAACTTTTGAAAAGCTTCAAACTTATCTTTCAAATATATTACTATCATCATCCTAGAATTATAATCAAAAAATAAAATGAAATACTTATCTCCATTGTATCTCTCAATGCTAATAGGTCAACAAAGGTCTGTATGAACTAGCTCCAAGACTTCTTCACAATGACAATTCTTCTCTTGAAACTAGTCTTGCCCATCTTACCAATTTAATCATTTTTGCATAGGCCTATATCAAGTTTTCTTAGACTAGGAATACTTATTATTTTATTTTTTATTTTCTTATCTTGACCATATTAAATCATACTTCACATGACACAACCTTTTATCCCATAAGCAACTTTGTTCTACGTGAACAATGAAACACAAACTTTCACTAAGATCTAGGTAGAATAAGTTAGCTTTTGTTTGATTATTGGACCCAACTAGATTTCCTTTTCCATCTAGCATCTTGGACTTCCCGTTCATGAATTATACCTTGAATCCAATGATATTCATTTGGGCCACACTCAATAGATTATGCTTTAGTCCTTCAACCCAATAAACATTGTCACATCTAAGTTCATTGGTTAGAGAAATATAACCTTTTTCCTTTTATGCAAAATTGTTCATTGTTTCCAAATCTTACACTTCCACCATCATAGTGTTCCATATGTTCAACCTTTTTTTATCACCAAGCATATGATGAGAACAACCACTATCAATAATCCATGTATCATTTTTGCTAATATGAGTGCTATTTTATCTTCTTCATCATCAGATTCATGTTTTACAATAATATAGACCATTTCATCATCATCACTACTATTTGAATCTTTAGCCATGAAAAAAGACTTATTACCTTTGTCCTTGTAGTACTTGTAGCTTTTGAAATCCTTCTTGCCTTTATACTTGTTTTTCTTCATTTCATCTTTGTCTTCTTTCTTTGGAGACATTGCAGCAATGTAACCAACTTCTTCACTAGAAAAATAGATTAGAGTAATTTTACCATTGTAATTTGTCATGCCCAAAAAAAATAAGGGCAAAAACAGGCACAATTTTTTTTTTTTTTTTGTTAAATAATTAAGTTCACCAAGTTCGATAAGTTCATTTACATAAGATAAAATACATGAATAAAGTAAGATAGAACATGCTCTCCTATGGATAACTTTACATTCCATTACAAGTTCAAATTCAATGTGTAAGAGCAGACCGATCAATTTGAACATTCGTTATTAGATTCATTCTGACGTTTGCTTCGTTATTCTCTAATCTTAAAGTGATCTATTATAATTTTAAAAAAAAAGTCAAATTATCTTAAACTCGCAATATTAAGCAACTATCTAACACTTAAAATTTGATCTAATAATCTAACTTAATTTTTTTTGAAGCTTTACTAATCTAAACCATTTTAAAATACAATAATACTAACTTCTATTTAAGAACAATATAATTACTTATAATAAATCTCAATTGATTTTAAGATGGATTAAATATGCTAGCTAACTATCCTAGACAATGTATCAACCGATAATAATACTAAGTTTTCTAAAACATAAATCTTTACAAAATATTAAATTAGCTTTATAACCTTTCTCCACAAACTAATATCAAAATGTCAGATCCACTCAATAGATTTAGATGTTTATTATTGTCCACTATAATGTAAACAAATCAAAATATTAATAAACAATATAATTGAATTCTTCTAATAACAATTTACGAAAACATAACTCTAATTATTCGAGACTTTAATTAAAGCACCCTCTAACTAAAATAATGTCCTACATACAAATAAATAAACTTTATTTCAATAATAATTTTCTTCAATCTACAACCTATTCAAGAAATAGAACATTTCAATTCAAATAATAATCCCACTAAAATTAAATTAAAATAAATAAGATATAACAAATCTATAAATTGATAGATTACTAATTTTTAAAAACATTTTTAAAAAAATCAAGCTTCATGATAAAATACAATCTAAACTAACCTAAACATCGATTACTAACTATCATTATTTAGACTAGCACTTTATCTAATGCAAAACAACCCAATATTTTATTAGTTATATTAATTTAAAAAGATACTAAATCTAATACTTATTCCATTGATTGATTTTAATATAAAAATTTATTAAATCTTAACATCATTAAATACTAATACAACTTTACTAACTTATTTCCATAAAACATTTAATTAAAACATACTAAACTAAAACTAATTTAAATAAAACTAAATTCTTAAAAAAACAAATTACAATACCACTTAAAATACTAATAACACTTAATTTAAAACTACATTCCAAAATTAATCATTACTAACTAAGCTTAATTTAAAACTAAATTCTAAGTCAATCATTACTAACTACACTTGAAAGCAAAATATTAATATCTACTATATTTGATGAAAAACATATATTATGATTATCAAAATATCTAAAAAACTTTATGCATATTTGCTACTAACCTAACCACTCCCTATACCTACTTAACTTAACTCTAATCCTACCCTATCACCTACTCCCCACTAACCACTTGGCAAGTGGCTTCACCACCAACCATAGCCACCACCCTAAAAACCCTCTTCAAACAAGCTTGGGCTGATTCCAATAGATGCTCACGTGGATCAAAATCTGCACTAGGCCTGCAAAAAAAGTATATGGGCAGCACATGGCTTGTAATCCAATCAAGCCTCCTTCCATTTTAATTAAGGAGGAAATAAGTTTAAATTAAAACAACTTTAATGCTTCCCTCCAAGCATGCAAAGTCCATCATTTTAAGCCTAGGGAGGTGATGTCATAGGTACTTTTGCTGCAGCAGTCATGATTGGCTTTTTACCATGTGATGGAGACTTGAGGGTAAGTGAAAAGGGGTAGATGGAAGCTTTAGTGGATGAGGGTATTTATGTTAAAAAGTTTCTTTGGTGAAAATTTAGGATATTTTCTTTATGTATCAACGTTAAATATATTATTTTGTTTTCTCTTTTTTTCTTTTCTTTTTCTTTTCTTCATTTAAATATTTAACATTAATTATGTTCAAAAGAATCTAAAAGGGATATACTCTGTCTATAGGAGGAATTTGTTTATTTTCTCTCCATACAAAACATAGCATCCTGTAGGTGGATGTTTGAGCATTTTTTTTTTTTGAGGTAACTTTTTTAATGATGGATTAATTTCTCTAGGCTAGGTCCTAATTTGAAAAAAAAAACACTATCAAGTTGATAATATTACTTGGAAGCTATAATTTCTATTATTTTGATAAGGCATATAAAACAAAATAATGCATCCATTAATCTATTAAATAAATTATGGTAGTATACTAAGAAGTTTGTCACATTTGATGCACTCAATCCAAAGGCTAAAAATTCTCAATTTAAATGGCACTTGTTCTCTTATTGGACATTCACACTAAATATACTTAAGATCAATCATTTCGTTCTTTCGTCATTATACAATTTACAAGAGATTGATTTTACTTCTACTATAATATTTTTAATCAAAAATTTAAATAGTCGCATCCTTTAATTTTATTCGCTAACAATAACCATAATATATGTCATCATTCTATCAAATTAATCCAATACAAATCAATACGATTACGAGACATACGAATGTTGTAGGAAGAGTGAACATCATCACCTCTATTTTTTTTGAATAGGATATGCAAAAACTGAAGAGAAAGCTATAAGACTCAATGCAAGCATATATACTCAAACACCATTTTATTGGCAAACCTGATTCAAAGGCTCAACCGGGAAAGAACCAGGAAGAAAACTCGACATCGTTGCCATTACAACAAAGTGATAAATACAATTTTCATAAGATTTCAATCCCAAATTTTCAACAATCAAATAGTTTCCTTCATGTCCCTCATCAAGGGATCCATATCATTTTGTGCAATACATTGCTAAGATAGTGGAGAGAACAGAATCTGATCAGGTGAAAAACAAGCATGACTAAGAGACAAAACCAAACATGCATATTCATACTAAGTTTTCACAAAAAGATTCACAATGAATCAAAACTAGGGAAAGGTGGATTTTTTCAACAGGAGATGTCAGACAAAACACCAAACCAAGTTCCCAATCGGGGCTATAAATCAAGAACTTTCGTTCTTCCATTCTTACATGCCAAAACTCATACGTGGTTTGTGCTGACAGGTAGGGGCCCATAACACCCTACCCTCTCTCCCTCTTCTTGTCCTGAGAAGAGACTCTACACTGTTGAAGTCCAACTAAAAGGACCTTTCCCGAAATTGGCCACTTCTGTCCTCTCCAAGGGTGAGTAATGCCACAACACCCATACAAGAAAACTTTTAAAATCAAATAGAAACATCAAAATAAATCATTCAAAAACATGGTTTTCAAATCTTCCCAACATACCCACAAACATACAACATCCAAACAACAACAAGTAGCATAAGCATGAAATAAGCATGAAATTTGAACAAGGGAGATGAAGAACTCCTACCTTCACAAAGAGGTAATGGAAAAAGAACAAGTTTGAGTAGAGCTTTTCCCTTCCTTTCTTCAATCTTCCAAGATTCCTCTCTAAATGTAGAGATTCAATAACAACCTCAACTACTCCAAGAAGGACCTCAAAAAAAGACTCAAACTCAACCACCAAAAAGGAAATAACTTCTTCCACCCATCTAAAAATCTAGAAGTTTCTAACTCAACCCATACCAAGGTTAACCACTAAGTGGAGTTGAGGTGATGCAACTCATGGTAGCCATAGTCAATTTTCGCACAAAGGCAAAAATGGACTTTTTGAGTGACCTCAAAAGTCAATAAAAGGGGCTTAGGGGTTGGAAAAGACCCCCAACCCATACCCATACCCCTTGGGTATAATTATTTCATGTTTTAAAGCCTTAGGAAAATATTGGAACCAAACAAAAGCTAGGAAATAATTAGGACCCTCTAACAACTCTAAAAATGCAGATTAAGCACTAATCTGGATTAGGGGTGACTAAACTTGATTAAGAACAAATTAAAAAAAGACACTAACTTAATCCAACTTAGGTCCAAAGGTTACACAGCTAACCCTAGCTAGCATGCTGGAATGCATATGCAATTTACGAGTGTCAAGTGACACTATAAGAACACAATTACGAAACATTAACATTTACTAATCATAGAAAGATACATTCATACATCTCGTAATACAATTAAGTTACAAACAACAAGGTTTCCTTGAATGGCACATAGGGATCAGTTCTATTCCTCCGTTAGATCTTCTGGCTAAAATATTTTGCACACTCATTGAACACATTAGTAGCTCAAGAAAATCACATACATATATTCAAAACTTATCTATATAGTTACATAATTCAAAACATGAACCTTTCATAAAATCAACTATTTAATTCATTTCTACCCACATTTAATTATCTGAATCACATAAATAATACCACATAACTCATTCATCAATTCATATTAAAGTACTAGAATAATCATCGTTAGGCATGCATACACCTAATCATCATAATAACACCAATTAAAGAATACTAAACTATCTGAAGCATAGAACTTAATCATCAGAATACCAAAAAAAATCAACACCCTTATCATTAGGTGAAAATGCCTCATACCATCATTAGTGAAATTTTAATGTTTTTAATAGTCAAGAAAATGTAGTAGTTCTTGAATCACTAAATATCTAAAACATGAATGAATAAGCTAATCTTAGTTTCTTTCAAGACATTCGCATCATAACCCATTACTTTGTTTTCGATACAATCTCCCATAACAGTTTTAACAGAGGATTCATAATTAATAATTACACACGAGGAGGGTCCTTACATAATTTCCTTTTCCTTTGGGATATCTTCTTGCAAGAAGTGCTTCAATGGCTTCAAGATCATTGTTAGAACTATCTTTCTCCTCACTTATAGATTTTTTTCCTTTAGGCTTTGTAGCTTTATTCTTAAGTGACAACTTGGCTACAAATGTAGAATCAATATTGCTAGAACTAGGAACATAATTATCATAGTTATCTAGGTCAAATATTGTCAATCTTTTCACTAGAGCATCCAAGGTTATCTTTTTATTTGGATCACATTTCATCTCTTAAATAGCTAATACTCTAATTGCATAGATAAGAAGAAGGGTTCTGAGCACCTTTCTAACCATTGTCACTTCATCAATTTTCCCTCCAGAGGCTTTGATTGCACTTAAACTAGCTTTGATTCTCTCAACATATTTTGCAATGGTTTCTTACTCTCTCATCTTTATCTGATCAAACTAACCTCTCAAGATTTCTGCCCTAGCTCTTCTCACATTATCATAACCTGCATAGATATCCTTTAACTTTGTCCACATCTCATGAGCAATAGCACACCCTTTGACTTCATAAAAAATAGCATAGTTAAGAGTGGATGTAATGTTAATCATCATGATATTATGATTCTTCTTTTCAACAATTTCTTCCATAGTCAATCTTCCAATAGGATCCTTATACTGAGCATTTAAATATTTTAGACCTAAATCACTGATGGTTTCTAGATTTAGCTTCATTAGTTCTTGTCATGCCTTGAAGTTAACTTTTTTTAATTTGGGAATCTCTCTCCTATAAGACATCCTAATCTTTAGCTTAGGTCCTTGAAACCTTCTCTACAAGCACCAAAAGCTCTGATACCAATCATTAGAAATATAAAAAGAGTAACTTAGAAGGGAGGGGTGAATCAATTACCACTAAAGTAAAATCTAGATCCCTTAAATGTCAATACAAAACATAAAATCTACTGAAAAATTTGTTACTTAGTTAATACACAGAGACTCGGTTGATACTAACAATATGTTGTAGATCAAAACACTAAAATATCAACATTTTCTCAAAAAATATAGAACATGCATATCTTAAGATATTAACTATGATTAACCTTAATTAACTTATTTTCATATAGATAAAAGAAATAGCATGACCACAAGTGACAGTAAGATTTAACATAGAAACCCAATTTGGGAAAAACCACCAATTGCAACTAATTACTATTTTTCACTCTTATGAACTGAACCCTATTAGGAGCCAACCATTTTAAAGGTTACAAAAAACACTGTTAGGTGTGACCTTGTTAGAGGATTTAATCACTCTATTAGCAGTAGCCTTGTTAGAGGTCTTTGGACACTTCAATCTAGAAATGCCACCTTGATAGAGGATTTAGAAAATAACTATTAGGCTAACTCTGTTAAGAGATTTGATGCAATACTACAATGGTTAGAGAGTAACAATAATATGTAATGATTTTTGATGCAAATATATTGTTGATTTTAGATCTTGATTTGGCTCGAATCCTCGATCCTTCCTAGTCAGATTAATATTTTCTACCCAACAAAGATATTCTACTTATCTTTCCAATTTTCTTCCTCTAATCATCTTCTTATCTTCCACACATTCTTCCACACATTCAATCCTCAAAATGACCTTATACTTATATCATATACATTGTCAAGTCAGCTTGAAAACAACTTAGAACAAATAATATTCATCTTCTTAGTCAGCTAGAACCAACAAACAAATCCATGAAACTCAATATGAAAAAACAATAAAATCCTTTGTTAGTTGACCCTTCTCGATAGACACTAACACTCTAATGATTTTCCCATGCTAACCAAGTGAACTTAGTTAACATTGCATCTTTGAAAAATTTCTTTACTAACTGAGTGAGCCTAGTTAACACTAGTTCCATCCAACATTCCTTTGTTAATTGAGTGATCTTGGTTAACACTCAATTTTTGAGAACTTCTCTTAAATACCTGAGTGAACTTGGTAGACACTATCTTCTAAACTTGGAAAACATTAGAATGCTCAATAGACATTGGAAATTGTCTTCATCACCCAAGTGAGTTTGACATAACATGACTGGTAAAGATATGACATTTTGTGTAACATCAAAGACAATATACAATTGATCAATAGAAAGTCTATCTTTCTAGACAAGTCTCTTCATGGAGGCATCTTATGAATTCCAAAAAAATCAAAATAGAAAAAACTTTTCACAGAAAATGTTCGGGTTATGATGCTTAGCTTTTGGATTAGATTGTCTTGAGATTTTGTCCATCATTTTTTTGAATCACACTACATGATCCATCATTAATATGAGAGAGTAAGGGATGTAAAACAATGTAAGTTGATGTCTAATCATAGCAAGAAAACCTGTTCGTGAAAAATTGTAGTATGAAGGCTAAAAAATCCTGGCTCTATTCACCCCACTTCAATTATGTTTTGTGTATTACTAGATCATGGAACAAATTGTAGAATTTATGCAAAATTCATTTGCATGAGGTTTCCTTGAAACATTATTAATGCTCTAAAAATCAAATTGTTCATGTAATGCGAAGAATTTGAAAACTAGCCATGGAGTTGAACAAAATCTGTCAAATATGATTCAAACTTTATACTAAGTCACCATTTTGTTTAGTGGTGTTGGCCTAGTTTTTTGTATGCTAAGATTCTATAAATTTGTAGTAAAAATCTAGTTGAAATCAAGGATTTTGTATCTTTTAATTGATAATGCCCTAGAAAAATCTCTAATTTTTGTTGCTCTAATGTCTTTTGTGCCTTAGGTTCCTAAAATATTGGTTCACATTTTTCATGTTTTCAAATATGTGTGGGAATTTTTTTCAAATAAATCCCTAAAATCTATTAAAATCCTTTTATTATATAGTTTCATGCAACCTTTTTAAATATTTTCATGAAATTCCTTTTTACCCTAGTGCATGACTTCTTTTCAACTCTAAATTTGCCTAAGGTTAAGCCCACTTGGTGTTTTATTTTAAATCCTTAACCCAAGTAAAGACTTTTTTAATGATTTTTGATCAAAGATAGATAGATGATCATCACTTTCTCACTTTTTAAAGATGCATGGAGTTTAGCTAAAGTGAGAAAGTGATAGGTTTACACTATCTCTATGGGCCTCTCTCTTGGTTCTCAAGTGATATAAAAGATACATCTCTAGAGTCATTGATCAAATAAAGATCAATTCCTATCACATTTTTGCATTATGAAGTTGCACAAAGTTTATCCAAAGAGAGAATGTGACTATTCAACAAGTGGACATAGTGGGACCAAAATCAGCTATAGGCCACAAAAAGGAATGTGTTAGAATGAGTTGTCCAAGTGGCATGCTCTAGTTGGTTGGAGTTTCTAATTATGAAAAAAGAAATTCAGTTTACAAAAGTTGTTAGATCTTATATAATTGATGGTTATTACATTCTCGCTTTATGAAGATTCATGAAGATTAACTAAAGTGATAATCTGACATAACATGTGGAATGTTAGTGCCAAACCATGTTATGAGTTGCCAAAAGTTTGTTGTCAATACAAGGTTCCAGATGGAAAGTTCCAATTTTCTATGGACACAAAACATAAGGAAAAATATTTCTTTGTTAGAGCCATTGATTAATTGTAGATCAATGCCTATCACATTCTCACATTATGAAGTCACACAAAGTTTAGCCAAAGAGAGAATGTGGCCATTAAACACATGTCTAAGTGGTCCCATATTCATAAAGGAAATACAATGACAACCAAGATTTCTTAGAACCATTGATCAAAAGAAAATCGATGATCATCACTTTCTTGCTTTATTGAGATGCTCAAACTTTAGCTAAAGTGAGAAAGTGATGAGATGCCATGTGTCAGAATTTCCAAAAAGGTAACACAACTATTTTATTTTAAAACATAACCATCCAATTTTTACCAAATTGATGACTAGATTTCAAAATTTTGGCATTGCATGAGAAATGATTGTTGAATGATTAATGTTGATCAGTGTCTATTTGTGTGAAGAGAATTATGCATAAAACATAAAATTTAATTTGTATTGAGTACCAAGAGATAAATATTACAAATCATAGCAAGGTTTAGTGCTTTGATTGCATTTTCTCAAGCTATGAATTCTTACAAATAGAATTTTCTAGTACAGCAAGCAAATTTGTTTGGGTAAGTACCAAAAACCTCTAGCTATTAACAAATTGTAGTTTTATTTCTAATAATATAAACAAGATGCCTCCATGATGAGATTTTTCTAGGAAAGTGGATTATCAAAATAGGAGTGTAGATGATAATTTTATAGAACAACTACCTTAATCCACTAATGAAGTAGCTAAGGGGAAAGAAATAGCTCCAAAAAACCCTAGGTCGAAGATCAATGAGAGTTTGTCTGATAAAGAAAATTGGTTAAGAGATGCCGAAACATCCACTGGGACTTTAGAGCTATTTCAAAAGTGGTTTTATAAGAGAAAACATGATACTTCTTAGATAAATTTTTGGGAATTTGACATTGGAAAACTAATTGTTCCTGGTGTTTTCTTTGATGATGATTTATTGACAATGATAGAAAAATGATATGACCCAATGTCAATGATAGTTAAGAACCATGTGGGGGACAATCTTTTTAGGGTTACACTTGAGGTGATTAGGGAAGTTTTAAGGTTAAACTCTAACCATGTTGTGCATGAGAAGATTGATTTGAAGGATTTTCAAGCTAGCTATAATGCTAAGAGAGTGTACCTAAGGAGGGGGCCACTACAAGAACACTTTGTAAAGATAGGTCATTTACCATTGGTCACAAAAAATGCCCCAGAGCCACTGTTAAGAAAAAATTCATTCCTAGGGAACAAGCACTATAATTTTCAATATGTAGACCTTTTGGGATGGATGAGCAAGATCAAATCCAAGGATCTATAGTTTTTATTATTGCTCAAATATTGCACCATGGTATGAGCTCAATTTTTGACTTTTCCACATATTTAGTAGAGGAAATCTAAAATCAATTGATAGGTATCAACAAAGCCAAAATGGAGAAACCTTTCTACTTGTATTCCATGCTGATGTACATATGTTTGTATAAAGGTGTCTCTATTTTCTCCAAGGAGATGAAATTAGAGTTAGAGAAGGATGGACTAAAGCTACCTATTTAGTTGTGAAGTGCACATATGACTTGGGAAGTCACTGATGATAGCTTCATGAGATTTGATAGAAACTTTGATTCCAAGTTGAGTATTTTATTAACTGGAGATAATCCTAAGATACCTCAATCATTGCTAGAATTTATTTGGTCCAAAGATCATGCCAAGGGATTGAAGGTAAGTCACAGTTGGGGGGATGCCATCCCATACTCAGTCTTAATTGTATTTAGGGTGTATGGTTTCCAAGGGAAACCCTATGTATTGCCATATTGAGTGCCATTGATAGTTATTATTGCAAAAATATTATGGAAATAGGAGGATTAGGGGTGATCCCACAATAATGGGTTCCACTTTCTGACCAATTTTGACACTAAAATCAATTTTTTTTAAACAAACCTTACATTCGAGTGACTATGTCTCTAAAACTATGAATAATTTCAAGATGACATAAACTAGTGTTTTCTAGTACCACGTTCCTACTTTGTAACAATATATTTTAATTTAATTTTTTTTCATTTATGTCAATTTTTTCCTCTCCTCCATAAAGTGGTACATATTAAAATTTAATATTTTTAAAGAGTGACAGTTTTTTTGACACACATAACTTCTTTCTAGAAAGGATAATGAGGTAATTCTTTCAATGTTGGATTTGTAACATCAATAGCGAGAGGATGCATTTGGTTTGATTCAATTTGGTTGAATATTGTATATTTTATGAAGTTTTGAAGTGATACCAATCGTAATTCAGACATGTTCATTTTGACATAGATAACTTGAACTCAATTTATCATAATTTTTTTTTTTTTTTTTCGAATAGAAAGCTATCTCAATAAACTATTTCCTAGATATTTTTCAAAAAAAAATTGACCTAACTTACTAATTTTCTTGAAGTGTCAAATTCAGTTGATGTTCAATTAGTAATGAACCTATAATGAGTTAAACTCATATTTGAAAGTCTTGATGAATATAATATGTATTACAATTATAGTCATTGGAAAGATTGCTCCAAGTAGCACAAATTGGAATTTTTTTAGTTTATAGTAAGAGATCAATCATTTTCAATTTTGGGTGTCAAAAGAGCCAATTTTATTTTTCAAAAAAGAGGGTAAAAAATTTGTAATGACATGTTCACTATGAACATACTGTTTGTTGCGAACATACATAATAGGTTTGTTGTGAACATGTGTTCATAGAAACACACACCCTTAAGTTTTTTGACTATATTAATGAGGTATATTCATAAAAAATATGCCTAATATATGTCAAATATGTTTGTTGTGAACATTACTATAATATATGTTCACTACAAACATGGTTACTATGTTCGGGTGAACAATTGATAAATGCAATTTGTAGATTTTACAATTTTTTTGGATTTTCTTCGTCCCACAAAAGTGGAACCCATTATTGTGGGTTCAACCTTAGAAGAGAAGGAACTAATGGGAAGATCCAAAGGTACATCCTTTCCTCAGTCTACTATAGTCCACCATTTTTTTTAACTAATGGAGGTTGGAGGAAGTTAGGAATTTTTTTGGACAAATATCAGATGGCCCAATCCCATCCTCATTTTATTAATCCTAATGGTTTCTATGATATTTTCAAGGATAGGACTAAAGGTAAATCTTATAAACATATTGTTTACTTTTCTAAAGATATAAGTAGGAAGGAATTTTCATTGCAAGAGAAAGAAGTTAGGAAAGAGAAATGGGAAGTTTATAGTAGGATTCTTGAATTTATTAATGCTACAAAGCCTAAGTATAATTCCTTAGTAGATATTAAATATTAGTAAAATAAGACTAGCATGCTTATGAGTAATTTTTTTAGGTTCATGCAAATCCTAAATGAGAAGAAAGCTATTTTGGCTCAAGCCTATCCATACCAGGCTATTGAGATAGAAAAAATATTGGCTAGCAGAGAAATCATAAACCCAGGCCAATATACAATACAAAAAAGGGTTGCGTATGCTATGGTAGGAAGTGTACAACATGTGTCTCTCTACAAGAGACAACTTTCAAAAATTCCACCTGGTGCACTTGTTGCAAAGAAGAAAAAATTAGAATAGTGCTCCTCATCTAGGGTTGATGAATATTCCCCTTCACAAACCCTCGTATGTATAGATGATGAAGACTTCTCAAGGGAGAAACTAAAATAGATGGGTGGCCAAGGGAATATTGTGTAAGAATTTGCCTTAGGGAAAAATTCACCCAAAACCAAGGAACTCAAAACAAAAGTACAAATTAGACCAGAGTATGATTAGAATAACTGTATAGTATTCAATTCTATGTACAAGTACACTAGGAGTGCCTAAATATAAAGTCCTCTGAGATGCATGTAGAATGCCTTGAAATCAACATCATGATTAGTCATACAAGAAGGTACATGTCCACTAGATATGGGTTATCCTCCATTAAGCATAGAAGTAAGTGTGATGATGAGAGGATAAGCTTACAATGGTGTGATATGCAAATTAGTGTTGTAGACAACATGTGCTAAATTAGGAGTGTGAATTACTATGTTGTCTACATGACAACTTAGTGAATGATGCAAACTCTAGTGTTGTAGACACCATGTGCATAATTAGAGTTTCATACTTTTGTGTTGTCAACATGACAACTCAAGAAGGTACACAAACTATTAAGTGTCTCAAAAATAAATAATAAAATAATGAAAAATAATAAAATAATGCACTAACCTAAGTAAACTTAAGTAAAGTGTAAATACTAAATATCTATTTACACCAACACCCCCCCTTAAGTACAACTTAGGGGAATACACTTAAGCTCACTAATGCATAATAGGTCCTAGCTATGAGACCATGTTAGCTAGCAATGTACAAAAGAAATGCTAAATGATGTAATGTAATCTCTCATAAAGCAGAGAAAGAGGGAAAACCTCATGGGAAAGACCCTCCTCCAAAGAGAGAGAGAGAGTACAATAAAGAAGATGAGAGAGAAGAAGACCTCAGATGAGGAAAGAATCCCTCCTACAAGAAGAAGAAGAAGAGAGAAGTCAAGGGACTCCCCTTTCTGTAACATCTCATGCCCTAAGAGATCTCACAAATGAGAATACTTGACCTTGGTGAAGGGTTTGGTGAAGATATCAATGACCTGCTCTACTATAGGATAGTACTATAGTGTAATGATCTACTCATGTTTAAGCTCTTTGATATAGTGCATATGAACCTCAATGTGCTTAGTTCATCAATGTTGAACTGGATGCTAAGATATTTCAATGGCACTTAGATTATCACAATAAATAATTGTAGGCTTAGGTAGATCAAGTCCAAACTCCTCCAGGCTAAGTTGTAACCAAAGAGCCTCTATAATTGCATTGATAGCTCCTTGATACTCAACCTCCATGGAAGAAAGAGCAACATTTTTTTGCTTCTAACTTTGCCAAAAAATAGGGCTAGAACCAAGGTGAAATATGTACCCTAAAGTAGACTTGTGAGAATCTAAGTCCCCTACATAGTTTGAGTCTATGTATCCAACTAGTTGAAGCCCTGTACCTATTGCATAATGTATCCCATGTGTATGTGTACCCTTTATGTAATGCAAGATGCATTTGGCCACCTTCCATTGAAGCTCATGTGGTTCTTGCATAAAGCATGAAACCATGCCAACTACAAAAGCAATATTAGGGTGTGTATGTATCAAGTAGATAATGCTCCCAACTAACTATTTGTATGAAGTAGCATCAACAAGTGGAGTGGTACACTTAACTTCTAGCTTGACACCTAAGAGAAAGGGAGTAGAAGTAGGCTTGTATTCACTCATGTGAAATCACAAAAGCAAGTCAAGAGCATACTTGGGTTGTGAAAGTGATATCCATGCTGAAAACTATGTAATCTCAATGCCAAGGAAGTAATGTAGCAAACCCAACTCTGTCATGGAAAATCTACCCTTTAGAGAGGTCTTGACACTAGAAATGATGGATGAAGTGCTCCCTATAATGATCAAGTAATCAAAATAAAGCACTAGTATCAAGTGAGAGTCATCTTTTTGAAGAATGTAGACATTCAAATTAGAGTGACATTTGGTGAAATCTACTAAGAGGAGGAAGGAATCCATTTTGGCATACCAATCCTGAGGAGCCCACTTTAGATCATAAATAAACTTCTTCGATCTGCAAACCATAGTAGAATCCTATATTAACCCTTGTGGCTACTCCATATTAATTTCCTCATGAAGATAACCATTCAAATAGGTGCTCTTAACATCCATCTGGTGTACAACTCAACCTTGAGCTACAACAATTACTAGTGTTAGCAAAATGGAGTTCATCTTGGCAACTGGTGCAAAAGTCTCTATATAGTCAATACCTAGAACTTGCGAGAAACCTTTGGAATCTAGTCTATCTTTATGCTTATCAACACTTCCATCCATTGCAAATTTGGTTTGATAGATCCACTTACATTGAATCACTTCTCTTCCCTTAGGAAGGGGAACTAAGTCCCATGTATTATTTTTCATCATGGAATTATATTCTTCCTCCATATCATTGTCCCATTTTGGAATCCCTAATGCTTCCTTAAAAGACTATGGATCTGAAGCAATGGCTATAAATGCATGTAGAAATGACATGTGTTGTAACCTAGTCCTCTGGGTGTCTGAAGGATTTCCCACCAATGAACCTACTACATCAAGAGTTTGTTGTGCCCAATGAGGTTTAGTGGAAGAAGAAGAAGGAATGATGTCAATTATTTGTTGACCCTATGAAGGTGGTGTCCTACAACTCAAAGTTGGAGGAATCTCATCTTTTGAGTCACTATCACCACTATGATCACTATCCATGAAGGAGGAAGAAGGAGGAGTTGAAGAAGCCAAACCTAGACACTTCTCTTCAAAGTGAACAATTCTCTCATAAAATATTTCATGCGTCTCTAGATCCATTAGTTTTTATACCTTAAGATGGTCAGGATATCCAATAAATATGCATGGTTTTCTTTGAGGTTCTAATGCCTTTCACTTTTGTGGAGGTATCCTTGCCCATGTTGGACAACCAAAAACTTTGAAGTGTTTGACAATTGGTTTCCTGCCACACCATTCCTCAAAAGGTGTTATTCCATCTAAAGCCTTATGTGGACTTCTATTTTGGATGTAGTTGGCACAACATATTGCTTCAACCCAAAACACTTGATTGAGATACTTGTGTTGAAGCATGCAAGTAGTCATTTCCTTAAGGGTTCTATTTTTTCTTTCAACTACACTATTTTTTTGTTGCATATATGCAACTAAATGTTGAAGATCTATACCCTCATGTGTACAAAAGTTTATAAGCCTGGAGTTGACATATTCTCTGCCATTATCTGTTCTTAGGATCTTGATGGCTTTCCCTAATTTTTTCTCAAGTTGAGCTTTGAAGGTGATAAAATTATCAAATACTTAATTCTTATGAGCTAGGAAAAAGACCCAAATGTTTTGTGAAAAGTCATCAATAAATGTCAGAACATAGTGGGCCTTACCAAAGGATGGTACTTGAAATGGGCCAGCGACATCGCTATGAACCAATTCTAGAACAAAAGTTGCCTTCCAAGACTTTCTCTTGTCATATTTCTCTTCAAGATGCTTGCTTACTTCACAGCCTAGACATACACCCTCTAAAAACTAGACTTGAGGTAGACCAATGACCATTTCCTTGCTGCTTAGTTGTAAAGGTAGTGATAATTAAGATGTCCGAATCTCTCATGCCATAGTTTAATTTGTGTGTTTGAATGAGTCAACAAGGCAAGAGACATGGACTTAGGCACAAAATGTGAGAAAGAATAAAGTCTTGTCTCATGATTTTCCTTTCCAACTATCACCATTGAATCATCTTTGAGATTTTTCACCACTACTGTGTCGGGGAGGAATTCTACTTTGTTGCCACATCCATAGTGAGTGATTTTATAGATGGAGAGAAGGTTGGTGCTAAGGTTAGGAACATGAATTACATCCTTGAAGATACCATTTTCCAAATCAACATTTCCTTTACCTTCTACTTCCACTTGAGTATCATTGCCCACATAGATGTAAGGTACATTTGATGGTTTTAAAGAGGAAAACTACTCCCTTGAAGCACCCATATGTTGTGTGGCTCTTGAATCAAGAACCCATTCCTCCACATTGTTTGTACTTGAAACTAAAGATTTTCCCTTGCCCTTTGAAGTGGATGAAGATCCCTTGTCCTTATATGCATTTGGTACATCAATTTTGTGTTTCCTCATAATGTTGACCAATTCATCAATCTTCTTATCCTTGCACTCATGTTCATCATGAACATTCCTCCTATAATAGGAACAAGTTTTCTTCTCCTTTTTATTGGGATTATTCCCCTTTTGATTATTTTTAGAAGAAGACTTTCCTTATTGTGAAGAATATTGTTGAGTGGAAGAAGATTGATTTGAGGAAGATTGTTGTTTTGAGGAGGATTTTTGTGTGTCATCTTGTGGCTTAGCCTTCCATTGCTTCTGCTTCTTGCTGGATTTTTTGCCACTTGAAATACCTTCATTTTGTACTAAGGCTTTGGTTTTGGAAGACTTGAGAATTCCCATACCCACTAGATTTTCATGTTCTAAGATCAAAATTTCTAAGAAATTCTTGAATGAAGGCTTAACATAGGCACTACCCATTGTTAATTTGTGTGTATTAAAGCTAGAAACAAAAGGAGCATATTTAGGTGGAAGATGAGTCATGATGTGCTTGATCATCTTTCCATCTTTAATGAGTTCACCACAATCTTTCAATTGTGCCCTATACATTTCTACTTGGGTAAGATAGTCTTTGATGGTGTCGAAATTTCTAGGATCCAACTTGAGAAGTTTATCCTCTATGGTGTAAGCCATGTCTTCATCTACTATCCCATACAAAGCTTGTAGTTTAGCCCAAACCTCTATTGGATCTGTAAGCTTCCTAATATGAAATTTGATAGGATCAAAGATATTTTTCAACAAGGTTCCTAAGGCCATCTCTTGTTTGAATTCCTAGTCTTCTTTTCATGTTTCATCAGCATCAACAAGAGGTTTCTTTGCTACACTAGTGACATATTGCAATAAACCTTTTTCTACCAATGGCTCTTTAATGTTTTCTTTCCAAGTAGCATAATTATGTGGAGTCAACTTTAAAAAAGAACCTATAATGCAAGAACACAAGATCAAGGAGACACAATACATAGTACACCTCCCCTTTTCACTCAATCAAAAAATCCCCCCCCCCAAACGAATGATTTTGGTACTTTATATATAGTGCATTTACAATGGGCCACTTGTCAAAGTGGAAAAAGTGGGCTTTCTAATTTTTCTGATTACAACCTCTATATAGAGTACAAATCTGGACTTTTACAATGTAGCTCAAAATCACATCAATTGTGAAGCAATACAATGCAAAATAGGACCTATCTTTGAAAGTGGTATTTTTTTCACACAAGACTATAATCTGACTATAGATCTAAAAACTAGATTAAAAAAATACACTTTAAAAAAAAAGAACCTAAAAAGGAGTCCAAATGAGCCCGTATGATGCATTTGAAGTTGTAAAATGTACGATTAGCCAAATATAGTCACCAAAAAAAGCTTTGTCTAAAAAATTCGTGCACCAAAACTAAAAAATAGCTGCACCATTAAAAGGGTCAAGAAATTATACCCAAAATAAATAAAAATTGCACCTGATTTGGAGTCTAGATTACCGAGTTATGGCCATTTAAAGTTGGGCTACCAAATCAAAACTACATCTGAAGAGGGTTTTGGAGAGGAAAACACTATGTTAAATATGATAGTCAAATGAACATCACAACAGTTCAAAAATTTCCTAGAATGACTATAAGAAAACCATGAAATTTAGGCTCTTACTTTGTTGATGTCACCTTGTACGACTATTGATGTCAGATGTACAACACTGTATGGATGTGTATGAAAAAATTTAATGTAAAAAGGTACAGATCTAATGTGGGTTGTTTATGTGGCATGATGATGATTGCTGACAGTATATGGATTAGGCTCCATGTGTCTATATTGTATTTAGTTGTGTGGCATGCATAGGGTTTGAGGTGGCACTACACAGAAGTGTCCATGTGGCCTCTCTTGTATTGCCATGTGTATAGGTTACTTAGTAGGAGTAGTAGGCTTGACATTCATAGGCACTAGAATCTCTATATAATCTAAAATATTTAGAGTGCAGTTTGTGGTGCCAGAACTAGAAAAATGTCTGTCAGAGGTTTCAAAAGATGCGACACCGTGTTATAAAATCTGGGCACCGAGTTTATGTGGGTCTAGTACCACATTCCATGTGTACTAAACTCAATGTTATTTTAAAAAGACCCCATGTATTGTTTAAAACAAAGGCCGCTCATGAGGTGGAAGTCATCTGCGTTGGATTGAAAGCGATTGGCAGGTAAAATAAATGATTGTTGGTGTTTGTTGGTGGCTTTGGCTAAAATATTGTGACTGCTACTAATGCCTACAAAATATAGAATATTTCCAATGGATTGCAAAATATTCCACATGAGTTTAGGGTTGGGGCATGATTGCCCAATACCTAGACCTAAAAAATTTATTTGCATGCTTGACTGGGCTAATAATACATTTTTTTTGAAATTGCAAAAAATATATAGAATTGATCAGATCCAAAAATGAATTCATCAGATTGGAAAGGATCATACTTGGCTTTGCAAATCGGGCCTTTGAGTTTTGATTTGCAATTTTTTTTTGCATCTCAGTTGACTATAGCCTAAAATAGGCAAATTTATAGTCAATCTTCAATGAATTATCACTCTGGATGCAATGGTGAGGTTCGCTTCAGCTCTAGATGCTCCCAATTGTAGCTAGTGCTTCAAATCTAAATCAAGTCCCTTAGAGAGATGAAGCAATGAGGTCTCTAATGGCTATGTGATAAGTGTCTCTCTTAGCTCTGATACCATGTAAGAATCTGCCTTAGGGCAAAATTCATCCAAGACCAAAGAACTCAAAATACAAGCATAAATTAGACTAGAGTATGATTAGAATAACTATATAGTATTCAATTCTATGTAAAATTACACTAGGAGTGCCTAAATATAAAGGCCTTTGAGATGCATCTAGAATGCCTCAAAATCAACATCATGATTAGTCATACAACCAGGCACATGTCCACCAGATATGGGTTATCCTCCATTAAGCACAGAAGTAAGTGTTATGATGAGAGGATAAACTTACAATGGTGTGACATGAAAATAAGTGTTGCAGATAACATGTGCTAAGTTAGGAGTGTGAATTACTATGTTGTCTACATGACAACTCAGTGAATGATGCAAACTCCAATGTTGTAGTCACCATGTGCATAATTAGAGTTGCATACTTCTGTGTTGTCAACATGAAAACTCAAGAAGGTGTGCAAACTCCTAAGTGTCTCATAAAAATGAATAATAAAATAATGCACTAACCTAAGTAAACTTAAGTAAAGTGTAAATAGTAAATACCTATTTACACCAATATATTATCATCACTACAGCAAAGGTAAAAGAGGGAGCACCTACAAAGCCCCCCATGCCATCACTAGCTCTCACTATAGAGGATTTTAAAGGAAGAGAAATTGAGCCTGTGGTCGAATATACATCCAAAAAAAATTGGATGATGAAATTTTTGTTAAGTTTAGGGCATTCATTAAATTTTTGTGGAGGAACAATATAGATAATTTTGAGGCAAGGTGTAAGAAGATTAAAATAGAGCAACCTAGTTGGTTAGACTTTGATATTGAAGAGGAGGTCAAGGCCAGCTTCATGGAAGAGTTTGGGTAGATAACCCCTGAGTGGGGAAGGAAATTATTGAATGATTTAGGAATCATGATATTGTCTAAATGGGACATAGCTAATGCAATTGTTTTTTATGTAGTTAGTAAGGAAAAAGAGACCTAGTTTAGAAGTAAGGATGAGCTTTTGTAGGCTCAAAAAGTGGTCAAATATAGTGATGATCATAAAACATTGGTCATGTGGTCTATTTAGAAAAGAGACAAGGCCAAAATTTAGGAATTCTCAAATTCTGAGCATACAAGTAGTCTCATGGTCTATAGAGTAGAAGAGGTAGATATTGAAAAGATTTTCTTAATAAAGAAGGAAATGGCTGACTTTGGTGTGGTGATAGCAACTAAAGATTTTAAAAAAAAATTGGAATTAAATAATAAATTTGAAAAGGTACTAGATGCATATGATGAAAGGGGTAGATAGATATACTAATTGGAGAATAAGATTATAGAATATGAAAATTAATTTTGAAAGAGGAAAATAAGCATATAGTCAAGCCAACTCAGAATTGCTACTCCTCCTCCCTCTGTGCCACCTTTCAACATAGTGCCAATTGTGGAAATTACTAGCACACCTCAAAAGATAGATGTTTATAGAGTTGAAGAGATTGAGGAAGAAAAGGGAAAGATATGGTCATTACATGTTAAACTAGGAATCCAATATGAAGATATAATCATGGATACTATTATGTATATAGTGGACATGGTAAGTTGGATCCTTTTCTATTTAGATTTGTCAAGACTATTTGAAATTTGGAATGAGTTGAAAAATAATGAAGTCATTTTAAGACCAATTTTGAATAAATGAATCAAGAGGGATAATTCTATAATAACTTAATGTTGCTCTATTCTTGATCATTTCAATGATCAAATAGAGAAAACATTTGATCAAACTAATTATCTCCTTGATTTTAATCATAAGAGGAACCTGTTGCATAGGAGAATAAATAATTGCTTTTTGAAATACCTTCGCAAAATTTTTGACTTATTTACTCATGCAATAAAGGGCATAGGTAAGATAAAGGACAAGGAAGAGTGGGGTAATGAATTGAAAGAATTCATAAGCATCAGATTAAAAAAAGTAAAAAAAAAAAGATAATTATATCTCATTTTCTAGAGCCATTTAAGAACTTGTACAAGTGCAAATATTATTTGATTCTTTCAAGCATGATGTTGTTGAAATAAAGAATATTGGTAAGGATATCCTAGAGAGAGAGAGAGTAGGAAATGTTGAGCTTCAACTGGCCATATGACACACTTTTTGACAAGTGGATGGAAGAATATTCCCCAACAACATAGTTGTTACAAATGGTAGTTGAAGGGGAGAATGTGGACAAAGTAGTTGCCAAAGAAAGGGTAAAAATATTTGATAAAGTAGTTCAAATAGAAGAGATGGAAAAGAAGAAACAAACTGCAATAATGGGCATGGCCACCCAAACTGATGACCTAGCAGAAGAGCAACCAATTGTTATAAAAATATAGATATCTGAGCATGATACAACACATGCAAGCCAAGTGGTCCCACAACCTAAGAGAAATAAATGAAGCAGGACCAATCATTTGATGCAAAAAATTTACAAGAAGTTTCTACAATAGAACTAGCCCCACCACAAAAAAATCAATGAGAAAGTCATTCTATTACAAAAGGCAAACAAACACCAAACTAGTAATATCTTTGTCTTTTGTAAATCTTTTTTGTTCTAAGGGAAACTATCATTTTCCCTCTATGCTTGAAGCTTGTTGCAAATCTCACTATATAAGTGAGTTCCCAAGGTTAGAGGAGGGTTTTAGTTTCATTCTTTGCATGAGTCTTTGTAAAAAAATTTAGTTGGTCCATACATACTATAAATAATTTCCAAAACTGAATACGAAGTTATAGTTACTAGTCTATTGTATTATTTTAATGGAGATGACTACTCAATTGTATACATTTTCAAAGCAAATGAGTACAAATATTGAGAGTTAATTTATTTCCATATTTTTTCACTTTCCTTATCTCTATCTTGTTCTTTGAAATTTTGATAGGAAAGTTATTGAGTTTTAGTTGTAATTAACTATGAATTATATTTAATTTTTCTTTTGCTAATGATCTAATGGATTATGTAAATGGTTAGTACAAATTGAAAGAACATTATGGTTTTGGGTAAAGATATGATAATTATGTGATCTAGAAGTGAATATAGATAAATCTTTACACAAATTGTATAGATAAGATCCAGTAGTAGGTGTTTTGTCTATGTGAGTTTAGCCCAATGGATAAGGCACTAGCCATCCTTGTGAGTTAATCTAAATGGAATGGTTTTGCATAATGCAAAATGCTATGATCAATCAATCTTTTATATTTCTATTAACTAAGTGTGAAAATGTCATCCTATACTTGAATCATGATGTCTAGGGTTTGGTAAAATAGTTGGTTTCCATATCTCAACATCATTGAATTATAAAAAATAAGGCTTAATAATCTATTATCATTAGAATTCATTTATAAATCTTGATTTGAAGAATAAACAAAGTTGAATTCTTGAGGTAAACTAGTTGAATTCCTGAGTTGAATCACATGCCTTTTTCTTATCATCAAGGGTTCTCTTGATGATCTTTAGAAAACTTTTATTTTTGGATTGAGCCTATCGATTTCCTTGTGCGTGATATGGAGATGAAGTTGATTTGGTGATGCCATACTTGTCACAAAATTTTATAAACTATTCTAATCTAAAGCACATGGTATTGTTAGTTACAATCCTTTTAGGACATCTAAATCTAGTGATTATATTATTTAACAAAAAATTGTTCACAAATTTTCTAGTAGCTTTTTTGGTAGGAATGACTTCTACCCATTTTGTGAAGTAGTCAGTTGATACTAGAATCCATTAATAACCAGTAGTGGGCTTATTTTCTACTTCGCATGTGAAGTCCATTCCCAATTATTAGAAAGGTGCTTGTACTCATTCTAACTTTAAAGCGGTATTTCTAGAGAAATTTAACTTTCCATCAAATGTTTAGGATGGATCATAATTTCTAACCAAAACATAAGAATCCTTAAATAAGCTTTGCCACCCAAAGCCAACTCTCATCACCTTATGGGCAGTAGTCTTAGCCATATAATGACCTTTAGAGACTCCTGAATGTATCTCAATGAGTAATTTTTTTGATTCCTAATAATCAACACACTTTAGTAATACTCCAAAATTTCTCCACCAATCTTTCCATAAATTATGATATACTTGATTTCTTGTAGCTTCACATACATTCTTCCATTATTAGTCAAATGAGATGGAGCTTCTAGATGTTGCAAGTAATAAATAACATTTTTTGTACCACTCACAATCATCCATATATCATAAGTATATAGCTTGTGATCTTCATCTAGAAAATTTATTTGACTAGCATCCAAGTTAGATCGAGCCATCAACTTTCCTAACCACTAGCCTCTCACAAGTTTTATAATTTGGATTTCAATGCTAAATTCTTGGATTCTATTATCCATTTGTGCCTCCTACCATACACTTCTTGTTGGGAAAGGATATCCTTTACAACAATATTAGGAACAAATGATATGATAGTAGCACTTAAAAGGTTTTACAACTTTGACAAGAGCATATGCTTATTTTTTATTGATTTCATAATTTAGCTCTCCACACTGGAGTGATTTCCTTTAAAAAGAAGTGGGTTGCTCAAAACCCTCTTCATTCTTTCAGAGTAAAACTATTGCAGTGATGTGGAAAGAAGAAAAATAAAATATATTAATTGGTCTTGCATATTCTAGTTTTCTTAATACTACAACATTCTTTATTACATCATTAATTTCATGAAAGACCACTAATGGTTTTGTGTCACCTAATCTAGTAGTGTAATATTGAATACTAACTAATAAAAACATCAAAAAAATTAAATAAGTAAACACTTATGATAAGATGAGGTAGGTGATTTTACCAAGTGTGTAGATGGGTGAGTGTTTTAAAAATGGAAGTGTGGATATATTTCAGCATGTTGGTGGTGTAAAATGGTTGTGATCTAGTAGTCAGTGGGGCATTATAAGTTTTCATAAAAGTGGATGATGGATTGTGAGAGGGAAGAGCTTTATTTATAGGCCAAGAGGTGAAGAGATGGAGGGCTAGGATACAAGGATGGAAGAATGGTGAGGGCGGGCTAGGATGCTTTGAAAGGGGAGCACATGGATTGTGCTTGTTTGGAGCGAATCAGGGAGTGACACTTGTCACAAGGAGGATGAGTGTGAGGGGATAGGCAAGATGGTTGGTGAAATGGAGTAATGCAAGAGTAAAAGTGTGTAAGAGGGATGTAAGAGATATTAATGGCATGTAAGAGGTATTAACTATGTGAAAGAACCATAAATGCTCTTGGATAGGGATGGAAGAGGATAAGGGAGACTTTTTAAATTTGGCTTGGGTTAGAAAATCTTAACCTTTGTTTAAAGTTGTGCACATGTTTATGAGGAGTATTAGACTTAGTTTAGAAAGGGGGTTAGGGCGCAAGTGGCTTAGCTTTTATGGGATGGGTTAGTTAAGTGGCCAAGTGAGGTTAGTGTGGGTGGATCAGTTGGATTAGGGGTAAAGGTAGGGTTTAGGATTATTTTTAGGGGTTAGGATAATTTATTAAATGATTTATTTAATAAAGAGGGTGATGTGGGATTAAATTAAATAGATTTGAAGACTTATTTAATTTAATGGAGGAATACGGTTTTAATTGATAAATTAATTTTGGGTTATCATTTGATTTTATCAATTAGACTATAGTTAATTAACTAAATTAATTAACTAGGGAATAATGACTAATTAATCAAATAAAAAATATTTAATTAGTAATGTGCTAGGGGATGACTAAATAAGATTACCTAATGATGTAATTAAATTTAGGTTTCTACATTCTGCCCCTCTTTGACATAGTGTTGGAACAACACTATTTCAAAGAAGTTTGAATATTGATGACCCAAAGAAGACTTTTTTAAAGCAACATGATTACCCCATTTTTTAGTACAAGAGGAGAGAATGGACTGTGTGATGCCCCCTCAAGAAGGTGGTACAGAAAGAACATGGGGCTCGATGACTTCTTGAAAAGTTGCAGTAAGTTAGGGCAAGTAGTACATAGAAGGATTAAAAAGAGCATGGAAAGGCTAATAAAAGTAAAAAAGAAATAAGGCTAGGGGAAAATGAGGGCACTAGAGGAGTTAGAGAGAAAGATAGGACACCTTAGGTGGCCTATAAGGAGCTTGAGGGGATTGGAAAGGGTTATTTACTTTCATACAGATGACAATATATTGCTGCCTAAAGCTCTGATTTGGATGATATGATGGTTGCAGCTAGACAACTAGAGCATCAAGTAGATATGGTATAGAAAGTATAGGTGCAATGGACACTAGATCAATTAGTAGGGTTGAAAAAAAATCTTGAAGTTTTTATTTTGTAGCATTTATAGCATTCCTACAACATAGAAAACACAATCTCATGGACACAACTCTGATGGGATTGCTATAGGAATCAGTGAGATTGTGATCCCACAAAAATGGTTAGGGAGAAGGGTATAAAGGGCTTAGAAAATTCCTTTCACAAGATCACAAATTAGTTCAGGCACATTTTGTAGGATTGGGGACATGTTAGTGGGAAACTGATCCTACACAAAATATACATTTCACATAGTAGAAACATGATGTTGCTGCAATGGGTAGGGTTAATGCAAGAAAAGGTTAGGGTTTGACTGATAGGGGAAGTCCAAGCACAACCCCATGATAAGAATGGTCAATGGAATTGCTAGGTTTATGCTTGTGTAAGAATGTACCTGCAAGAATGTGGGTTAGGGTTCAAGAGGTCAAAGTGTCAAAGAGAGATCCAACATTAACTTGTGTTAGCAAGATCATGAGTTCAAGGGTTTATGAGAATGTGATGGTGAGAACATAGGAAAAAGGGAAAAAAAGGGAAAGGTGTGTAAGAATAGGAGGGATTGGGTAGAGAGGGTGTGGTATAAGTTTAGGCAATGAAAATATGAAATAGAATACTAACACATTATTGGTTTGTGTGTAGTGATCCCTAAATGCTCTGGTGTCATGTGAGTGACAACTAACCATTCTATGTGCCAGAGAGCAATTTACACTAGTATATTGGGAAAGGATTGATGCCATTAGCCTGGGGTACCTAGTAAGATTACCTCACACACAAAATTATATGGTGACGGTGATAGCCTTGTGTGAGAGGTGGCATAGCAAGACAAGCGACTTTTTCCAACTGATAGGGGAGATGATAATGACACTAAAGGATGTGCATAGGATTATTGGGTTACCCATGTGAGGGATGCTAGTGATGGCAATAAGAGAAATGACTAGAGACACATTAGTGTAGAGGCTAATGAGGTTGGGAGTAGTGTACTAGATATAGAGGGGGTAGTTCCTATTAGATGAGCATTTGGATCAAGTAGCCATAGAGAGGCAGATATATTTTTATATATGCAAGCTATCGGGCTACATTGCCCCAAATACAGGTGGGACAAGAGTGACTTTGGTAGGGGAGGAGCTGTCATGACCCCTCCTAAAGAGAATCCTATAATTATGGGATAAGATATAATAATAATTCATATACTATTCCTAAAGAAATAATATTAATAAACTATAAATATTTATGATCTATTTTACTTAATTATATGAATATAATGAAATTATTATTCATAGTAAAAATATCAATATATATAAGGAATAAACGTTATAATTACAATGTAAATCAATAAGATGATAATATATCTAATTATTATCACATGTAATTATAATAAATAAGATAAAATTAAATATAAGTGATATATATATATAGTATATATCTAAATACGTATAATAATATATCATTATTTAATATAATAATCTTAGGTATGTTTACTAATGATATAGTTATAATTTATCATATCTAAGATTATATAATATTATAATAGTCTTGTTAATACAAAAAATAATTTATATAGTTAATATAATAATACAATATATTATATAATTATTAATTAAAAAATAACAATAATAAAATACATGACTTCCTTATTAATATAATTAATATTATAAGAATAATATAACATAATAATGTTATATCATTAACCAATTATATAGTATCAATATAATAAAATTATTAAAAAATAATCTATAATTTGAAATAAACAATGATATTATATTCAAGACCTAATTAATCTTACTTGATTATATAAGAGACAAAAGGTGTGTCTATTAGAAGTATAAAACATTCATATAAATAAAGGGGAGATTCAAACAGGAAAGAGGGCAATAGATCTCAACAGGAAAACTTGCGCAAATATATTTTTTGCATTATCAAAATAGATGCGGCACTCTCAGATTAAGGTGCATATTGAAGAACGATTGGTAGACAGAGGAAGGATTAGCAGTGGGATCAATTCAATGTTACATGCATCAGATAATGGTTCATTAGTGGGACTATATTCAAACAACAACAAACACCATAGCACCTATGGCAATGTTGAAGTTGAAGGGATCCCTAACAGGAAGCAAAAGAGAGAATCAAGAAAAATATGGCAAGAAGGATACAAAGTCGTAAAAAAATAAATGATCCCCAAAAAGGGTTCATTACAGGAGCATAGGATTCTTGACATTGTTACAAGTGTGGGTGTGGGAGCATATCATGACATTCAAGCTAATTGGATAGAGGGATAGGTAGGTAGAGGAGCCAGTTGTATATAGCTAGAGGGAGTTGCTAATGTATCACTATACTAAGGATGTGCACTACTAGTGAGTATAGATAGATGAAATTCAGGTGGTAGTATGGAAACTATACATGGGTCTAGGGCCATGGGCAAAGGAGGGACAAAAATTACCCTACACTATATCAATATGTTTCATTTTTGGGTGATGGGAGTATATAGCTGAGTAGTACCAATTAGATAGGGTCTTGTGGTAGTTTGGATGGGTGTAAGTGGATCCAAGGGAGTTGAATTGGTATCAACAAGTAACATGCAATTCAGTGTCATTGTTTGGGCTAGTGCTCTAGAGAGAGGGATTACTACAAGTCTGGTATGAGTTAGCACCACAGTAGTGGGATTGGTTTGGAGTGGTAGATGTGGTTTCCACACATGAGTATTGAGATTGGTTTGAGCAACCAAGGCTAGTAGGAAGAGCATAGGTGACAAGAGCTATAGATGTGGTAGGAGAGATAGCCCAGGTAGCCAAACATGATAGATATGTAGTTAGGGGACTATGATAGTAGGTAGAGGTAGTGATACAGGAGGAGGGACTAGAAAGGTAGAGGTGGAGGAGAGAGGAGAGGTAGGAGGAGAGAGGCATAGCTAGGGAGGTGAGAGGAGAGGCCAACAATGGAGAGGAGACCATAGGTGGAGGAGGAGAAAATGCCATAGGGGCCAAGAGGGGGAGGAGGGAGTGGTGGGTGGGGCTCATCATCAGGGAAAGGGCATGATGAACTAGCTAGTTGATATGTGTCCCTATATTAGACTCACAAGGCCACTAGCTAGTTACTATGAGATATGTAGTAGGAGAGAGATTAGATCAGGGTGAAGTGAGACCAGTTTCAATGTGAGCATGACATAGCACAATGATAGGTGGATAGAGAAGAGATAGAGGTGGGGATACTACAAGTGGAGGGAGAGAAGTTGGAGGGGAGGTTGGAGCTAGTGACTTTGGAGAGATAGGCATTACAAGTATTGATAGACACCACCTAGGAGGAGAGGGATAGGTTGGTGGTGAAGGTGGCAATCTTGAGAGCACAAATGGAGGTAGGTGGAGGGATAGATGAGCTGAGGCATTTGTAGGGAAAGGTTGAGGACCTAAGGGAGAGAGCTATGTTTTATCAAGGGAGATATCATGCAGTGGTTCACTACTACATTTGACCTCATTTTTCTTTTTTTAGGTTGGTCAGAATATAGAAGGAAAAAATTTATTTATTTTACATCTAAGCCTTGTGTTGGTTGAAATGTGTTGTTCAAAATTTAGACCAACATGGGGCTTAGATGTAAAAAACAAAAACATTTCCAATTTATTTCTTTTCACATGCATGGGATCATGTGTATTTTGTTGGATTTGGAAACTTGATGTGTCATCAATAGACAAAAAACTCGATGCCATGGTTCTACCCTAGCTTTCTCACAGTTGGAGTTCGAAACTTGATATTCTAAAGAGGATTTGATCAGTCTTTTGGAAGTTTAGATTTGGAAATAGCAAGACTGAATGCATAAGGTAGGGATTCAATTTCTTTCTCTTTCTCATTTGATTATTTAACTTGGAAAATGGAAGGCAATTGAGGCTACTATTGTATATTGATTCCATGAATGAAATTATTATTTGAATCAATTCTTTGCTTGTGTATTTGAAGGGTTCTTCTAATCCCTTGGCACTTGTGGCTTGTGCTTTGGATCTTTATGTTATATGCTTGAGTAATTTTGATGTTCCACATTCATATACAACACCATTGTAATTTCTAAAGCCATAGCTATACAGTGATTTCATGCTTGTAATGCTAATACATTTGGTGAATTTGGTCACTCATAACCAATCTGCACTTGAATTCTCCATTCATGTATATGGGGGTTTGATCTTTTTAAGGGCTTCTTTATAAGGCCATGGCCTACATCTCATTTTGTATTTGTTTTTTATTTTCCTTGAATGCATGTGGGGTTTCATATAACCCATGACCTTCATTATGAAGACTAGGGTACTATTTCCTTGGTTGTAGATGCATTTCTTTATTGTGTGTCTTTGATCTCTCTCAAAGGCAATAGAGAGCAGCCTGGATACTTTTTTTTTACTTCATTTCTTCTTTGCTCATGGCTAGAGAATGAGCCACGACCTATATGAGGTTCATGGAAGGCTTCAAAATTTGTCTTGCAATATGAATATGGTTTATTTACTTGTTATTGATCTCTTGGATCATGATGCATGCTTGATCTAGAGAGTAATTCTTTGTTGTTCTTTTCATTTTGTTGTAGCTTATGATTTCTTTAGACAAATGAAAATTCTTATTGCTTCAACATACATTTGAAGCTTTCCCATAGATGTATCTATGCATTTGGATTACCTTTCTTGTTAGCTACATATGGGACATGGGTTGCATAATGTGTTCATGCCCTCTTTGAGTAAGAAGCTTGTGATCTCTTTGGAATGTATAATTCTTGGTTTCATCATACTCATAGTTCCATTATATGGCATTGCTGCACTTTTATTTCAGATTTACATGCTCACAATTTTGATGCATGAATAGAGGCTCCAATGCATGGCACAACCATATTTTTATGCAAAGATGCTTATTATGACTCATATGCTTTTCATGAATTCAAATGCATGGAATTTGATGTGTTTAGCTTATCATATGCATTTTTTGTTGTGTATATGTATGAATGCACTTTACTTCACTACCCATGGGTGCATGTTAAACTTGTTAGATGCTTATCATGAATCCACTTACATTATTTTAATATTTCATGCTCAAATTGAAAGCCCAAGTGGTTAACACTGTAGATCCACAATACTCCATTATTACTTCAATTTAAACCCTAGGCCTACATATGTGATAGTATGCTTTCACCACTATTTGCACTATGATGCATGTTATTTAGCATTACTTTCCTTGAGATGCTAATTAGACTATTTTGATGATGGCCATAACTTGTATGTGCATGCCTCCATTGTGTTGGCTCCATGATATTGGATGCATCCATATCTTGCTCTGTACTTTCAGCATTGTACTTAATTCACCACCATGCTATTTGTGCTAATGAGGCAACAAAATAATCATTATTAACATGCTTTAGTCTTTTATGTATGCATGTATATATGACTCTTCTAAAACTTGTGTATGTGCATGCATGTGTGAAGGTCTAGAAGCATCATTTCCTTTGATTTCATAATAGCATGCTGATTGGAAGCATCATTGGGGCTGATCTGCTATGTTGTACTAAAAATTCAGCATTATGCTCTATCTCTTTTCACAATATGGTAAAAGCATCTCATGGTATTGACTGATCCATTTTTACTATGCTGGAAGCTTGGTGCATCATGATTCCTTTTACTATATTGAAACCATAAAGTGTGATGCATGATTATCCACTTTATATAGCATACATTTCATCCATCTAGTAAAATGGATATACTTGTGTAGCTTGATTTGAAGTTCATCCCTCTGATGCTAGATTTTCCTTTGCATTCTTCTTCTTCCTATAACATTTGGCTCATGATGAGATTGCTTCTATAGCTTTGTTTGTGATGATGCAATACTTCTAAATGCATGATTGGTCCATTGCTTGCTATAATTGTGATCCCCCTAGGCTTGATTCTCTACCTCTAGTGTGATCATTCTAAGACTACAAAAGTGAAAATCCTTAGTGTTGGGGTCATCCTAGTAATTCTTGATGAAGGAGCTACCAGTATGCCTCACATCACTAATGTGTGGCATTGAAAGGGACTTGGTACTTTCCCAAAAGTTTTCTTACCTAGTACATCCCAAAATGAAAGGGATCTCAAAAGAGACCCTCTTGCATTGTTGGATGACATTTTTTCTCTAGCTAGAGTTTCTTCATATTTTTGGTTCCTTTTGGTCCTCGGGTTCCCAAGGTCATATACACTATGGAGAATATTGAAAGTGGTGTCCTATCATTCTAGGTGAATAGATGAGTAATAAAGTAACATATAATTCCTTATTAGAGTCAAATGTATGAAGATCATGACGCTATCATCAAAAGGATACTTACCCTTGATCTGAAGGAAAGTTGGCTTTGTCATTCTTAAAGAGTCTGGAGTAATGATTTTCAAACCAGTAAAGGTAGGCATATCAATAAATGTAGAAATGTGTGTTTATGGATCAATATGAAGAACACCATATGATTGTAAAATAGTGATGTAAACCCTTAAAAGTCAACTCAGACACCAAGACTAAAATGCAGAAAAATTCTTCTTAGTCACCATCTAGATACCATGCCTATTGATAAATATGTGAGAACACTAGCAGGACCCACTTTATGAGATGGTTGTCAAATCTTGCAATTGTAAAATTGAAATTTCCAAAATACATCATGAAATTGATACCAACATTATATGTATGGAAAGCTATGTTTGCAAAGAGACCACATTTCTTTGAGGCATTCTACAAAATAGTTCACATGTCTTGCCTATGATTTGACATTTTGCATGCATCTTGCACTCTATCATCCTGATGATGGATTATAGAGAGTGATCTAAAATGATTATGCTAAAAAAAAAAAACAATCAAATCCAAAATGAACTTTCATTACAAATGGATTGTGGAAATCTAATATTGTTAATTTTGCATGCATGTCTACTAGGACAATCACTACTTAAACATATATATAATCTCATCAAATCTATTTTGATGCATTTTTGGCAATCATGGCATGCCATGACCACACTTTGTTCATGAATTCTATCAAAATATTCCCATGCCTTGTATATATATGCTTCCATTTTTCAAACATGTCTACCATGGCAATTGTGACTACAACATCTGACAAAAAATCTTTTTGCTTTAATGCATGTCCATAGCTTATTCCAAAGCTGTTGTTTTCACATAGGCAGCAATATTGCTAGCAAAGGTTGTGTGGTTTAGTTTTATACCTACCAATTACATTTTCTTGAATATAAATGCACATATTATATGTGTGTTTGAACATATATACTTATATGTACATATCTACATATGTATGTATGTATGTATATATATATATATATATATATATATATATATATATATATATATATATATATCTGTGTGTGTGTGTGTGTGTGTGTGTGTGTGTGTGTGTATGAATGCATATATATGTAGAACTACAATTTTGAAGATCTGAACGACAAAATGTTCCCAACACATCAAGCTCAACCCTCCACTTCAATTGTAGAGTACTAACTAAATCTACTACAAGAATATGTTGGCTGCTTTCAAAAATAGGCTTTTTAACACTTTCTATAGTAGTATCTATAGATGATATATATTTAAAATTATATTTATGTAGATATATGTTTAAATGTGTATTTCCATATATGTGTATATGTGTGTGTGTGTATATATATATATATATATATATACAAACTATCTCCCATAAGTATATATACCTATATATGTATACATATGTAGATATAAATCATTCTTACGCTCTCCTCTATATAAGTATATTTCTATTTGTGACCAAAGCTAGAAGTGTAAGGTGCTAAATAGTTTTACAAATTCCTATTTTTAGAATAGGTGACTTGTCTGATATTTCTTTTAGGGGGGTAAGACCTATTAACCCCTTACCCTCCTTCTTTTCATTGCCATGAAATATTTTTTTTTTATTATAGGTTATTCAAGGATTGAAATATTTACCTCCAGTGTCCACCGTTTCTTTAACCAAACTAGAGATCTCCTCAAAATTTTGTCACTCCAATTTCCTCCAACATTAATATTTGTAACCCTCTCAGCCACTGTTATTTGTAATCCCCAATATGTTGGGAAGGGAATATGGCTGAGATGGATTTTGATCCAACCTTGTATTTTTATATGGAGGTTCTTCTATTAGAAATCCTCCCCTTGTATAAAAGGAGGTATGCCTTCTTAAAGACCCTTATAAAGGGCATCTATAATGTATATATGACTCCGGGACTGGGCTATACCGGGGGTTTTCTTTTCCCTATTCTTTTTCCCCTAGTGCCTATAGTTGAACAAGGAAAAACTTTTATAAAATCTTCTAGTAATATAATATAAATTCTTGATTAGTATTGTGTATTAATGAATTTTATATCATATTAATGAATGTTATGTGATTGTATTGATTGAATGTTATAGTTCATAAATGGATGAATGAAATGAATGAAGTATGTAATTAGATATAAATGGGGATTTTAGATTGATGTTAGGGGAGTGAGGTGAGGCCATATGAGCTTCCACCTTCACATGGTTGGCCCTGTTAAGTAGAGAATATTAAAGTATTCTCAAAATGAACTCAAGCTCAAACTAACATACCTTATTTCCTTTATTATTAATGTTTTTTTAAGTTGTTCTCTTAATTTTGTATGAAATAGAAATTATCATCTTCATCTTCAATTGGCTTTGAGGGTGAAGCTTTTTTGAGGTAAGTCAATTGTATGCTAAACTTGACACATATTTTTTGTTCCAATAAGTTATTGTTTCCGACTTGGGTTCTATTCAAAATTTGCTAAATCTTTAGGCTCTCATGCATATGTATAGTTGACATTGTGAACAAGGATGGTTTGAATAAGTACTCTTTCTTATTCATAATAGATGATTGAAAGGTTTATGAAAGTGGAATGATTCTTTTCTCTTTGGTTTGGAGCATGGTAAATAACTAACATCATTCAATTCACATTGTAGGGCATATGGTAGTGGAAAAGAAGGCAGTCCTTTGTGTGATGTCCCTAGATTTGAAAATGCATGCATGAAGCTTTTATGATATGTTTCATTTGTCATTTTCTTGTTGTGTATAACGATAACTTAGTTTAGTGATTTCTAATTTTTTAATGCAAATCTTTAACATATTATTATTCTATAGAATAAAATTGACCTGATCTAGGAGAGTGTAGCAAACAACCAGCATGAGGCAATTCAAAAATTTATTCAGGTAAATTGAAATTCATTCTATGCATTTTAAATATATTTAATCTTAACACTAAATGCATTGATGATTGTTACCAATTTTGATATCGATATTTGTTTTTCCTTGTGACTCTAAGGTGTTGTAAATGTTTTGGTTCTATTAGGGTACCATTGCTGATGGAGCTCCAGTTGCACCAATATCTGCACAACTAAAGTACAACAGTGATGTTCTATGTGAATACATAACAAAGACGATTCTTATTCCTAAGCATAACTTAGGTTTCTTTGTCATTAATATGTTCATATGCTTCTTCTATGATAAGACATGAGTGTTCATCTAAGCTCTCGACAATTGTCACATTTCCATCACCCAAGACATCCAAACCAGAAAACTCCCCATTTTCTTTAGTAAACTTGCCATTATCATCTATAGGAGATTATACTGGAAACTTATATTTCATGCCAGTTAAAAAATCTTCTTTTCCATGACTTGGGGCAGTATGAACTAGCCCTGTTCTAGATTCCATCGTTATGTAATCTCCACCCATAATAACAGGGAATTCCCTATTTTCTAAGGGATGGATAAAATTGAAAATTTCAAGATCTAAACCACAAAATGTTCCCAACAGATCAAGCTCAAGTACCCCACACTTCAATTGTAGAGCACTAACTAAATCTATTGCAACAACAATGTTTTGGCTGCTTTCATAAAATAGGCTTTTTAACACCTTCTATAGAAATATCTACATATGATTTTTTTCTTACCTAGACCATTGCATAAAGAATCTGACCATTAACTGTAGTAGCAGCATTTGTTAGAATTGTCCATGGTGTTGTAGTCTAGATGGCCAAACCAAACTAGGTAGAAGTTCTTTGAGAAAATCAAGGGTTGTGTTTGCTATATTAACCAATTTGAAAATAACATAAACACTTCTTGATATGTGTCCCTTTGGATACTCCAACTCAGCCTTAGCTAAAGCCATGCTAGATAAGGGATTTCCACAATCCATTTGTAATGCAAGTTTAGTTTGGATTTGATTGTGTGTGTTTTTTAGCATCATTGTTTCAAAATCACTCTTTGTAATCCACATCAGGATGTGAGAGTGCAGGATGCATGCAAAATGTCAAATCATAGGCAGGGCATGTGCACCATTTTATAGAATTCCTAAAAAAAAACTTGACCAAGCATTGGTCAAAAATTTGACCAAGCATTGGTCAAAAATTTGACCAATGCTGTAGGACCAGGGGTAGAGAGGGACACTTATGGGTCCGATGAGGAGGAGATGATAGAACAAGGGAGAGTAGTGATATGTTTTTTTTGATATATTTATTTTTTGATCTACCGTTAGATGTATTTTGTTGTGGGTACAAACCCAACATATTTTTTGTGGTTTTGTGTGTTATATGGACACTAGATATCTGGACTACGATGGACTTTGGCATTTTTATAGGGGTGATTTATTCTTTATTCTTATATATATATATATATATATATATATATATATATATATATATATATATATATATATATATATATATATATATATATATAGGATCATTCTTTGGGGTGGGATATGGATGTATGGATTTTATGATGCTATGATTTTGTTTATGATGTCAATGTTTTTATATGATTAGATGTAGATGAGAAACTAATATGTTGTTATGCAGGATGTCATATGAGATATATGATTTTACTGATAGTTCATTCTGTAGAATATGTCATTTATGATGAGTTATATAGAGAGTGCTAATGTTTTTGTGATGCAGGATTTTGATGTTTTATGATGTGCTATGTATGGATAGTGTCAATATGTTTATGATGTAGGATGTGATTTGGTTGGATAGTACTGATATGTTTGTGATGTAGGATGTGATGTGCTTTATGATGAGTGTTTTGAAAATTCGTACTTATGATGATGTTTATGGTAATGAAGAAAAATAATGAACATATAAACCTAAGAGATGGATGTAATGTGTTTTGACTTTTGAAAAAGAGAATTGGAAATGAATGTTTAGAAAAGAATAATAATAAACATGACCCAAGAGATAAAATATTAATGCAAGATAAAAAATGGAATAAAATTGGATGCAAACTTATGATGATGGTTATGCTAAAAGGACACTTTAAACTATGATAACAAATGATAAAAGGAACATAAACCATGATGATGACTTATGATAAAATGAACACAAACTATGATATAGTGAATGTGAGAATTATGATGATGAAGAAATAATAAATATGAATGCCAATTATGTTGATAAAATGTGATAAATGAGCTCAAAGCTATGAGAAGAACATATGTTAAGTGAACTAAATATTAGGATGATGAACCATGAGAAACATACCTAACATGTAATGAATGAATTTAATCTAGGATGGTGAAATACAAGAAGATAAATTCAAGCTATGATTATAGGCATTATAAACGAACACAATCTATGACAAGGCAATATGGTGAATGATGGTGGAGAGAACAAATAAACATAAGCTATGATGATAAAATATGATAAAGGAATTAAAAATTATGATGCAATAATATGATGAAAAAACTCAATAGAGCATTGTGAATATAGGATAAAGAATGCAATTGATGATGGTGAAACCATAGCCTAGAGATTGATAATTTATGAGAGTGTGATAATGAAGATGAACTCAATGTGTGAGGCTAGGGTAAGTGAATCTAGAGATTATAATGATGGAAGGATCCAAAGGGTGAAAAAGAGGGGTGATGTAAAGAATGAAGGCAATCGATGCAAGATGAAGAAAAATAGGGGATTTAGGGGAATGTAGGGAAGATGAGTGACTATGATATGAAAGGTAGGCCAAGTGATAGGGAGACACATGTGGGGTGTAGGGGGATGGTGCATCATATCATTGAAGGTATAGGGGGATGGGATTGGGTAGGATTTTGGGATGACAAGGAAAGGGAATAGGAGATAAGAGCTTTAAGGGAGTAGGGGTAGAGAGGGGAGGTGTAATGTAAGAAGAGAAGGGGTAGGAGGAGGCTTGTGTGGATGTATGTGAGGGTTGTAGGAATAAGACATTTTTCATATGGGACAAAATCGTGAGTGTGAGGAGATATACTAGAAGCTTGAGGGTGGGGTACTTCATAAAGAAGTACCACCATGTAGTGTGAGCACTTTATTTGATATAGGAATATTAGGGATATGCCAAGGTTACTAGAAATGTCAAGGCCTTTTCCCCAAATTAGATAGGACCAACTTGAACAAGCACACAAGGATTTCCCCAGAATTACACATGAATCCCAAAGAAATCAATGTGGAAACAAAGTTGGGTGATCCACAAGAAAATAATATTTCCCAACTACATCATGTGATCATGAATGAAAAAATGTTTGGAATAATTGAAACAAATTTCTACAATCCATGATATTTTTAATTCGAGCTTCCGTGTGAGATTGTGTAAGATTTTTTAGCAACACCATTGTCATTATGAATAAGGGAGAATACATCTCCAAGATGCTAACTCTCCTTTCCAATTTGACAAGCTATAAAATCCGAGACCACAACTCATGTTCTAAAATCCTCAAAAAAGTCAAAGCTATGGTCAATAGCTCTTCTCTTGATGATTCCACCAAGCAACTTCTTATTTCTTCCAAAGAAGTCACTCCTTGCATTTATGGAGTCCCCAAGATCCATAAATCCAACATCCCTCTTAAGCTCATTATTGATAGGACTTGCTCACCCACTTACCCTCTAGCTTCTTTCCTTGCAAAGAAGATCTCCCCTCTAGTGGGTAAAAGTGACTCTTTTTTCAAAGACTCCAACCATTTTGTTGACATAATCAAAGATGCCTAACTAGAAAATTATGACATTTTGGTCAGCTTTGATGTGGTCTACCTTTTCTCCAAGGTTCCCATTCTTGACTCCAGCAAAGTCATCAAATGTAAGGTTAATGAAGAGGTGGCAACATTAATGGAGTTGTCTTTAAGATCCACCTTCTTCTCCTTCCAAGATTTTATTTATGATCAAGTCAATGGTGTAGCAATCGGCTCCCCTCTTTCACCAGTCATTGCTAATCTTTACATGGATTACTTTGAAAAAATGGCTTTACAGTCCTCCCCCTAAGGCCTAAGTGGTGGAAACACTATGTTGATGACACCAACATCTATTGGCCTCATGGTCTCCAAAAATTGGAAGAATTTCACATACACCTTAATAGGGTGTAATACTACATTTCCTTCACTACGAAGCTTCAGATGAATGGATGTCTACCATTTCTCAATGTATTACTCTCAAATAAACTGGATGGCTTGCTAAGTCATCATGTGTTCTATAAAGCCACCCACACTGACTTGTATCTCCACTCTTCTTCTCATCACGACCCTCACCAGAAACTTAAGGTGCTCAAAACCCTGGCTCTTAGGTCCCTTTGCATATGTGACGATGAAAACATTAACCAAGAGCTTTCCCACCTTCATCACATATTTGGGATTGATGGGTATTATAAACATAGTATATCCAAAGCTTTTAAGCAAGCCAAGTTATTTTGCTCCACCTCAAGATCTCCCTCTTCCTAGCCTGAAATTAGCCCCTTCATCATTCTTCCTTTCATTGAAGGCATCTCGCATAAAATTTCCAAAATCCTTCTCAAAAAAAGAGAACATCGTGCCTTCAAACCCCTTAAGATTATCAAGAATCACTTACCTTTACTTAAAGACTCTAGAAATGCCTTCTCTAAATTTTTGGTCTCCAAAGTTTTATGTTCTTGTGAGATTCCTTACATTGGGGAAGCAGATAGATCATTCACCACAATAATTAGGGAGCATAGTGCTGACATCAAGCATGACAGGGTGTATAAATTGGCTTTAGCTGAGCATTCATCCTCTACCAAACATTACATTTGTTTGGAAAACACTTAGATCCTCCTGAAAGTGGAAAGCTATTTTAATAGAAAGATGAAGGAAGTGATCAAAATTTTCAACCACCCCTCAAAGCTCAATTTCGATGAAGGTTGGGCCCTTAGCCTAATGTGGCATCCACTTTTATCATCCATTAAAAGACCCCATCAGCCCCCCAGTTGATTTTTTACCCCTCCTCCTCTCTCTAGTTCCTGCCATCTTTATATCTTTTGCTTCTTTCATTCTTGCCCCCTTTCTCTCTAGTCCTCCCCCTTCCACCTTCCTCCACTCTCTTTCTCCCTCTCTCCCTCTCTCCACCTTCCCTTCTTAGCCTTGGTCTTTGCCCCTTTCTTCCCCTTATTTTTCCTCATGCCCTACCTTTGCACTCACACTCATGTGGGTTTGAGTTCTATTGTTTGTTGATACACTCTTTTTATTTCCTTTTCTCCTTTTATATTTGTTTGTTTGGTTGCTTGTGCATTTGTTTGTATGCCTATATGTCTAGTTGTAGTTTTAATGTTATTTATTTGCATATATGGCTTCATATTTTATTGCTTGCTACTTTTTTTCTTTATTTTCTTATTTAATATTTTTATATTTTTAGGTTAGTATATATATTGTTATATATATATAGACGCGCGCACACACACACACACACACACACACACACGGTTACATATATAACACTTGTATATATTTTTCTATATATATTTAATTTTTAATTCTTTGTTCATATATGTATGCATATACATTTATTTTTATGCATTTATCTACTTTGATGCATATATACTCATTTTTATTTTTTTATTATATATATATGTTTATACTTACTAGTATACACATAGAGCTATAGATATACACTAGGTTGTTTATATATATATACATAAAAGTTTTTCTATTTTAACTTCTTTTTATTTTATCTTTCTTTTTTGTTTTTTGTCTATCTTTTCATTCTTTCATTTATTTATTTTCTATTTTTTTATCTTTATTGTGGGCATTTGTATATATGCATATATGGAAGTATATATGCGCACGTGTGCGCGCGCATGTGTATATATGTGTGTGTGTATATATATATATATATATGCACATATTATTTTTCTACATTCTTAGTTTTCTTGTAGGCTCTCCCATCCATCTCCACATTATCATATCTACTGCCCCTTCTACTCTCTCTAGCTCTCATTCTACCATACACTGCATTCCTACCAGGACTCCCATCAAAGCTGAGGATGGCTCTCACATGCAACCAGTTAGCTCCAAGGGCTCCCTAGTGGCTTCACCCAAGAATGGTCTTGTCACCAATGGCTCTTCGATAGGAATGCCAAGTATGTTCCCACATAATCCCTCTATTTCTCCTTTTACATTGCATCTCATTTATGGTTGTTCTCCTTTTCCTAGTAAGATGGTCCAATCTCAAGCCCATCCCCTGTCAATTAAATATTTGATAATGTGAGGGATTTATTTTCTTCATTTTCATCTCCTCTACATGACTCAACCTGCATCATCTCTCCCTCGTCCACCCCAACCCTGCCACAATATTCTCCACTAGGCTCCCTTGACCATGCATTCCATCATTAATGATTGGGAATTGAAGTTAGTGGTTAACTTGTTGCATGCAATCATATATCCACTGTGTTTCAATTTCCTCAAGCATGGCCTTAACTTTTTACCCACTCCTTCATTTGTTATGTTGACTTCCTCACCAAAATTAAAAACTCCATTCAGGCTTTCCTATCAGACGTTTGTGAAGAAGTTAGACAAGATTGCATTGTTGCTCTTCGACGAGCCAAGCCTCCTAAGAGAAACATTCCTAAACCTTAATTTCTTGCTTTCAAGAACCTTTTGCACAATAATGACCTCATTATTTCTAGAGCCAATAAGGGCAATGCCATAGTCATTATGAATAAGGGAGACTAAATCTCTAAGATACTAACTCTCCTTTATGATTTGATGAGCTACAAAATCCTAGCCCACAACCCATGTTCTAAAATCCTCAAAAAAGTCAAATACTAGTGTGGCACCCACTTTTATCATCCATTAAAAGACCCCATCAGTGCTCCAATTGATTTTTTACCCCTCCTCCTTTCTCTAGTTCCTCCTATCTTTGTATCTTTTTCTTCTTTCATTCTTTCCCACTTGCTCTCTAGTCCTCCCCCTTCCACCTGCCTCCACTCTCTTTCTCCCTCTCTCCCTCTCTCCCCCTTCCCTTCTTGGCCTTGGTCTTTTCCCCTTTCTTCCCCTTATTTTTCCTCGTGCCCTACCTTTGCACTCACACTCATGTGGGTTTGGGTTCTATTGTCTGTCAATACAATCTTTTTATTTCCTTTTCTCCTTTTATATTTGTTTGTTTGGTAGCTTGTGCATTTGTTTGTATGCCTATTTGTCTAGTTGTAGGTCTAATGCTATTTATTTGTGTGCATGGCTTCATATTTTATCACTTGCTTCCTTTTTCTTATTTTTCTTATTTAATTTTTTTATATTTTTAGGCTAGTATATATATATTGTTATACACACACACACACACCAAGTTACATATATAATGAGACATATGCTTGTATATATTTTGTTATGTATATTTAATTTTTTAGTTCTACATTCATATATGTATGTATATACATTTATCTATTTTGATGCATATATACTCATTTTTATTTCTTTATTATATATATGTTTATACTTACTAGTATATACATATAGCTATAGATATACACTAGGTTGTTTATGATGATATCTATGCTAGGACACACACACACACACACACACACACACACACACAAAGTTTTTCTATTTTAACTTCTTTTTATTTTATCTTTGTTTTTCATTTTTTTTTTATCTCGTCATTCTTTCATTTATTTATCTTCTATTATTTTTATCTTTGTTGTGGGCTTTTGAATATATGCATATATGTAAGTATATATGCTTGTAAATATATATATATATATATATATATATATATATATATATATATATATATATATATATATATATATATATATATATATATATATATATATATATATATATATATATATATATATATATATATATATATATAAACAAATATTTGTCTTAGGTGGATTATTGTTAGTTTAAAACAAACATTTATATACTTTTATTTTTTGCTCATATTTTTCTTCTGTATGCACCACTCTCTCCCTTTGGCTTTATGTTGATGGGATGTCTAATTTTTCTGCTCTCTTTGTTCATTCTTAAGTTATTGATTTATTTTGTTTTTTCTTCCTTTATTCATTTATCTAACTATTATTATCTTTATCATTTTTTGTCTTTATTTTCATTGTTATCAAGTTCGTAATTTTATTTATATTTTTATATATTTATTTTATAATTAGATCCTTATTAGGTTAGTTTTCATTCTCTTTTAACACCCTTGACATTTCACTTGCATTTCTCTTCTTTGTCCTCTCCTGTAGGTTATATGTTGCCTCAATTTCCTTTTTTAACTCCTATTTAGTTTCTTTTATTTTTTAGGTTAGCTATTTACTTCTTCTTCATTCACTTATCTATTTATTATTTTCTTTATCATTATTATTATTTTACGTTATTTTTTGTCTTCACTTCTATTTTCTCTTTTTATAATACAACTTTAATTTTAATTGATGTTTTAATTTATTCTTTAGTAGGTAGTTTATACTTCATTTTGGTTTTCTTAACCTTATTTGGTTTTCTTTTCTTCTTTTTTCTCTTGATTTGCATGTGACTCTCCCTTACCCTTCCCTCTCCTCTTATTAGTTAGCCTAGTCTGCAACATATTATTCTTCTATATTCTTAGGTTTATCATTAACATCCTGATGATGGATCATGAAGTTTGACCTAAAATGTTGATTCTAAAAAATCTTACACAATCTCATCTAGAAGCTCAAATATTTAATATCATGGATTGTGGAAATATGTTGCAATTAATAAATACCCTTCATGGGAGGAAACTATTTATGAATGCAAGCATTTTGAGGGTTTAAGAATAAAGATTTACAAGCTTGTTATAGAGCTAGTTTTTCAAAAATGATGCAGAGACTCCCGACTGATCCCCTCTTTCATTTTTGTTCTTCATCACTTGCGAAATTTCCATACCAACTACATTTTCCTCTAAGCTAGCATGGCCCTTCTCAGATATGTCATTTCTTCCACCAAAAGGATGATCAATGCTATTAACTCTAGGCTATATCCTCTTCATTTGGAGCTCACTTCTAGACTCTATCTATACTTATGGATCCATTTTAATACAACATCTTTCACTCGTGCCCAGGGTTGTCAACTTGATTCAATTGAAAGGCAAAAGAAGTTCTTTAGTTTTCTCTACAAACGTGGAGCACCTCTCTCATTCCCCATCACTTTGTTTGATAATGTAGATCATTCTTTTATGCCTACAATGACCTCCCCTCTCAACTCTAGTGGTAACCTCCACCCCTCCTCTCTATAGTGTATCAAGCCCATCACTACATCTCTCCCCCTAGTGCTCGATGTTGAGATGATCTCCAACTTGCAACCGAGCTCCCACCACTAGCAGCCTAAGATTTTAACCTCCTCTCCTCCTACAATCTCTCTCATCCATGTCCCGATTGTCACATCTACTACCCTTTCCACTCTCTCTAGCTCCCATTCCACCATACACCACATTCTTGCTAGGACTCTCATCAAAGTTGAGGATGGCTCTCACATGCAACCAATCACCTGTGGTGGCTCCCTAGTAGCTTCAGCTAAGAATGGTCTTTTCACCAATGGCTCTTCAATTGGAATGCTAGGTATGTCCTCAACTAATCCCTCTATTTCCCCTTTTACATCACATCTCATCTATGGTTGTTCTCCTTTTCCTAGTAAGATGGTCCAATCTCAAGCCCTTCCCCTATCAGTTAATATATCTAATAATGTGAGGGGTTTAGTTTCTTCTTTTTCATCTCCTCTACATGACCCAACCTACATCATGTCTCCCCCATCCTCTCCTTGTAAGCCAACTGAACCCTACCACAACATTCTCCATTAGGCTCCCTCGACCACACATTCCATCATTAATGATTGGGAATCCAAGTTAGTGGTTAACCTCTTATATGCGGTCATAGATCTGTTGTGTTTCAATTTCCTCAAGCATGGCCTTAACTTTTTTCCCACCCCTTGCTTCATTCCTTGTGTTGAATTCCTTGCCAAAATTGAAAACTCCATTTGAGATCTCCCATTAAAAGTTCATGAAGAAGTTAAACAAGATTTGTTGTTTCTCTTAGATGAGCCAAGCCTCCTAAGAGAAACATTCCTAAACCTAAATTTCTTTCTTTCAAGAACCTTTTGTACAACAATGACCTTGTTATTTTTAGAGCTGATAAAGGCAACACCATGGTCATTATGAATAAGGGAGACTACATCTCCAAAATGATAACTCTCATTTTCAATTCGATGAGTTACAAAATCCTAGCCTACAACCTATGTTCCAAAATCCTCAAAAAAATCAAAGTCATGGTCAATAACCCTTGTTTTGATAATTCCACCAAGCGAATTCTTATTCCTTCTAAAGAAGTCACTCCTCAAATTTATAGAAGCCAATGTCCCTCTTAGGCCCATTGTTGACACAAGTGGCACACCCACTTACCCTATAGCTTCTTTCCTTGCAAAGAAGATCTCCCTTTTAGTTGGTAAAAGTGACTCTTTTGTCAAAGACTCCAACCATTTTGTTTACTTCATCAAAGATGTCAAACTAGAAAGTGATGACATTTTGGTCAGCTTTGATGTGGTCTTCCTTTTCACCAAGGTTTCCATTCTAGACTCCATCGAAGTTGTCAAATGCAAGTTCAATGAAGAGGTGGTCACATTAGTGGAGTTGTTTTTAAGATCTACCTTCTTCTCATTCCAAGATATTATTTATGAGAAAGTCAATGGTGTAGCCTTAATGATGCTAGGGTTTAATGATGCTTAATTTGGAGGATTCCTAAAAACTTAAGTTTGATGAAAAAAGAGGAGGAGATGATTCTATTAAATGCTTAAATGGGATGGTACAACTATGTGAAATACTAAGCCTATGAGGAGATAAGTGCATAAGTGTGTGTGGAAAAAGAAGGACCTAATTTGAGTAACACTAGATTTATTGATAAGGCTATGATTGACACTGCTCCAGAGATTTAGGTTTTGAAATTTGTAATCCCACTTAGTTTGTAGTGCAATTTTCACACTATCTATCTCAATTTTTTCTATTTTAGTGATCCTTGGGTCGGGGGTATATTTCTTGAGTTCTTCTTTTATTTCCCTGTAAATTGGTATTTAAGGAAGTTTAGCCTTTTTTAAATTTGGTCTTGATTTGGCCTGACATGAGATAACTCTAGGAGATTTTTCATAACTATGGGATTTTATAGGTAGTGACTATGTAAGCATACCTTTTAACCTTGGGTTGAAAACATGAAATAGTTGAGGAGTAACTAGTTTTCAAGAGAATAGTGTGTTTATGTAAAGCAGTTTGGCTATTTTCTTTAGGATATAAGTAGTAAAGTGGGGTAAGCTAGGCTTAGGTTTGTTGTGAATAAACTTTCTAACAATCATTTTGAACAATGGTAAGGATGACCTATTTTGATGACAAATATTTTCTTCACAAGGAAAGTTCTTGGTCAAGAAAGATAATAAGGGTATTTTGAAAAAGATAAATTTGGACCAAGAAGAAGAAAGTTTGGTTGCAACTAGATTTGGTTAATCGTTGTATTTGAGATAACAAGTATAATTTTGAAGGTAAAGTTGAACCAAAAAAACTAAAGTTGTTGAAAATGGACTTGCTAACAACTATTTTTTGGATAACAAGGATAGGACCCTTTTTTTGACGTGATGGATTATGAGCAAACAATTTCTCAATGGACAAAGCAACTATGAGAGAGACAAATGTAAATGATCTCTTTAGAAATTTTTTTGATAGTAACCATAGAAATTGTATAATTTTTTAGAAATTTTTTTAATGGGTCTTTTGCACGAATAAGACAATTCAAACACACTCTTTATCCCTAAGGTCAAATTTTTGTTGAAATGTGTTATTCAACAGCCTGCAACTTGATGTCTCCTCTAGTGTAATATGTCCTCCTAATTGAAGAGGTGAGTTGATACAAGAGTCAATTTACAAATGATACATATCAAAGAATCTTAAAGGCATGGTAAATAGAAGTCCCCATTCTATGGGAATAACAACCCTTGGAGATGAAACCCAAGTAGCCTTATGCCTCTACTAGGGGAGTGCAATGGTGAGTAATCTTGGGGGATGCTATTTCCCTTGCACTATAAATTTGACATTGCAAGGATAAAAGGGTAGCTATTAAGCTAGTTTGTAATTAGATCTACGGAGTCTCACCAAATGGTTTTTGTGTATGTGACCCACATAAGTGTTAGTTTGTGGTGACTAATCATGAAAGTATTGTACATACTTCATAAATTCTTTGGGGCTCAGGGCATCACCCAAAATATTTTTTTGGTACTATTCATAGATTTGCCACTAAAGTAATGGATAATTTATGGCTGACATGTAGTAACCCTAAAATGGTTTAATACTTGTATTAAATGGCTTAGGGTTAGGGTTGTTTCATTGTTGTGATGTGAAATTGGTTCTTGTGGTGGTATTGAGTTGTAAGGTATTACAAATTGTAATCAGGTTGTAATCACTAGATTGTAATAATATTAGACTTGCTATTTGGTGGATGTAGCCTAGGGATTGGGTGAACCATGTTAAATCTTGGTGCCTTGTGTTCTTTTCTATGTGATCTATTATTTTCTATTATTGGTTATATTTGCATGTAATTGTTATTTTATATCTATGGTTTAAACCTAACAATAAGGATCTATTTGAAACATGTTGAAATTGTGAGGAAGTTTTCCCACCTAAGGCTATGTTGGATACAATTGTCCAATTGTGTGTTGTCTTTGATGTTTCACAAATGTCATATCATTTATCAGTCAATGTCTATTGAGCTCAGTTGGTTAGCAAAGAAAATTTTAGAGTCTACTGAGCATTCTTAGAAATTACTCCGTGGAAATAGTTTCTACAGAGCTAACTCAGGTGTCAAAAGATTTTTTTATTCAACCTCACAAGGTTAACAAATGAAAGTTAGTGTTTACCAAGTTCACTTGGTCTCCAAAGGATTTTGTAGAGTTTGTAGTGTTAATCAAGCCTCTCTTGGTTAACTTATGAAATCAGTTCTGAAGCAGTGTTTACTGAGTAGGGCCGACCAATGAAGGATTTTGTTGTTTTGGGAAATAAATTTTAAATGTTTTATGTGATGTAATGATTATTGTTAATTCTAAGTTGTAATTGGGCTGACTTGATAATCTAAAAGGTATATATTAAAGGTCAAGTTGAGAATTCTAAAGCATAGATGAGCGAGAATGCAAGTATATTGATTAAAGAAGAGAGTGTGAAAAAACTCTGAAGGATGGTCATGTATCCTTGTGGAGCACTAAAGTTTTATTTGATCAGGGAGGATCTAGTGGAGTATAATAGAGATATGTATTAGCAATTTTGTTGCATTGCATTCAAGTCATTTTCATTGTTACTTTCTCACCATTGTAGTAGTGATTCCTAAATCTCATAACAGAGTTGGTCTAACAGCCCTTTTTAAATCCTCTAACAAGGTGAAAATTCTATTGAATTGTTCTAAAGACCTCTAGCAAGGCCAATCCTTATAGGGTGATTAAATCCTTTAAAAAGGTCACACCTAACAGTGTGTTTTGTAACCTTTAACTAGGTTGGCTCCTAATAGATGACTCATGTTAGAAGAGTGAAAATCAGTAACTAGTTACTTGGTGGTTTTTCCCATATTGGGTTTTCACCTTAAATTTGGTAACTCATGTGTTCATGTTATTTCTTTTATGGTTTCATGTTGATCACTATGAATGTTTAAAATCAGTAATAAGTTAACATACACTACATCTACCGAATTATAGCATTTTTCTCTGTGTTTACTAACTGGTAGCAATAACTAGTTTATCAAACATCTAAGGGATTTGTGGATTTATTTTTGTGGTAACTGATTCACCCCCCTCTTACCTACTCCATCCATATTTCCAAAAATTGGTATCAGAGTTTTTGGTGCTTGCAGGATGGATTTCAATGATCTAAGTTAAAGATCAAGATGTCTTACAAGAGAGAAATTCCAAGCATTAACAGGGATAACTTTTTAGCATGGCAAGGACTTATGAGACTTCATCTAGTTTCCATTGGAGACACAAGATTGAAATACCTTGATGAAGAATACATGACTCCTTCTGGTACACTATTTATTAATGACATTGCTGAGAAGAAGACTCATAATACCATGATGATAGACATTGCATCTACCTTAAGCTATGAAGAATTTGATGATATCAAGGATTACAAAACTACCTTTGAAATGTGGAACAAGCTATAGGATATCTATGGAGGTGATGAAAATTTGATCAAATGAGAATGAGAGAGGATGAAGACATTGCCAAATATGTTGAAAGAGTCAAAGCAAGTGTTAGTGCAATCAAAGATTTTGGAGGAGATATCAATGAGGAAACAATTGTAAGTAAAGTTCTTAGAACATTCCTTCCCATTTATACAATTAGAGTATCTACAATTCAAGAAAGAAGATGTGAAGAAAATCATAAGATAAACTTGGAGGCCATAGTAGGAAGATTAACTGCATTTGAGCTAGATAACTATGACAATTATGTTCCAACTTCCAAGAACATTGAATTAGCATTTGAAACCAAGCTTTCACCCAAAGAAAAAGGCAAGAAGATAAAGGAATCTTAGTTAGAAAGTGGAGAAGAATTAGAAGAAAGTTTTGAGAGTGATCTTGAAGTAGTTGAAGCTCTACTTGTAAGGAAATATTCTAGAGGCAAAGGGAAATACAAAGGTAAGGTTTCCCTAATCTATTTTTCATGTGAGAAAATTGGTCATATTGCAACTAGGTGCCCAAACAAGCAAAAAAGGAATGAAAAGAAAGGTCACAAGTGAAATGGCAAGAAAGATTTCAAATCATTCAAGGAAAAAGATAAGAAAAAATGTTTTATGGCTAAGGACTCTAAGGATTCTGATAATAGTGGAGATGAAATTGTTTACATTGCTGTGAAAGATGAATCTGATAATGATGAGGAAGACAAGATGGCACTTATCTTTCATGTGAGAAAAAATGATACTTAGATCATAGATAGTGGTTGTTCTCATCATATTACTAGTGAAAAAACTAAGTTTGAACATTTTGAAGACTATGATGGTGGTAGTGTAAGGTTTTGAAATAATGAACCTTGTTGCATAAAAGGAAGAGACCAAATCTCATTGACCAAAGAACTTGTATGTGATAGTGCCTATTGGGTTGAAGGAATGAAACATAATTTTTTGAGTGTAGCATAGCTATTTAATAATGGATTCAAGGTGGAATTCATGAATGGAAAGGAAAGAATATTGGATGACAAAGGAAAGCTGATTGGATTAGGCATATAAACAAAAGGTAACTTGTTTTATCTTGAACTTGGTGAGTGCTCATGTTTTATTGCTCAAGTTGAAGAAAGTTGGTTATGGCATAGACGATTATATCAGGAAAGTAAGAGGCATTCCTAGTTTGAAGAAACCCAATGTCGGTCTATGCAAGAATTGTTAGATTGGTAAGCTGGAAAAGACTAGTTTTAAAAGTAAAAGCTATTAGTTTGAAGATATTTTGGAAATTGTGCATACTAATTTGTGTAGACCTATTACAATTGAGAGCTATACTAGAGAAAAGTTTATCATTCTTTTTGTTGATGACTACTCTAGAATGATGCCTGTTATGTATCTAAGAGAAAAGTTAGAAACATTTGAGAAATTCAAATGGTATTTGGCCAGAGTAGAGAAAGAAATAGGGAAAAGGCTATAATGTTTAAGATCAGACAAAGGTGGTGAATTCATTTCCCATGAATTCAATAACTTTTGCATTGAAACAGGAATCAAAAGATAGGTATCAGCTCATGGAATTCCTAAGTAGAATGGAATAGAACAAAGGAGGAAAAAATCTATAATGGATTGTGCAAGGACTCTAATGATTGAAAAGAACATTGCTATCAAATATTGGAAGGAAGCTATCAATGTATATGAGCAATGTTAGTATGCTAATAGAAACCAAATTTAAATAAAGCTTCTACAAACTAAACAAAATTCATAAACTTCAAGATAGACTAAGATGAGCTCTCAATTGAGAATATGAGCCATTAATGGACTCTCTCAATAAGAAGCTCTCTTGTTGAGTAGCTTTATCTAAATGGATAGGATGTATGCTCAATATGCTTCTAAAGGCTTCAATGGATGATTGTGGATTTTTGGTGTGGATAGATGACTTTAGTATGGATTTGGCTCTCAAAATAGCATTATAACTTTACTTCATGGATTGTGTTATTTTGCAAAGGGGAAGGATCCAATTTATAGGCAAGAGGCTTGAGGGATTGAGGGCTAAGATGCAAGGATGGGAAAAAGCTCATGGAGGGCTCAGATTGCATGAGAAGAGAGCACATGGATTGTGCTTCCTTACAGCCAATCAAGGAGTGACACATGTCACACGGTGAGAGGATGGAGGAAAGGGGAAGGATGTGTCAACAAAAGAGGCTCAAGGGATAAAATCTTCATAAAGACCCTCATAATGACTTGTAAGAGCAATAAAAGGGCTTGGAAGAGTCATTTATGGCCTAGTGGGCTTCATAAAGTTTTATGGTTGAGATATTTTGAGGGAGATGAGAGCAATTTTGACTTGGGCTTGATTAGGAGGGTTTTAAGCTTTCTTAGGATTGTGCAAATGATTAGAGGATGGATTAGGATGGTTTAGGATTAGCTTAGGGATAGCCAAGTGGATGGCATTTAATGAGGGTAGGTGAAGGAGGAGATATTTGTTAACTTTGGCTTGGGTTAGTAAGTCTTAACCCATGTTTTAGAGAATGTGACAAGGTTAGGAGGGGATTAGGATTAGGTTTAAAGACATCTTCTAGAAGAGTCTAGACTTTGGATGAGGATAAAGACTTTCTAGAATAGTCTAGAATTTCCTAGGATGAGGATGAAGACTTTCTAGAAGAGTCTAGAACTTCTTAGGATGAGGATAAATTAGATTTTTAGAAAATAAGTAAAGTTTTATTTATTTCAAGGGTTTGGGTTGAGAAGATATTTATTAAAACTTTTTTTAATAAACATGAGGATTAATATTTAATCTTAATTAAATATTTTGAGTTGGGATTAGGAGTAGGAAATGATGGGATTAGCCTTTAATTAAAATTAAAGAAGGATTAGAAGATTTTGGAAGAGGTTAGTGGTCTTAAGGAAATTGGCCAAGTTTTGGGCAAAAAATAAATTTTTTATTTATTTTGGATTTTTTGGTCAATTTATTAATTAAATAATTAATAAATAAGGAAATAATGTTTAAATAAGATTTAAACATTTATTGGGAGGGATTCCTTAATTAAATATTTTAAATTAAGATAAAGGGATTTAATGGCATAAAAATAAATAAATAAATTAATAAATGATGATGTCATCAGAAATTTTTCAAAAAATAAAAATACTTTATTTTCTAAAGGTTTTTAGGTGTCTACATTTTGCCCCTCTTTGATGTGATGCCGCAAGTGGCATGGCATCAAAGATAAGAAAATAAGATGCCCAAGGCTAGAGCAGAAGAGGAGAGAATGAACTGCAAGATGCCCCCTCAAGAAGGTGGTGGGGAGAGAAAGCGAGGCTTGATGACTTCTTGAAAAGTACAACAATCTGAGATGAGAAAGAAGACTCAGATTGGCTTAAGAGAAGAGATTTAGTTAGCTCAAACTCTCACTACTGGAGAATGATAAAGGGAGAATTAGAGGCACAAGAGGAAGCAAGCTTAAGTTCTCAAGGATTGCAGAGGATGAAGGAGCGGAGTGCTATAAAAGGAATCCAGGATGGGGAGATGGATGAGGGGATTAAAAAGCTGATGCAACAAGATTTCAAAGAGTCATATTGGCGAAAGATGGGTTTCAGAGATCCCTAGGACTAGGATTGTGGATCTTGAAAGATGAGGCTTGGTGGATTGATTTGGATTGGTGGATCCCTAAGACTAGGATTGTGGATCCCTAAAGCTAAGAGTGATGATTGATTCTGAGAGATACGATTGCACAAGCTGGGGTAGGAGAGATAGATGTTGGATATGGATGGGGGATAATGGAGATGAAGGGAAACCATTGAAGCTTTTTGAGTGGGGGGGATACTTCAAAGAGAAGTACCGCCATGTAGTTGAGCACTAGATTTGCTATAGGACTGTTGGTTAATTGCCAAGGTTACCAAGAATATCAAGGCCTTTTAACCAACTATCCAGAGGACTGACGAACTGACTCAAAACAAACACGCAAGGATTGCCCTAGCATCACACATGAATCTCAAAAGAATCAGAGTGGAACCGACACTGGGTAACGCACAAGCAGAAAAGAAAAACAAACAAAAGACTTGATCAAGACCTTATGCCCAGATTGCCCCATTTGCATTATACCATGATATGGAAGATCGTGGCAACTTTGAGGAGGGAACAAAAAGATTGTTTGGAAAAGATACTTCAAGACTAAAAAGGGAAGATTCCAAATCAAAAGAAAGTGAAAATCCAAAAGAGAAACATTTGCCAACAAGATGGGTAGGACGAGGTACTAATGGACCAGGATCAGACATGAGGAAAGCTATATCCTACAAGGATCTATCGGAGAGCACCTAAGCTGGTGGATTTGGATGAGTGATGCATCTAGCAAGCTGAACTAAGAAGGATAACACTTTGGTGATAGGAGATCTAGCTAAAGGATGCATTGGGATAGCTAACCAAGGGTTGTGCAATGTGTGCAAGATGCTGATCAAGGAGGAACTAACATGAAATCTAGATAGATACAATGATACTAAGTTAAAGAGGATGTACAAGCTGACTGACCAAGATATTTACAAGTGGGCTAAAGCTCAGGATGATAGGATAGCGGGATGGTTTGATGTTGGTGCAAGAGGTAGAAGCTAAGGATGAGGTGGTAGCGAAAGATATGGATTTGGCAGGATGCATCCAATGATGATGAGAGATTTTGTGACCAAGGATAGCTAGAGGAGTAGGATGAGATGGCTGGATAGGATGGTAGATAGCTAGGATTATGATGGATATAAAGAGATGACATTGGGTTTGCATGAGGATAGCCTTGTGCTAGATACCAATGATAAGGGAGGATGGACAAGACAAGATCTCTAAGGAATATAGTGCTCCCAATCAGAAGATAACATGTGGAAGGAGGTCTTATGATGGATGTGATAGGATTGAAGCTAGGATGGAAAAAGCTGAAGGGGCTAGGGAGATGGATGATAGCTGGGATGATTTGCTGTAAGTTACAAAAGATTAGTGGATGGTGTGAGATGGAAGCTGGAGGATGGAGGATAGGTGTATAGATTGGAAGATGGAGTTGGATGTCAAGATGCGACCAAAAACATGAAGATGATAGGCTAAGCTAGGGATGGTGGGATTACGCATGACGCTTGTTTGCCAAGTTTTCATCATTGTACTTGTCCAAGGTGCTTGAATTGCCAAGTTTTCACCAGTGGACAGTTTATTTTTTTATTTTTTTTTATTTTTTGACATTTTGACTTTGGACTTAGCTGGAATGATTTTGGCTTTCTTTAGCTATTTTTGGCTCATAGATGTTGGTAGGATGGATGAAAAAGGATATGATTGAACAAGTGGAATGGTGGGTGGGAGTTTGACAAATAATGGATGCAAAGACATAAGGCTTGTGGGTAAATGGATGAGGAAAATGGAAAGATCATCATTGGCACACACCTTGAGAGGTGATAAAGTAGTGTGAAAGATGGTTTTGAGCAAGGTTGAGGAGAAAATGGAGGAAGAGAAAGATAAGGACTAAAAGTAGAGTTGGAAGATGGAGGATGGGAAATTTAGGATAAGAAGCATATGGACTAAAAGTGGATTGGGGGGATGAAGGATGCTTATATGGGGATTTGGATGAAGGATGGATGGATGAGGCTTTTTGAGTAGCATGCATGGATGCCAATTGAGATTTTTCTTTGAGATGCATTTCTTTTATGAGCATCTTGGGTATCCACATGATTTTTTACTTTTTTAGCTTGGGCTTTTGTGGCCTCTTGACTTTTTCTTTGATTGGGATTAAATGTTTCTTGTTTTGAACATGTATTTTAGAAGGGACATGTTGAGACTTGGATTTTTGTGGATTTTTGGATTTATTCTTTTGTATTAAGGCATCCAATATGCTTCTATTAGCCATGGGATGGGAACAAGAGCATGGAGGAGATGGAGGGATAATTGATGGAGTGATAGAGTTTAAAGGTTGGAAGGGATTCAAGGGTGAGTGCCTTTGATGATCTAGCTGGTGGATTTGAGGGGATGGAAGGATAGATTGGAACATAGGATATGGACGGATATAATTTCCCAAAATGGAGGGAGGGAAGAAAGGATATGGGCCCAAAATAGATGGAGACGGGGAAGGTGGATGTCCCAAAATAGATGGAGGGGATAAAGGATTCATATTAGGTATGTAAGGACCCAAAATGGATGGAAAGGGTGTGGGATTTAGATAAGGGATATATGGATGCAAAATGGAGGGTTGGAGATAAGGAGTAGGATGAGGGCCCAAAATAGATGCGGAATAAGATGGATGGGAACTTTGGGGTGGAGATGGAAGGACTTGGGACCATGCAAGAATAGCGGGGATACCAACGTCTAGAAATACATTTTCATTTCTTTTTTCAATATGATGTTCTTTATTTGGAACACAAGATGTGAGTCCATTACTAGTTGAAGGAGTTGGAGCTTCGGATATGATAATTAGTTCTTTTTCGATGGATCTATCATCATGGATTATGGGAGATGTATGATCATGAAGTAGAGTAGATGGGAGGATAGGATCTTGAGTTGGGTGGGTTGAGGAAAAGGGATCTTGAGATGGAGTAAGTAAGATGGTAGGATTTAGATATGGAGGGGATGGTAAAAGTGGATCATGTAGGGGAATAAGTGGGATGGTGGGATCTGCTGTTCTGTCAAAGGATATTTCAACATGCTTTTGGACAAGATCTTGATAGGAATGGATGGGAGTGGATTCATGAGGTTCATTATATGGGATTTGGATAATGCTTGGAGGAGGAGATGTGGATGGGATTTGGAGCGATTTTATGGGTGGTGGGATTTTGATGCTTGCGGGAAGTGGAAGGATTTTAAGCAATTTGATGGATGGTATGGGGATGACAGATATGGGAGATGGAGGTGATATTATAGATGGGAAAGCTTCATCACTGACTACTTCACATGGTTGGATTAGATGACATGGCTTATCGACTATTGGAGGCAGCTTTTCTTGTATTTTCTCTAGGAGATTCCTTGGAGACTCGTGTGTTAGAGGTGGAAGTGGTGGATTGATAGGAATAGCTGGTGTGATGAGGGTGGAAGATTGGAAGCTTGGTTGATTGGGTGATGGAAGAGAAGCTGGGATATTAGATGGCATGACTAGATAGTTTGGAATAACTCTTGGATTTTGTGGGATGCTTGGGGGAATGTTTCTAAGGCTTTCAATATACCCATCATAGTCAACAAGATTTTTATCATCATTGGAATAGGAGGTGGCAAGAGCAAGGACAATATGATCAAACATATCATGATAGGTTTGGGATTTCATGTTTTGATGATGAGTCAAATGGGGATGGGGTCTTGCATATGGATGAACACGGAAGCTCATGGTTGGATTTGGATTAAGCATAGATTTTGGATTGGCTGATGAAGGATTTCCTAGGGAGAGTCAAAGCTGTATGACAGACCTAAGGAGGATTGGCTGGAGATTTTTGGCTTTCCTGTGGATGGAAGACTTCAAGGGCATGCTGTCAAAAAGTGAGATTTTTTCTTTCCTATGTGCTGGATTGGTGGAGATTGTGTCAACTTAAGGATAGACTAATGATCCTATGGGCATGACATGAGATTGACCACTTGTGGATCCCAACCTTTAGCTCAAGGTGATGAGGGATAACAAGTGACAAAGCTAGATTACCCTAGACAAAGCTTTGTCAAAGGGATAACCTTGGTGAGGCTGGTGGTTTGGTCGGATTGATTTGATAGAAAATTCTAACAGAATGACAACAACTCTCTAAAGGCTTGGGTGTGATTTTGGATTGGGTTGCTAGCTGGCTGGGGGGGGATGATTTGGAGAGACTTTGGATTTGGGATTGTTCTAAAGCAAGGAACTAGATAGATTCAGTTTCAGCGGAGGAGCTTGGATGATTTTTTGATGAGGTAGTGACTACATTAACTATGCCTTGAGCTGGAAGATTTTTGCTTTTTTGGGATTTTGACCAAAGTTAGCAAACATTCATTCGAAAGCTATGAACAAACAAGCAAACAAAATTTTGGAGCAAGCACGTCAAACACACCAACATCCTAGGAAGCTTTCTACAAGGACGAAATTTGTTATAGCTAGGGAGTCCTTGATATACGCAAGGTACATGAGGCCCAAATCCATAGATGAAACCAAAAAGATGTCACACAGCTGAGAGGAGCGGTAACCCACTTCTCCTCTTTCACTTCTCAAGGGTATAAAGTTCCTTGAGGCTTAGCCTGAGTGACAAAATCTTGATTCTAAGAGAGGTGTCTTTGGATTCACCTCCCGATTTTTATACTCCGCCGGAACATTGGAGTTGAGGTCATCCCAAGGGGTGATGAAATCCCCGAGCAAGCCTCTTAAAAAGTGTAAAACAAGACCACATACATGATCTTGGGCTTTAAAAGATACGTGTTTATTCCAATTGATGATTTAGATTTTGTAAGCTATGATTGAAAACACTTGTGATTATGGCATACAATGTTCATTCCAATTTGACAGCATCGTTAGCATAATGGAAGTCGAGAGATCGTCAACATAAGAAATGCGAGCGTCATTGAAAATGTGTTAAAACTATGCGATGTTCATTGATTGTTAGGCATTCAAGATTGAGTGTGAGTTTGTTTTAAGCCCAAAACAAAGATGTGTGAAACTCGATTGCCAAGCGCACACTCGGAGGCCCTCCATGTCAAGACTTGTCCAATTTTTATGCCCAAATGAAGTGTGAGCAAGATTAATGTGCATTCAAGGAATTTTCTAACTTAGAAAAACCACTACAGACCCAAGTGAGTGGAGTTTTATCTTTGTGGAGCACTTAACACCCTCTTAGGTAGACCCATCCCCATAGATGGCACTGAGATTGCAACCAATGGTTAAATTGATGGGTGATTAAAGAGGGTGAGTCCAACTACAAACTTACTCAAAGAGTCTTTATTAGTTTTTATAACTTAGAAGATTTCAAAAATGTGGATTCTTTTTATGCCCCAAAAGATGATTATTTGATCTATGGCATTCAAGATTGGATTTGTTGTTTTAATCATGCATTCATAAAAAAAACAAACTTGATTTTAATCCATGGCACTCAAGAGTGATTTTAGCAACATGCATTCAAAGGCAAGTGATTAAACATTCACAGTTTTTCCTTTGAGCATTCAAGATTGAGATTTTGTGTGTTGTTTTAAGAACTTTGAAGTGCTTTGTTTTAACCTTAGATCATTCAAGATTGTTTTGGACTCAAAAGTGAAAATGACTCTTTGGACTTTGGTTTTCATTCAAGATTTTGTGTTCTAGTTTGCATGTTTTAAGCCCAAAAATGATATTCCTAGGTTGTTTTGATGCATGAAAAACCTAAGCAACATTCAAGATTTAGCAACAAGTCATTTGTTTGGAACAAATAACAAAGCTTTTAGGACAATTTTTGGCAACCATTTAGGACTCTTAGTTTTCATGAGATTTTTAAAAGAACTTTAAAATATTTGCAAATGAGGTTCATTTTATCCTTGATTGATGCTTTGAGTTTGATTTAGATTTTAGTGTGCACTTAGTGTTGATTTTGAACCTTTTGAAATGGAAACTTGAAGTTCTTTTTAAATTACCAAAAATGAAGTGTTCCTAATTTTGCATGAATGCATCTAAAACCTTGATGTTGCAAGGATGCAAATGATTAGATTGGTTTAGTTTCAATTTTTAAAAGATTTTTTCTTGTTTGCAAATTTTTAATTTTTCAATGGATTTAAGTATGATTTGGGGGTTCATTTTAAGCACTAAAAAGAAGTGTGTATGATTTTGCTTCCTTAAAAAAAAAATGGCCAAGATCTCTTACAAGAAGAAGAAGAAGAAGTAGATGGAATAAGAAAAATATAGACAAGAAGAGGAAGAAGAATTTCAAGTGCTTTGTCCACCTATAAGCTTGAAAAATCTGCAAATACTATGAGATAGACTATGAGTTCTTTTGTTTTCTTCATGCTCATGTGGACCTACAAAACCAATTTATACAATCCTACCAATCACAAAAACAAGCAAAATTAGCCAAAATCAGCAAATGACATACAAAACTTGACTAAAAAAGCTAATGAAGATGACCCATGTGGGGTCCCACCGGGCGTACCAAAATGTATATGAGCAATGTTAGTATGCTAATAGAAACCAAATTTAAATAAAGCTTCTACAAACTAAACAAAATTCATAAACTTCAAGATAGACTAAGATGAGCTCTCAATTGAGAATATGAGCCATTAATGGACTCTCTCAATAAGAAGCTCTCTTGTTGAGTAGCTTTATCTAAATGGATAGGATGTATGCTCAATATGCTTCCAAAGGCTTCAATGGATGATTGTGGATTTTTGGTGTGGATAGATGGCTTTAGTATGGATTTGGCTCTCAAAATAGCATTATAACTTTACTTCATGGATTGTGTTATTTTGCAAAGGGAAAGGATCCAATTTATAGGCAAGAGGCTTGAGGGATTGAGGGCTAAGATGCAAGGATGGGAAAAAGCTCATGGAGGGCTCAGATTGCATGAGAAGAGAGCACATAGATTGTGATTTCTTATAGCCAATCAAGGAGTGACACATGTCACATGGTGAGAGGATGGAGGAAAGGGGAAGGATGAGTCAACAAAAGAGGCTCAAGGGATAAAATCTTCATAAAGACCCTCATACTGACTTGTAAGAGAAATAAAAGGGCTTGGAAGTGTCATTTATGGCCTAGTGGGCTTCATAAAGTTTTATGGTTGAGATATTTTGAGGGAGATGAGAGCAATTTCAACTTGGGCTTGATTAGGAGGGTTTTAAGCTTTCTTAGGATTGTGAAAATGATTATAGGATGGATTAGGATGGTTTAGGATTAGCTTAGGGATAGGCAAGTGGATGGCATTTAATGAGGGTAGTTGAAGGAGGAGATATTTGTTAACTTTGGCTTGGGTTAGTAAGTCTTAACCCATGTTTTAGAGAATGTGACAAGGTTAGTAGGGGATTAGGATTAGGTTTAAAGACATCTTCTATAAGAGTCTAGAATTTGGATGAGGATAAAGACTTTCTAGAATAGTCTAAAATTTCCTAGGACGAGGATGAAGACTTTCTAGAAGAGTCTAGAACTTCTTAGGATGAGGATAAATTAGATTTTTAGGAAATAAGTAAAGTTTTATTTATTTCAAGGGTTTGGGTTGAGAAGATATTTATTAAAACTTTTTTTAATAAACATGAGGATTAATATTTAATCTTAATTAAATATTTTGAGTTGGGATTAGGGGTAGGAAATGATGTGATTAGCCTTTAATTAAAATTAAAGAAGGATTAGAAGATTTTGGAAGAGGTTAGTGGTCTTAAGGAAATAATGTTTAAATAAGATTTAAACATTTTTTGGGAGGGATTCCTTAATTAAATATTTTAAATTAAGATAAAGGGATTTAATGGCATAAAAATAAATAAATAAATTAAATAATTAATTAATTAATTAATGATGATGTCATCAGGAATTTTTCAGAAAATAAAAATACTTTATTTTCTAAAGGTTTTTAGGTGTCTACAATCGATACTATAGTTCATACCTTGAACTAAGTATAGCTAAAAAATGATTCATTCAAAACTCCCTATGAATTATGGTATGGCTATAAACCCAATGTAAGTTAGCTAAAAGTATTTGGAAGTAAATGTTACATTTTAAAAGAATCTAGAAAAGGCAAATTTGATGTGAAGGTTGATGAAGGTATATTTTTGGGATATTCTTGCAAGAGTAACACATATAGATGTTTGAATTCATCTACTCACAAAATCATAGAGTGCACATGTGAAAGTTGATGAATTTGCAGAAAGGATTAAAGAAGAAAGCAAAAAGGAACTAGGAGATTACAGGAGATTTTATTTCATTGAACCTAATACATTGCTAGATACATCTATCAATCAAGTGACTTCTACTCTCAAGTTTTCCTCAATCACTGAGTTGCAAGAAGTTCCAACTGAGTCACAAGAACTCAAGTCACAATCTAAAGCTACTGAGGTAATTCCTACTAAGGTAGAGTAGCTAGAACTTAAAGTTGAATTGCAAGAGGATAATAATGCAATTCATTTGAGAGGCAAGGAACCTATATTGGCCAAGTATGTCAGGAGACATCATGCACTAGATTAGATTATTGGAGACAAATATGAAGGTACTATGACAAGTAGTAATGTAAAAGGTGTAGATGTTCAAAAATGGTTTGCATCTACAGCTTCATCATTTCTTCATACTAATTTGTTCCATTTTCTCATTCTACTAACTTCAATTTTTTGGTCAAATTGATTATACTTTATCATTTGTATCCTTCTTCACATCAATTTTATATCAACTTAGAATCACTCAAAATCAGTCCTAATCAACCCAAAACATATCAAAAATCCCAAATAAATCATCATTTATTCAATCCTAGGCATTGTTGTGGCTTTCAACGTCTTGGAAACCTATCAACCTATCAATCTTATCAATCTGACCTTAGTACTATCGCGGCTCTTAGTGCTAGGTAAAACTATCATTCAACACATCCAATATTTGACATTGTTGAGGCTTTCAATGTCAGATCATGGCATTATCAACCATTTTAATAATATTTATAGTGTTTGTCAATGTTATTATGATCAACCTTATCAATCAACCTCGATTCTATAGCATTTGCAATGTCTGTTAAATGTTACGTATCAATCAATTCATGTCATGCTTCCGTGGGATGTTATCAACTTCAATCAATCAATTTTACCATGGCTTTGGTCTACTTGTTGTCATCTCATTCAATCTATATCATCATCACATTTTCATCAAAGGATACAGTTGCATTTATTTAATCAATTTGGCCAATCATTTACTAATTTTCTCTATAGGATTAAATAACCCATAATTTAATTCTATTGTGCCTTCTAATTATTCTTCCTAGTTATCATCCTTAATTAATTAGTTTTATTAGCTAATTGATTAGTTATTCATAAACCATGGAAATTCTTAATTTCCTAAGTCACATTTTCAATCATTAATTCTATTTTCTACTAATTCTTATTTAGTGGAATAAAAGGATTTTTAATTCAAATATTCCATAGAATCTTGCATCATAGTGACACTTGGATATGACACCTTGTGGATTCTCTTTTGACACTTGGATAAGATTTTCATAATCAAATATTCTTATTCCTTCGCATGTCCTTATTTGGCTTATTTGTCATAGATTCTTGGCTTTAAGTGGGTTGAGGTGTCTTATCACGTGTCATAGATTCTCTTCCAAATTTAGCCAAGTTTGACTTTCATGCATCATAGAATCCTACAATTGGCATTTTTTTTATATGCATCATGGATTCTCAAAGGAATCTCTTGTCACATTGCATATCTATGGGTGACAAATCCAAGGCTCTAATCCTTCATGCCAATTATAAAATGAGCACTCTTTCTCTCATTTCTAGTCTTAGTTCTAGAAAAGTTCTTAGGTTCTTTACATTTTGCATTCTTACTCTCACACTAAATTCACACTTCTAGTATTCTCATGGCATCATCCATATCATAGATTTTTGCTTCAATTTTGTGTGTACTATAGGCAAGTTGCAGCTACAATCATTTGGAAAAGAAAGAAGGACATGGGAGCTACAAGTGAAAGAGGGGGTTTCTAACCTTGTGTTTGCTTCTTTTGATTAGTTTGGTTTTAATGGTAGACTAGTGGGTGCTAACATATGTTGATTGATTTTTTTAATTTGCTCATACTATGTTGTGCATTTAACCCATTTTTCTAGTCCTACATTTGGTGAACCTGACATGAACATGCTTATCTAACTTGGGTTTTCTTGTTTTGTGCTTGTAGGTGCAAGGAAGGAGCTCTCTTGGAAGTGTAACATGACTATCTGCTCTTCTTTTTCACACTTAGATTAATTAGGGGGTCAAGTAACATGCTTGTATGCTCTTGTTTCATGCATTTTGTTAGCTTTTGGAAGCCAGTGCCATAACCCATTTCTGCTATTTTTGACTTCCCAACTGTGTCCAAAACTTACCAACTACATCATTGACATAGTTTTCACTATTTGGGTGCACTTGGTAGTATAGGTGTCAAAAAAATTTAGTTTTTGGGTCATGATTAGGCACCCTTTCTCCACAGTTTGCACTTGACCTCCCAACTACACCCTAAAACTACCAACTACACCCAACTAGGCCCTAACTATTTCATTGATGTAGTTTGCACTATCTGGGTGCACTTGGGGGTCTTCTGAGCCATTTTGGCCTTCTAGGCTGCAATCTGCTCTGTCAGAGCACACCTAGTTCACAAAAAACACATACATCAATTAGAATATGCATATAAGGTTTTCATTTGCTTCTAGAACATTGATTAGATATTTTTTGTTACTAATTGTCTACTTGCAACATGTGGAAATTTTGGGATGAAGACATGATCATAACAAACTACTAATGCTTTGTTTGCAGGATGTTGTTGAAGACCATTGTGTGCTTGTCAAAACCATGTGTGTGCATTTCCTAGATTAGATAACACTTTTTTTGGTGCTTAACATGAAATTTTTCTTTTCTACCTAGCATGTCTACAGTGTTTAAATCCTAGGAGTTACATTGGAGATATCCTCTCCCATCGCCATTCATGGATCTTGGGTGTAAGAGAAATTTGTGTAACTTCTATAGGAGGCCTACCTTGGACCAAGATACTCGATATTGGGTATTCCAGGAGATGACCTTAGAGTGGTAATGGGCAAAAAGCTAGGTCAATGTTCCAACTACTATATAAAATTTGATTACAATGAAAGTGATGTTGGTGGTATTGTTGCGTGATAGCTATCCTCTAGTACGCTTGTGGTGCATCAAACCCTAGCTCTCAGGGCCAGTAGATCTTCTATGAAAGTTTATCATTCACTTTCCAAATGGAATTCCCTTACTAGAAACCATGTTTTAATGGCCAAAATCCTTTCTATCCACTGGCTCAAGGGGTCACCCATGCCCATGAAGACATCCTATATTCTCGTAGTCCTTAGTAGAGGCAACAATCCCTTGGGAAGCAGATCTTGGTAGCCCCGAGAAGTGAGTGCACTATAAGGGGGAGCTTGTGGTGACAAGATCCTAGGTTGTCCACTCTGGATAAGCATGGTTGAACTTCAGTTCAAGTAGGAATTCAATGGATACAATCTTAAAAGCCTAGGTTGTGGTGTGCTTGTTCACTTTTAACAAAAACTATTCTTGTCTTAATGTGTCTTGCATGTGTGTAAAACATAATCAAGATAAAAGCCAACATTCAAATCTACACCTTGGAAACTTGTAAACACTTGTCAAAACATTACACATTGCCAAAATGTTTCAACCTTTATCAAACTTTGTGAACTTCAGTTCAACACATTCAAACCTTGGAAAACATGGAAATTTGTGATCTTAGATGTGCTTGGCAAAACATAGATCTCACCCTCGCATAGACTTCCCTTGCATTCACCCTTGTCTAGGCCTCATACTTGCATCATATAGACTTCATATTTCACCTTTTAGTCCTCATTTAGCATCCATTACCTTTCATATTGTATCCATTTGGGTTTAGTTTACCTCCCTTAGTTTTTTGCATTTCCATCTCAACATCATCAGTTTGCATTCACCACCTTGCATCTTTGCATACCCATTCATCATCTTGACCACTTTAACCATTATTTTGGGTGTCCTAACCATCATTTTGAGCATTCATATTGGTCTTAACACTATCCCCTACCATTTACCTCTCTGTGACATCAATCCTGAAACCATAACTCCTATAATTGCCTTAATTTCAGCCCAGTTTACCAATTGCATCCAAAAATTACCAACTATGTCATTGATCTAGTCTACACTATCTGGGTACACTTGGTGGTTCTAAGAACTAGTTTTGGATTCTAGATAACATTTTGGGGCTTCAACTATCTCTTTAGGTACTTGGTTAGCTCCCCTTACACTAGCTTGCCCAGATCTACATTTTGCATCACCTAGTCCTCATTACCTTAACTTAGGACATAATTCCTTAGGTCATAACCCCTATTTTGCATCCTCTAACCCATCCTAACATCAACCCCAACACCTTAGCTTCCTGGCATATCACTTTGGTAACCATACCCCTTAGAATCAACAAACCTTCATTCTAGCTTACCAACTGTGCCCAAAAACTACCAACTGCATCCAAAACTTACCAACTACATCATTGACATATCTTTCATTGTTAGGGCACACTTTGGCACCTACATGACCATTTTGGGCCGCCAAACTACACTTTAGGACCTCAAAACTACATCTAGGAGCCCATGTACCTCCTCATTCTCCACTTGACCCAAAATTGCATCTTGCACCCAAAATCCCATTTTGCATCATAGGAATTGTCCATATCACATATCTTCTTAGCATCACCGCCATTTGAAGTCCCCAAAACATCATTTTGAACCACTAAAACCTTTGAATTTAGTCAAAAATCTAGACAAAGTATGAGTCTTAGAGTATCTCCTAGTGTTGACGGATAATGGATCTTGACTAGTTTCTAATCTTTTCTTATCATTTTCTTGGGTCAAAATCTATCTATTTCTTGATAGGTTTTACCTTTTCATCTTTTATGAATTTTATATTTTTGTCTTTTATCACTTTTTCGATAAGATCCAAAGTCCTTTATCACAAGGTTAAACTCCTAGACAGAATACTTTCTAAAGGTTTTACCTAAGTTCAAAACTTTCCATATACCCTTGTCATTATGATAATAATATTTCTAAATCTCATTTTGACTTACCCTAGTGATATATCCCCTTTTTCTTGCATTGATCAAAATCCTAACATCATTTTCATTACCAAACCCTATCTAATTGTCCATCAACTAAATTTCCTTCTTGAGCATTTACCCTCATTTTGCATATCCCAAATGTCATTATGAACCCTAGAACACTATCATTTTAATAATACACCTTGCATAAACCTAACCTTAGTGCCATTAAAAAGTCCAAACCATAACCCTAATTGTGATTTTGCATACCTTAGAGTCATTTTCATCCCCTCTATTCAAACTTCAAAACAACACCTTGCATTCACATTTTCATAGTATCCCTAGCACATTTACACCTTGCATGTAAAAAACCTAATTAATTTAGCATTTCCTCACATGGGATAACATCCCTAAACATTTGAAAATCCCAAAAACACTCATACCTTGCATACCCACATCTTAATTATCAAGTTTTGAACTCTTTTACCAATTGGAACCTTGTTTTACCAAATGCACACTTCAAGTTCACAATTGGTATTTTTAGGATGCATTTGGTAGTTTTAGGATGCACTTGGTAGTTTTAGTATGAACTTGGTAATTAGGTTTTTCTTTCTAGGTTCCAAAACCCAAGTCTGCACTTCCACACCTTGTATTGCATCCCAAGACCTTAGGAAACACTCTAAATCACTCAAAACACTTAAAATTTGCATTTTAGGTAGAAAATTCCATTTAGTTTTTTCTTAATTGCATCAATATTCTTAGGTATCATGCCAGCACTTACTAGGATACAATTAGCTCAAAGACCTGAAGAACTTTACCAACCATTATTTTTTGAGACATCAATAAAACCAAAACCTTGTCCACAACAGAAGAAGAGCAAGAAAACCCAATAGACATTTGACGAAGACCAAATCGAGGTATTACAACCATTACTTGCAGACCCCTTGAACATGTATCCAAAAGATCATCATAATCAAGCTATGACACAACAAACTATGAACAATGCACCTACCATGAGGTTTCCTTGAAACACTTCCCCTACACATGGGTTGGTCCAATGGAGTCTTGACTTTGAACCTATATTTGTGTCGATACCACCTGGAGGAGGAAGTGTACCAACTACACCTGAAGCTGAACAATCACACTCCTTTGAATTTAGTCAACCTAACACAAGTACTTTCCACCCTAACACATCAAACATACAATAAGGTACTATACACCTCAGTGATGACTCCAACACTGATTATGGCATCACTGATGAAAAAATGGCTAGGGCATGTCAAGACAAAAAATTTCACAAGAACTTTAAACTTTTGGAAGCCCAAGGAATTGTCAAGTTCAACCCACATGTGGAAGGACCTAAGTCAAAAAATCAAACCAACACAACCATTGAAAATATACAACCCATGATCAATTTGGACTTAGACAAAGGAAAACAACCTTTGGAGTTTTCAAACACGATAATGGCACCTATAAGGTCCCATCAAGAATCAACCATCAAAATCCTCCAAAGTACATTTGAACACATCAATGTTAACCCCTTGTTCAACGAAATACCACAAATCCCTAAACACCCCAAAAGGACATTAGGACTTGATTTTAGTCAAATGATGCAACAATAAGGCATACCTAAAGGGACTTGTGCTCTAGGGATGCTAGACATACCTTCTTTAGAGGAAAATCAATAAAGTGCACCATTTCTCCTAACCCTACCAAGTGGTATGACATCACATGTTACAAAGCCTCCCATGAGTACACTATGTGCAACATCAACTACAACAATCCCTATTGAGGTGCAAAGGAAAAGCCTTATTGACATTACACCCATTCCCAATAGGAACACATCTCATAGTCAAGTCAATATGATGTCACAAGGAGGAACCTCTAACACACAAAGGAGCCAAAGCAACAATACCAACATGATGATCACTTCTCAAGGACATAACCAACTACCCCAACAACATCAACCTACAATAGTCCAAGGACCTAATCTTTCCAACACACATCCAAGATATGAACAACAACATCAACCACAATAGAAACAACCTCAAGTGATGCAAACATCCAACATCCCTAATACAGAGTCTAACGTAAGCCCACTTGACTTCCATGCAATGCATCAACAAAAATTCCAACAAAAACAAGTGATATTTTCTAAAAAACAAGAGAAACTCAAGCAACAGTTGGAATATCAAAGATGACTTGAACAATAAATTGCATACCAACAACATTTGTTACAACAACAACCTATGCCACAACAACCTCAAAAAATACCTCTACAACAACAAGAATGTACATGGCCTCACATACAGTTGAGGTATCCCAACAACAACTGCCACACATGGTACACCAATCAAATTCAATCCCACAACAAGTGCCACATCAAATACCACAACAAGTACCCCAAAAATAGGGACCTTTCTGTCTTTGAGGTACCAACATACCTCCACCACCAAGTGACACATCACCAAACTCATCAGACACATAAATGTCAGAACCAAGTAGGCATAGCTCCCACCATAGTAAACAGTCTACTCATAGGCACAAAAGACTTGAAGGAAAGACTATCATAAAAAATCCCAATGAAGAGCTATTACAACAATTCAAACAACTTTCCAAACATGTCGAAGCATTGGGAGTCTGAAAGAAATAGGCTCTATATATAGAGAGGGACATATGACCTAACCCATTTGACAAAAGTTTGTTTATGCCTCCATTCTCAAAATATTTTGAGGCTCCAAGGTTTGAAAAATTGCAAGGAAAAGGCAACCCTATTGATCACATTAGAGAATTGTGTGCCTCATGTACCAAACTTAGTGATGAACCCACTTACCTCATGAGATTTCTCTCTTGTTCTCTAGGTGGGCCCACACTTGAATGGTGCTCCAAACATCTTGGTAATATCAAATCCTAGTCAAAACTCATAGACAAGTTCATATCCCACATTTTCTTTAATGTTACAAATGAAGTGACACTTTCTGATTTGTCCTCAAATAAATAGAAGAAAGGAGAACCATTCATCACATTCTTACTTCATTGGAGAAGCTTAATCAGTCAATGCTCACTAAACATTCCTGAAGAACAACAAGTAAACTTGTGCATTGAGAACTTAGTCCCAAACTTATTGTATGAACTCAAAATCAAGATCCCAAGCACTATTTCATAACTGATGAAAAAATGGGCTAGTATTGAAGATGCTCTTATCCGTAAGGGAATCCTCAAGATAAATAAGGAAAACACAAACACCAGTTCCTCTAATGACAAGCCAAAATTTTTCTCCAAAAACAAGAATGTGACTAATGATGGCATTATGGATGCATGAACAATTAGCACATCACAACCTCAACTAACTTTGAAAGGTTCAAATTCTACAAATTCACAAACTCCTAATCAAACATCAGCCCCACAACAGAAGATTGAGACTTTTGTACAAGACAAACCCCAAAGACATCGTAGAACCAAGGATAAAAAATTTACACCATTGGGGATACCTCTTGAGATGGCATTACAATAATTACTGAGTAATAACTTCCTATAGTTACCCCCAATCAAAGATGAGTGATTGACTAAAGTTGATTGGTGGGATGATAAAAAGTACTGTGATTACCATCACACCGAAGGACATAAAATTCATCATGCTTCCAATTGAAACATGCATTACAAGACCTTATTGATGCTGGTGTAATCATGGTTGACCCATCACTATTAGCATCCAACTCTGACCACACTATATTCAAAGATCCTTTGAATTATCATGATAAAGATAAACCCTCAAGTTCAAACTCAAACTCACAAGGTAATGTGAATTACACATGCATCGAATATGACTACACCATCAATTGCTTTAATGAGTCTGATTCCTACATATCCACATTCACATTGAAGGCTGAAGACCCTCATTGTGCTATCACTACGCGTTGTAGCAAGATCACCCTACTTGGAGCCCCATATATACCTACTACTTCTACTAGACCTACACCTCCTAGACCTGCTACTCCTATTTCATCTGATTATAGCCTTGTTGAATAGCTCTGCAAGACCCCTACAAAAATATCCATTTTGGACCCATTGCGTGCATACCCACAACATCAAAAGATCTTGGATCAATCTGTTAAAGAGTCAATAGTCCCAAATAACATTGATGTTGCCCAATTCCAAGCCATGGTTGGGAACCTATCCGCATCATAGTATATCATTTTCCCCCCTTAGGATGTTCCTAAACACAAACCTAACCACAATGATCCCCTCCACCTCAAAGTCTTTGTCTACAATGTTAAAGTCAAATGCATCTTGATAGATGGAGGAGCAGGGATGAATATCTATACACTTAAAGTAGTCAAAGGTTTGGGTTGTTCTAAGACTAATGTGGACCCCTCTTGAAGGATCACAATCAAAGCCTATGATGATGGTGAGCTTTTCTCTATAGGGGTTATCATCTTACCTATCAAAGTTAGTCCAGCTACTGAGAACACTCTACTCCAGGTCCTAGATATAGAGATGAATTGCAATATGATACTAGGTCACCCATGGATCCATGCTATGAAAGCGGTTCCTTCTACATATCACCAGTGCCTAAAGTTATCCTATAATAATGTAGAGGTAACCATCCTGGGTGATCTAGATCCTTCCCATTTCTATCCCAATCTTAGAGGAACAACTGCATACTAGGTCCCAACAAACCATGCAGAAAATCCCCTAGAGTCCTCCAATTATGTCGATCCTTCCACACTCACACCCACATCCAAAGGAAAGCTCAAAATCTAAGACCAAGGTGTTGGAAATAGAGATGGAGTAACTAAGAGGGGAGGGGTGAATCAGTTACCACAAAAAATAAATCCATAGATCCTTAGATGTCTTAAAATATAGTTGTTGTTGATACTCGATAACCACACAAATAAATGCTAAAACTTGATAGATGTTCTGTTAACTTTTTGAGCATTTAAAGTGATTAACATGCATGCATAAAGAAATAACATGAACACAAGAGACACTAGATTTAACGTGGAAACCCAATTTGGGAAAAACCACCAAGTAACTAGTTACCAATTTTCACTCTTCTAAAATGAGCCCTATTAGGAGCCAACCTTGTTAAAGGTTACAAAACACATTGTTAGGTGTGACCTTGTTAGAGGATTTGATCACCCTGTTAGAAGTGGCCTTGTCAAAGGTCTTTAAAACAATCCAACTGAATTGTCACCTTGCTAGAGGATTTACAAAATGGCTGTCAAACCAACTCTGTTAAGAGGTTTTAAATCACTATTACAATGATTAGAAAGCAACAATGAAGTGATCTAAAATATATGCAACTTATATTTGCTAAATACAGATCTCTGCTCTACTTCACTAGATCCTCAATAATCAAATACAATTGTAGCACCATAAACATATCTAATCCTTCTTCAACATTTGCTCATATATTCAATATTTTCTCATTCCATATCCATACATTCACAGTCTTTTTCATCCATACTCTTACATCTTATGAATTCACAACTTGACCTTTCATATATACCTTATAGATTGTCAAGTCAGCTCAATTACAAGTTACAACCACTGAAAAACATTAAATTAGTCGGTTGCATAAAACAATTAAACTTAATTCTTTAGAACAATAAAATTCTTCACTACCCAACCTAGCTCGGTGACCACTTCTCTAGAATGGTTTCCCCAGTGTTAACCAAGTGAATCTCGATAAACACTGCAAACCTTGCAACTTCCTTCAGAGATCGAGTTAACTTAGTAAACACTGAACTTCCTTCATTTAACAAGTGAGCTCGGTAAAAGCTAACTTTTTCTTCGATGACCAAGTGAACTCGGTAGTTATTGATTTTCCTTTTGTTAACCTTGGGAGCTCGGGTAACATTAACTTTCTACTACAAAATCCTTTGATTCCCGAGTGAGCTCAGTAAGAGCTAACTTTTTGTGTAATGTTCAAGAATGCTCGGTAGTTACTATAAATTGCGTTTCTAACCATCTAAGCTCAGTAGACTCTATCTGATGACTGATATGACATTTGTGTAACATCAGAGACAATACACAATTAACAATTGTATCCAACAATATCCCTCTTTGGCATTGATGGCAACACAACATGTCATAGAAAAAATAAAATTTGAAAACATGTCTTTCTCTTATATGGCAACACAACATGCCAGCATAAAAATTCTCCCTCTAAGATCGAAAACTCTCCCTCTTATAGTAATCTCCCTCTATGAAGGAATTACATAGCAAACTCTTTGTATTTTGAATAAATTTCAGAGAGATATGATAGTAAAACTCTCCCTCTTTGACAAAACATGCCAAAGACAACTCAACTCAAATGAATTTAAGTGTACCTTTATTATTGATTCATATGCAATATTTCTTGGTTATGCTGCATCAACTGATAGATCTTCAACCTAGTATGAGTTGATGCATCACTAAAACTTTATTTTAGTGAACTTTAGATAGGGGAGTGACTCCTAATTTACCTCTTAGATATAGGATTGCATCTTTAGGTAATGGTTTTGTGAATATGTCAGCAATTTGTTCCATTGTATGAACATATTCCAATCTGATCTCCTTATCTTGCACCAATTCTCTAACAAAATGATATTTTATTGCAATGTGCTTGGTTTTGGAATGCATCACTGGATTCTTAGATATGTTGATTGCACTTGTATTATCATAGAACATAACAACTGGTTCTTTGATTTCCATCTTCATGCCTTCCAACAACTGTTTAAACCAAATAATATTAGAATAGTTTACTGATGCAGCAAAATACTTTGCCTCTGCTGTAGATTGAGATGTACAATTTTTCTTTTTGCTTGTCCAAAAAACCAACCTCTTTCCAAGAAAGAATGCACCTCCACTTGTACTTTTTTTGTCATCAAGGTTTCCTGCCCAATCAACATCAGTAAACACTTTCAAATCCAAATTTCCTCGAACCTTATACCATAAACCATACTCTTCAGTTCCTTTCAAATATCTCATTATTCTTTTGATTGCCATCATGTGATTTTCTCTTGGTTTTGCTGAAAATCTTGCTACAATACCAACTGCAAGGGCAATATCTAGCCTAGTATGAACTACATACTACAACTTTTCAATCATAGATCTATACAATGTTTGATCTACTTCTTTTGATTCATCTTCCTTGGTAAGTTTTAATTTGGTACACATAGGAGTCCCAACTGAATTACAATCTTCCATTCCAAACTTTTTTAATATCTCCTTGATGTATTTTGATTGAGTGATGTAGATACCAATTTTATTTTGTTGAATTTGAAGACCAACAAAGAATTTGATCTCGCAAACATAGACATTTCAAATTTCGTGTTCATTTGTTCTAAGAATTCTTTGCACAGATCATCATTTCCTATGAAAACAATATCATCTACAAATATTTCTGCCAAGACAATCTTATTATCTGGTCCTTCCTTAATATACAAGCTACTATTATCATTAGTTCTTTGAAATCCAATCTGAATAAGATAGTTATGCAATCTTTCATACCATGCTCTAGGGGCTTGTTTCAGACTGTACAATGCCTTGTGTAATTTGTAGACCATGTTCTTCTTATTTGGATCAACAAAACCTTCAAGTTGTTCAATGTAAACCTCTTCATCCAGTATACCATTGAGGAATGCTAACTTGAAATCCATCTGATAAACTTTGAATCCTTTGTGAGCAGTATATGCTAGTAAAGTTCTGACTCCTTCCAATCTTGTAATAGGAGCAAAAGTTTCTCCATAGTCTATTCCTTCTTCTTGAGCATATCCTTTGCATACTAGTCTAGCTTTGTTTCTTGATACCTTACCATCTTCATCCAACTTGTTTCTGAATACCCACTTATTCTAATCACATTTTTGTCTTTAGGTCTGGGTACAAGAGTCCATGGCTTGTTTTTCTCTATGCACACTATCTCTTCATTCATAGCCTCAATCCAACTATCATTTTCCAATGCATCTTTGATATTTCTAGGTTCAAAATTGGCAAGTAAAAAAGTACCTTTCAACTTATTTCTTGCCATGGTTCCTTCAGATTTATCTCCAATGATCTAATCTACTGAATGATGTCTCTTGACATACTTAGCTAATACAAGTTCCTTGCCTTTTGAATGGATTTCATTATTATCTTCTTGCATTTCAACTTTAGGTTCTATCTATTCTAGCTCGGTAGATATTTTCTTGGGTCCTTCAGACTCAGTAGACACTTGCTCGGTAGACACTAAATTTAACTCAGTTTGTTGTGGCTCAGTTTGAACTTCTTGTAACTCAGTTACATATGACTCAAGAGTAGAAGTTTCCTAATTCTCTTATGTAATTGGTACTGTATCAGGTTCACTGAAGACAAACCTTTTATAATCTTCTGGTTCCCTTTTGCTTTCTTCTTCAGTCCTTTTTGTAAACTCATAGACTTTCACATGTGCACTTTCTATGACTTTGTGAGTAGACAAGTTCAAACATCTATATGCCTTACTTTTGCATGAGTATCCAAAGAATATACCTTCATCACCTTTCACATCAAATTTTCCTTTTCTATATTCTTTCAAAATGTAACATTTACTTCCAAATACTTTAAGGTAACCTATATTAGGTTTATAGCCATACCATAACTCATAGGGGGTTTTGAATGAGTCTTTCTTTAGATGTAATCAGTTCAAGGTATAAACTGTAGTGCTGATAGCTTCCTTCCAGTATTTGATAGCAATACTTTTTTCAATCATTAAAGTTCTTGCACAATCCATGATGGATCTATTTCTTCTTTCAGCTATTCCATTTTATTGGGGTGTTCCAGGGGCTGATACCTATCTTTTGATTCCTCTTTCAATGAAAAAGTTATTAAACTCATGTGAGATGAATTGTCCACCTCTGTCTGACCTCAAGCATTTTAATCTTTTCCTTGTCCCCTTTTCTACTCTGGCCAAATACCATTTGAACTTTTCAAATGCTTCTAATTTGTTTCTTAGATACATGACTGTCATCATTCTTGAGTAATCATCAAAAAAAAGAATGAAGAACTTTTCTCCAGTATAGCTTTCAATTCCAATGGGTCCACATAAATCAGTATGCACAATTTCTAATATATCTTCAGACTGATAGTTTTTTACTTTTAAAACTAGTCTTTTCCATCTTTCTAATCTGACAATTTTTGCATAGACTGACCTCAGGTTTCTTTATGTTAGGAATGCCTCTTACTTTCCTAAATTTTCTTATCTTTACCAGATTATCAAAGTTTGCATGAAAAAACTTTTTATGCCATAACCAACTTTCTTCAACTTGAGAAATGAAACATAAACACTCACCTAGTTCAAGATAGAAAAAGTTACCTTTAGTTTGAGTACCTAATCCAATCAGCTTTCCTTTGCCATCCAATAGTCTTGCTTTACCATGCATGAATTCTACTTTGAATCCATTATTGAGTAGTTGTGCCACACATAACAAATTATCCTATAGTCCTTCTACCCAATAGGCATTATCACATATAAGTTCCTTGGTTAGAGAGATTCTTCTTCTTCTTTTTATACAACAAGGTTCATTGTTACCAAATCTTACACTGCCACCATTGTAGTCTTCAAAGTATTCAAAATTAGTTTTGGCACCAGTCATGTGATGAGAACGACCACTATCTATGATCCATGTATCATTTTTGCTCATATGAGAAATGAGTGCCATTTCCTCATCATTATCATATTCATCTTTCATAGCAATGTAGACAATTTCATCTTCTTCTTCATCATTAGAATCATTAGAATCTTTAGCCATAAAACATGTTTTCTTACCTTTATCCTTGAATGATTTGACATCTTTCTTGCCATTCTATTTGTGATCTTTCTCTTCATCTTTATTCTTCTTGTTTGGACACCGAGCAGCAATATGACCAACTTCTTCACATGAAAAATAGATTAGGGGACTTTACCTTTGTATTTTCCTCTGCCTCTAGAATATTTTCTTGCTAGAAGGGCTTCAATTACTTCAAGATCACTGTCTAAACTTTGGTTTGATTCATCTTCACTTTCTGACTGAGATTTCTTTTTGCCTTTCCCCTTGAGTGAAAGTTTGGCTTCAAATACTAATTTAATGTTCTTGGAAGCTAAAACATAGTTATCAAAGTTGTCCAGTTCAAATGTAGTCAATCTTCCAACTATAGCCTCTAGATTTATCTTGTGCTTTGCTTCACATCTTCTTTCTTGAATTGTAAAAACTCTGATTGCATAAATGGGAAGTAAAGTTCTAAGAACTTTACTTATAACTATCTCTTCACTGATATCTCCTCTAGAAGCTTTGATTGCATTGACACATGCTTTAACTCTTTCAACATATTTTGCAATGTTTTCACCCTCTCTCATCCTCATTTGATCAAATTGTCCTCTTAGACTTTCTGCTTTTGCTCTTCTAAAATTATCATATCCTCCATAGATATCTTTCAGCTTTTCCCACATTTCAAAAGTAGATTTACAGTCCTTGATATCATCAAATTCTTCATAACTCAGAGTAGATGCTATATCTATCATCATAATGTTGTGAGTCTTCTTTTTAGCAATATAATTGATAGATAGTGTACCAGCTGGTTCTTCATATTTTTCATCAAGGTACTTCAGTCTTGTATCACCAATGGATGCTAGGTGAAGTCTCATCAATCCTTGCCATGGTGAGAAGTTGCTCCTGTTAAGTCTTGGAATTTCCCTTTTTTAAGACATCTTGATCTTTGGCTTAGATCCTTGAAATCTTATCCTGCAAGCACCAAAAGCTCTGATACCAATTGTTGGAAATAGAGATGGAGTAACTAAGAGGGGAGGGGTGAATCAGTTACCACAAAAAATAAATCCACAGATCCTTAGATGTCTTAAAATATAGTTGTTGTTGATACTCAGTAATCATACAAATAAATGCTAAAATTTGATAGATGTTATGTTAACTTGTTGAGCATTTAAAGTGATTAACATGCATGCATAAAGAAATAACATGAACACAAGAGACACCAGATTTAACGTGGAAACCCAATTGGGAAAAACTATCAAGTAACTAGTTACCAATTTTCACTCTTCTGAAGTGAGCCCTGTTAGGAGCCAACCTTGTTAAAGGTTATAAAACACATTGTTAGGTGTGACCCTATTAGAGGATTTGATCACCCTGTTAGAAGTGGCCTTGTCGGAGGTCTTTAAAACAATTCAACTGAATTATTACCTTGTTAGAGGATTTACAAAATGGCTGTCAAACCAACTTTCTTAAGAGGTTTTGAATCACTGTTACAATGATTAGAAAGCAACAATGAAGTGATTTGAAATATATACAACTTATCTTTGCTGAATACAGATCTCTATTCTGCTTCACTAGATCCTCACTAATCGAATACAACTTTGCAGCACCATAAACATATCTAATCCTTCTTCAACATTTGCTTATATATTCAATATTCGCTCATTCCATATCCATACATTCACACTCTTATGCATCCACACTCTTACATCTTATGAATTCACAACTTGACCTTTCATATATACCTTACAAATTGTCAAGTCAGCTCAATTACAAGTTACAACCACTGAAAAACATTAAATAAGTTGACTGCATAAAATAATTAAACTTAATTCTTTAGAACAATAAAATTCTTCGTTTCCTGACCCAGCTTGGTGACCATTGCTCCAGAATGGTTTCCCCAGTGTTAACCAAGTGAATCTCAGTAAACATTACAAACCTTGCAACTTCCTTTGAAGACTGAGTTAACTCGGTAAACACTGACCTTCCTTCATTTACCGAGTGAGCTAGGTAAAAGCTAACTTTTTCTTTGATGATCGAGTGAACTTGATAGTTATTGACTTTCCTTTTGTTAACCTTGGAAGCTCGATTAGCATTAACTTTCTGCTACAAAATCCTTTGATTCTCGAGTGAGCTCGGTAAGAGCTAACTTTCTATGTAATATTTAGGAATGCTCGGTAGTCACTATAAATTGCTTTGCTAACCATCTGAGCTCGGTATACTTTATCTGATGACTGATATGGCATTTGTGTAACATCAAAGACAATACACAATTAACAATTGTATCCAAAAAAAGGTTGTGGTGAGTACTCCATGTCGCATGCCTCTCATATTGGAAAACTTCCTTTATCCCCCAAGTCATATGGTAAACCTCAACTTTGCATTTCAAAAGAAACTTTTTGTGCCTTTTGCTAGTGGAGGCAGACTACATGAAGAACATGTCTATGAAAATATCTCTACATGGATTGAAAAGGCTAAAGAAAAATAAGAAATTACTCCCATATCCCTCAACAGGTATGCACCTAGATTCACCAGCATGTAGAAAAAGGGATATGATGGATGTAGTGGGTTGGGACTCCAAAAGCAAGACATTGTTCAACCTATCACTGCATCAGGATGACCTCGTAGCTTGGGACTTGGATTCAAACCATTTTTTTTGGGTCTTCCTAATACTGAGTCATCCTTATCTAATGAAGTGAATGCTTCAAATGATGAAAAGGCATATAAGAACAACCAACTCAAACCCACCCAAATAGTATCTAACATTAATGATCCTGATACCTCCCTCAATCTTGATCATATGTTTGTTGATCTAGATAGCCTACCTATGGAAAATAAATATGTTAATCCACTTGTCACTCAAACCAATTCTTCACCTTGGATCAAAAATTTTTGGGATCCAATCCCTCCTACTTCTAAACATGATCTTGATGACATCACTAAAGCAGATATCCATATATATGTCTTTGACCAAAGCTTATTCAAAATCAATGATGGCATTTCCTTAGTTTTCCCTAAACTTATTGATTGGGTCCAACAAGGACCACCAATGTTTGACCAATTTTAAAATGATGATGGCATTATAGAATTCTTTGAGCTCTGTGAAGATGTACCACAAGGTGATCACAAGTTTGGATTTCCCATTGATCTAAACATCATGGCATATTTGGGGAGTTAGCTCCATCTTCTAGCCACAAAATTGAGAAAATAACCAAAAAAGACACAAGTAGGTCTCTTGGTGAAAACCAAAAGGAACCCTTAGACTATGAAAAAGTAAAAATAAAGGACATATTCGAGGGTGAAAACCTCTCTGAGGCACTTGAGGATGGAATATTGGATGCACCCCCATTGAAGGAAAGATCAACACTAATTGTGGAGATGAAAAAAGAGATTAATCTGGGAACTCCTAACAACCCTAAAGTCATACACTTTATAGCCTCATTATCACCATAAGAAAAGGATGAATTTATCAAATTCTTTCTAGAGAGGCAAATCAACTTTGCTTAGTCTTATGAAGACATGCTTGGATTAGATCCTGAGCTGGTCCTTCATCACTTGCCACTAAACCCATGAATGAAACTAGTCAAGAAAAAGTTGAGAAAAATGCATCCTCAAGTTGCCCTACTTGTCAAAGCTGAATTGAAGAAACTATTGGATGCCAGCTTCATAAGACCCATTGATTATGTAGAGTGGATATCTAATCCCGTACCAGTAAGCAAACACTCTAGGGGCATCCAGATATGCACTGACTTTCATGATCTTAACAAGGCATGTCCCAAGGATGATTTTCCTTTACCAAACATAGATATCATTATAGACATGATAGCTGGGTATGAGATGTTGTTACTAATGGATGGCTTTTCTGGCTATAATTAGATAGAAATAGCCCCTAAATATCAACACAAGATAGCTTTTACATGCCCTTGGGGAACATATTGTTGGAATGTCATGCCATTTGGTCTTAAAAATGCTAGGGCAACATATTAAAGAGAAAAGGCCACCATCTTTCATGATTTCATGCACATCCTCATGGAAGACTATGTTGATGATTTACTTTGCAAATCCTATAAAAGGAAGGATCATTTGAGCATCCTAGATCATATATTCCCTAGTATGGAAAGCTATAAGCTTCGTCTAAATCTAAGAAAGTGTGTATTTGGAGTTGTCTCTAGAAAGCTCCTAGGTTACATTGTTTCTCAATGAGGCATTGAAGTGGATCCTAAGAAAGTGAAAGCAATACTTGACATGCCTCCTCCAACAAATCTAAAAACCCTAAGAGGACTGTAAGGAAGATTGCATTCTATTTGCAAATTCATTGCACAATTGGTAGATAAGTGTCACTCCTTTCAACACCTCTTATGTAAAGGAATATCCTTTCAATGGAATAAATAGTTCTGTTGGCACTCAAAATTGTAGCCCAAATTTTGAGCACCATTGAAGAAATTGAGCCCTATAAACACTTTTTAATGCCTTCATACCCAGCTATACTTTTGAGGCCTAGATGGTGTTTAAGTGGCTTAACACCTTTCTTTTCACATATGCATGTGATCCCAATGTTATTTTTCCATCTTGAATCACTTGGTGACGTCCCATTTTGAGTTAGTGTCAAATTTCACAATTCTGCCTTAGTTTCAAATAGAAAATAGAGGTAGAGGATGGCTTGATAGGAAAGGTAGAGAGCCCATTTTGGAGACCAAAAACTATAGTCAAAGTTACAAGCCATCCATGTAGAAGGAGAGTGTGATATGTGAAAGGGAAAGAACCAGTAGCAGCAAGTGGCTTGGAAAGAGGAAGTACATACACAGGTTTAATTAGTAGTAGCCCACACATGTAAAGTAGAGGCAGGGCTAGTTAAGAGTAAATAAAGTTGCATGTTGGCAGAGTAAGGAAAGCATATGTTTGAAAGCCATGTCCAAGAAAATGAAGCACAGACGGGCAGAACACAAAATGAGAAAAAGCTAATATCCCATATGCATCAAGAGAAAATGTTTTAAAGTGTTTAAATTTTCTAACACACAAGAAACTTGTTGTCTTTAAGAAAATGCTTTATGGAAGCCACAGTAGGTGTGGAGGGGCCCATAGATTAATTTTCATATGTATTTTGTGACTCACAAAATGAAAAGCATGGCCTATGAGAGGAAGCAATTTCCAAGGGTCCTCTAGTGTTATGCTCAGTGTAAGAGCGGAGGTCAATATATGAAGGCTTCCCAATGTTACGGGAAAACAAGCATCCCATATGGATGCAAATAGAAATAAAGAGACCTCCAATGCTACACACTAAAGGTGAATCATAGGAGCGTCAAGTAAAATGAAAAGCATTATGTTCTTATTCGAATTGATGATCCCATAGGGTCGAGAGACAAATTTCAAAGGTCCACGCTCTTATGGGGAGGCCCAATGGCATATGGATGTAAATTTTTTTTTGAGGTTCCTTGATGCTACATGGGACTAGTAGTCATAAGAGCATGAGTGAAAATTGAAGGGGTCACAGGGCTATGGGAAAGGCTAAACTATGAAGACGTAAAAGGTAACATTGAGCGTAGAGGCAGAGATAAGATGAAAAGGGGTTCCAAGTTTATGTTCAAGCCTATAAGAACGTAAAGGCATATTAAGCTCGTGTGCATGTAAATGGAAATGTGAAGAGCCTCTGAGGTTATGAGAAAGGGATGGAAATAATTAATTAATTATTGGTTAATTAATTAATTATAAGGACTTCAAAAGGTCTTAGCCAGTTAGATTGTGCCATGTGGCATCTCGAGATTGGAGAGATAAGGAGGATAAAGTAAAAATTAATTTGAAGTGAAAGTTCAGAGAAGATAAAAGCATAGAATGAAATGTTTGAAATATTTTCAAATTTTATATAGTTTAGACTATATACTTTTTAAATTTTTTATTTTTAATGTTCTGTTCTTAGTCTAGGGGCCTATTTTTTAAAATGCCATAATAGGGGTGATTTTTATTAGAAATGGGTAGTGCAATATACCATTGGAATCAGGAGAATCCAAATTTTCTAGTTTTGAGGTCAAATTTTGCCCAGCAATTCACCAATTCAGTCTATAAGCTTTTTTATAAATTTTGGGGCATTCTTAGTGCAGTGGGTAGAATTTGATCATAGAGCATCAAAGTTGGTTCCAAAGCAGTTTGGAAAGCTTGGTCAAGTTTGAGTGTGAAGAAAATCAATTCCAAAAGATTTTCTTGGCTTTTAGAAGTAAAATTTAACTAATTTTCATTTTACCATGAGTAAAATTAGGAATCAAATTAGTTATTGATTTAATCATACATTTCAGATATTTGATGCTTTTGGAGCCATAACTGAAAAAGATTTGATTCAACATTTGAGAGAAAAGATTTGAAAGTTGTTTTGAACCTGTTGAGAAGGTTTTTCTAGGTTGACAGATGTCTGTTGTAGATTCAGTTCTGGGAATTAACTTCTCCTATATCTTTCTTTCTCTCATCTTTTGTAAGGGTTGGAAAATTTGGAAAGTCTCTGGAATGAAGATAGTTAGCAGAATTGGCCTTGGAATTGATGAAGTCTGAGTGGAAGACCTAGGATGTGCTGGTTCCATACCATGAAGCTTTGCTTTGGCTGTGATACCTCCCTCTCATCCCATCATCCTCTCATTTCCCCCAATTTCTCTCTTGTATGACAGCATTTGTTATTATACAGTCTGGTTTATTAGGTAGCTTGTGAGTTAATTTCTTGCATTTTCATGTATTGTTTCAAGGAAATCAATACAAAGAAAAGTAAATGTGAGTTTTAGTTTGAATCTTGTCTCCATTTTCGGTAGGTTGTAATGTTTTATGATCTTTGAACAAAGAGCCTAGGTCATAGTTGCAGTCCTTTAAGGCTGTATGTTGTTTCATTGTTGCTGATAATTCAAAGAGTTGTGTAAATGCTTCATAGATTCAATAGGGTTGCAGATTTATTGAGAAGGATCTTAGGTAGGAATGAGATTTAAGTTGAACATTGATGTCTATTTAAAAGGTAAATGGATAGATCATATATTTGAATATATAATTCAGTATCAGATATCTAAAATGCATGAGGAAGATTCATAATTTTGCCCAATGGATTAGGCACTGATCAGATATAGGGTCATTAAGTTGTTGATTCATACTTGGTTTTCATCCACTTTCCCCCACCCAAAGAAAATCAAATCAAAATCAAATCATCTTTACATTTTATGTTGAAGAGCTAGAACAGTCAAACCCTCACTCAGCTTGTGCATTCAATAGATTTTCATTCAGCTATTGTAGATCTTTGTTATTGCATTAATTTATTGGGAGATATAAGGGGTTTATTTGCTTAATAGATTTAGGGATATGTTTTTGCACTGGTACGGTATCATTTGAATCTGAGGTTCACCCACCTAGGTTTAGCAGAGCCTAAAGTAGAAGAAGGGTCATGCCTTATAGTTGGCCCTGTGTCTAAAATGATATGTTGATAATGGGAGTTAGCTGCCCCTAAATGTGTCATATTCTCATGGGGATAATTGAAAACCCTCCAGCATTTTCAAACACCAACAAGTTTCAAATATCTTTCCAACAACTCAAGGATTATCTTCTAAATCTACTAGCTTTAATGGCTCCAATTCCAAGAAAATCATTCATTTTATATATATCTACTACAGATACAGCATTAGGAGCTCTCTTAGCACAAAATGATGAACAAGGAAGAGAGCAATCCATATATTATATTAGTAGAACACTTGTGGGCTATGAGATAAATTATTCACTAATTGAATGAGCATGCCTTGCTATTGTCTTTACAGCCCAAAAGCTCAGACATTACATGCTCCATCAGAAAACAATGCTCATCTCTAAAATTGACCCACTAAAATACCTCCTCAATAGGGTTTCTCTCACATGACACTTAGCCAAATGGGTCATGTTCCTTAGTGAATTTGACATACAGTATGTAGACAGAAAGGCAATTAAAGTTCAAGTGACAACAGATCAATTAGCAGAAGCCCCTATGTCAGATGCTCATCCCATGTTGATAGACTTTCTAGATGAATCCATATTTCACATGGATGTAGCTAATGAATGGAAGCTTTATATTGATGGATCACATACATGAAATAGTTCAGGAGTTGGCATCATGTTTATCACTCCCCAAGGAGACATAATCACCAAGTCATATAGGCTTGTATTCCATTGTACAAACAACATAGCAAAATATGAGGCACTGATCATAGGACTCAAGATAACTATCTAGTGCAACATCCAACATTTACAAGTCTTTGGAGACTCCCAATTGGTCATCCACCAAGTCAATGATGACTATAAGACCAAAGATGATAAACTAATTCCATACAAGTAGATGGCAGACTTCCTTAAGTCTAAATTTTTTACTATCTTTTTTTTTAGCTACCAAGAATACACAACAAGAAAGTTGATGCTATGGCTATGATCACTTCTATGATTGACATGACTCAAAATTTGGGATCATAGATTTTTGCTTCAATTTTGTGTGCACTATAGGCAAGTTGCAGCTACAATCATTTGGAGAAGAAAGAAGGATATGGGAGCTACAAGGGAAAGAGAGGGTTTCTAACCTTGTGTTTGCTTCTTTTGATTAGTTGGCTTTCATGGTAGACTAGTGGGTGCTAACATATGTTGATTGAGTTTTGTGATTTTCTCATAATATGTTATGCATTTAACTTGTTTTCCAGTCCTACAAAAGGTACTTGTTTACTTGCTGATTTTGAACCTAGAAATGTCAAAGATGCATTGGAAAATTAAAGTTGGATTGAGGCTATGAATGAAGAGATAGAGAAAATAGGAAAGAACAAAACCTAGACTCTTGTACCTAGGCCTAAAGATAAAAATGTGATTGGAAAATTGTAGTATGTAGTTCATACAAGGCATGATATTGCTCCTATAGTTGGCATAGTGGCAAGATTTTCAGCAAAACCCAGAGAAAATCACATGATGCTAATCAAGAGGATCTTGAAATGCTTGAAAGCCATTGAAGATTATGGATTATGGTATAAATTTGGAGGAAATTTTGACTTGAAAGAGTTCATTGATGTTGATTGGGCTGGTTCTCTGGATAACATAAAGAGTATAAGTGGAGGATCATTCTCTCTTGGCAAAAGATTGGTATCTTGGACAAGGAAAAAGAAAAAATGCACACCCCAATCTACAGTAGAGGTAGAGTATATTGCAGTAATAGTGAATTTTTCTAACATTGTTTGGTTTAAATAATTTTTGGAAGGCATGAAGGTTGAGATTAAAGAACTAGTTGTTATGTTTTGTGCTAATACAAGTGTAATTAACATATCCAAGAATCCAATGGTGCATTCCAAAACCAAGCAAATTGCTATAAAATATCATTTTGTCAAAGAATTGGTGCAGGATAAGGAGATTAGATTGGAATATGTCCATAGAAAAGAAAAAATTGCTGACATATTCACCAAGCCATTACCTAAGGATGCATTCTTGTATCTAAGAGGTAAGTTAGGGGTCATTCCCCTATTTGAAGCTCACTAAAATAAAAGTTTTACTGATGCATCAATAGGAACCTAGTTGAAGATATATCAGTTGATGTAGCATAGTCATGGAAACATTGCATATGAATCAATACTTAAGGTACATTGTTACTCATTTGGTATGTATTATCTTTGGCATGTGTTGTCAAAGAGGGAGAGTTTATTGTCATATCTTTTTGAAATTTTTTTAAGGGAGAGTTATCTATTTAGAAAAGAAGCTATGTAATTCCTTCACAAAGGGAGATTACTACATTAGAGAAGTTTGTGGCATAAAATCTAAGAGGGAGAAATTTCTATCAAGAAAAGACTTGTTTTCAAATTTCAATGCACTATGATATGTTGCATTGCCATCAATTCCAAAGAGGGCATTGTTGGATACAATTGTCCAATTGTGTGTTGTCTTTGATATTTAAAAAATGTCATATTAGTTACCAGTTAGTGTCTATTGAGCTTAGTTGGTTAGAAAAGAAAATTTTAGAGTCTACTGAGCATTTCTAAAAATTACTCTATGGAAATAGTTTCTACTGAGCTAACTCAAGTGTCAAAGGATTTTGTGACAGATTTCAATGTTAATTGAGCTCACAAGGTTAACAAAGGAAAGTTAGTGTTTATTGAGTTCACTCAGTCTCCAAAGGATTTTGTAAAGTTCATAGTGTTAACCAAGCCTCTATTGGCTAACTTAGGAAATCAGTTCTGAAGCAGTGTTTACTGAGCAAGGTTGGCCAATGAAGGTTTTTTTTTTTTGAGAAATAAATTTTAAATATTTTATTTAATGATTGTAATAGACTTTTGTAATGGTTATTGGCAATTGTAAGTTGTAATTGGGCCAACTTGATAATTTGAAAGGTATATATGAAAAGTCAAGTTGAGAATTCTAAAGCATGGATGAGCGAGCATGCAAGTATATTGATTAAAGAAGAGAGTGTGAGTGAACTCTAAAGGATGGTCAAGTATCCTTAAGAAGAACCAAAGTTTTATTTGATTAGAGAGGATCTATTGGAGCAGAATAGAGATATGTATAAAAAATTCAATTGTATCTCATTTAGGTCATTTTCATTGTTACTTTCTTACCATTGTAGCAGTGATTCTTAAATCTCATAATAGAGTTGGTCTAACAGTTCTGCGTAAATCCTCTAACAAGGTGAAAATTCTATTGAATTGTTCTAAAGACCTTTAGCAAGGCCACTCTTGATAGGGTGATTAAATCCTTTAACAAGGTCACACCTAACAATTCTTTTTGTAACCTTTAACCAAGTTGGCTCCTAATAGGTCTCACTTCAAAAGAGTTAAAATTAGTAACTATTTACTTGGTGGTTTTTCCCATATTGGGTTTCAACATTAAATCTAGTGTCTCATGTGTTCATGTTATTTCTTTTATGGTTGAATGCTGATCACTATGAATGTTTAAAATTAGTAATAAGTTAACATACACTGCATCTATCAAGTTACAACATTTTTATCTATGTTTACCAAGTGATAGTAGTAACTAGTTCATTAGACATCTAATGGATCTATGGATTTGTTTTTGTGGTAATTGATTCACCCCCACCCGCCTACCTCTCAGTTACTCCATCCATATTTCCAACAGGCTACCCCTAGAAACACACCACCAAAATTGGGTGATAGAGTGAGAAACTTTACCTTTCCCCTCATTTATAGACTAGCCAAATTATTTTTCAATTTGAGCTTCTCACCAAAGGGGATGGACTTCCTAGAGGTGGATGAACTCATTAGAAGCCTTCTTAGGTTGTTGTAGATGATCTTGCTAACAAATTGTGGTGCATCCATCATGTATTTAAATGGTTCTACTTTGCAAGAAATAAACAATTCAAAGATATACTAAAAATCACATTCTTAAAACATGCAAGACACTTGGTTCATTTCTATTTCAGATGCTTTAGTGTATCTTAGTAGACTAGTTTTTTGGAGACACACATGATCTTAACATTCAATTTATTCATTTCCAATTTTACAATGATGGTCAACAATATAAATTGAGTCAGAAAATGGAAATTGATTAAGAAAGCTTTTAAAAGGAGAGAATAAGAATGAGTTTAGCTTTAGAAATTCAAGATTTGATGGATTTATTTTAAACCCCAAAATGTAAGTGTTTTCACATAATGTTCATTTGCATTTTAAATGAAGTGTTCATCGTATTGGTTCAATTTTTAATACTTGTCATTCAAGAGTGGATTTTCTTAATTAAACTATCCTAACATTCCAATGAATTTTTTTTCTATAATTTAGACATGCATTCCATTGGAGAGCAAAAATTTCTTAATTTTTAAGCATTTAAACACAGGTTTTCTAGCAATCATTGTAAGAAAACTAGTAAAGACATGTGACCATTATGCTCCCACAAATACCTACAACAAAAGAGTGTTAAAATTTAGCACTAGTTGGTCAAACTAGTGAACATGTGGGTCTGAATCCATGATCCCACAACTTGGGAACATAGTTAAAAGGCCATGGGATTGAGGTGTAAAGATCTAGTGAAACTATGAAAAAATGGGCTGTGGGAAGAAAGAAACAGAGTAATCTTGTACAACAATGATCCCATGGGTTTGAGTGGATACATTTTTTCTGATAGATGTATCTGTGGGTTTGAATAGGGATGGAAATAAAGTGGGGTATAATGGTTGACTAAATAGCTCAAACAATTTTATAGGTTCTTATAGCAATCTTGCAGGTAAAAAATTGCATTCCCATGGGAATAGGGTTAGCAGGAATGATGGGAGTGTTTTTAATGGCACATGGTGGTGTGGTTTGGGGAAGAGAGTAATGTTTCCTTCAAAAAATTTCATTCTCATGGGTCTAGGATCATGATCTTGTAGCTGTGGTTTCACAATTTTGTGGTTGCAGAATCATGAACAAAGGGTGCTAAAATGTTGGTTAAACTGGAATTTGATTTTATGGCTAGGAGCATGATCCTTGTTAAGAGACTTTGTTTCCTACAAAAAAAAGCTAGAAGATCACCTGCATACACAAATGTACACAAAACATTAGTTTGGTTAGTTCAAACATTAACAAGAAAAAGTGTGATTATAGTGACCTAAATGTGGGGTCCCACTGAGTGTGCTAAAATGAATCACCTATTCTAGTAGTGTAATATTGAATACTAACTAATAAAAGCATTCAGAAAACTAAATAAGTAAACACTTATGATAAGACAAGGTTACCACCAAAAGGAAGGAAAACCAAGAATGGTAAGCTCCTTGGGTGTAACCTATGATGACGTGGATATGTCCTTGATGGATAGGGGATGTATGCTCACTTTGTGCTCAAGCTTCCAATGTGTAGGTGTTTTTACCAAGTGTATAGATGTGTGAGGGTTTTAAAAATGGAGGTGTGGATATATTTCACCATGGTGATGGTGTAAAATGGTTGTGATGTAGTAGTCAGTGGGGCATTATAAGTTTTCATAAAAGTGGATGATGGATTGTGAGAGGGAAGGGCTTTATTTATAGGCCAAGGGGTAAAGAGAGGAAGGGTTAGGATAGAAGGATGGAAGAATGGTGAGGGAGGGCTAGGATGCTTTGAAAGGAGAGTGCATGGATTTTTTTTTTTGGAGCCAATTAGGGAGTGACACTTGTCACAAGGAGGATGAGTGTGAGGGGATGGGCAAGATGGTTGGTCAAATGGAGTAATGAGAGATCAAGAGTGTATAAGAGGGATGTAAGGGATATTAATGACATGTAAGAGGTATCTGTAAGAGCCATAAATGATCTTGGATAGGGATGGAAGAGGATAAGAGAGACATTTTGACTTTGGCTTGGGTTAGCAAGTCTTAACCTTTGCTTAAAGTTGTGCGCATGTTTAGGAGGGGAATTAGAATTAGTTTAGAAAGGGGATTATGGGGCAAGTGGCTTAGCTTTGATGGTATGGGTTAGTTAAGTGGCTAAGTGAGGTTAGTATGGGTGGATGGGTTGGATTAGGGGTAAAGGTAGAGTTTAGGGATGTTTTAAGGAGTTAGGATAATTTATTAAATGATCTATTTAATAAAGAGGGTGATGTGGGATTAAATTAAATTGATTTGAAGACTTATTCAATTTAATAGAGGAATAGGGTTTTAATTGATAAATTGATTTTGGGTTATCATTTGATTTTATCAATTAGACTATAGTTAATTTAATTAATTAATTAAGTAGGGGATGATGATTAATTAATCAAATATTAAATATTTAATCAGTAATATCATAGGGGATGACTAAATAAGATTAACTAATAATGTAATAAAATTTAGGTGTCTATAGGTTCACCTTCCCAATTGATCATTGTCCCTTAAACATCTTAGAAATAGATCTGTTGATCTCAACAAAATTTGTCACAAACCTTCTTAAAAAATTTACTTGGCCAAAGAATGATTGACTACCCTTAACATTTTTTGGCTTAGGAAACTTGTCTATTGCTGTCACCCTCTCTTGATCAATCTTAACTCCATCCTTAATGGATAGTATATGGCCTAGCAATTTTCCTTCTATAACCGCAAAGGTGCACTTCCTTGGACTCAAAGAAACTCCATATTCCAAGGCTTTTGACAAGATCTTTTCAAAATACCTACAATGATCTTCAAATTTCTTGGAATAAGCTATCAAATCATCTTTGTAAACAGCCATGAATTTATTTATATAGTCAATGAATGCAACATCCATGGATCTTTGGAAAGTAGCCCCTACATTTATTAGGCCAAAAGGCATTCTATTTTTTTTTTTGTTCCTCATGGTTTTTTGAAAGAGGTTTTGAAATGTTCCTTCTCATCAACTAGCACTTGGTCGTAACTAAGAAAGCCATCCATCATAGACATTAATTTAGAACCAATAACCTACTACAACATAGCTTCCATGTTTGGTAAACCATAATTATCCTTTAAGGAATTAATATTTAGATTTCTAAAGTCTACACATAGCCTAATATCACCATTCTTCTTCCTAACTGGAAATACATCTAATACCCACAAATAATTTCATTTCTAGGGCAGCTAAGCTTCATCAAATCCCTAAGCTTCATCAAATCTTCTTGCATTTTGGGGGCTAGTGTGGGGTTGCAGGTCTTTTCTTTTGTATGAAGGGTTTGCCATTCTCTTTTAATGAAATAACATGTTGAAATAGATAATCCCTATAATCTTTAAGATCATCAAATGACCATGCAAAAACATTCTTAAATTTCTTTAATAGATTAACTAGGGAATTTCTTATTGCAGGAGATAAATTCTTACCTATATACACCTTTATTGATTCTTAGTTTTTCCAAGGTTCACTTCTTAAATTTCTTTTGGTTTCTTATATTTGGCCTCTAGGTGGACCCTATCTTGATTATAAAATGCACTTTCCAACACTACTAACCCCTTATATATTTTATTTATTTTTAGCTACAAGATTTCCTAGCTAAAGATAGTATCCTTCTTGTCTGTATTCTCAATAAAGAAAATGCAATCTAATTCTTTGCCATGGTATTTGTCTTCATTCAAAAGGAAATTGTCATGTCCCCTTTTCAAATAATTAAAAATAATAATCTTTTCTAAGGCGGGCAGGCCCAAAAAGGTAAAGTTTCAGAAAAAGGGGATAATATTTGGAAGCTAATGGACTAATAAATGAAAATTATTATTAAAATATGTTTTATTAACCCCTCTTGGATGTGAGTTAGGGTTATGCCCTCTTTTAAGTAGTTTGGAGGCATTTTGGGCTCATTCTAGAACTTGATTTTTGCGCATTGCTTTGTTGTTCTTCAGAGGCTGCCAAACCTGTGGAGAAGGAGACCCAAGAATGAGAGTTTGTAGGTTTCTAGGAAGGCTAAGGATAGGATTTTGAATCCATTTCATGTGCATGCTCATGAAGAGTTTTCCTTTGTGCTGAATAGTGCAGATTTGTGGGTTTTCGGGTGTGTTTTTTGTAAGAGTTTGGTGTTTTTGGTTGAGTATTTCATATCAGTTTGGGTTTCTGCTGTATATCAGAATTTTAAATATTAAAATAGATCTAAATATATGTATTTGGATATGATTATACTTCTGTGATAGATTATTAAGTTTTTGTGGTGATTCTAGGCTATTTTGTGCTATTTTCGAGAGCCCGATGAGCATTTTTTTTGTCCTCCGTTTGGGAGCTATTGTGTGCATGTTATGAAAATTTGGAAATTTTATTTTATAGGATTCTATGCTGCTCAAATTTCTATAAAAATGTCCACTTTCAGATTTATTAATAATAGGTGAAGCTATGAAGCTTTTGGCACTATTTATGGCATACCCGATTTGGGGTTTATTGAGAAATTGGTGGATCTTTGAAATATTGGTTTTTTTTATTTTAAAGATCTTATTTGAGGATTGAAATATCATATAAAATCAGAGAAAGGGACATTTTAGTGTTATCAGAGCTATGATCTTGCCAGCCTGAGGGTTTGTAGAAGTTTGCATGTCAGTTTTGACAACTACCCAAATCTTGCATGTCAAAATTTAAGGTTGCATGCTACTTCTAATCATTTGCATGTTAGTTCTTGGTGAATTTGGTGGTTTCATGCTGCTTCTAATAAGATGCATGTCAAAATATATGATTTCATGCTACTTCTAATCATTTGCATGTTAGTTCTTGGTGAATTTGGTGGTTGCATGTTGCTTCTAATCAGCTGCATGTCAAAATCTATGGTTGCATGCTACTTCTAATCAATTGCATGTTAGTTCTTAGTGTTTGAAGAAGTTATAACCTATTGGATTTACACTCTACTTTATCTAGAATGGACAGGTATAGTACAGATCCTCAGAGGACATGATCTTGGACAATTGATATCCAGAGTCAGAACAGTAGAAAGGATGGTTATTTAGACATTCAAGATAAACTTAGGAAAATAGGCCATGACATGTCTGAATAGTTGGTTGAGCACCACCATATGATGAATGACATGTTTTTTGACCCATCTAAGGTGGATAAGTTGACTGGATTTCTATTTGGCAGATTTTCTCATAGGGCAGATGACACAATTACCAAGAATTTGCATGAGGAGTTTGAGAAACTAGCTTATAGCCAAGTAGAGGTCTCAGATTCTACTCTACCATAGGAGGTAGTGGGTTTAGATGATGATTATGAGGATGTTTTTGTGCATGATGGTGAGATACCTGGTAGAGATGAGCAGACATTGAGCATTCATGACTTTGTTGAGAAAGAGTACCAAGCACAGTTAGATGCTTCATCACATGAGGTTGAGACAGGTAGTACTTCACATGATTTGTCCAGCCAGCTGAAGGTGAACAAAGATAGTATTGTGACTTCATTATCTCATCATGATAGGATGTAGGATATGATAGAGGATCACAGTCAGATGATTCAGTTATAGGGTAGACATAAGGGAGTTCAGGCAAAGTCTCCTTGTGTTGACTTACAAGCGATTAGGGAAGGAATGGGAATGATGAAGTTGAGTTATTTACATCTTCTATCAGATCATGACCTTCTTATTAGCCTTGTCAGAGACTATTCAGATGCCTTGAGGAGGAAGGAGGAGGAAGTTGATAGGCTTTCTCATGAGCTTGACGACACTCGAGCTTCTTTGGTGAATACTCCATTAGTATTACAAGACTGGAAGAGACATGGGGATAAGCATGGCATGGAATTGAGTTTAGTTTCATCTTGCACTCCAAATACTCAGCTTTCTATGAACAGTAGATCATATGTGACATTGATAATATTGTGAGTTCATCTTGCATTCACATCCAAGATATAGGGACAATGTCAGACAGGTATGTGGAATTAGTTGGTATTGGTCATATTACTCAGGTGAGGAGTTTGCTTGAGTTACTAGCTGATTATAGTTTATGCATATGGACTCGAGATTTTTATATTGGCATTTGGGATTTAGTTGACTGGAAATATTTAACACTTTTTTGTAGTAGTGATTGTTTGGGTGCTATCATGGATTTGATTAGTAGATTGCATAGTGTTTTCTTTTCTTGTGCCAGGAGCTTATCTGATGTTGGTATTAGTTTTTATACACCGGTGTTGGGCTTTGTTCATATATCCAATTGACCATACTTGCTAGAATGTGTTGATGATCTTTCATATTTGGCAGTGTGTATAGATGAGTCCCAAGATCATATTGGCATTGATGACATCTAGGAGGATGCAGTGGGTAGTTTTGAAGACTTAGTTTCCTTGGATACAAAGGAGTTGGATAGTAGTGCTATAGTTTTTGATACTTCATATGTTGATATGAGCTTTATATTTGATTCACAAGATATGGATGGTAATACTCTAGAGACTAGTAACTTTGAGGATACTCCTTTAGATAGTGCATCAAAGGAGGTTTGTAGGAGACAGTCAAGCTAGTGCCATCATGTGTCTAATCAATTGAGAGTTAGTAAGCGAGACATTGCTATCGCTTGCCAACATTTTGATGCTGCTCATCAATTTTTAGTAGTTTATGGATGGGGTTCTCCTACTAGTGATGAGCAAGGAGTTAGTTATCTTTCCTTGATAGAGTTCCACTCTCTATGGGAGGCTATCCAGATTCTAAGATAGGATTATATGCAGTTGGTAGCCGACAGAGATTATCTTATGGAGTGGGGAACTACATCATATGATGCATTTTTGGCTAAGGAAGATGAGGTGAGTGAGCTTACTGAGCAGATTGAGGTGACTTTTGAGATTCTTGAGAGTACACAGTTGGCTTTCAAGGAGTCACAGTTTCATTTGGCTAAGGTGACCATGGAGTTAGAGCAACTACAGTCTTTACTAGATTTTGTATAGTTACAAGCTGTGGTGTCTAATGATCTGAGGATGTCCATGGTCGAGATTGTCAAAGATAGTGGAGATGGGGATGCATCCATCCTTGATACTAAAATTGGCATATCAGGTTCATCCCCACTAGAGTCAGGTTCAGTTGAGTTGGGTGCTGCAACAGATTGTTGTGGTATGCCTGACATGGTGGTGACCTCTAGCACTAATGGCATGAAGACTAGAGATGTTGTATCAAAGACCATGTGTGATGTTGGTGAGCTGATAGTTGGCATGGTTCTTGCTAGTAATACTACTCCCTTGGCGATGTCTTTAGAGGTAGTAGTCAGTTCCAACTTGGTTAGTGATCGATTGCAGTTAGTTACATCTGGATTGTAGTCTGAGCCACTGACTGAGATTGGCACATTCTATCAGCATTACATTGTGAGGTATGCTCATCAATTTACCTTTGATGACCATGTTGATGATATGATGATACAAAGATGTACTTTGGTTCCTAGTGCTTATCATCAATTATGGGATAGTTTGATGCCTCAGGATGAGAGTTGTGATGGACATGACATGGTGATAGGTTCTACAGTTGACAACTTGATAATACGTGACTTAGAGCAGGAGTTTCAGAGTGATGCTTCAGAGAGTGTTGTTATTGTTTCTACTCCTTTGGCTATGACATCTCCTGACTTCGTTGGTGATCAATCACAGTGGGTTTTATCACTTGTTCATGGTGAGCTGTTGACTGAGGTTGGCTTTTTTTATCAACATTATATTGAAAGGTATGTACATTAGTTAGCATTTGATCCTTGTGTTGAGGAGTTGATGGAAGGCAAATTTGGTTTGGGTTCCAATTCTTGTTGTTTATCTTGTGATGGCTTTTCACCATCAAGGGTGCATGGGATTTATGGTTATGAGATAGTGGTCAGTGATCTACATAGTTGTGTTGACTGCAAGAGTTGTACAGTGTGTGGTTTCTCCATACTTGGTAAAGTTTCATTCGAGAGCATTCACCATTGTTGCAGAGTTGGATTGTACATTCTGTATAGGCCAGTGGAATGCATTGATGGTATTTACTATGTTAGTAGTTTGATTTGTCCGCTTAACTTGGGTTTTAATGTTCTAAGAGTTTGTGCCTCATGGGTTTCTGACTGTGGAAGTTGTGACTTTGGAGTTTGGTTGAGTAGTTTTTTTCAGTTTGATTATGGATTCCTCTTGGTTATATTGCAGAGGATATTGCAGGAGCCTGTGTTAATTGACAATAGTATAATTCATGACTACATTTGAGATGCAGGTGGATTGATTAGTTTATTTTTTAGCCATTTCTTGAGGACAAGCAATATTTGGAAGGGGAGGACTTGTCATGTCCCCTTTTCAAATAATTAAAAATAATAATCTTTTCTAAGGTGGGCAGGCCCAAAAAGGTGAAGTTTCAAAAAAAGGGGATAATCTTTGGAAGCTAATGGACTAATAAATGAAAATTATTATTAAAATATGTTTTATTAACCCCTCTTGGACATGAGTTAGGTTTATGCCCTCTTTTAAGGAGTTTGGAGGCATTTTGGGCTCATTCCAGAACTTGATTTTTGTGCATTACTTTGTTGTTCTTCAGAGGCTACCAAACTTGTGGAGAAGGAGACCCAAGTGTAGAACAAGATTTAGTATGCAAAGAACATTAACAAATAAAGTAAACATTCACAAACTAAAAACTAAATTCACATATATGCTTAGACAAAGAAAGCAAACAAGAAGTGCAAACTTCATAAGAGAAAACACTCCATGCTTTCTTGATTCTGTAGATCTGTCCTTTTGCTGTGGATGTATGCTCAAGATACTCAAAAGTTGCTTCAATAGAGATGTGTAATGGAAAATTGGTAGCTTTGTGAGCTCTCAATTTGGCATTATAAGGGTAAGATTGATGGCTTTGGTTCTCAAAATAGCATGGTAACTTTAGCTCAAAGATTGTTGATGAAATGGCTTGGGATGGGATTCAATTTATAGGCTAAGGGGTAGAGGGATGGAGGGCTTAGATGTAACGATGGATGGAGGCTTAAGGAGGGCTAGGATGCACTCAAAGGAGAGCACATGGATTGTGCTTTTTTAGCACCAATGGGAAGGTGACACTTGTCACAAGGAGGATGAGTGTGAGAGGGTAGGGTAAAGGGTTGGTTAAAGGCATGATGAGTGGGGTTGAGTATGTAAGAGGGATGTAAGAGGAATGAGTGTGGAAGATGGGTGTAAGAGTCATGAGTGGGCTTGTAAGAGTCTTTTATGTTTTGTAAGAGCACTCATGACTTAGTGGTTGGGTTTTTTTGAGGGGAGACATTGGTTTGGATTAGGAAAGTCTTAAACTTGTTTAAGGAATGTGACAACATTAGGGGGTGGATTAGGCTTGGGTTTAGGATTAGATTAGGGATGTTAGAGATGTGCAAGTGGATGGCATTAATGAGGGTGGGTGAGTTAGTGGCTAAGCTTGGTAAGTATGGGTGGATGGGGTGGATTAGGCTAAATGGAGGATTAGAGATAGGTTAGGGGTTTTTGAATTTGAGGATTTCATTTATCAAATAGATTTATTTAATAAATGGGGATTTTTGGAATTAGATAGGAGAAAAGGATTTAATTGATAAATAATAGATTATTTGATTTATCAATTAGGACTATAGATGATTAATTAAATTAATCAACTAGGGATGGCAAAGGATTAATTAAATAAGAATTTAATTAATGATGCCTTTAGAGATGGCTAAATTAGATTACCAAAGCAGTGTAATCAAATTTAGGTGTCTACATTTTGCCCCTCTTTGACATAGTGCTGAGACAACACTATTTCAAAGAAGTTTGAATGAAGATGACACAAGGAAGATGTTTTAGAAACAAGGTTGCCCCAGTCTCGGATAAGAAGAGGAGAGACTAGACTTAGATGATGCCCCCTCAAGAAGGCGGCGGGGAGAGAAATGAGGCTCGACGACTTCTTGAAAAGTACAAGAAATTGAGACTAGCTGAGATGTAGGTTGGCAAAGAGAAGGGGCTGAATTAGCTCAAACTCTCACTACAGGAGAATGATAAAGGGAAATCAGAGGCACAATAGTAAAGCAAGCTTAAGACTTTCCAGGATTGGCGGGGGGGGGGGGGGGGGGAGATGGAGGAGCGGAGCACTATAAAAGGAATCCATGGTAGGGAGATGGATGATAAAATGATAAAGCTGATGCAACAAGATTTCAAAGAGTCAGATTGGCAGAAGATGGGTTTCGGAGATCCCTAGGACTAGGATTGTGGATCTCGAAAGATGAGACTTGGTGGATTGATTTGATTGGTGGATCCCTAAGACTAGGATTGTGGATCCCTAAAGCTAAGCGTTAGGAGTGATTCAAAGAGATATTGATGCATAAGCTAGGGTAGGAGCAACAGATGTAGGATATGGATGGGGGATAATGGAGATGAAGGGATTCCATTGAAGCTTTTTGAGCGGGGGGATACTTTAAAGAGAAGTACCACCATGTAGTTGAGCACTAGATTTGCTATAGGACTGTTGGTTAATTGCCAGGGTTACCAAAAACATCAAGGCCTTTTTACCAACCATCCAGAGGACTGACGAACTGACTCAAAACAAACACACAAGGATTGCCCTAGTATCACACATGAATCCCAGAGGAAGCAGCATGGAAACGACACTAGGTAACCCGCAAGCAAAAAAAGAAAACAAGCAAAAGACCTTATCAAGACCTTACGCTCTAATTGTCCCATTCACAGCATACTATGATATGGAAGATCGTGGCAACCTTGAGGAGGGAACAAGGAGATTGCTTGGAAAAGATATTTCAAGACCCAAAAGGGAAGATCCCAAATCAAAAGAAAGCAAAAATCCAAAAGAGAACTGTTTTCCAACGAGATGGATAGGACAAGGTACCAACGGACCAAGATCAGACATGAGGAAAGCTATATCCTACAAGGATCTATCAGAGAGCACCTAAGCTGATGGATCTAGATGAGTGATGCATATGGAAAGCTAAACTAAGAAGGATAACACTTTGGTGATAGGAGATCTAGCTAAAGGATGCATTAGAATATCTAACCAAGGTGTGCGATGTGTGCAAGATGTTGACCAAGGATGAACTAACACGAAAGCCAGATAGATACAATGATACTAAGCTAAAGAGGATGTATAAGCTGACAGACCAAGATATGTTACAAATGTACAAGTTTGTTCATGTTTTTGTTTTTTATGAGATGGAAATGTTTGTGAAGGATGGGATGTCTATAATAGTTGATAGGTGGATAGGTAGATGGTTTGTGAAAAGCTTAAGAAAAATGGGATTCTGTGTGTGCATGTGATAGGATACAAGCTAGGATACAAGATTATTTACAAGCTAGAATATGGTACAAGCTTTGGACAAGATTCAGATATATACAAGGTATGGTACATGATTTACAAGGTATAATACAAGCTTTGGTACAAGATTTACAAGCTGTATAGGAGGTATTGACAAGCTCCATCAGATTTTGCATATTTGATTGGAACACCAAGGGAACAAGTAGGTGTTTTATGGGATGGTGGGTGGATGGATGAGGGATAGGATAGTGATAGATAATGGATTAGTCTTTAGCACACAAGGCGCCTGAATTACTAGGTTTTCACCAAGGTACCTATCCAAGGCGCTTGAATTGCCAAGTTTTCACCATTGGACGCTTATTTCTCTTTACTATTTTTTTTTGTATTTTTTCAAAAGCTGGGTATACCAAGGATCTTCAAGCATAGAACTTCTTGAGATGAATGATGTTAGTGGGATCATTCAAGAGTTCTCCTTCTGGTGTAGATAATTGATAGGCTCCAGAGCCAAAGGAGGTAGTAACCACATAGGGACCAAGCCATGTAGGTTCAAACTTGCTTTTCTTTTCTCGATCTGTGTGGACTTTCATATTTTCTTTGAGGACCATGTCACCTAGCTGAAAGTGTCATGGGAGAACCTTCTTGTTGAAATTCCTTTTGAGATGAGTTTGGTAGACCATGAGATGGTCATAAGCTTGTTGTCTCTTCTCATCTAAGAGATCTAGCTGGGTGAGTCGAGCTACTCTGTATTCTTCATCTGAGATTTTCCCTCGCAAAGATATGCGTAGTGAGGGAAGTTCAACTTCTATAGGTAATATTGCTTCAGCACCATAGACTAGGGAGTATGGAGTTGTGCCTGTGGATGTACAGAAGGAAGTTCGATAGGCCCATAGAGCTGGATTTATTTGAAGGTGCCAATCACGGCCGAAATCATTGACAACTTTCTTTAGGATTTTGAGGAGGGTTTTATTAGTTGCCTCTGCCTAGCCATTACCTTGTGGGAAATATGGGCTAGAAAAGCGGTGATGGATGTGGAGGGAAGTGCATAATTCTTCCATGTTGAGATTTTCAAAGTTACCTCCGTGGTCAGTGAAGATGGTGGATGGGATGCCGAAGCGGCAAACAATGTGGTACAAGATGAACTTGGAGACTTGAACTCCTATAGCTGAGACTAGGGGGACTGCTTCCACCCACTTAGTGAAATAGTCTGTAGCTATTATCATCCATTTATGTCCATCAGATGAGAGAGGTGTGATAGTTCCAACTAGATCAAGGCCCCAACAAGCAAAAGGCCAAGGTGGTGCAATAGGCTGTAGATCCTGTGCTGGAGCGTGCACAAGATTTGAATGCTGCTGACATGGGAGACACTTTTTGACAAAGTCACAAGAGTCTTCTTCAATGGTAGGCCAATAGTAGCCTGCTCTAAGGATTTGTCATGCTAGGACAATAACACTCGTGTGGGCACCGCAAAGTCCGAAATGTACTTCTTTTAATGCCATCGTGGCCTCATTTTCATCTAAACATCAAGAGAGGGTATCATGATAACCCCGACGATATAGGGTATTGGCTATGATAACATAGCGGGATGATTTTCAAATAAGGTTTTGGAGTTGGGTGCATGTGAGGTGAGGGGATATGATACCATCGTTAAGATAAGCATGAATTTCATGGTACCAAGGGGATTGGGCACCAACCAAGATACAAACATGGTTTGAATCCTCATTCGCATAAGCGGGTGTGAGGAGCTGCTCAACTAAAAATTCATACTGCGTAGCTTCTTGGGGAATTTCCAAGAATGAGCCGATAGTGGCCATGGCATCTGCTGCCTTATTCTGCATTCAAGGCACTTGTGTAAACTGAAGCTTTGTAAAATGCTAGGTCAGCTAATCAACTAGATCTTTGTAGGGTAATAGCTTTTCATCTTTGGTTTGATATTCATTTAAGACTTGTTTGATGATGAGCTGGGAATCGCCAAAGATTTCTAACTCAGTGATATTCCATTCTGTAGCTATCTTTAATCCTGCTACAAGAGCTTCATATTCTGCTATATTGTTGGTGCTAGGGAATTGTAGCTTGAAGGCTTTTGGAATGTAATCTCCTTGAGGTGTAACTAATAATATTCCTACCCCTGATCCATGAGAGGTGTATGAGCCATCAAAATAAAGCTTCCATGGGGGTTGTTCTTCAATTAGGCAGATATGTTCATCTAGAAATTTTGTGAGCAAAGGATATGCATCTACTAGAGGTGCATCAGCTAGGTGATCTACTATAGCTTGCCCTTTGATTGCCTTTCTGTCCACATACTGGATGTCAAACTCACTTAGTAGCATAACCCACTTTGCTAGCCGACCTGTGAGTGCTATTCTAGAGAGCATATACTTGAGAGGATCAATCTTAGAGACTAGTTGGATGGTATGACTTAGCATGTAGTGGCGAAGCTTTTGAGTTGAGAAAACAACTACTAAACAAGCTTTTTCCATAGGAGTGTAATTGAGTTCATAACCAACTAGGGTTCTACTGATATAGTAGATGGCTCTCTCTTTGCTATAATCATCATGTTGTGCTAGAAGTGCCCCTAGAGTAGTAGGTGTTTCTGATATATACAAGATCAAGGGACGACCAGGAACTGGTGGAACCAAGATAGGGGGATTGGTGAGATACTGCTTGAGCTGATCGAAGCTGCACTGACATAAAAGATCCCACTTGAAGTTCTCATTCTTCTTTAGCAAGTGTGAAAATGGTGTACACTTATCTGCAAGTTGGGAGATGAAGCGCCGAACAGATTAAAGTTTCCCCTGAAGAGAACAAAGCTGTCGTAGTGTCTGGGGAGGAGGCATGTCTAAGATAGCCTTGACCTTTTTGGGGTCGATCTCTATACCTCATTAAGAAACTATGAAGCCTAGAAGCTTGCCAGATGTGACCCCAAAGACACACTTCTTGGGATTTAGCATGAGATGATATTGGGCCAACCTATCAAAGACTTTTTTTAGGTTAGCAAGATGATCCATGAAGGTGTGAGATTTGACTAGGATATTGTCCACATAATCTTCCAAAATGCTATGGATAAGATCATGGAAAATGGCTGTCATAGCTCTTTGATAGGTAGCCCCAGCATTCTTTAGGCCAAAAGGCATCATGGTGTAGATAAAGGTTCCCCAAGGGGTAGTGAATGTTATCTTATGCTGGTCCTCTTCTGCAATCTTGATCTGATTATACCCAAAAAATCCATCCATAAGGGACAGAATTTCATGTCCAACTGTAAGATCTACAATCATATCTATGTTGGGCAAGGGAAAATCATCCTTTGGACAAGCTTTGTTAAGATCTCTAAAATCAGTGCAGATTTTGATGTCACCGGAAGGCTTAGTGACAGGGACCATCTTGGAGATCCATTCTGATTAGTCGATAGGTCAGATAACCTTAGCAGCTAACATTCTTTCTAGTTCAGCTTTGACTAGTAAGGCCACCTTGGGGTGCATTTTTCTAAGCTTTTGTCTTACGGGCTTGATCTTTGGATCGACTGCAAGATGATGAACTACAAGCTTTGGATCAAGTCCTGGCATGTCCTGATATGACCATGCAAATCGGCCAATGTTCTCTCGTAAAACCTCAAAGAGGAGGTCAACTTGGTCTTGTGATAGGGATGCAGCAATGTGAACAATTCTAGGGTTCTCTGAAGAACCAATGTTGACTTCTCTAGTATCCTCTATTAGAATAGAAGACACCTCTAGTCGATTATCTTGAGGAGGCAATACTAAATCCTCATGTTCTACTTGTGACTCTGGATTTTCTTGCTGAGGGGTTCTCTTTGTTGCCTTAGCTAGTCCCAAATTTACATTAGTTCCAATTTTGGGTGTATCGAAACTAGGTTGGGGATTTTCTCCAAAATACCCCTTGGGATCTAGCTTGTAGATGTAGGCAGAATTTGGCTTTGTCTTCTTATGAGGAGTTTCGACTCCCATGAATCTTAGAAGCACTTCCTCTGATGCGAACTCATCAATATGTATGACACTTGGTTGGTCCCAATCTATGAGTTGTGGATGAGCAAGTGGTAGGTCAATGAGATGGATGGATAGTTCTTGGAGAACAGAGTCTCCTAGGAAGATTTGTTCTAAGATATCATCGTAGGCTCTCTTTTCAACTTCCTCAAGAATGTCTTTGATTTTGACAAGGTCGCGGTGGATGTTCGAAAAAGCGTGATCGTTCTTGTTGGTGCCCCCAGTTGTGGGTATGCCAAAGCCAAGTCCTGACTTCATTTCCAAATTATGTACTTCGATGGGACATTGCATGCCCCTTTCTTTTGGTCCTATTCCACCTCCTTGATAGTTCCATTTTTCAGTGATGAGCTTATGTTGTTGGGGATACTTTTGGCTGAAGTGATCAAGGCGTGCTTGATTTTTTGGAGGTGCATCCTTATGTAACCAATTGTTGATATCTGGAGTGAGCTCTTCATGAAGAGGGGTTTTTGAGGACACAAAGGTGGTTGGGCCAAACTGTTTGTATCGAGGAGGTGGAATCTCCCTAGCTTTGTGATATGTCAGTCGTCCATGGGTATGTGGATCAAGTGGGATTGCTCCGACAGCAAATGCATCTGACAGACTATATTCTCCACAAACTTTGTTGTTGATCTTTACAGTAGATAGGGTGGAGGCGAGGATGGTTTCTGTGTCATTACAAGTGTGGGATGAGCTGGCGATGGATGTGCCGATGTCTATTCCAGGGCAATGGTTTGTATATGAAGCTTCAACCGCATTGCAGTAAGCAAAGGGTTTTGGATCCACATGGATGGTTACCTCAGTGCCCTGATGCGGAAATTTGATGCACTGATGGTAGGTGGATGGAACGACCTTCATAGCATGAATCCATGGACGATCGAGGAGGATGTTAAATGGTAGGTTTAGATCAACAACATGGAAAACTATCTCTTGGATGACTAGCCCAACCTTGATTGGTAGCAAAATAGTCCCTTCTGTGGTTCTTTCCAAGTTGTCATAAGCTTTGATGGTGATAACTTCACTGATCATATCTACCTTAGTATACCCAACTTGTTTTATGAATTTTAGGGTGCAAATGTTCAAGGCTGATCCATTATCTATCATTACTCTTTTCACAGAAAAATTGGATACCATGATGGCTATGTGAAGCAGAAGGGTGTCATCTGGCTCAACCGTGGGTATGTCGGTGGGTTTGAAAGATAGGGCACATGAGGATGAAAGGTGTCCAACAAGATTATGAAAATTAGTAGCATTGATATCAGAAGGGATGCAAGATTCTATGAGAGCACTGTCAAGGATGTCTTTGTACACAGGACTAGTGGGGAGAAGGTCTAAAATGGATATTTGGGCTGGCATGTTCCCAAGGTGTTCCAAGATATTGTACCGGCTTTTTGATGGAGCTGATGGTGCTGATGAAACTGGTGGGCCTGTGATGTTAAATTGCGCTCTTCGAGTGGTGACCGCACACTCATTGTCTGGTCCTCGGATATTGATAACATTGACAGAAGGCTCTTTCTCAGATATACAACCCATAAGGCTACCATAGTCTATATAGGATGAAGTGTGGTCATTTTTCTTCCCATGCTGCTGGTTTGGCTGGTGGTTGTTGGTGTTGTTTTGGATAGGTGCTTTTCCAGGATTTTGGTTGTTGTGTGGAGGAAAAGCATTTTGATAAATCTGTAAGCCTGCATTGGGAGAGGTTTGGGCACCAACAGTGATTTCCTTCCGATCAATGAGGTCCTACACATAGTCTTTCAGTTTCATGCATCTGAGGGTGGTGTGACCATTTACCCTATGGAACTTGCAATACTCATTATCCTTGTACCATGCAGCTTTGGATTGACTTGGGTCAATTTGCTGGGTAGGAGGAAATTTGATGAGGTTTTCCTTAGCCAATTTCTCAAAAATAACATCCAATGGCTCACCAAGGGGTGTATAGTTTCTAGGTGCAGGTTGGAATTTAGGCTTTTGCCCTGTAGCCACATTGATGGCATTAGCTTGATTGTTAGACCCTTGAAAGTTGGGTCTTGTATTGTGGTTTTGATAGCTTTGCTTATTTCATTCTTGGTAATTGATAGCTTGTTGGTTGTTTGTTTGATATGGTGGGTTAGACTGGTTTTGAGAAGGACCAACGATATTCACATGTCTGGTGTCAATAACCCCATCTGTTGCAACATGCTTGTTTTTGTTCCAATACCTAGACTTGTCATTGGAATGTGATTGATTTTGGTTGTCCTCTTTTTAGATCTTTACCACGCCATCTTTGATGAGTCCTTGCTCAAGAATCATTCCTTTCTCTTTGATATCCTTATAGGTCTGCAAAAAGTTCATGGTCATGTGGTGAGCCAAGCTGGGATGTGCATTATCAATAAACATTTTCACCACATGGCATTCTGGCAAGGTGCAGGATATGCAGGTGGTAAGGGTTTGCCATCTTTGCAGGTATTCGGCAAGGCTTTCTCCACCTTTTTGCTTGGTGTGGACAAGATCAACTATTGATAGCTCTGTTTCAACAAGATGGGCATATTGGGCTACAAATGCCTCAGATAATTCAGCAAATTTTTTAATTGTGCCATAGGGGATTCTATAAAACCATTCAAGAGCTGGTCTAGCCAAGCTTTTGGGAAAAAGGCGCAAGAGGAAGACATCATTGTATGCCACGTCCTGGCAATGCATGTAAAATTATTTGATGTGTGTGACAGGGTCTCCTTTTTCTCTGAATTTGTCAAATTTAGGTACCTCAAAGAGTTTGGGAAATGGTGTCGTGGTAATGGCTCTGTCAAATGGGTAAGGATACACATTCTCAAACTTGAATGTCTTTGGATCATTCCCTTCTTGGATGGCTTTTAGAGCTTTCTTCATTTGCTCCCACTCAAAATTGATAGGTGGTGGTTGGGGTGCCCCCAATGTAGGAGTGCCTTGAGGTAGGTATGTGCTGGATGGGGCCATTGAATATGGATGGCTGTGAGGGGTTTGCTGATAGGGATTGTACATTGTTTCGGCAGCTGCATGGTGGATGACAGGTTGTCGAGGGGGACGTGGTGCATATTGCTGCATATGCTGGGAGGCTTGCTGTTGATATGGGATTTGAGTTTGGGATTGAGGAACATAAGCTAGCTATGGGATAAATGGATTTCTTTGTGGAGGTAAGGTATAAGATGGTTGTGAGGCTTGGGGAAAGGATCGGAAGGCTTGTGGGGTTTGACCAATATATGTGGGTTGTGCCCCCATTTGGGATGGTATCTACAAATAATTGGTGGTTGGCTGGGGTGGTGGATTACCTCCTAGAAGTGGCATTGAAAAGTAGTTGGTAATTGGAGGTAATGGATTAGTTGGTGGTGGAGGTGGTGGGAATTGAAAGCTTGGGAATGGAACTGATGGGGTTTGATAGCTTTGTGGCTGGATTTGGAAGCTTGGTAGAGTGGTGGTGGGAGCTGGGGTCACTTGGGAGCTTGGTAAAAGATTGGTAGTAGCTTGTGGGTTTTGATATCTTTGTGGAGTGAAGGTACTAGCTTGTGGATTTGTGGCTGGTGGTATTGAGCTCCCAAGACTTAATGGAAATGATGGGATTGTACTTTAGGCTGTGGTGAACAAGCTGGGGGTGATGAAAGGTTGATTACTTGGCCCCATGGGTGGCATCCCTATTGTATATTGCTGAGGTTGGCCAAAGATGCTAGCACTGATTTGGGAGATGGGTGGATTTGGAAGGCTGGGTGTGGGAGCAGCAACAATAGTGAAGGGGGTGAACAGTGAGGTGTTTTGAGTAAAGGGGGTTTGGAGCGGAGAGGTATGAACCAAGGATGGAGTGGTGGTGGCTAGGTTGGCTTGCGGCATGGAGATTTCAACTTGGGTGGATGATGGTATGTTTGGGTCTGTTGGGTCATATGGATTGGCTGGAGGCTCTTCTTTTGGAACATATTGAGGATAATTTGGATCATAAGAGCCTATGGGTGGTGGCAGCTTCCCAAACAACGGGTGAGATGGATCTGATAATGGAGGGGGTCTTCCAAAGTCAAAGGTTTCTACATTGTCCCTTCGAAAATTAGCCATGATTGTCTCTTTGTTCTTGTTTATAATGGCATTTACCAATATTGCATTTCTTGGTTGGTTCATGAAAGCTAAAATGTTAGTAGATGATGGCATAGCTTTCTCTAGGTTGAAGGATGGATGAGTGCTCAAGGGGGGTGAGGCTGTTCGATCCAAACGATAGGGCTCCATTGTTTCTTTCTTCTTGGCTAAGCGAGTGACGGGTGGCATGAAAAATGCTCCTAGGGATGAGATGCAATACTGCTAATGGATGCAAAAGGGGGAAGGCTTTTCTATGCAAATGATTTCCTTGGTTGAGGCAAAGCTATATGACAAAACCTAAGGAGGATTGGGTTGGGGATTCTAACTTCAAAGATATGTTGTCAAAGCAAAAAAGGTCTGCTTTCCTATGTGCAAGCTTGGTGGTGATTGTGTCAACTTAAGGATAGACTGATGATCCTTTAGGAAGAACATGAGATTGACCACTTGCAGATCCCAACCTTTAGCTCAAGGTGATGAGGGATAAAAAGTGACAAAACTAGATTACCCTAGACAAAGCTCTGTCAAAGGGATAACCTTGGTGAGATTGGTGGATTTGGAAGATTTTAGGAATGGCAAACTTTTAGCAAGGTGACAACAATTTTGAAAGCTTAGATGTGCAGATTTTTGATTGCTGGCTAGATGGTTTGATTCTAAATGAGATGGATGAGCTAATAATGCTTAAGGGGATAACCTAAGATGGCTGGCTTTTCTACAAAGATGACTCTAAAGTGAAGCTTATCCAAGAAGATGTGGAGAAACAAGGGTGTCTAATCATAGAAATCATGCCTAGTTGGTAAGGCATAAGCAGTATTAACTCCTAGATGTTGGCTAAATTTGATGGTGTGCTCTAACCAGGCCTCTTGAAGTGCTTCATCGTTAGCTTTGTCTTCTGCTTTGTGGAGTTTGGCAATTCGTGGGCTTGGTGTTATTTCTTTTCTCTTGGCTGAAAGTTCTTGGTATGCTAGAGATGGCTTGAGTTTGACTTTGTGAAACTTTTGTTTGGGTTTGGGTTGTTCTGACATAAATTCTTGAATTTGCTTGGCTTTAGGAGATTCTGGTTGTTTTGCTTCAACCTGTTCAACTTCTAAAATAGGTAGTGACTATGCTAAGTGTGCCCTAAGCCAGGATTGACCAAGTTTGAAAAACATTCATTCAATAAATAAAAACAAGCAATAGATAGGAACACCCAGATAGAAGTTTGTGGTTCTCAAAATGTGATACCTATGCCGAGGAGTGTGTATGTTCTACAAATGTTTTGATCAGTCACTCCAAACACATTAACATCCTAGATGGTTTTCTGCAAGGCTGACAATTGGTTTAGCTAGGGAGTCCTTGATATATGCAAGGTACGTGAGGCCCAAATCCGTAGATGAGACCAAAAGGATGTCACACAACTGAGAGGAGTGGTAACCCAATTCTCCTCTTTCACTTCTCAAGGGTATAAAGTTCCTTGAGGCTTAGCTCAAATGACAAAATCTTGATCCCAAGAGAGGTGTCTTTCGATTCACCTCCTGATTCTTATACTCCACCGGAACGTTGGAGTTGAGGTCATCCAAGGGGTGATGAAATCCCCAAGTAGGCCTCCTAAAAAGAAACAAGGTTTTGGATTCTAATCTTATGCACCCAAGATGGCCTCGAAAGATGACAAGGGGAGAGAAGACTTGGATGACCTTGGGCTAAAAAATACGCTTGTTCTTTTACCAACTGACTCTTATGTGTGCTAATCTAGACTTTGCAAGCACTCATGTTTAAGAGACAATGTTCAATTCCAACTTGAAGCGCCAAAAAAAGTAAATCGATCGAAGAATGCAAACAATAAGAAGAGTTAGGGTCAACAAAAGCAAACTCGTGCACCCAGAGGCCCTCCATGTCAAGTATCGATTAATTTTCTTTAAGGCATTCAAGATTGAGTGTGAGTTTGTTTTAAGCTCAAAAAAAAAGTGTGTGAGATTCGATTTCAAGTGTGCGCCCAGAGGCTCTCCACGTCAGTTGTTGTTCAATTTTAGTGCCCAAACTTGAAGTGTGATCGATTTAATCTAGAGTTTTGGCCATTTAAGAATTTTGATAAAGTTAAAGCAAACGTTCAAAGACCAAGTGAGTGAGTTAGATTGTGGAACATTTAACACCTTTTTCAAGTAGACCCATCCCCATAAATGGCGCTGAGATTGCAACCAATGGTTAATATTTGATGGGTGATTAGAAAAGAGGTGAGTCCAAGGAACTACTCAAATTGATTTTTTTAAATTTGTATTTTAACTTAACAAAGTTTCTTAAATGTCCAAAAATCAAACTTTACCTAGATTGCATGTGGAAAAGAGATTTGTTTTGTTCAATTTTAGAAGCTCCAAATGAAGTGTTTGATATTGCAATGGTTAATTGATCTTTGGCATTCTAGATTGGATTTGTTGTTTTAAGAATGCATTCCAAGAAAAGTTGATTTTAATCCATGACATTCAAGAGTGTGTTTTGAGCAACATTCATTCAATGAAAAATGTGTTTAACCATTCAAGTTCATTTTTTTAGCAACATGCATTCAAAGACAAATGGTTAAACATTCAAGTTCATTTTTTAGCAACATGAAAACCTACAAGAAACATGGTTAGTGGTTCTATATGTGCTCCAACCTGCAATGTGAAAAAAAAAAAAAAAAAAAAAAAAAAGGAATTTAGTTAGTTAGCCAAAATCTTCAAAAATGAGAGCTTAACTATGGGGAAAATTTTTTTAACTTTTTTTGCTATTTTTTCTACGCGTAAAAATGCTTAAAATGGTCTAAATCCTACAGAACCACTAAAAGTCAAATTTTAATTTATACTCTTTTTTTTTTTTTTTTTTAGCTACAAAGTGCAGAAATAAAGATTTTAAAACAAAAATGCAACATAAGCAGGTAGAGACGACAGTCTATCAAGCGGAGACACCAAAATACGAAGACGCTGAAATACAAAGACGCTAGTATTCAGAGACGACATAACAGATTTGCAACGCAAAAAATAGGTGACAAGTAGAGATGCCGATTTGCGCAGATGCAAATTTTCGTAGACAATGATTTGGATTGGCGATGGCAGAGACATCGATTTGCGTAGACGCAAATTTTCGTAGACAACGATTTGGATTGGCAGCGGCGGAGACGACAGAACAGGTTGCAGACGCCAAAATTGCAGAGACGACATTGCGCGAAAAAAGTTGAAAAACGTGAATTTTTTTTCCAGATGGTATTTCTTCTTCCTAAGTGCGTTCTTTAACCTGCAAAAACAAGCAAAACACCCCCACAACACACTCAAACAACAACAAACATTAGATGGTTAGAAAAAATGACATATAGATGAAAATAGATGATTAAATAACCCATAGTTGGGTCCCACCGGGCGTGCCAAAATGTAGAACAAGATTTAGTATGCAAAGAACATTAACAAATAAAGTAAACATTCACAAACCAAAAACTAAATTCACATATATGCTTAGACAAAGAAAGAAAACAAGAAGTGCAAACTTCACAAGAGAAAACACTCCATGCTTTCTTGATTCTGTAGATCTGTCCTTTTGCTATGGATGTATGCTCAAGATGCTCAAAAGCTGCTTCAATGGAGATGGGTAATGGAAAATTGGTAGCTTTGTGAGCTCTCAATTTGGCATTATAAGGGTAAGATTGATGGCTTTGGTTCTCAAAATAGCATGGTAATTTTAGCTCAAAGATTGTTGATGAAATGGCTTGGGATGGGATTCAATTTATAGGCTAAGGGGTAGAGGGATGGAGGGCTTAGATGCAAGGATGGATGGAGGCTTAAGGAGGGCTAGGATGCACTCAAAGGAGAGCACATGGATTGTGCTTGTTTAGCACCAATGGGAAGGTGACACTTGTCACAAGGAGGATGAGTGTGAGAGGGTAGGGTAAAGGGTTGGTTAAAGGCATGATGAGTGGGGTTGAGTATGTAAGAGGGATGTAAGAGGAATGAGTGTGGAAGATGGGTGTAAGAGTCATGAGTGGGCTTGTAAGAGTCTTTTATGTTTTGTAAGAGCACTCATGACTTAGTGGTTGGGTTTTTTTGAGGGGAGACTTTGGTTTGGATTAGGAAAGTCTTAAACTTGTTTAAGGAATGTGACAACATTAGGGGGTGGATTAGGCTTGGGTTTAGGATTAGATTAGGGATGTTAGAGATGTGCAAGTGGATGGCATTAATGAGGGTGGGTGAGTTAGTGGCTAAGCTTGGTTAGTATGGGTGGATGGGGTGGATTAGACTAAATGGAGGATTAGAGATAGGTTAGGGGTTTTTGAATTTGAGGATTTCATTTATCAAATAGATTTATTTAATAAATGGGGATTTTTGGAATTAGATAGGAGAAAAGGATTTAATTGATAAATAATAGATTATTTGATTTATCAATTAGGACTATAGCTGATTAATTAAATTAATCAACTAGGGATGGCAAAGGATTAATTAAATAAGAATTTAATTAATGATGCCTTTAGAGATGGCTAAATTAGATTACCAAAGCAGTGTAATCAAATTTAGGTGTCTACACCAAGAATGGGATTTTGTAGGTTTCTAGGAACTCTAAGTATGGGAGTTTGAAGCCATTCCATGTGCATGCTCATGCAGAGTTTTCCTTTGTGCTGAACAATGTAGATTTGTGGGTTTTTAGGTGTGTTTTTTGTAAGAGTTTGGTGTTTTCGGTTGAGTATTTCATATCAGTTTGGGTTGCTACTATATATTAGACTTATAAATTTTAAAATAGAGTTGAATATATTTATTTGGATATTATTATACTTCTATGATAGATTATTAAGTTTTTGTGGTGATTCTGAGTTATTTTGTGCTATTTTTGGGAGCCCGATGAGCATTGTTTTTGTCCTCTGTTTGGGAGCTATTGTGTGCATGTTATATATATCTGGAAATTTCATTTTATAGGCTGTTATTCTTCTCAAATTTCTGTAAAAATTTCCACTTTTCAGATTTACTAATAATAGGTGAAGCTGTGAAGCTTTTGGCACTATTTCTGGCATACCCGTTTTGGGGTTTATTGAGAAATTGGCGGATCTTTGAAATATTGGTTGTTTGATTTTAAAGATCTGATTTGAGGCTTGAAATATCATATAAAATCAAAGAAAGGGACAATTAAAAAATTAAAAATGTCTTTATCATCTTCAAATACCTACTAGTTCTCTATATTATTAGGGATTGAAGGCCTATTCTACACTTCAATTTTGGAGACCCCAACAAAAGATATGTCATCAGGCTTAATGGCTATATTAGCTAGCATGCTTGCCATTTTTTTATTACTCCTATCCATCCTAGAGATTCAAAAAGAATCAAATGCTTCAATATGATCCCATACAACATTTCTATATTTTCTTAACCTCTTGTTCTTGGATGCATATGTCTCCTTAATTTGAGATAAAATAAATTCAAAATCACCAATAACATGCAACATTTTAATACCATGAAATTTAGCTACTTTTAATCCAAGTAAAAGTACTTCATATTCTATTAAGTTATTTCTACAAGTAAAATTTACAATAAATGACTATCAAAATGTGTTCTCTTTTGAAGAGATAAAAACTACTCTAGGCCCTGACCCTTTTTTGGAACTAGCCCCATCAAACTACATAGTCTAGACATTATGTGAGTCCATGCATTTTTTTTCTTCTTGTGTCATCAATGAGATTTTCTTTTCAATTTCTTCAATAGTAATTTCAGCTCTAAAAGAATTTACCTCTATATCTAGAAAAAATGTAGAATCTATATCAATATTATCATTAATCTTATGAATAACCCCTAGTTCTCTATCAACATTGATGGCTTTGTCCCCTATGTGAAATGTGGCAAAAGATAAATCACATTGTAGGCTACCTCCCATTGCAACAATCCATTTTCTTGAGATTAGCGTTCCATATTGAGGAGGAATATCAACTACTAGGACAATCATAGTCAAGTCAACATCAAGACAAGCAACTAACCAGAATGGAAATGCATTGATGGTGCCTATAATAGAGACTTCTCTAGCATCCATGGATCTACATCTACCTTATTTGGTATCTACCTTTAGAATAAGAGCTTCCATGATTTTAAACGGTGTGAGAGTGTCAGAGGCTCCTTATTTAATCATGCAATTATTTAAGGTCTTTCCATTTATATTCAAGCTAAGGAAGAAAGGATCAATATTCTCTATAGATGTAGATCAACTATCCAAATACATCTGAGGTGTTTGGGATATGAATCATTTGTCTTCCTTTTCTTTTACTACAAGTGGTACCTCCTATTGGAAATATGGATAGGATAGGTTACTAAGAGGGGAGGGGTGAATCTTATTTCCCCAAATAATCCTTCATATATTTTTTTTGATCTAATTGCATGCAAAAAAGATTGAAAGCATTAAAAAACCATAACACTTTGACACAAGATATGGTGGCCCAGAAACCTTCCAAATAGAAAGTAAAATTGGGGTGGGGATGAAACCCACAAGCTTTAGTACTATAGTATAAAGTTGGCTAGTTAAGGCTTACAATTGATTACTTGTAATGATCTGCCTTGTTAGGAGCAATAAGGATTTCTAGGTCCACCTTGTTAAAGGATTCACAAAACATATAGTGAAGTATGCAATTGGTAAAGAGATTTGCAAAATATTATTAAGTCTACTTCGTGAAAGGATGTTACTAATACACCTTTTAGGATGAACAAGTGACTGATCAACTCTGATTTGATGGTTGAGATTCCTTTGAAGTGTAATGATCACCTTACTATCATAGATAAATCTTTGCTTCTCCTTATACTACTTGTAACCTTCTTAATTCACACTTCTTCTCATATGATTTCTTTTTCTTATTCTTCTCATGATTGGATGTGATATAATACATTACATATATATTAATCCAAACTATAATTCATCAAAGTCAGCTACAAAACAAGTTTCACCAAAGTACACAAAATCATCTTAACTATTGGTACTTAGGTTCTAAAGACAAACTCAGTAAGGTTCTGATACTCCATAACCACTATTGCTAGTCAACATCATCATGCTCTTGATAGATATAGAAGCTTGGTTCATACTAATCACTTCCAAGTAGTCTGAACTTGGTCAACATTGGTGACTTGGTGAATACAATGAAACTTAGTAAACACTAGAGACCATGGTTGAAATTGTGTAACTCAATAAATATTATCAAATTTAGCTACAACACAAGTTTAACCAAAATACACAAAGTCATCTCAACTACTAGTAGTCGAGTTTTGAAGACAAACTCAATGAGGTTCTGATACTCAACAACCATTGTTAGCACTCGACATTAGCATGTTGTTGGTAGATGTAGAAGCTTAGTTCATACTAACCACTTTCAAGTGGTATGAACTTGGTCAACATTGGTGACTTGGTGAATATAGTGAAATTCAGCAAACACTAGAAACCATAGTTGACACTATACAACTTGGTAAATATTATGAAGCTTGATTTGCACTGTTACTTATCAACTCAGTAGATACTACTCAGTGCGAACTGAATACTAATTGTAGAACTTGGTAACAATTGTAGAACTTGATTAACACTATAAATTGCAAGATAAGATCAATAGCTACTAACCATTTCACTAAGTGTGAGTCACTAATAAACAAACTTGATCATAATGTCAACAATCTCCCTCTTTGGCATTAGTGACAAAATGTATTATTAATCAAAGAGTAAATTCTCAAAATTTCAAGTCCAAAACATTCTTTAGTCTCCATGGTGATGCCAATGTGACAAGAAGTTAGAATGTGCCTTCAAAACCAATGCCATTGTCTTGTCCCAATTTTCTTGTAACACCTTGCTTGCATGAAGTGCAATTTGTACTTCTATAGATAACTCCATCATGTGATCAACTATGGAGAAGTTATTGTCATGGATGAGAGTTTTGGCATGTACAATGTGTTTCTATAATGTATCCATGTTCAGGAGAATCATGCCTTGGATTTCTATAATTGTCTCCCTAATCTTGGATTCTTCCCTTAATAATTTTGCTTACAAATTAGTTAGAAATCTAATCTTTGAGTAGTGAGCAGAACTATAGCTTGGATCAAGTAACAATTGGTATGCACTTTCCTTCAAGTCTTCATCTATCTTAGATATTTTATCTTTTATTTCCTAAGTGAAGATAGATGTATAACATAACTTGCTGAATAATGAAATTGTAATATTTGTAGAGGTTTCCAATGAGCTAAGAATAGTATTCAATTCTACCTAATTTATTGCAATTTTCTAAGAAACTTTCTCCAATACATTGTTCTCATATTTCCTCTCTACTCTTTGTAGAAACTTTTCTTGTCTATTCAGATCTTCATTGAATTTCTGGACAAGTTATGATAACTTAGCAAAAATAGGTTGTGTACTATCAACCTTAGTACTTGGTGCATGTACAAGTATGTTCTTCACATCCTCTAGCACTTGATTTTCTCTTCTCTAAGTTTCTACTGCTTAGCTTTATTTTTTAATATTTCACGTATGATGTTCATTTGATCAAGATTCGGAGTAGAGATATCCCAATTTGGGATAACTATATCCTTATCGAGATCAATTTCTTCTTCTTTACCTTTATATTTCCTTGAAAATTTAGTACTCAATTAAGGCTTGTTCTCAACTATCTTTGTACTTACTATTTGCATAATGGGAATTGTAATAGTAGCAGAAATAGAAGAGATGGAAAGAAAAGTGGATATTACATTGATAGTAGAAATACCTTATTGTTGTGTAGCCAAGTTTGATGATGGAGGAAGTACCAGTTGCTCGGTAGATAAAGTGCTAATCACTTCAATCAATATGGTACTCAGCTAAACAAGTGTAGAGATTGGTTGGGTACATGGTGTTGCAATGGTTGCCACAACCAACTTGGTAGAAGTTTTATTTGAGCTTGATTGCACTAAATCTATTCTTAGAGAGTGGGGAAATGAGATCATAACTACTATCATAATCTTCTCTCGGTTGATTTCCTCAATACTTTGAATCTTAGGGAGATTCTCCTTGGTAGCTTCCAATTCTTGATCCTCATCATCTAGATTTACATCATTGTTTCTATATCTTCTTCATCATTTTTTTCATTTTCTTCCTTGTCATCTTTATCATCTATGTCACTAACATGAACAAAAAAATCACCATGTTGATGAAGATTGTAGATATTCTTCCATGTAGTTGTAGTTTTCTTCACCACATGTTCAATTTGTCATTTACTAATATCATGCATGTGTTGAATTTCGAAGTGAGATTTCCCTCATTTTTCTTCATGGATTATTTCATATCCTTATAACTAAGACTCGACATGAGATGACTTAGAGTTTGTTCAAATATATCTTTTCAATTTTCTTAGCATTTTCTCATCTTGGCTTGATTGCTTGCATGAGATCGTTGGGAATTTGTTGTATGAGTTGATTAGGTGAGTATTTCCATTTACCTAGTTTTGACATCATCATGTCTTCAAGTTTCTTCTTCTCATCTACATTCTTCATCTCATTTCTAAGAGATTTGAAGTTTTCCATTCCAACTCCTCCTTCAATTTTTGTTAATTTTTCCTAAAATTTAGGTGGAGGTCTTTTGAAAATAATTTCCTCAACATCCTCCTCACCTAATTTCAATTTATTTCTTGATCTATATGCCCTTCTTGTGAATACTATAGTAGATGACTTGGTAGGTCTGGTTATGATAGCCTTACCCTTCTTCATGATTGGCTCTTCTTCTTCAAATTTTGTTTCTTCTAATTCATCTTTTGGATCATCATCTTCCACATCATCTTCTTTTCTTTCTATCAATAGGAGAGTAGAACTATCTTTAATTAGTTTTTCTATCCTCTTCTTTCCTCTACTAACTAATTGAGGAAGCTTGATTTCAAGTTCTATTCTAGCTTTGGCTTATTCAAAAGTACCAAAATATGCGGCCTTGGGATCTACATGTTCATTCAAAAGTTCCTTAATGATATCTTTGTTGTCATCAATGTTAACCTCATAGCTTAGAGGCTTAGCCCACACCACTCTAGGTTTAATTACTTGAATGTATACTTTTTCATAGTCTACCATGAAACAAACATCATCCTTGTAATCTTCTAGAAGCTTCATTGGAATTCTATATCTATTATTCATCTTTTCCTTGAGTGAATTAAAGTAATTGTAAATAATACTAACAAAGTCATCACCCATCTCTACTATATACTCATTAATTTGATATAGTAATGGTACATCTTTTCTCCATACTACTATACCTTTTGAAGGGAAACCCTTTTGTACAAAGAAGAATAAACAAGTAAAAAGTGAACCAAAATTACACCGGTTATTTTTTGAAGTTCTAATTCTCTCCATGTTTGTGTTGAATTGATTCAATATTAGCTTGGAAAGGTTGAAGGAAATGTTGTTCTCTACTACCTTGAGAGATAGATCAACTACTTAACCTGACATGTTGTTGAGACAAATGGAGCTATAGATCGTATGAGCTATCATATGAATTCCAAATTTCAACTCCATGTGAGTCACACTATTGATCTTCATACCTCTTCCATCCCACTTGAGAAGAGTTTTTCTTTCCAATTCTACCCAACTTAGGGTTTTGGTAGACTTTGGTTTGTTCAACATTGGGAGCCCAGTGATTTGATGAATCATTTTCTTTTTTATTTGAATAGGTTGCTACAACCATAGCTACTTGTTGCATACATGACATAGGATAAACCTTATCCATTTTATTTGAAAGTCTTGGGGCATATGCAGAATGTGTGTTAGATCCTTGATCTCCAAATGTTGATGCTTGGGTTTCAACACACCATAAACATATAACTTTTTCAAAGTCTCATCCATCTCTAGGGTTCCAATATCTTGTATCAAAAAATGAAAACGTGAACAAATATCATTAACAACTAGTACCTTAAGTGGAATCTATTACTAAGATCCAATTGGATCAAGTGCTTCTACAATTTCCCAACTCAACTTTAAGTTTGGTGCCCTCCATTCAATTCCACGAACCAACATCTTAGACCCTTTCCTATTTTTTCTACTAGAAGATGCCATGCTTGATAGAGTTTATGAAAAAAAAATCTTCAACAATAAACACATAGATCACTTAGAAGCATAGACATTGCCCTTTGCAAATAGCTCTTCAAAAATTCACAATGATAAATAAATTTGATTTCCTTTACTTTCATATATTTTTACTTTATAATAACCATAAATGCTTGGTATGATCACTCATTTAGTGATAAATTGTCTTCCACTTGGATCAACCTTAATTCTTGGTAGAGACATTCATAGCTCAGTGTCCATATAATATTTTAGTGGATCCCAACCTTGTTCGACAGGGTCTTGCAACCCAACCTAGCTCAATAAGGTCTTGATTTTCCTTAGTCACTCAATGATCCCTTTACATATTGAATGCTAATATGATCATTTAGTCTAGTTGGCTGAAATTGATGTAAGATGTCTCCTTTAGAGTCTTAGTTTCAATCATTCTTGTGGGAGATCAAGTTGAAATGCTTGAGTCACTGAATTCTTGAGTGATGTCTTTCATGGCTCAAACTTGCATTCTTAGAAAATTTCAAAATCCATTTTTGCCTCATTTTATTTCTAATATTATTAGCATTGGATTTCTTTTCATCTTCTAATGGTGTCTCTTGTCCTCGTGATGTTTCAGACAATTTGCTCCAATTGCCCAAATTCCTTACGATAGTGGCATCTACACCATGTGTTATAGACCCAACCAAATATAACTTTTAGAATCTACTCTATTCAGTTTAATATCTTGGTTTCACATTCAAATTATTTCTATGCATGCTTCTTGCACTTGTGACACTTACCTTCAAATTTATATTTCTTCTTGCATTCACTTGCTCTATGACCATGTTTATCGCAATTGTAACATTTTCCATTGATTTTTTCTCTACCATTACTCCAACATTTGTTTGATGTATGACCTAATTTACCACAATGATCACAAATAGGCCTTTGATTCTTTTGAGCTCCTTGCTTGGATGATTCACCTTCTTCTTTGTATCCTATTCCTTCTTTACCTTTCTATCTATATTGAATTTTCTCATTCAACTAATTCATGTCTACTTGAGATTTAATCATCCTCTCATTGGTTTTCTTTTTAGTGTTTAGATCATTTTTCACTCTTTTATTCTCTAATCTCAGATTCATGATTTCTTCATTTTTATTAGTAAGTTGATCAATGAAGTCTTCCTATTGAAAGGATAGATGCTAACTTTCATTTTTCTTTCCTTCTATATCTTCTTTGGCTTTGTCTTTTTCTTCCATGACTTCACTTAATCTTACTAACTGAATTTCTTGTTCTCTTTTCAGTTTTCTAACTTTTTCTTGAAGATTACAATTCTTTTCCAATAGGTCTTTTATTGCCTCATTAGCTCCATTTGAGTTTCTTTCTAGATAGATATCTTCAATTCTTTCTTCATTGTAGAGATTGTCATTCATTTGTACTGCAAGATCTTTTCTTCCTTTCAAGGATTAAGAGAGTTGATCCTTTTCTTTCTGTAGTCTTCTAATAGCCAATTCCAAATCCAACTTTTCATTGTCAATAGCCTTATCTACCCTGTATACCTCCATTGCCTTTGATCATTTCTTAAGCTATTTAACTTCTTCTCTAAGAACCACAATTTTTTCATACCAATTGTTGGAAATATAGGATATGCTAGGTTATTGAGAGGAGAGGGGTAAATTAGGAACCAATAAAACTTAATCTTATTTCACCAAATATCCTTCATATATATTTTGATCTAATTACATGCAAGAAATATTGAAATCAGTAAAACATTCATAACACTTAGACAGAAGATATCATGACCCATAAACCTTCCAAGTAGAAAGTAAAACAAGGGTGGGGATGATACCCACAAGCTTTACTACTTATTATAAAGTTGGCCAGTTAAGGAAAACAATTAATCACTTTCGATGATCTATCCTGTTAGGAGCAATAAGGACTACTTGGTCCACCTTATTAAAGAATTTACAAAACATGCAATGAAGAATGCACTTGGTAAAGAGATTTTTAGAAGATTGTTAATTTTTCTTTGTGAAAGGATTTAAGTAATACACCTATTAGGATGAACCAATGGTTGATCATTGATCTACAAATCTAATTTAATGGTTGAGATTCCTTTGAAGTGTAATGATCACCTTGTTGTGATAGTCAAATCTTTGATACTCCATATATTTCTTGTAGCCTTCTTAATTCATAATTCTACTCATATGATTTATTTTTCTTATTTTTCTCATGTTTGGGTGTGATAAAATACATTACATATATATCAATCCAAACTACAATTCATCAAAGTTGCTACGACATAAGTTTCACTAAAATACACAAAGTTGGCTCAACTACTGGTACTTTGGTTTTGAAGAAAAACTTGATGAGGTTTTGATACTCAAAAACCATTGTCAACATGTGACATCATCATACTCTTTGTAAACATAAGATCTTAGTTCATACTAATCATTTCCAAGTGGTCTAAATTTGGTCAATACTAGTGACTCTATGAATATTGTGAAAGTCGGTAAACATTGGAGTCCACGGTTTAGACTGTGCAACATGGTAATATTATGAAGCTCAGTTTGTACTGTTACTTATCAACATGGTAGATATTATTCAATTCAAACTAATTATTGATTTTGGAACTTAGTAGCAACTGTAGAACTCTGTTAACATTGTAAATTGCAAGATAAGCTTGGTAGCTAATGACCATTTGACTAAGTGTGAGTCACTAATAAATAAACTGGATCATAATTTCAGCACCTCCTACCCTAATGATGACTCTCCTTTGACAAAATTACTATTCCCAATATTTCCTAACCAAGAAAGGGATTTACACTTACATTCTTCTATTCTAAACATTTTAGATAATGAAACCTTAATAGTAATTTGCGATCTAGCATATAAATAATTTCAAGAGGGTTATAACCTAGAGGTTTTCATAGATTACCTTTAGTTTCTTGTACTTGAACAATCAGCTCCTCCACTTGTCTGATAGCATCAAGATTTGGCTTCTTCTATACTCTAAGTTTTCACGTTCTTCTTAGGTTCCCATTTCTTGGCTTTACTATCCTTGATTTTGACAACTATCCGATCTTCTTCTTCATTGCCCACATTCATCTTATGGGATATGCCTTTAATGAAAATACCAGATGCCTTCCCAACAATATTTTTCACTATCCTATTCCTTAGATTATATGTGATGTGAACTTGAGCCACAATCTTAGTAGTTATTTTGTCATTTTCTGCTTTGGATGATTTAATCAGATTTATATGTTAATGCCCAAAACCATGTTGCACATCTTATTATCATCTTAATCTTCATCATCTAAAAAAATTATTGATGGTATAGCTAATACATGGTTCACTAATTACTAAAATCAATTTCAGATTCTTATTGATCCAATTTTTCAAAATTATCACATAAATTAATCATGTTACATGCCACATCATAATGGATATTTTTTTCATCTCCCTCTTCAAGCTATGCTTGTTGATGTGTAGCAAGTCATTGAGCAACAACATGGTAGTCAAGAGAATGAGGAGATTGGAAAATAATATACCAAGGAACTTCCTCCATCGTATTCACAAAATTCCTCTAGAATGGATTTGGTGTATTCTTGTTCTTTGGGCCCTATACTAGATTAGCAATGGGTTTTCCATCCTTCCATTGTGTATTATAAGGGTAGTTTTATAATTTGGTGAACATATTATAATTATTATTGAACTATGGCTTTTGACTAGTATTAGGTTTATTAGCATGGTTTACTAGAGGATTCAATTTTTTAAGAAGATTAAGAACTTGATCCATTTTTTCTTCTGTAAGATTTTTGGTTGTAACAAGCTTATCACCTTCTTTTATATTTCCCCTAGGATTGAACAACTTAGGATCATCTCTTCTTCCTAATTCACTAGAGGCTTTTCTATTTCTTTCAATGTTGATAATTGCCTTGAAAGGATCTGTTAATGTCCTAGGGTCTTAATCTCTCAGAATATAAGCCATTTTTCTATCAAAGACATTGAAATATGTAGTGGTACACACATTGTCACCTTGTCTCATTAATTGAAATAACTTGTACATTCCTTTCTAGAATCTCATGCTAAAATCAAATGTGGATTCATTCTATTTTTTCTTAATATTATTGAACTCATTCAACATGAAGTATGCATTAGTATTGTCCCATACTTCTCCTTAAAAAAAAATCTAGATCACCCCAAGAACTAGTACTATCATTGGGAAATATTTTGAACCAATCTCATACATCCTCAGTGAGTGAATGTACAACTAACTTTATGACAACATCCTCATGCTCCACTTCATATTCATTCAACATGTCAGTAAATGTTCTGAGATGTTCTTCACTAGTAATAATATTGTTTCCTAAGAATTTTGTGAGCTTATCTCTCAATTCATTGTAGATAGGATGAGGAAAGCCAAGAATACATACAAAGGAAATTTTCTTGTATCTATCCATATAAATGGATATTTTCAAAAATCCTAAGACATTTGAGGTACTAGGTCCAGCCCCTTGGGTCTATATGGGAGTTTTGAGTTATTGGGTTATAGTTAACTAAGTAGTAGTGGTAGAAGAGGAAGATGAAATTGATTGGAAATAACCTTGGTTACTTATTATAGGTCCACAAGTTGGAACAAAAGGTACAACCTATGAATTTTAATTTGGCCAAGATATTAGGCCAAAGGTAGATTTGACAAAATGAATTTTTATCCTTGTTTCTGTGGCCTCAGCTTCATTTTCAACGTTCTCTAGCTCTTTCAAAAGATCTTCCCTCTAATTCTTTTCTCTCTTCAACTCTAAATCAATGTTTAACATAACAATATTTCTTGGAGGAGCTTGAGGCTCATTGATTTGTACACCAACAACCTTTTTCTTTCCTTTATCAGGATTCATAATGGTAAGATCTATGAAATTCTATTCAATCGGTTTATAGGGTTAGATTTGGGAAATGATAGGTCCTTCCTTCTCTCTGTTGGTGCTCAAAATTGCACTCCAATTTTGAGCATCCTTTTGAAATATCTTAGAAGATCAAAGCCCCATAGTGCTTATGTGCTTGAATATACCTATAAGGCCCTAGAAGTGTTCAATGTTTCTAACACTTTTCGTTCAACCTATCTAAGCATTCCATGATAATAATTTGTCATTCTAAGTTATCTGACAAAGTCTCATTTTGAACCAATCCTAAATCTGCTTTCTACCCCAACTAATATGCATAATCCAGTCAATAACCTATTACTTTGTGCAAATTTTCCACGTCTTTTGAAATCTTTTAGTCTTTTCTAATTTTCTTGCTCAGTGTATACCTTTTAAACCTTAGGCAAATGTGAAATAATGTTTGATTAAACTTGTTTAAAGTTTAATGTATTCATGGTTTACATGGATTTAAATCTAAAAAAGGCATTTGCATTTCAAACTTACCATGCAAGTCTCGGCGATCGTTGATCTCGTTTAGATCAACGGACCATGCATTCCTGCATTTTCAAGATGTGAGGCAGATAAATATTTCCAGAATGCCACTTAGTGACATGTGGCAATGGTGACATCATGGGCCCGCCTTTGTAGAAATGTAATTAGAGCATGTCCTTCATGGCGAATTGACAAATGACATGGAATGAAGAGAAAACATTTCATTGATACCTTCAAATTGAATGAATGCACAATCATCACAAGTTTTTGATCACCATTGGTTACAACAAGATCAATGGTGCCCGCCTTCCCGCATTATCAAAATGTGTGATCTTTAAATAATGCGGGCAAGCAGGCATGGTGGGACCAAGTGTGGAGGTAATGATGTTGTGGGCACAAAATTTTTGAATGTCGCAGTCAAGTTTGTCAGAGCATGTGCAATAAAAGGTTGAGGACACGTATTGCGATTGACCAAATAATGCCATTTTCATGTGCCACATTTTTTGTGATAAAGGAATAGTGTAGTGGTTATTGAGTAGTTTTTCCTCAACCATTGATCCTTTTTAGATTGACAGAGGACATTGGCCCACTTTATTAACATGCAGGGAGATTAAGAAAAGCAGGAATGCATCCTGAAAACACATGTCCCCAGTGATGTTAAGTCTTGCCTTATAAGCTTACACAATTTTTTTTGACCGTTGATCTTAGTCAGATCAATGGCTGGCGCTTTCCCACTTTCTGAAGGTACTTGCAAAATAAGAAATGCGGGAATGTGCAATCTTGACATACGGGGCAGATTCAGGTCATTGATTAAATTTAGATCTACGACTCTTGCATGTTTGCATTTCCTTAAAAGCAAGAAGTGCCAACTAAAAGGGAAATTACACACATGACTAATTATGATAGGGTTAGTTTGGACCAACTTGTCTAGCATATTTCAAAGTCATCATGTTCATAGTTTCAACTTTGAAGATCTTCAAGATCGACGAAGCATATTTTACTATTGAAGGTGGTATCATTTTGCACATTAATGAGACTTAAAAACCTTTGCATGTGAAACTAAAGAACAAAGTGTAACAGGTAAGATTTTCCCAATATCAACTTGTGTGAGTAGAAACTCTTGAGTCACCTCTAAATGGAGACAATTGCTACTGGGATTGATATAGATTTGGTACGAGTGTCAAGTAATTAGCTCAAGGATAAAGTGAAAAGTTATAGAGATAAAAGGAAAATGATTCAGGTAAGTTTGTATACCATAGTCTCTACATTTTTTCAATCTAGGTGATTGATTCAAAAGATGTCTCTAAAGATTTCATTAGGTCTAAGGGTATGGATAGCAGAAGGATTGCTTGTTAAGAGAGTTTGGTTTTGGGGCACTGATATTTTAAAAAATGATCCATTTATTTTCAAAAGATGGTTCACAAAAGGAAAGTGGTTAGCTTCATATGCCTATATATGGTTTTTTTATAGAGGAAAGCTAGTAGTCAAGTGTCGTAGTCAAGTCATCAAGGTGGTAAGAAGAGCAAGGAATAGACTTGGTAAGCTAACAACCTTTCCAACAATATCATCATCTTTTAAAAGAAAATTCAAAGCATCTTAGTTTGATGCTAGGGTTGAAAAAATTTTTGAGACCCTGTGCATAGTTTTGGAAGAAGGTGAGGAAGATTTTATACCCTTGGGTATAGTCTTTTTTAATTTTTGTGCATATTCCTCCTTGTTGTGTCAGTGGATGGAAAATTTTGGTAGGAAGTTGGTTAAGGAAGCAGGCTTGGTAGGGGATCAAGGGATCCCTATTTTGTTATTTTTAATAGCCACATCATTTTTTGGCTTCTGTACTGCATGCTAAGTAATGATTCTTTTATTTTTGAAGCCTGGCATGATCAGTAAAGAGTGGGAAGTAAAGATGAGTCTCATTCAATAGTCATCTTGACAAAACCCATGGGCCTAGGATGGTGCATTTTTTCAAAGTTGATTTTGTCATTGATGGGGCAGTCTTAGTAATTGCATACACAAAAAATTAGTGGTGAAATCGAATCAGCAAAGGATTATAACAGAAAGGAGCCTACTGGAGAATATTTGATTTACGTGGTGTTTTGATTAATCATTCCTCTCCTTTTTTCTGTTATAAACTTTTGATATCTTTTGTATGGGACACTTCTCAGTTCTCTATGCCTGAAGCTTGTTGCATCTCATAGTATTTAAGTGAGATCCCAAGGCTAGAGAAGGGGTTGGTTGTTGGTTGGTTTTCAATTTCTAGTTCTTGGAGCTTTGCTTAGGCTGTGAAAGCCACACACCCAACATATCTTGTATGAATAGCATATGGACTTCATAGATAGTTCTGATACAGTAGTTTGATCTTGTATCTTGTTTTATGCATTCCTAATGTACTTATTTCAAGGAGATAAATATGATGTGCAGAAGGTTTTGAATTTCAATATAATTCTGTCTCTTTTTTGGTTGAATTGGTAATTTTATACGTTCAAGAAAAAAGGCCTTGAACCTATTTGCAATTGCCCAGTTGTATGTTTGAAATTGGCTTTCTTTTGACTTAAGGAGTTATATAATTGCTTGTGGTTTTAGACAAGGTTGTAGATTCACTAAGAAGGATGTGTGAAATTATGGGGTTATATTGGATATTGTTGTCTAATTCATAAGGTGAACTGACCGAACATGAATGTTTCTACATATGGTATATGTTGATTGATGTTCAAGGATGCATAATTCTGATGTATAGGATTGCCCTAATGGATTAGGCATTGGTCATTTGTAGGATCATTAAGTTTTTTCTGCACATTAGACAGGCTGTCTTTTCTCAATATGAATCAATCATTTTCCCTTCATGTTAAAGTGGACATAAAAGTTTAAACCCTCACTTAGTTTATGAATAATATAGGTTTGCACCTAGCTATTGTAGAATTTGTGTTACTTCATAAGCCACTAGGAGATGTTAAGGGTTTCATCTACTATCACAATAGATTCAGTAGATGCTTTGATAACTATTACCATATAAAGAATTTGTAGGTCAACCCACCTAGGTTTTGTAGAGCCTGAAGAAGAAGAAGGGTCATGCCTTATAGTTGGCCTGATGTCTGAATGGGCATGTTGAAAATGGGAGTTAGCTGCCCCTAGATGTGTTTTGGTTCTCATTAGGGTAATTGGAAATGGGTAACATTTTCAAACACCAACAAAATGGTGACTCTACTGGGGAATCTATGAAGAAATTCATTGTTAGAACTACTCGAATCTTTGGTATAAATAGCAAGGTCATGAATTGTTTTCCATTTCTTTGCTGAAGATTCATGTTCCCCAGTGTTTATATTCATTGATAGTAGAAGTTTAATTGAATTGAATAATTTGTAATATCAAAGTTACTTGAAGTTTTGATAATTTGTTGTCAAAATTCAGAGTTAATGTCATGTTCTTTTAGCATGTCAAGAATGTGAAATTCCCTTGTTGTTAAATATAGTTTTCAAATACCTATTATAAATTCTAGACTAGCTTGTTGTCTTATGCAAGTTGGTTAACCTTTCCTCACTAAGTGAGTGGCAAATCTAAGTATATCTCTACACCAATGTTTCAAAATGTGAAGGTATTTTGAAGGAAACAACAGTGGGAAGGCAGATTTGAAGAATTTATTTCAAGTTCTTGACACTGGGTAAAAGAACCAAACAAGATGCAGTGCAAGTGTTAATAAATTTGGTTAAGATTTGAATCTACTATTATTTATAGCATTGAAGTAGTTGTCGGCATCCATATTGAGAGTTATTTTCCACTTTCATGTGTTCCCATTTACATGAAAGTAAGATTTCAAAAGTTTCTCCATCAAATGGTTTATAGCACTAAATAGGAGATTGGTTCATTACAGTTCAATATGCTTTGTGGAAAGTAAATTCAGCAAACGTGTTTTATATGTCAAAGTATGTTTGAAGTTTTCAATTGGTAGAAAGAACTCTAGATTTTCTACAATTAGTAAGTTCTGAAAGTGTTTGATGGTGAATGATTTTTGAGTTTGCCGAGTTTCATCTCATCTAGTATGCAGCCTGTTAGTAAAAGTTTTAGATCTATTTCTACCAAGAAATATATGCCATTAAATTTTAATGGTATCCATGGTTTCCCCAATACTATGCCTTGTAACCTCAAAAAGTATTTGCCTAAATTTGGGGGAAACCATAAAAATTCAGCTAGTCATCATGTTTAGTTGTTTAGTAACTTGGTTGGTGATTTTGAAATTGCTCATGAAGACATTCAGATGAAATTGTTTGTTCAAACATTTGATAATGATGCTAGGGACTGGTTTTCATTCTTACCAGTATGTTCAATTTCATCCTGTGATGAATTAATGTCAGCCTTCATACTGCAGTTCAGAGAAAGAGTAAGCATCTCTGATTATTTTGATAAGTTTTTGAAAATTCAAATAAGGAATGGTGAGTTAGTTCTTGAATTTAATATCAGATTTGCAAAGATTTTAAATGAAATTCCTGAAAGTTACAAGCTGGATGATCAAATGTGTTTAGTGGTTTATCTTGGTGCATTTGATAAGAAGATGAGCTATTTTTTGAGAGATAAAGAACTTAAGAATTTGCATCAGGTATTCATGATAGCGATTAACCAGGAATCACTTTTCCTTGAATGTTTGCTAACAAGATGGGGTGCAAAGCACAAGTCAATGTCATGAGGAGTGTTTGATTTTATATCAGAAAATAAGCACCCCTACTGTGGTAAATAATTTTGCTGAAGATTCAAAAATAAAAACATGTGAACATGAAATCTCTTTGTTGAAAAGTGAATACACATGTTTATGGCATTACAACAGTGAATGATAGAATTGATTCACTTGATGAGTTATCCATACAAGATGTGAATCTAGTCATTCATTTTCCCATTGATGATTTGTATTGTGTTGAAAACATAATAAATTAGGAAGAGGAAAGGTATTTATCTCAGTATGAGGATGAAGAACCTGGAAGTGCTACATCAAGTGATAAAGATGAAATTGCTGATCCAACATATTGTGAAGAAGCATCATGTGAAGACAATGGCGAGACTTGTTGCTCAATTCAAGAAGAGGATTGTGATAGTACATATGTGTCTTCATGTGAATCAAATGTTGATTGGGAAGAAGAAAGCAATGACGTGAGTGAGTATTCTTATGTTAGTGAAGGTATGAATTCTTTTCTTAAATCTAAAAGCGAATTTCTAATTCAGGGTTGTGCAGATTAGCTTGAGGTTGAAAGTTGTGAAAAAGAGTTGTCTACTTAGTATGAGGATAAAAGGATTATTTATAAAGAGGAATTGGTTAGTTGTGTAGATGAATGTCTTGAAGATACATGCAGTAGTAATCAACAATATAGAAAAGATTTTGAGGTTAATGCATCAACACCTAAAGATGATTCGCTTGCAAGAAATTTGAATCACCTATATGGAGACAATGAAAGTAACTTTGATTTGTTTTCTACATACTTCATTGACGGAGTGGATGTTGAGTCTTCATATGATTATGATTTTTCTTCCTAATATGCTGAAAGTGTCCATGAAAATGATGTTAGAAATGGTTTTAAAGTTTTCACTAATCTGTTATATGGTGAGGAGTTTGATGTTGATCAGCACATCACTTTTCCTAATGTCTATGAAGGCACTTTTCATGGAATTATCAATCCTCTTTTTGAAGAACACATGGACAATTCAGATTTAGTTGAGAATGAGTTTGATGATGATACTTTGTCTTACTATTGTAAGAGGTCAGATTGCTCTACTTCCAAATATGATAGTGAATATGATCATGATATTGCATCTGATTATGATAACAAGGTGTTTGACAAAGTTGTTCCTAAAAATCAGCACACACTTTGTACTAAGTTTTATGATGAATATTTCAATGTGATGATTAATCCACTTGCTGATTTCAGAGAATCATTTGAAGATTATGGATTAGTTTCAGATTCTGACTTTGATGATATATATGAGTACGAGTCAAAATGTTCATTAGAATATCATCCGGCCATACATAAGGAAACACATTTTCAAGGTATGTGTGATCCTTTTCCCCAAGTTGAATATGAAGCCTTCATATTCAAGAATGATAGCATGTATGAGTCATTTGTTAGAGAAGGTTTTTAGTTTCAAGTTGACATTTTTGAGCATGTTGATCAAAACTTCCATAATAAGCAAGTGGTTGAAGATGAACATAGTTTTTATTTGTATTATGAAAGTCAAGGTTTAGATTCAGTTTTGCTAAAGGAGTTGATTCAGAATGATAATCTGATTAGTGAGATTGATAAGAGAAGAATTTTTAGTTTACCTCATGAAAGTTCCAATGAGAATCAGGTATATGATAGAGGTAAATAATTCTTTTCAAGTTCGGTGGCCCGCGGCCATCATTTGTATATAACTTTGGTAGTTGTAGTTGTTTCCCTACTTTCAATAAAGTTGTTCAGGGAATTTTTTGCTGTCAGGTGTGTGTGGTCTTCTTCTCCCAAAGATCTGAAATCTTGCCATGCCCGCAAGGGACATGCATCCCCAGATAGAGCCACTGTTGGCGCTCAAAATTGCACTCCCATTTTGAGCATCCTTTTGAAATATCTTAGAAGATCAAAGCCCCATAGTGCTTATGTGCCCGAATATACCTATAAGACCCTAGAGGTGTTCATTGTTTCTAACACTTTTCATTCAAACTGTCTAAGCATTCCATGATAATAATTTGTCATTCTGAGTTATCTGACAAAGTCTTATTTTGAACCAATCCTAAATTTGCTTTCTACCCCAACTAATATGCAGAATCTAGTCAATAACCTATTACTTTGTGCAAATTTGCCACATCTTTTGAAATCTTTTAGTCTTTTCTAATTTTCTTGCTCTAGGTATACCTTTTTTACCTTAGGAAAATGTGAAATAATGTTTGATTAAACCTGTTTAAAGTTTAATGTATTCATGGTTTACGTGGATTTAAATCTAAAAAAAGGGTCTGCATTTCAAACTTACCATGCAAGTCTCAACAATCGTTGATCTCATTTAGATCAACGGACCATGCATTCCCACATTTTCAAGATGTGAGGTAGATAAATATTGCAAGAATGCCACTTTGTGACACGTCGTAATGGTGACATCATGGGCCTGCCTTTGTAGAAAGGTAATTACAGCATGTCCTCCATGGAAAATTGACAGATGACATGGATCAAAGAGAAAACATTTCATTGATCCGTTCAAATTGAATGAATGCATCGTCATCACAAGTTTTTGATCACCGTTGGTTACAGCAAGATCAATGGTGCCCATCTTCCCACATTATCAAAATGTGCGATATTTAAATAATGCGAGCAAGTGGGCATAGTGGGACCAAGTGTGGAGGTAATGATGTCGTGGGTGCCAAATTTTTGAATGTCGCAGTCAAGTTTGTCAGAGCATGTGCAATAAAAGGTTGAGAACACGTATCGCGATTGACCAAATCATGCCATTTTCATGTGCCACATGGTTTGTGATAAAGGAATAGTGCAGTGGTTATTGAGAAATTTTTCATCAACCATTGATCCTTTTTAGATCGACAGAGGACATTGGCCCGCTTTATTAACATGCAGGGAGATTAAGAAAAGCGGGAATATGTCGTGAAAACACGTCCCCAGTGATGTCAAGTCTTGCCTTATAAGCTTACACAATTTTTTTCAACCGTTGATCTTAGTCAAATCAACGGTCAACACTTTCCCACTTTTTGAAGGTACTCACAAAATAAGAAATGCGAGAATGCGCAATCTTGACATGCGGGGCAGATTCAGGTCATTGATCCAATTCAGATCTATGGATCTTACACGTTTGCATTTCCTTAAAAGCAAGAAGTGCCAGCTAAAAGGGAAATTACACACATGACCAATTATGATTGGGTTAGTTTGGACCAGCTTGTCTAGCAGATTTTGAAGTCATCATGTTGACAGTTTTGACTTTGAAGATCTTCAAGATTGATGGTGCATATTTTGCTATTGAAGGTGGTATCATTTTGCACATTAATGAGACTTAAAAAACTTGACGTGTGAAACTGAAGAACAAAGTGTAGTAGGTAAGATTTTCCCAATATCAACTTGTCTGAGTAGAAACTCTTGAGTCACCTTTGAATGGAAACAATTACTGCTGGGATTGATATAAATTTGGCATGAGTGTCAAGTAGTTAGCTCAAGGATAAAGTGCAGAGTTATAGAGATAAAAGGAAAAGGATTCAGGTAAGTTTGTATACCATAGTCTTTGCATTTTTTCAATCTGGGTAATTGATTCAAAAGATGTCTCTAAATATTTCATTAGGTTTGAGGGTATGGATAGCGAAAGGATTTCTCGTTAAGAGAGGTTGGTTCTAGGGCACTAATATTTTGAAAAATGATCTATTTATTTTCAAAAGATGGTTCACAAAAGGAAAGTGGTTAGCTTCATATGCATGTATATGGTTTTTTCATAGAGGAAAGCTAGTATTCAAGTGTCGTAGTCAAGTCATCAAGGTGGTAAGAAGAGCAAGGAATAGACTTGGTAAGCTAACAACCTTTCCAGTAGTAACATCATCTTTTAAACAAATTTTCAAAGCATCTTAGTTTGATACCAAGGTAGCAAAATTTTTTGAGACCCTGTGCATAGTTTTGGAAGAAGGTGAGGAAGATTTTATACCCTTGGGTATAGTCTTTTTCAATTTTTGTGCGTATTACCCCTTGTTGTGTTAGTGGATGGAAAATTTTGGTAGGAAGTTGGTTAAGGAAGCAGGCTTGGCAGGGGATCAAGGGATCCCTATTTTGTTATTTTTAATAGCCACATCATTTTTTGGCTTTTGTACTGCATGCTAAATAATGATTCTATTATTTCTAAAGCCTAGCATGATCAGTAAAGAGTGGGAAGTAAAGATGAGTCTCATTCAATAGTCATCTTGACAAAACCCACGGGCCATGGGCCTAGGATGGTGCATTTTTTTAGAGTTGATTTTTTTATTGATGGGGCAATCTTAGTAATTGCATACGCAAAAAATAAGTGGTAAAACCAAATCAGAAAAGGATTATAATAGAAAGGAGCCTACAAGAGAATATTTGATTTACATGGTGTTATGATTAATCATTCCTATCCTTTTTTCTATTATAAACTTTTGATATCTTTTGTATGGGACACTTGTCAGTTCTCTACACTTGAATCTTGTTGCATCTCATAGTATTTAAGTGAGATCCCAGGGCTAGAGAAGGGGTTGGTTGTTGGTTGGTTTTTAATTTCTAGTTCTTGGACCTCTGCTTAGGCTGTGAAAGCCACACACCCAGCATATCTTGTATGAACATCATATGGATTTCATAGATAGTTCTGATATAGTAGTGTGATCTTGCATCTTGTTTTATGCATTACTAATGTACTTATTTCAAGGAGATAAATACAATGTGCAGAAGGTTTTGAATTTCAATATAATTATGTCTCCTTTTTGGTTGAATTGGTAATTTTATATGTTCAAGAAAAAAGGCCTTGAACCTATTTGCAATTGCCCAGTTGTATGATTCAAATTGGCTTGCTTTTGACTTAAGGAGTCATATAATTGCTTGTGGTTTTAGACAAGGTTGTAGATTCACTAAGAAGGATGTGTGAAAGTATGGGGTTATATTGGATATTGTTGTCTAATTCATAAGGTGAACTGACCAAACATGAATGTTTCTACATATGGTATATGTTGATTGATGTTCAAGGATGCATAATTCTGATGTATAGGATTGCCCTAATGGATTAGGGATTGGTCATTTGTAGGATCATTAAGTTTTTGTTGCATATTAGACAAGCTATCTTTTCTCAATATGAATCAATCATTTTCCCTTCATGTTAAAGTGGACATAAAAGTTTAAACCCTCACTTAGTTTATGAATAATATAGGTTTGCACCTAGCTATTGTAGAATTTGTGTTACTTCATAAGCCACTAGGAGATGTTAGGGGTTTCATCTGCTATCACAATAGATTCAGTGGATGCTTTGATAACTAGTACCATATAAAGAATCTTTAGGTCAACCCACTTAGGTTTTGTAGAGCCTAAAGAAGAAGAAGGGTCATGCCTTATAGTTGCCCTGATGTTTGAATGGGCATGTTGAAAATGGGAGTTAGCTGCCCCTAGATGTGTTCTAGTTCTCATCAGGGTAATTAGAAATGCGTAACATTTTCAAACACCAACACTCTCTTAGATGGTGTTCTTGATTGTGGATTTTTGGTCTTATATCTCCCACGTTTGCAAATATATCTGAATGTAGAGTAGAACATTTCTCTTCTAATTTCCTATTCTTCTCTTTTAGAGCTTCCATTCTTCTAAGAAAGATTTCCCTCTCTATGAGGGCATTCATGGTGATTACTTTTCTTTCTTTCTCCAAATGTATATGTTTGGCATATTCCTCAACAACCTTCTTCCTCAATGTCTCAATTTTAGAAAATAGCTCATCAAGATCTACATAGGTGGTTGCTTAATCTACATGATCATCTAGATCTATGAGATTTATTTTAGTGTATAGAACTTTCTCAAGATTATGCCTAGCATTCAAGTTGTTCTTATACCCCCACCATTGGTTCACTTCTTTAGACATATTGGGTCTAAAAGTGGCATCTCCTATAGAAGAGATAGTCTTGCCCTAGTATATTATTTCTTACGGTAATAGGGTTGTAAAAATTTCACCTAGAAGCCTAGTGTTCTTAAAATAAAAATTCAAGGATAAGGATTCTCTATCTATCACTTGATGATATTGCAAATGGGTTGAGGCATTATCTCAATGTTTCCACATGTGGTTAGGATCTTTTTTTTTCTTGGGTTGATTCTTCCTACCACTTTGGGGTAGTATCATGGGACCTTTGGATTTACCTTTGTGTGTGCTTTAGTATTTTCCCTTTTGTCTTCCATTTCAAAATCACTTTGAAAAATATATAGCACAAGCTACTAAACCTTTGATTGAGTGACCACCCTAAGGGGAAAAAATTTTAATATGGAAAGAAGACATAAACTAACATAAGAATAAAATATGTGACCACATATCTGACACAAGGATCCAATACATAAAGCTTCTATCATAATGCACTTTGAGAAATGAAAAATCTACCACACAAATAAGGCATTATTTGGATAGAACCCATGTCATGTATGACCTACTGTATTGGAATCTTTTAGATTCTCAAGGTTTTTCTATTAAAATAGACCAATACAACCTCTTAAAAGATCATAATACTTAGGAGTTAGATAGAGACCATATTGGGCATTCTGAGTAATAAGGGGACCAACTCACAAGACATTTATTTCTTCTCCACTTTGACCTCTACAAAATTTAGGAAGGTATACCTAGGAGTTCACTCTTTACCCCTTTAAAATTAAAAATCACAACATGAATTCCAAAATAATAGACGATTGCCTTATTTTCTTCTAATTCTAGGACTATAATAGAGATGATAAATAACTATTTTATCAAACCCTATAACTCCATGAATCAAGTACATGTTTACTTTATATCTATAACATTAAACATAAAATATTGTTTTATAAATGATTTATACTATAGAGACATTCCCAACTAGATCAAATTTGATGGATGACTAATGCATTATCCATTGGACTATTAACTTCATAGGAATTTGATATCAATTTATCAGATCTATCTTAACACTTTGTGGTAAGAATATCAATATTCATTTCCATATCTCATTGTTATTAAAATCTTCAATGAAAAACCAAACAGTTCTTCCAATTTACATCAAGCATTTACATAACTTATTAGATCATAAGAAAGACATAAACTAAAATATAATTCAAAATGAATTACAACTGAAATTTAATAAACTTTTCTATTAATCCTTGGAGAACTAAATTGCAACAAAGGAAGAGACAAGATCTAAAAATGGAAAACCAACTTTCTACATCTTTGTATTAATTTCTTTAAAAATATACAATTAGATGACACTTCCAATCAGAGAACAACTCAAATAGACTAGTAACTATTAACTTTTATATTTTATCTTTGAAAAATCTTATACAGTACATGGATCGACTTAAGAATGAACAATACATAGTTCAAAAAAATAAATCTCAGACCTTTCCTCTAGCCTTGGGAACTCATTTATACAATATGAGTTGCAATAAGTTTCAGACATAGAGGGAAAATGAAAAATGTTCTTAAAGAAAACTAAAGATTATGCAAAAATACAAAATGTCACTTTCTTCATAGCATGAAAAAATAGAAAACATTTGTGTCACTTTTCTCAAAAATAAAGCAACTCCTTCATTCATTTCTTTGTGGTGGGCCCTATTTTGTTTTCTCTATTTCTTGTTCCTCCACAAAACTTGATGATTGGTCTTTATCTTCTTTCTGTTTTTCAGGTTGTGAGGCCACCTTTTCTTCTTCTACTCTACTCAGATTTAATTTTTGTGTGTCAACAGTACATAATTGGTTGCCTCTTTCCTTAACCATTTCTAATGTCATGTATTTAACTTCTTGTGTTGGATGAGGTCTTGTCTCATTTAGCTCCACCATGCTTACTTGAATGGATTTGTCAGAGATTTCTCTCTCCTCAATGGTAATGGATTTATACATAATTTTATCCTTAGATGCCACCTATAAGAGTTTGGAAGCTAAAAAGTACTTTGTCATCTAGTTGTTGAAAATAGTGTCATTTGGCCAATTCAAATTGAGAATTTCCTATTTTATCTTTAAGATATCTTTTTCAAACTTCTTTATTTCTTCAAAATCTTATTGGAAAGAATAAAAAAATATTTGGATAATAAGAAATTCCTAAAAAAAATTTGCAAAACAAATATAATTGTGCTTATTAACATCATTATTCATCCTGATACTCATTATTTCTTTCAATTGATTTCCCCATTCCTCTTTATCTTTTATAATGCCAAGGCCCTTTAACACATGAGGGAAAAGATCAAAATTCCTTCTGAGATATTTAGAGAAATTTTTTATCTATTTTCTTTCTAATATATATCTCTCTTCAAATCAAAATCTAGTAGGTCACATGCTTGATCATATGTTTTCTCAATATGTTCATCAATCTAGTCAATGAAAATAAAACATAAGGCAGTGATATTATCTTCCCTACTAATCCATTTACTCAAAATTTCTCTCAAGGTAGCATCATTATTTTCTAATTCCTTCCAAATATATACTAACCATGACATCTCCAAATAAAATAGATGCCATTTTATTTTATCTACTAGATATAAAATTGCATCTCTAACCTTATCTTCATATTATATTTGCACCTCTACATATGTTTCTCTGAGTTTATCCTTTTCCTCATTCAACTCATCTTCAATGTACAACTCTAAATGTTGAGGATTATCAAGGATTTCAATGATTGGCTTTGTGAGAGGTGGTGGAGTAGGGGAGGTCATAATCATAAGTTGGCTAGATCCATCCCTTACCTTTCTCTTACCTTGTTGCTTCTACAATTTTGAAATGATTTTCTCCATTTCATAAATCTTCCTTCCCCTCCCATCATAAGCCTTTAATATTTTTTTCAAATTTAGCATTTAGCTCTAGATAATTATCTTTGTCTTTCACAGTCACTTATGCACCAACATCAGCTACCACTTTATTCATGTCAGAATTTTTTTCATTGTCTACATCTCCCACTCTATACACTACTAGGCTCCCCATGTGTTTTGCATCTGAAACTTTGTGGACTCTAGATTTTTTTTTTTTGAATGGACCATATTACTAAGTCTTTATGATTGTTATTGTATTTTACCCCTTTGTGAGCTTCCTTGACCTCTTCTTTTCTGTTAAATTTGGTCTCTTTCTCCTTCCTAAGAACATAAGAAACCATTGAATTAGTAATGTCCCATTCTGGGAGTATAAAGAAACCCAAATCCTTTAGCAATTGTCTTCCCCTTTAGGGTTTATTTGATTGAAATTGTACATTAATTCAGTTTTTGTTTCTTCTTCCTCTATCTTAGATTCCTATTTATTAAGTTTTTCTACCTTTACTTTTTTTCATTTTGCCTCAAAATTAGATATATTGCTTCTCCATAAAAATTAAATAAAATCCCTAGACTTTACAAAGTCATCATCATTTAAAAATCTCTTAGAAGCCTTCTCTACAATAGGATCAATCTCTTTCCCTTTGAAATCTTCAACAGTGAGGGCTGAGAGTAGCATTGGGGGTTTGTTATCCATTCCCTCCTCTACTTTTGATGTGGTTATCAAAATATCATCTTGACATCCTATTTTCTTAAATTGCTCCGTTAATGTGTCTTCACTATCAAAATGAATAGGGGTTTAGGAGGGAGAGTAATCTTCTACAATTTATGAAGACCCCTCTTTTGACTTCTTCCTTTTTGTTGATGTAACTAAGGGTGGGCTTTCTAAATGTTGTCTATTATAAGCTCGCATAGAATGTTCCCCCACATTCCTCGCAACTACATACTTGAATTTCCTTTGGAGGTTATACTACCTTGGGCTAATGATAATCCTATTCATCATTCTTCTTTCTACCTCCTTAGCCTAGTCTAGGCATGCATTTATCAATGCTTACTTTTTTTCATTCATGATTTGCATGATCCCAAAAAAATGTGCCACCAATTTATTGCCTTGTCTACCCAGAACTTGATATAAGCTAAAGGATCATACTTTCTATCTAAATAATTAATAAATTCCAAAGCCCTACTATAAGCTCTCCATTTTTATTTCTTTACCTCCTATTATTTTAGAGAGAAATAATTTCCAATTATATCTTTAGGAAAGTAAAATATATGTTCAGAGGATTTGGCCTTAGTTCTTTATTTAAACATCTAAAAAGATTCTTCTAGGTCTATAAAATGAGAATGAGATTTGTCCATTTTATATTTATGAAGGAGCTTACCCAAGTGTCTTGATCCTCCTTTGGTTAGTACAAAATTGTGGACAATTGTAAAATTTGGCAAGATTACCCCCCTAGATCTTCTAACCAACTCTCTCTCTTCAAGTCCTCCAACCTACCATAAGAACTAAAAGATTCCTACCTTCAAAGGAACCTAGTAGGGAAAGACATGTGACTTCCCTTGGAAACCATACACTCTAAAAATAGTAGACACTAAATATGGGATAACATCTCCCTAGTTGTGACTAACCTTTAGACCCTTAGGATGATCCTTAGGCCTAATCAACTCCAATAAGGGTTTGGGAATTCATGGGTTCTCCCCACTTAACAATTTCTACTAGCATGAATTTTGATACTAGGGGGAGCATTGTAGAACATTTTTATAATGTATTTATAACTATGTTTTTAATTGATAACAACATAGTAATAAGTCAGTAAAAGACTGATAGAGCAGCAAACTATGATTTTTGTATTAAGAGCATTATACTATTTATTTGATGATGTACAGTTACTAGCACATACTACATTGTGTATTTGTTACATGGGCAAGTGCACAAAACCTAAATCAACACTGTATGGAAGATATGACTAGTTTACAAAGAACCATATAGAAATAGAGTATTAGAAAAATTGTTCCTATTGCATGATTGCTATAGTTTGTTACAATTGTAGTGAAGGGTTGTGTAGTGAAATGGAGATAATTTACCAACCATTGATGTCATTAAAAAGTGTGCATGTACAAAAGTCACACATGTAAAAGTTTTTGTATAACTGTGAGCCAACAAAATTGATTAAATGTGTATTTTATTTAATTAATGTATGATAATAAAGTGTGAAATTGGCTCAAGGATTTGTTATTGAGTGTGGTATAAAGGAAAGTTGTTTTCCATGTTTTACAATGTAAGTGAACAAGGTGAAGAAGTGAAAACTTGTGAATTACTAAGCAACAAAGCAGAGTGATTTACTAATGTGTGTAAGTGACCTTAAGGGTTACTATTACTTATCACAGAATTCCAAATCTGATTACATGATCTGAAGGTGAAGGAGTTTGACATACTAGATAAAAGAAGAAGTAAAATCCTATTACAAATCTATTATTTTAAAATAAATAGTATCAAGGTTAATTGTATAGTGGGTTTTTTGATCTAATATTGAAGCTATTTGGACAATGGGCTCAACTACCTTCTAGAATTCCTAATAGGGTTGGAATCTCCTAACAAGAATTCAAAGTCTCCTAACATGGAATCTTGTACTAAATGTTATAATAGACTCCTAATAGGGTCCATCTTCTAACAATGAACATTCATATTAGTACATCATATTGTGGGCATCATTCCCACCAAGGTTTTCCCTTTGATTAAGGGTTTCCCTAGTAAACATATCTCATGTAATTTTTTATGTGCATCTCTTTATGGCTATTGTTTACTTTGAATGATCAAGATTGTTTAAGAGGTTAAATGCTTAAATTGTGATATAACTAATTCACCCCCCAGTTATATTAGTGGACTATTGTTTCTAACAACTGGTATCAGAGCCTTAGGTCTTTGAAGAAAAGTAGAACAACACTGGAAGATCATGGTGAATTTGTTCAAAAAGGAAAGTCCAAGATTTGATGGCACAAATTATGATAGTTGGAAGGATAAAATGAAGACTCATCTTTTGTGCATGGATCTAGGATATTGGCCTATAACAAAGGCACCTAGAAACATTGTAGAAGAAGACAATCTTGAAAGATATATTGAGGAACAAAGAGAAGTATTTATGTGCAACAAAAGTGCAAGAGAAGCAATACTATTAGCTCTAGCTGAAAGTAAGTATAGCTAAGTAAAACAACTCAAAACATCTCATGAAATTTGGAAAGCCTTAGAAGCTAATTATGAGGGTGATATAGATACAAAAAGAGTTAGATTACAAAATTTTTATTTCACATTCCAAGATGCTAAGATTGTTGCAAGAATCACATCTCTTGGTGGAAAGAAGTTTGATGATGAAGTAATATGGAAGATCTTGAAAAGTCTAACACCACCTTTCAAGAAAATAATATAGATGATTTCGGTAATGTTACCTTATACCAATAATTTCACCAAAGAAACATTGCTTGGTAGATGAAGCTAAAGGATTCAATCTGAAACATCTAGAGAATTAGTAAAAGTTGAGACAATATTTAGTGTATTTAATATTAAACTAGGTATAGCAAGGAACACAAAATGCAAGGAGACATTTCTAGTAGCAACAAGTTTATTGAGGAAAAGATCTAGGAAGGAGTGGCTCTTCTTGTGGAAAGAGAAAAAGATGGTAAACATATCTTTAAATGTTGGACATGTAAATGAATATGGTCATTATGCATCTAAGTGTCCTAAAAGAGAAAGAAAGTATAAGGGAAGATTCAAATCTAGAAGACCTAGAAATTTTTTATATGCTAATGAAGAAGAAGAGGAAGAAGAATTTGATCAAAGCAAAAGTGAAGGTGAATTAGGATTCATAGCTATAAAAGAGGATTATCTTGATAAAGAAAATAGAGAAGAAAGTGTGCTAATCTCACAAGTTGAAAGGGCGGATTAGATCATTGATAGTGGTTGTTCACATCACATGAGTAGTGATATGAGGAAATTTGTCAAATTCAAAAGCCATGATGGAGGAATTGTTAGAGTAGGGAATAATGTAGCCTGCCACATTATAGGAATTGGATCTATCAAACTAGATGGTAAAACAAATACTGATGATGTTTATTTTGTTGATGGACTAAAACATAACTTGTTAAGTGTTGGATAGCTTGTGGAAAAAGGTTACCAATTTCAGTTTGGTAATGACACATGCATTATGAAGAATAAAGAATGAAAACTACTTGGTACTAGCAGAAGAACTAGAGGTAATGTATTTCAGTTAAACTCCACTAAAGAAACATTGTTGATAGCTAAAGTTAACAATAGTTGGTTATGGCATAGAAGATTTTGTCACATTAACTTTGATAACATTATGAAAGCCAGCAATACACTTGTTGTGAGAGATTTATCTAAGATCACTAATCCCACTAACATTATTTGAAAGGAATGTATCTTGGCTAAGTAGAAGAAAGTCTCATTTCCTAGCAAGTAGTTTGGTACTACACAAAAGCTAGAATTGGTTCATATAGATTTGAGTGGTCCTGCAAAAATAAGAGGATTCTATGGAGAAAAGTATTTTATGATTTTTGTTGATGATTTTACCAAAATGATGTGGGTAGCTTTTCTTAAGGAAAAATCAAAAGCATTTAAGAAATTAAAGATATTCAAGAACAAAGTAGAGAATGAATTTGGAGTTAAAATCAAAATCTTAAGATCTACTAGAGGAGGAGAATTCACTTCTAGAGAATTCAATATCTACAATGAAGAGCATGGAATTAGGAGACAACTATATTTACTCCATACAACTAAGTAGAATGGGATTGCTAAAAGAAGAAACAAATCAATTGCTAAAGAAACAAGAGTTATGTTTTTCAAGAATGATGTACCAAAAATCTTTTGGAGAGAAGAAGTCAATACAATAGTATACACTTTGAATATAGTATTGATCAAAAAAGTTATGGGGAAAACACCTTATGAGAAATGGTTCAAATACTCACCATTACTCAAATATTTTAGAATATTTGGAAGCAAATGCTACATCAAAAGAGATGATGATATCAGTAAGTTTGATCCAAGGAGTGATGAAGGTATGTTTCTTGGCTATTTATTAAAATGTAAAGCTACAAATGTTTCAACTATAGAACAAAAACTATAGTAGAGTGCGCAAATGTGAGAATAAATGAAAGTTTGGCACTAAAGAAAAAATGATGGATTATAACTCTGATGGAGATGACTACTCTGGGATGACCAATAGATGTAATGAATTATTTCTCAAGACTAACAACAACTTGTAGAATATTTTACAAATTGAAGAAGTAAGAGAAGAATAAAGCATAGTACCTAAAATAAGAGTCAAAGTGGCAACTCCTACCCCAAATAAGAATTTGATGAGAAATCATCTCATTGATTAGATAATAGGAAGTAAAGAAAAAGGAGTAATGACAAGAAGTAGGATCAATAAAGAACTATGCCTAATATCTCAAGTAGAACCAAAAAGTGCAAATGAAGCAATCAAGGATGATCATCAAAAAAAAGAAATGAAGAACTTCAATAAATAATAAAAAATGACACATGGGAATTGGTTCCTCGACCCAAGGAAAAAAATTGTGATTGGTACAAAATGGGTATTCAAAAATAAAATGAATGAAAAAGGAGAAGTAATAATAAATAAATAAAGATTAGTATGAAAAGGTAGCAAGAAGGAATTGACTATGAGGAAACATATGTACCTGTAGCAAGAATGGAAGCAGTCATAATGTTCTTGGCATATGCAGCAAATAAAAATTTCAAGGTGTATTAGGTGGATGTTAAGTCAACATTCTTGAATGGAGAGCTTGAAGAAGAAGTTTACATTGAGTAACCAAAAGGTTTTCCTTTGATAGAAGAAAACTATATGGTTTGTAGATTAAAGAAAGCCTTGTATGGATTGAAGCAAGCACTTGAAACCTAGCATGCAAGGTTAGATGAATACTTAACAAAGCTTGGATTTGCTAAAGGAACATTAGATGGCAACTTGTACTTGAAATAAATAGAAGATGGTTTGTTGATAATCATTGTATTTGTTGATGATATTATTTTTGGAGGAAATGATCAAGCCAATAAAAAATATCTAAAAGGGAATTCTGATTATGGCATTTGGTATGATAGAAGTAATGACTTTAGTCTTTGCACTTATACTAATGTTGATTGGGTTGGAGATGTGAATGATAGAAAAAACACTAGTGGAGGAGCATTCTATCTTGGTGGAAGATTGGTTTCTTGGTTAAGTAAGAAGCAAGATTGCACCTCACAAAGCACTACAGAGGTAGAATATGTTGTAGCAACAAAAAACTATAATCAAGTCATATGTATGAAGTAGATGATGAAAGATATTAGAATTACATTCAAAGAACCTATTATCATTTACTATGATAACACAAGTATGGTTAACATGTGTGAGAATCCTATTTTTCATTCTATGACTAACCACATCTCTATAAAGTATCATGTTTTGAAGGAGAAAGTTCTAGAAAAAGAAATCAAATTGGAGTACATTAACACTAAGGAACATATTGTAGACTTTTTCACAAAGGCCTTACCAAAGGATATATTTGAGTACCTAAGAGGTATGCTTGGGGTTATGCCCCTACCTATTTTAGAATACAAGATGCAAAAGTACATCAGCCCAGGGAATAGAGCACTATTGGTACATTGGACTGAATTTTGATGCTTCCTATATGGGGGAGTATTTGTGATGAAAAATGTCAAAAAAGGACTCTTGGTAACTGGTAATTGGTATAAAATAGTGTCTTTAGACACTTGATATGTTTATGGACTTATATACAAAGATGTAAAACAATAGACTAGCTTATGGCCGTGCTAATAAATTATTGAATGTTCAAGAAAATTGAACCATTTATGTACTATCCTTGACATTGATGTCAATGGGGGAGAAGTATGGAATGAAAAACATTGTACTATGGGGGAGAAGTATTTCAATAAAGGATTTGCATGAAGCAAGATTTGATTGATGAAGAGGATTTGGAAAGACTTGTTGGTATTCTCAGAACTAGATTTTTTCATCTATGTTCCGATCAATGTCAAAGGGGGAGATTGTTAGCATGAATATTGATGTTATGGGGGAGCATTGTAGGATATTTTTATGATGTATTTATAACTATGTATTTCATTGATGAAAAAATAGTAATAAATCTGTAAAAGACTAACAGAGTAGCAGACTTTGATTTTTGTATTAAGAGTAGTATACTACTTATTTGATGATGCACAATAACTAGCACATACTACATTGTGTATTTGTTACATGGCAAAGTGCACATAACCTAAATCGATAGTGTACAAAAGATATGATTGATTTACAAAGAATCATATAGAAACAAAGTTTCAAAATAACTGTTCCTATTGCATGATGGCTATAGTTTGTTATAATTTTGGTGAAAGAATGCACAGTGAACTGGAGATAATTTATTGATTGTTGATGACATCAAAAAGTGCACATATAAAAAATTTGCACGTGTGGAAGTTTGAGTATAACTATGAGCTGAAAACATTGATTAAATGTGTATTTAATTTAATTAATGTATGATAATAAAGTGTGAAGCCAACTCAAGGATTTTTTATTGAGTGTGTTATAAAGGAAAGATATTTTCCATGTTTTACAATGGAAGTAAACAAGGTGAAGAAGTGAATACTTTTGAATTACTAAGTAGTAGAGTAGAGTAATTTACTAATGTGTGTAAGTGACCTTAAGGGTTACTATTACTAATCACAAAGTTCTAGATCTGATTGCATGATCTAAAGGTGAAGGAGTCTAACATGCTAGCTAGAGGAAGAAGTAAAAGTCTATTACATCTCTATTATTCTGAAAGGAACAATATTGAGGTCAATTAAATAGTGGTTTTTTTGATCTGATCCTAAAGTTGTTTGGATAGTGGGTTCAACTACATTCCATAACTCTTAATAGGGTTGGCACAACTCCTAACAGGGTTGGAATCTCCTAATAGGGATTCAAAGTCTCCTAATAGGAACTCTTGTACTAAAAATTTTCATAGACTCCTAGTAGGATCCATCCTCTAACAAGGAACATTCATATTAGTACATCATTTTGTGGGCATCATTCTCATCAGGGTTTTCCCTATGATCAAGTGTTTCCCTAGTCAACATATCTAGTGTAATTATTTATGTGCATTTGTTTATGGCTATTGCTTACTTTGAATGAATTTTTTAAGAGGTTAAATGCTTAAATTATCATATAACTAATTCACCCCCACCTCTCAGTTATATTAGTGGACTATATTTTCTAACAACATCCTTTTTTTTAATGAAAAATACTCATCAAAATGAACAAAATTGGCTTTTGCAACTCCCCAAGTCATATTTGTGATCTAGAGTTGGACTGGTAGCTTCTCCTCATCCCTTTCTTTCTCTAGTTTCATGTCTTTTGCAATTATAGAAACACCTATATACAGACACATATACATTAGAAAAGAATACCAACAAAAGGGTTTTTAGCCTTATCCTTTCTTATGCCAATTAGCCCATTATATATTTCTTCACCCAAAGGGGTGAAAGAATAAAAAATGTAACTAATTCCATACTACAAAATTTGAGCCATCATAAAAATTAAAGACTCTGTGATCCTTCTCATCTATGCGAAAAATATTGCAGAGGGAAATATAGAGGGCATGTTCTCTAGGGTTTAAATATTTCTTTAATAAAGGATCTAGGTAGAAGGTGTTACTAGTGTCAGATGCCCTATCTTTACAAGATTCTCTTGTATTGGCCCCCCTAAGGTATATTCTTTAAGCATCATACCTAGATTACAATTCATCCAAATCGATCTTGTCATGTAGAGAAAGGTTAGGGTTTACCATAAAAATCTCTATGATCACCTCTACTAGTACCCTAAACAAATTATCTCTAGCATGGTTCTTTATGGCCCACAAGATAGGGTCATACCTCCTACCAACATTGTCAGCAGATCATATCCATGAAGATACCTAGCATTATCAACTTGCCAATGTCAAATTCCCAAACATTATTTAGTGTTGTATTATAGTTTCTTTTCAAAAACCATTTTCTAAACAATTCTAGACCTCCAATTAATGTTTTTGTATCTCTCATCCAATTTAATTTGTCATAGAAACCCTCATAAATTTTCAATCTAGGGCTCTTTGGGACCAAATATTTTCCCTTCATAGTTTTGTTTGTAGAGGTGGGAAATTGTTCAAGGAAATCATCAAGCACATTTTTGTGCTAATAGTCTATCTTTCTAGAAAAGTCTCTTTACGGAGGCATCTTATCAATTCAAAAAAAATTGATATAGAAAAAAATTTTCACAACAAACATTTGGGTAGTTACTCATAGACCTTTGATCACAACAAGAAAACTTGTTCACTTTAATTTATAGTATGAAGGCTGAAAAATCTAATCTCTGTTTAGCTTGCTTCAATTAAGTTTTTTATTGTACTAGATTGTGGAATGAATTGTAGACATTATGCCAAATTCATTCATATTGACCATGTATTTCAAAGAACTTGAAAACTTGACATTGATTTGAATGAAATATGATAGCTATGATTCAAACTTGATACTATATCACCTTTTTTGTTTTGTGGGACATGTGTCAGCTTCCCATATTGTCACTTTCATTAAAAATTTTGCACTTCAATTTTGTGAGATCATGATAATCCTTGATAAACCTTGCATCAGATGCTCAAGAGATAACCATTCTTTCTTAACCTTCCTTTTAGAAAATGGACTTAGTTAGATAGGTGTGACTATGTCACTTTCTTTCTTTGGCTAACCATATTTTATGTTTCTTTTGAAAGAATGCAACCACTGTAGATCTTTCTTTACCAAATGGTTAGGGTTTTTATATGTTGGTGTGGGAAGGAACTATCCCATAGGGACATGTGGTGAGTCCTCACATTCTCACATTTTTAAAGCATTGAGCACTTTGATTTTGTGAGATAATGATAAGTGTCAATCATCCTTTGATCTGACGTCTTGGAAAAAGCCTTTGATGTTGTTATGCATAACACTAAGAGTGAATTAGAACATGCCACTTGGTACTTCATACTAACATCATTCATTTTTAGGCTAGCAATACTAATTGGACCCACCAACTCCACATGTCACTACCTTGCATTCTTACTTTGGTTAAAACCCCTTCATGTTTCTTTTTTGAGAATACAACCACTATAGGTCTTCATCTTAATTTCTTGCTAAGAAAAATGCTTGCTTATTCAAACTATTCAATGAAAATGAGCTCACCAGGACATGTGTCAAGAGCTCACTTTATTGTAGATTTTAAGTAGCTTGCATCTTGATTTCATGACAATGTGAGGATCATTGATCTTGTCTTTGATCAATTGTTGAAAACACTACACACTTTTCCATCTTTTTGGGAACCCACGTGTACACAAGGTGAGTCCTTCTATTCTATCTTTAGTTAAATTTCAAACACCTTCATTTTGCAAGATAGTGAGAAGCATTGATTTTAATAGGATCTGAGGGCTAAGATCAAACTTGAGGATTACTACATTCTTTCATTCCAATAGGACAAGTGTCACAAGCTTGTATTGTCACATTCATTAAAAAGACAACATTTTCAAATTATGAGAAAGCATAGGCCATAGATCTAAGGAAGATCAATGGTTATCAAGAATAACTCATCACTTGGGTTAAATAACCTAATTTATATATGACATGAACTAATCAAGATAAAACCATGTGTTGAGTAGAGACACAACTTAAAGAATAAACCCTATGTTGCACAAATTTAAAACTAACAAGGAGATAACCCTACCCAAGATTTTTAAAGTAATAGTAGTGCTTTTTACATACTCCATGTTTGAACTTAGGGTTTATTTTAACTTTCCTACCTTAAAAAAAGCATATGACCATTAAAATTTCAATTTTTTTTGAAACTACTTTGAAATAATGGGGTACAAAAATAAGGGCTAACAATATGTAGGAAAGTATCATGAGACGATGGTGAGAGCATGAATAGTAGAAGAAAGAGCTAAAAGATAGAAGATACAAGCTATGGCTTTAAGATTGTATAATTATTGTTTTGTATAAGGCCACAACTCAAAAGGCCTCACAATAGGGTATGTTGTGGTTTATTTATATTTGAAGTGAAATAATTACATCTAAAATATGCTACATCTAGCCATGTGTTATCTATGGTTTCACTAGTCTATGTATAACTTTTGTGTGCATCTCTGAGAAAGGAATGTTAGTAGGTATAAGTTAATCTCATTCCCCCTTATTCTTTTATTTTCCTACATCAAGTGGTATTAAAGTGAGTTCTTTCTTGAGGCTTGAATCATAGATAATCTTGTTGAATTTGGTTTTATGGTGGTAGATTTGAGATTTGACCTATAACTTATAGAAGACAATGAACTTGTAGGAACTATTGTGAAGATGGTTTGTGGTAGAGAAAATGTGGATAATACTATTATGGACATGTTGAGGTAGATTATAGTGAGACTTGAGCTATGGAGATAATAGAGAGAAGAGGTGTGCATCTTAAAGATGTTAGTGATGATGGAGGGGAAAACTTGAATCCTAACCCTAAACCTGAGGTTGAACAAAATGAGGAAAGGCTTCTGAGAGTTTTTTCTAGGGTGAATATTAGATCTATTGTTGAAGTTCCTTTCTATGATGGAAGACTTAATACTAATGGTGTATTGGATTGGATGACTAATATGGATAAATACTTTGAGTATAAAGGTACTTCTGATATTAATAAGGTTAGGATATAAATCACATAGTTGAAGGGTCGTTCTTCACTTTGGTGGGTTCATTTGCAAACTAAAAGATAAAAGATGAGAAAATAAAATATCAAGACATGGAAAAAGGTGATTGAAAAGATGAAGAAAAAGTTCTCCCTGCTAATTGTCAGGTTAATTTGTTGAAAAAGATGCAAAATTTGAGGCAAAAGGACATCAGTGTGATAGAATATTCTAAGAAATTCTATAAATTGGATATTAGATCTGGACATGTGAATGATGAAGTTGAGAAAGTGGCTATATACTATAATAGTTTAAGGAAAAGAATTAAAGATGAGATCAACTATGTTATAATGGACAATGTAAAATAAGCATATTAGTACACTTTGAAGGATGAGGAAATATTGGGAAAGATACATGATTAGAGAAAGAGAGGAATAGGTGGAATATTTTAGAGAATTAGAGGTAGAATACATGGAGAAAGTAGTAGACCTAACAACACAATGCAAGATAAAGAAAAATTAGAATGGAAGGAAGAATTTTCTATTAAAAGAGGTAATTACATAAGAGGTAGTTATACTAGTTACACTAGGAATAACAATGGTGGAAAATGGGAGGAAGTATCTTGGTTTACGAGTACTTGTTATAAATGTGGAGAAGGACATGGAGCCTTTGAATGTAATAACTTTAGAAAGAAGATTGGATGAAATAGTAGAATTACTTTAGCTTGTCAAGAAGTTGGTAAAATGTCTGATGAACTTTAAAATGGTGAGAACTTGATGTTAAGAAGAATGTTTTGAAATGAGGAAATTGATGGAGAACCTATTTTGAGAAGAACTTTGTTCAAAACCATATGTAAGATTGTTGGAAAATTCCTCAAGGTAATCATTGACAGTGGAAGTTCTAATAATTCGGTATCTCAGGAGTTGCTTAATAAATTGTAGTCATAGAGATTGAGACATCTTAAGCCTTATCATGTTGCTTGGATCCAAAAGGAGCATAAATTATTTCTAAGTGAACATTTCCTAGTTAAATTCAAAATTGGAAATTATCATGATGAAGTCTTGTGTGATATCATTCCTATGGATTATTGTCATATTATTTTGGGTAGACATTGGTAGTATGATAGACAAGATTTGCATGATGGTAGATCAAACTAGTATATTATTTGGGTACATAGAAAGAAACAAATATTGCTTCCATTGGCAGAGAAACCTAAAGATAGTCACTACACCACAACCAAATTATTTTTGGTTGAAGGTAATTAATTTTTTAGAGACATGAAGGAGCATAATGTTTTTTTTTCTTTGATTCCTAGAAACATTGAGAAATAAGACGAGTTAGAGCATGCACCTAAGATTGAATCATTGCTATTTAAGTTTCAAGACATTATTTCTAATAATGTAGTTTATGGTCTACCACCCATAAGAAGCATAATTCATTGTATGGATTTGATACCCAAAGCCTATTTTCCTAATAAAGAACTATATAGATTGACACCTGATGAAAATGATGGATTGAATAGCCAAGTACAAGAATTTTTTGAGGAAAGTTTGATTAGATAAAGTTTTTGTCCTTATGAAATACTTGTTATGTTAGCACCTCAAATGAATAAGGAATGGAGAATTTTCACTAATTCTAGAACCATAAAAAAGATAATAGTGAAATATAGATTTCCTTTTCCTAGAATGGGTGACATACTGGATAGTTTGAGTGGACCAAAGTATTTTAGCAAAATTGATTTGAAAAGTGGCAATCATCATATTAGAATTAGAGAAGGGGATGAATGGAAAACTTATTTGAAGACTAATTAGGATTTTTATGAGTGGTTGGTTATTCCTTTTGGTTTAAGTAATGTACCTAGTACTTTTATGATTTAATGAATAAGGTTTTGAAAATATTCTTGGGTAAATTTGTGATTTGTATATATGGATGCTATTTTGATATTTAGTAAGACTAAATATTAACATCTTGAGCATGTCAAAGAAGTATTATAGAGATTGCAAGAGGAGAAATTTTTTATTAATCTAAAGAAATGTTCATTTATGAAGGAAGAATTTTTTTATCTTTGGTTTGTTATTTCAGGTGATGGTTTGAATATGGATCTTGAGAAGGTGAAAATTATTTTTGATTGGCCTCACCTGAGAATATTGGAGAGGTAAGATCATTCCATGGATTGAAAAGTTTTATAGGAAGTTCAATAGAATTTTGAGTTCTATTTGTAATGCTATGATTGAGACTATGAGATGATATAAACTAGATTTTAAGTAGACACATGGAGCACAAAAGATATTTGAAACATTAAAAAAAAATTTATAAAATTGCCTATACTTATTTTTCCCAACTTTAGTAAAGCTTTTCAAGTTGAATGTAATGCTTGTGGAAGTGTGATTAGAACTATTTTATGTCAAAAAGGAAGACATATAGCTTTCTTTAGTGACAAACTAAATGATGCTAAGAGAAAGTATTCAATTTATGATTAATAATTCTATTCTATTGTTCAAGATTTGAAGAAATGGAGACATTATTTGGAAGCAAAAATAAGTTAAATCAAAGAATGAAGTGGGTTGAGTTTTTGCATAACTTTTCCTTTTCTTTAAAACATAAGTGTGCATAGTCAAAATAGGTTGTTGATTCTTTGTGAAGAAGGAATTTTCTGACAGAAATGAGAGTTGGGGTAGTTGGTTTTAATGATTTTAAGTATTTTTATGAAATTGATCTTGATTTTGTAGAACATTGGAAAGCTTGTAAATAATAGATGATAAAGGATAAGTGGACACATTATTTCATTTAGGAAGACATGTTGTTTAAGGGAATTCAATTGTGTATAACTAGAGGATCTATGAGAGAGAATATCATGAATGAGAAGCATAGTGGTGGACTTGATGGACATTTTGCGATTGATAAGACAATGAAATTGAGTTCACATAGGTACCTTTAGTTCCAAATTTATAAGGATGTGTTGACATAAAGGTGAATTTATCTATTAGTGACTTAACACTTAGTCAATTGGTTTCATTGATACCAAGCTCTATGGTTTGTACTGAGTTTATCATTCTTCTAGTAGTGTTAACCAAGTGTTTTAGTTGCTACCGAGTTAAATAGTTAGATTTTAGTTCATGTCAAGCTTCATAGTATCTATTGAGCATCTAAGACACTTTACAATATTTCTTGAGTGTAGCAGAGTCTATTGAGCTTTCCAGTACAAGTGTTGAAGATCTTAGTGTTAACTAAGAACTATAATGTTAACCTAGTGAATTTAGTGTTGACCAAGCTCATAGTGTTAAACAAGTGAATTCAGTGTTGATTGAGCATCATAGTGTCAACCAAGCCTTTTAGTATCTACCAAGTTTCATAGTATTCACCAAGCCATATAGTTCTAATAGAGTTCTCACTACTCTGAGTGATTAATAAGGACCAAGATTCAACGTCAACTAAATGATAGAGCTTGTCAAGTGTTGACAGTGTTTATGAAGTGTCAGAAGATCACTATGTTGTCTTTAGAACTTGAATTACAATAATGGGTCAACGTTCTAAATTATGATGAATTTGGTATTATATCTAACTCCATAAGGTAATTAAGTGGATTGGTATATATGAAATATATTATATCATATCTAAAATGTGAGTAGAATGAATATGAGAAAGTAAGAAGAAGATGATTGTGAATTGAAGAAGGCTACAAGTAGTATAAGGAATAATAGAGAATTATCTATTGCAGTTAGATGGTCATTGGAATTCAAGGAATATCATTTAAAAAATCAAAGTTGTAGATTATAGATCAATCACCAGTTCATCCTAATAGGTGCATCATTCAAATCCTCTAACAAGGTGGACATAATAGTCTTATTCCAAGTCTCCTAATAGAGTGCATACTTCACTATATGTTTGTAAATCATTTAACAAGGTGGACGTAATAGTCCTTATTGCTCCTAATAGGACATATCACTAGAAGTGGTGAATTGTAATCCTTAACAAGCCAAATTTATACCATAGTCATAAAGCTTGTTGGTATCATCCCCACCTCATTTTCATTTTCTATTTTGGAAGGTTTTTGGGTTACAATATCTTATGTCAAAGCATTATGAATATTTTATTGCTATCATTCTTTCATTTATGCAACTAGATTAGATTATGTGGTGGTGGTTTAATTGGTGAATTAAGTTTAAAGTTTTATTGGTTTCTGATTCACCCCTCCCCTCTTAGTCACCTAGTCTATATTACATTTCCAACAATTGATATCAGAGCATTTAATTCTCAAATTAGAATTTTAGCAACTTGGGAAAAGATTAGAGGTAATGGAAGTCTATAGACTAGAGAAAGCTATTGAGAATGATAATTTGGACTTGGAATTGGCCATTGGACAACTCAAGAAAGAAAAGGAGAAACCCTCTCAATCCTTGCAAAGAAGGAAAGATCTTGCAACACAAATGAATGGCATTGAAGATTTATGTGAAGAAAGAAATTTAGACGAATTTGATGCAAAAATCAAAGACCTACTTGAGAGGAATCTCAATCTTCATGAATAAGTCAAAAATTGAAAAGAGAAAAAGAAATTCAATCAGTTAGATTAGGTGAAGTCATGGAACAAAATGAAAAAGCTAATGAAGAAATAGAAGAAAAGGATAATGAAATTAATCAGATATCTCTTTAGAAAAAAAACTCAATAGATCAACTCAATGATGCAAATCAAGAGCCTATCAACTTGACGATAAAAAATGAAAGATTGAAGAATGATCTCAGCATAGAGAAGCAGACCAATGAGAGGATAATGAATTGATAAGAAAACATGAATCATGTGGATAAGAAAACTCAATTTAGACATAAATGTAAAGTTGGACTAGGATATACAAAAGAAGGTGAATCTTCTCAGCAAAGAGATCAAAAGAACAAAAGGCCTACATGTATTCATTGTGGAAAAATAGTTCATACATCAAATTTTTTTTGGAGAAATGGTAAAGAAAAATTAAATGGAAAATGTTACAACTATAATAAGTATGGACATAGAGAAAGTGAATGCACAAAAAAACCTAAGTTTGAAGGAAAGTGTCACAATTGCAACATGGACACAAATCTTCAAAGTGCAAGACTAAGAAATGGAACCCAATAGAGAAAATTGTGAAAGAAATATTTGGTTGGGATTATAATACATGGTACAGATGTCACTACTATGGTGAGTTTGGGCACATTTGAGAAAATTGTGCAAAACATCACATGAGGAAGAGAGACACAACAAGAGATGTTTTGTATGTATAGAACTTGGACATCTTGCCAAGAACTATACAAACCAAGGAAAATATGAAGATGGGAAGAAAGCCAAAGATAACAATATCAAAAATCAAATGAGGTAAAAATGGGTGCAATAATCTCTAGAGAATATAAGCCAAAGTCCTAAAGTTGTTGACACCCAAGTCAATGAGTTGGTGGCAAAATGAATTCAACTTAGTTCCCTATGGAGATCACTAGAACTATGATTCAAAAGAATTCATCTAACACCAGTTCTAGCTAGCAATTAGAAAGATCCATATCAAAATTTAAGATGCACAAAGATTACCAAGTGATGATGGAAGTTCAAGACCTTATTGAGCAAGGTTGAATGATAAGATCCAGGTCAGGATGCACTAGATCTACCAAGCTCTAGATGTAGATGTCAAGTTGGTGACTCTATTGAATAACAAGTTTAGACTAAGTGGTGGTAGCCTTACCAAGTTCAAAGTCATTACCAAGTTGAAGGTGTCTTCTGAGCAAATAAGACCAAACCAAGTGGAGGACAACCTATCACCAAGCAAACATTTGTATGAAGCAATAACAAAAATCATAAAGACATAATTTTGTTAGAAGGAGAAAATTCATCAAATAATTTCACCACAAATTTCCAAAGCTAATAGCGAAGAACAATTTTAGATCCCCTGAGCGATTATAAGTATTTGTTGGAAATATAAGAGGAGTAACTAAGAAGAGAGGGGTGAATTAGTTACTATAAAAATAAATCACAGATCCCTTAGATGTTGGTACAAAATAAACTCTAAAAATTGAAGTCTATTGATGCTCAATAAACACACTAAAAATGTTCTAACTCAATAAATTCTAAATATGCTTGGGAAACACTTATCATGAAAGTCTTAAGATGTTTATTTTTTAGGGGTAAAATCTAGACTAGTTGCATATCTTCCATTATCAATATTTTGTAAGCTTTCAATTTCTCTTATTTTCCTTGAAGATTTTCTTCCCAGTTTTTTTGGTGTCCCCACATTTGGTTTAACCTTAGGCTATTGCTCTGCCATAGAGTTTTGCTCCATTTTACTTCTTTGGGTCTCAATTCTCTTAGGGATTGAAGGGCTTTTCTTCTCAGTTTTTTTTGTCTAGCTCTATTTCTATTTTAGGTCCTTCTTTTCTAAGATTTTTTGCTCATGTTTTGACTCGTTCCAAAAATGGATTAAGTCATTACATAGAGGTGTTTCAAGAGACTGGGATTCAAATTTATGAATCTCAGAAGTATGGTCTTCCCCATTTTGTTGAATCTCAGTAGCATGGTCTTCCCCATTTTGCATTTCCTCCAACATCAAAGTTGGTCTTCTCCATTTTGCACTTCCTCTAGAATCACATGTTTGCTTCTTGCTTCCAAAATTTCTCCTTCCTCTATTTCCTCCTGTTTAGCAAGAACTTCCTGTTTAATTGCATTCTTTTGGTATATAACAATTCATTTCATCAAATCAAACAAATGGATTCCTTTCCTAGATAAAACAAGACCATCATCCTAGTTTTTAGAATTTAAAGAATTCTTTTTGTCATTCTCAGAACTAGTTCTGAGATTTAGATTATTTCCTTTTTCATTCTGGCCTCTAGTTTTTGGTGTCCAAACTTTCTTTTGAGTCTTATCCTCCTTCTTATCCTCTTTAAGAACCTTAGATTGATTTTTGCTTTTGGTTGGATAGTTTTTAACCCAATGAACCTATTTTTTAGAAGTAAAACAAGTGTTTGGAAGATCCTCATAATTTACTACTTGAGTTCTTTACCCTAGTTTTGAAAAAAAATTCCACCTTTTTAGGGAGGTTGTTCAGGTTAGCACTTTCATAGAACCTAGCACTGTTTAGTTTAGACTTTGAAGCTATAGCTTGATCAATAGCAATAAGTTCCCAAAAGGATCTCAGTATTCCCTTAAAAATGTCTTCATGCCAATATTCTAAAGGGAGGCCTGACAATCTCATCTAGATTGGAGTACTTAAGAAAAAAACATTAGATAAATCCATATTTGGCTCCCATTTCTTAACTATGAGGGTGCTTTTGCCAAACATCCATGGTCCTCCACATATAACCATATTCATGTCCTCCTTATAGTTGAAAACAAAAGATAGGAAACCATTCTCCATAGGGGCTATATCAACTTGACCACATATAACCCATTTCCATTTCAACATTTTTTTCAAGGTTTCTATATCTGGTCTAGCCCCCAAGAATTTTCCAACTAGAGTATATTCCTCCCTATAAGGAGGAAAAAATGTTATGGAGGTATGATGCTAATGGGATTTTCAAAGTCTCTACTATATTTAGATCTAAAGAAAAAGGACGTGGTCCATTATGGTCCAAAGCTTGGATAAAAGGTCTAACTCCCAAAATTAATATATTTTTTGGATCCTGTTGCAAAATAAAATTTTGACCCAAGATAATTTGCAAAAAAGACTAATAAATGTGGTTAACCATTGTTGTCTATGCAAGAAAGACTTGGAGGATAGGGATCACTTGTTTTTAAACTGTAATTATAGCCAAAATGTGTGGAGCTACATCCTCATTTTTTGGAATATTGATTAGGTCCATCATAATAAAATTGAGTACTGTTTCTAGAGCTGAACTTTCCCAAATAAGGATAGTAATGTGGAATACTTATGGAAAATTAGACTTCCTCATTTGTGGTGGGGAATTTGGAAAGAAAAAAATAATAGAATTTTCAGAGAGAAAGAGATGCTTGATTGGGTTTTTGGTCAAAATATCATTAGAGCAATAAAGAAAAATTTTAAATCTTAGAAAAATGTTCTTGATGGTTTCTTGATTGAAAATCCTATGCATAATATAGGTCCTAACAATAAGGTGGAGGATCAAAGATCAAATGTAAAATGGAAGGCTCCTCTGAGGAGTTGAATTAAGAAGAATTTTGATGGGGTTGCTAAGGGTAACCTTGGAAAAGTAGGGTGTGGAGGAATTATAAGGGATCATATATGTAACACTATTGATGTTATAGCTATTCCTATTGGCATCTCAACCAGCCACAGAGCTGAAGCCACATCTACCCTTTACACTATGAGACTAGCTATGGAAAATGGAAATAGGTGCCTTTAGATGGAAGGTGATTCCCTAAAAATTATTAATATTCTCAATGAAAAAACCCAAACTACTTGGACTATAGAGGATAGCATAATGGAAATTAAAGCCCTAATGGCTAATTTTGAAAAATGTCATCTTTTCACATTCTTACCATGAAGGTAACACCATTGCTGATTGGATTACTAGTAGGGTTGTGCAAAGGGGATAATATGTTGAGGTGGTGCAATGACCTTAGAAAAAATATGGATTTAAAATCTCTCATTAAGTATGATGGTATATATGCGATGGAGGGAAAGATCCTCCAATATTAGTAATTTAATGATAATTGAAAGTGGGTCAATAGAGGGGTGTGTTACAATCCTAAGGATGTACTTCAATCCTATTATTATTTGGGCATGGCACAAAGGAAGGTTAATGAATTCCTTGTTAAATTTTGTGAGTATTTTGGTTTGCTTCAATTTTTTTTTTTTTCTGGGATTTTCTACTCTATTCATTCTTAGAGAAACACATTGTTTGAAAATGGGGGGAGAGTCCAGGAAATAAGAGCCCAAAAATTGCAAATACTGGAAGGATAAAACCTCTATTTGGCCAATTCTTGAGAAAGGAAATGTGACTCCTTACCTAGAGCATTTGCATGGTTTCAAACCCCATGTTACTGATGCTTTCTTTAAGAACTAGTTCGAGCATAGGGTTACCTTGCATGGCATCATGGTTCATCTCATAGAGGACTTCATTGCTGAAGTGGCTAGTATCCTAAAGGATGGAATGAAATACAATATGGAAACAAGCATCTCTAATTCCACCTTCAAAATGTTCCCAAAAACTAAGGAAGAACAAAAGATAGAGAAGAATAGGGACTTTTATGAGCTTAACTAGATTAAGGTAATATGGAGGGATGTTTTATCATGTATTTAGGAATATTTTATCTTAGATGGAAGATCCAAAAGAGTCCACAATTTCCTTTTTTTTTTTCTGATCCATTTTCAGTATAAATATAGGATTTATTTTCCTTTCTACTTGAGGTTTTTGTTATTACAAAGCCTCCACACCCATCAGAAGAAAGACACTCATCGTATGCTTCATTAAGGTCTTATTGTCTTAATTGAGAATTATTACAAGACAAAGGTGTTAATCACTTCCCTAGTTTCAGAGAGGAAAAGGGAGTCAGTGAGTGAATCTCAGTCTAAAAAGAGAAAAAGAGATGTAGGATAGAGCATGAAGAAGAAATTAATGATTAAGGATACTCCCCAAAAAAATGTAGAGGAAATTATTGATTCTTCTGATAAAAATGAGGATACAAATGTGGAGACTAAGGAAGACACAAAGATGGGGGATATTAGCTCAAATCTGGAGGGTTATCCTGGAAGTAAAGATGATACCAAGAAGAATGATGAGGAGGAAAGTCTAAATAAAAATGTAAGATCATATAACATTGGTAATAAGGAAATTAACCAGGGTGATGAAACCTAGAGATTTGGAGAGGAAAATGTGGAGGAGGAGTTGGGAAAGGAGAAAGATTTAGGAAAAGAAGAAGCTAAAGGTATGGTGTACCCAAAGGGAAAAGAGATGGATGATTCAAGTATGGGGGTCTCACTCTCCTTCCTTGATACTAAAATGATTAAAGTCGACTCCTCCCTTTATGGAGATTCCTAGATTTACAATGAGATTATGAAATTAAAGAAAAACTTGGATAAAGTGTAGAAGGATCAGGAGAAGGACCAGGCCAAAATTGTGCTACTAGATACCCAGGTGGAAAAAATACCTAAAAAACTAAAGGAATATGAATAAGACCTTTGGCTTTTGATCAAGGAAAGTGGCAACAAAATGAAAAAAATGACTTCTAGTTTGTGTGTAGCTATGACAAGTTTGGGGAAGAAGACTAATGAGAAAATTGTGTCTCTTGGAGGACCAAGTAAAAGGACCAGATTGAGCTCATAGAAGAAGGCTGCTAAGGTTTTTGTTGGTACTGGCTTTACCCCTATTGATACCATTCTTAGTATAGCTGATGTGGGTAAGGAGGATGCAAAGATGATCAAGGAGTTGTAGTAGTGGTCTGCTTTCTTTTTGTTTCCATTTTTAGTTTTTATTTTGAAAAGCTTTGTAAACTTGTAGGTTCTAGGTCCTTGCAACACTTGGTTGTGTTTTCTAGTTACATTCTATGATTTCAAGTCCCTATAAAACCTGATTTTATGTCTATTTTTTGGTCTCAGGAGCTTGTTTTCCTAGTATGCTTTGTTGAATATCTTCTTTTCTGATGTTAAGGGTTTTGGGTCCCTTCAAAACCTATTTTACCTTAATCTAAAAAAATATCTTAAGATGTTATCTATGATTACATATTACTTTAACTTAGTTTCAAGCACTTAAAATAAATAGCATGAACACATTTGACACCAAGATTTAATATGGAAACCTAATTTGGGAAAATCCACCAATTGCAACTAGTTACTATTTTTTATGCTTCTAAAGTGAGCCCTGTTAGGAGCTAACCTTGTTAAAGGTTACAAAACACACTATTAGATGTGACCCTATTAGAGTATTTAATCACCCTATTAGGAGTGACCTTGTTAGAGGTCTTTAGAAAATTCAATAGAACTACCACTTTGTTAGAGGATTTACAAATAATTGTTAAGCAAACTCTATTAAGAGATTTATATCATTGATACAATGGTTAGAGAGTAACAATGACATGAACCAATTTATGATATAACTAAATTGCTGATTATAGATCTCAATTCTAGCTTGTATACTTGATCCTTCTTTGATTGAATGTATTTTTTTGGCTTCACAAGGTTAGACTACTTTCATCCTTCTAATTCGTTTCCTTTCAGCATCATTAGATCTTCAAAAGTCTTCCATGCATTCACATACTTTTTCACACACTTTCTAATCCTTGACTTGACCTATTATCTATATATTTCATATTGTCAAGCAGGAATTCTTCTAGTCGCGATTATTCACCAATTGGCGAATATGTCCCGATCGGGCTATAGAAATTGGCAAAAAAAACACCGTATACTTGTTGACCAGTTTGCCTAGATTTTATAAAATACTCATATAGTGGTTGGAATGTTCACCACTATTATTACGTAATTTTAGTTTGGTAGTCAGGTTCTTCACCCATATTTCTCTTTAATGTTTACTCTTATTCACCATGGAATTAATTGAGTGTCTCTTTCAATGATCATCAATCACCAAATTCCCATTTTCCTATGTGAAATTTTTATTTTTCCTAGGACCCAATTTTCCATGCATCACACACAATGGGGTCCCAAATTCTTGCCCTATTTACCCACTCGATTACTTGAAATTATGTAGGGTTCCCCAAATATTAGTTCTTATCATATGTAATGGTCAGCCCATTCACTAAAATCAAAATGGTTTATTTGTAATTGTCTATTTAAGATATATGAGTTTCATTATTGAAACATGCTGAAAGAAGGAGGCTTCTTCATAGTATTGCAATCAATAAAGAACTGGAACGACTATGACTATGAGTCCATAGTATTTTATTGCAGCCTTTATTTGATGGATATGTAACAGTCAAATTTAAATATGAAGAGGAGTAGGACTAATGAAGGTGGAGATGTCCAAGAGAGGCCAATGAAATGCAAAAATATATCTTCATACTTTGATGGGGGTAGATGCAACAATGTTGTCAAAGTAAGGAACATACATAATCAGAGTAGCCTATACAATCTCAACCTACGTAGGAGTCCATTCAAAAAATTGGGGAGCCTAATAAATCTAGTGACAGAGTTGGAGAACTTGATATCTCTAATGAAGATGACCTTGAAGAAGAATATATAGTAAATAACTAGTACCAGGATGAAGAATCTATATGTAATTAATGTTTATCATTTCAATCATCTGAGCTTTGTTCATTTTGTATTGGTAATAATAATAAGATTTCTTTCAAGTTATTATATATAGTTACACATAAACTAAACTGCAATGGTATTGGTAACTGTTGATAAAAAACTATTAGAAATTGGCTGTACAATTTGGGAAGTGGTGTGTGGTTAGTGGTAGCACACTAGTGAGAGAGTTTTGCTATCATTGACATGACATTTAATTCTTTTTAGGTACATTGTACTCCGCAGACAACTTACCTTGATACATGTCAACATTCCAGTGACTACCTTGACAATTCTTCTTCCTACAAGAAATGTTGGCTGAAATTAAACCTCAGCCATTGATCTTGGATCATCAGATGGTCTAAGTTCTCAAATAATACATTTAACATAATTATAGTGGTAGTGGAAAAGATTATGTTTCCATAATGTATGGTCAAACAACCACGTCTTTAAACCATCACTTGCCACTTGCCACTTGCCACTTGCCAATAATTTATGTAAGTTGGTATGTTAGGTTAGGCTACTTATTTCCCATCTTTTGAAAATAGCCATACCAACTATAACTTTCTAAAAACCATTCGCCATAACAAATAAATTAATTCAATTATTTGGAAAATAGTTTCGCCATTTTTTTTTATAAAAAAGGTATCGGTTATTAAAATATTTGCCAACCAATGTCCATATTTCAAAACATAATTCACCATCAATATTAATAATTTTATTTTATTTTTTAAATTATAATCACCATTATTTTATAAAAATTGTCTAAACTATTAAAAAATTTGCCACCAAATATCCATCCATTGACGCATAATTCACCAACACTATTAATTTTTTTGTCACCCAAATGACATGTGATTTGCCACAATTTGAAAAAAAAAAAAAATTTGGGTGAGGGGGGAGAGGGGGGGGGGGTTCCTTAAAGTTATCCCTATTGTCAAGTGAGCTCAAATACAACTTAGAATAATTAATATTCATCTTCTCAGTCAACTATAACCAATAGATAAATCAATTGAATTTAATATGCCAAAACAAGAAAATCCTATGTTAGTCAACCCTCCTTGATAGACACTAACCCATAAATGATTTTTTTGTGTTAACCAAGTGAACTCTGTCAACATTGCATACACACAAAGTTCCTTTGGTAACTAAGTGAGCTTGGTTGACAGTTGTTGCATCCAAATTTTCCTTTATTAACTAGGTGAGCTCAGTTAACACTCAACTTCCACAGACTTTCCTTTGGCACCCAAGTAAACTTGGTAGATACTATCTTCTAAACTAGGAAAACTCTAGATCACTCGGTAGACATAGAACTATCTTCAATGCCTAAGTGAAATCAATATATAGTGATTAGTAATGATATGACATATTTTTTAATATCAAAGACAATACACTATTAATCAATTGTTCCAATAGTAGTATCTTGCAAAGATTATTTTATTGTTCAAGAATTAACTGAGCGAATGGCATCTTCAAGTCATAAAGCAAAAAAGGGTTTGAAGATGTTGATTTGTGGAGTGGATTGCAAGGATCTAATTCAAATTGGCACCAACTATTCTAGAGGAACTTGAACTAGTTAGAGCATAGTTACAAATCCCTCTGATGGTACTTATTATACATGATATCAGGTCATTTTATCATTATTCAATTCAAGAGCTTAGAGTCCTAGAAATGAACTAGACATTTAATGAACTTTATGTGGATGGTGTTTTGAAACTTTAGTAAATGCATTTGGAGATGAAGGGTTTGATAAACATTATGCATATGCCAAGAGATTTTCAATGAAATGGATTTTTGGTTGGATCACCCTATCTAGATCACAAAGAAAATGATACACATGATTATTGGGTTTCAAATGCTAAACAAGGCAATAACCACAAAATCCCTAGGTTAGGTTGAACTAGCGAAGAGAACTCTTGCTAAATGGGATGGAAAAGTAATGGATCTTAATAGAGTGACAACCATGGAAATCAATTTTGGGATACATGTGATTGCTCACAAAATATATAGCTCGAGCAGATTGAACAACATTTCATGTGAAGCAATTGACCTAGCACTGAAGGTGGTGAAAAATAATTTATCTTTTGATCTTGTTGAGCTACTATTGAGTCAATTGGGAAAAATTGGAGAGTATCCAAGTCTCCAAGAACAACCCATGTAAGTTTGGTTCTCTTTTCACCTATTTATTCTTCTATGTTCAAAATTTTTCCCTTCTAAAGGGACAATGGCATGGAAGAAAGATTCACCTATATTGTATCAAATAGTAGAGATGGGAGAAAAATTTGGAAGTATAATGGATACTTACTTTGAACCATTCAAAGAGAAAATGCAGAGAAAATATAGGATTCCTAAGAAATTAGTAAAAGACTATGAGTAGGATATCTATTTTCTAGTTGACTGTGATAGCATTCACATCCAAGTTGTCAGGCCAAGAGTGGAATGGGTAAAACCTTTGAGTTATGAGGTTAACATTGATGACACAAAATATATTATTGAGGCTCTCCTTAATGACCCTGTGTATCCCAAGGCTATATAATTTGGAACATATGGGGAGGCAAAGGCTAGGATAGAACTTGAAATCAAGCTACCATAGATAGTGAACAAAGGAAGAAAGAGCATAGAGAAAATTATGAAGAACACCAATTCATCAAGCCCTCCTCTCATGCTTACTGGAAGTAATGGAGATGACCTAGTGGAAGATGAAGATGAAGAGGAGAATGAACACAAAGTAGAACCTAAAGAAGAGGAGCCTCACAAGAAGAAAGGGAAAGTCATAATAATAAAGCCTACAAAGTCTTTCCCTCTTGTGTTTACAAGGAGATCCACCAAATCTAAAAGGAAACTAAAGTTGGGTGATAAAGAGGATGAAGCTAAATAAATAATATTCTAGAAGACTTCCCCTACCTTTGAAGAGAGGCTAAAATATTAAACTAAGGAGGAGCTGTGGCATCCTTCAAATCACTTAAGTATGACATGAAGAGTGTAGTGGAGAAGAAACATATTGAAGATGCCCTAGTGGCACAGATAGAAAAATAGAAGTATTCCCTTGATGAACTAGTCAAACAATTTCCTAAAAAATCCTAAAACTAGTTAAACCATTTTGGGAGAATGCACTCAATGTTTCTAAGGAAATTAGAGAATATAACTTGAAGCAAATTATGCATGATTTTTTAGTCAAGGAAATGAGGGAATAATTGAAGAAAAATGAGTAAAAGCATATTCCAACATTCAATGCATTTCTAATCCTATCAAAGGATTATAATCTATAGTGAAGTCCAATACTATTGCACAGAAAAAAATCTATAGACTACATGAGCCTAGTGATAATGTTGTGCAAATTGACAATAAGGATGGTGAAGAAGATGTGGAAAAATATAATGAAGATGAAAAAATAGAAGACACGGAAATAAAAAATGTAGATATTTATGATGTTTATGAGGAAGAAGAACAAGATGTTATAGGAGGAAGTCTTCTAGAAATTTAGACTATTGAGGACATTGATGTAGAGAAGATGGAAACAAAGATTATGACTTCCCTTCCTCATTCTCCAAGTGAAGCCTTAGAGAAATCTAGCTAAGAGAAGATTTATACCAAGTTGGTTGAGGTAAAAAATGGATCACCGAGCACCCAACCAATCTCTAGAGTTATTGTACCGAGTGTTTCAATAAGTGAAGTTTCTAATACTTCATCTACTGAACAACAAACTTAGATCATTCTAGCATCAGGCTTTACTGAGAAACAACAAGATATTCCTACTGTTAGTGTTGCCTGTACTATTCCTACATTTGTTTCTCTTTCTACTATTTCCACTATTATCTCCACCATGGCCAATGCAATGATAGTTGAGACTCAGTCCCAATAGAGTACTAAAGTTTTCAATGAAGGAAAAGAAATTGTTTCATCTATTTTTCACAAGGAAAAGAGTCAAGAGGTTGAAACCTCTAAGGAAGAGATTGATCTAGAGGAGAACATTGTAATACTAGATTGGGATCTTTCCAATCTAACTCTTGAATAGATGGATACCCTTGGTGAGATTTGGAAGAAAAGAGCAAGAAAAAAAAAGCTCAGAGTGGAAAAGAAAAATAAAACCCAAGTATTTAAAGATATCAAGAGCATATTTAGTGATGCTATGAGCATTGAGGTTGATGAGAAACAACCCATTTTGGATAAATTGGTTGAAATTTTCCATAAATATAATCATGAACTGAATGGACAAGAAAAAATTCTTGAGAGTGTAGAGAGAAAATATGAGAACAAAGTTCTGGAGAAGGTAGCATAGAAGATAGCTATTGATCAAGTAGAATTATCTGCTATTCTTACTACACTATAAGCATATGTAAATAATCTTGTTTCTTTGTTTGTCAAGTTGAGTGATACATATATCTTTACTAAGAAGATTAAGGATAAACTATCCAAGCTAGATAAAGATACGAAGGCAAGTGTAAATCAATTTTCACTTAATCCTAGTTGTAGTTGTACATATTTTGTGAAGATCGAGTACTTGATAGATCTTCAAGAAGAATTGTTAAGGGAAGAAGCTAGAATAAGGGAAAAACTTGTAGAAATTCAAGGCATGATTATTCTAAACATGAATATACTAAAAAAGAACATTGCACATGAAAATACATGGATCCTTGACAATAGATTATCTATAGCTAACTATATGATGGAACTTTCAGCATAAGTGTAGATAGCCTTGCATATATCCAAGGTATTGCAAGAGAATTGGGACAAGACTATGAAAATCATGTTGAAGGTACATAGTGATTTTCTACCACATTCTGGTATTAAATTGTAAATATTTTACACCTTTGGCATTTATGTCAAAAAAGGGGGAGAATATTTTTTATAATAGGGGGGAAGACTATCATACTCCAAATATATATATGGGGGAGTAGTAATATAATATGGAAACATATCTATATATTAGTAGAAAATATGTTTACAAAATAAATTTTGAAAAATAAAATAAAAATAGAGTAAGAGGTTACTCAGCAATAGTAGCGGACTTCAGTCAAAATTGAGTTGAAGACCCAAATTGTTGACAAAGGGAGTTTTAACTTGTAATTTGAAGAATTCATATTTTTGGTATGCTAAGTATTTTTGTCACTAATGCCAAAGGGGGAGATTATTGACATAAAGTCAAATTTTCTATAAGTGACATAACACTTACTTAGTTGGTTTCATTGCTACCAAGCCTATCATTCTCCTACCAATTTTAACCAAGTGTTTTAGTTTCTACTAGGCTAAATAGTTAGATTGAAATTCATGCCAAGCTTCATAGTATTTACTAAGCATTTGAGATAGTTTACAGTATTGTCCAAGCATAGTAGAGTCTACCAATCTTTCCAGTACAAGTGATGAAGATCTTAGTGTTAACCAATCTTTTTAGTGTTAGCCTAGTGAATTCAATGTTGACCAAGCTCATAGTGTTAACCAAGATAATTTAGTGTTGACCGAGCATTGTAGTGTTAACTGAGCATTTTAGTATCTATCAAGTTTCTCAATGCTCACCAAGTCATACAATGTTGACCAAGTTCCTACCACTCAAAGTGATTAGTAAGGACTCAGCTTCAACATCAATCAAGTGCTAGTCTATTGACAATTGATAGTATTTTGTGAGTGTCAGAACATCACCTAGTTTTCTTAAGAACCTAAATTACAACAATGGGATGACTTTGTGAATTATGTTGAATTTGGTATTGTAGCTAACTCTAGAATTTAGTTAAGTTGACTAATATATATGCAACATGTTGCATCATATTGAAAATGTGAGTAGAATGAATATGAGTAAATAAAAAAAAGATGAGTGTGAATTGAAGAAGGTTACAAGCAATATAAAGAACAGTAGAGACTTATCTATCACGGTTAGGTGATCATTGCAATTAAAGGAATCTCATTCAAAAAATCAAAGATGCAAATCAAAGATCAATCATTGGTTCATCCTAATAGGTGCATTAGTCAAATCCTCTAACAAGGTGGACATAATAGTCTTATTCCAAATCTCCTAACAGCATGCATGCTTCACTATATGTTTGTAAATCCTTTAACAATGTGGACCTAACAATCCTTATTCCTCCTAATCAGCCAACTTTATACTTCATTCATAAAGCTTGTGTTTTACATCCCCACCCTAGTTTTACTTTCTATTTTTGAAGGTTTTTGGGTTAGCATTTCTTGTGTCAAAGTGTTATGAATGTTTTATTGATTTCCTTCTATCATGCATGCAACTAGATTAGATTATGTGGTGGTATTTTAATTGGTGAATGAAGTTTAAAGTTTTATTGGTTCTTGATTCACCCCTCCCCTCTCAATCATATAGTCTATATTACATTTCCAATAGGATGTGCTAAAGATGGTTAGAAGTTGTTGAATTCACCACATAAGCCTTAGGATGATACTAGTATGGATTTTGTTCTTGGTTTTCCTAGAACTCAAAGAGGTAGTGATTCTATTTTGGTGGTAGTTGATATATTCATACCTTGTAAGAAGACATTTGATGTTGTATATGTAGTTGTAATATTCTTTATGGTTAAAGGAAGTGGTAAAATTGCATGGATTTCCTAAAACTAATATTTCAAATAAAGATGTTAAGTTTACTGGTTATTTATGGAGTATACTTTGGTTGAAGCTGAATACATAGTTGAAGTTTAGTTCTACATTTCATCTATAGACAAATGGAAAAACTAAAGTTGTGAACAAAATTTTGGATAATTTTTTGGGTTTTTTGGTTGGAGATAAACCTACTAATTAGGATTTGATTTTGGCACAAGGCAAGTTCACATAATATAATTCTATGAATAGGAGCAATGAGAAGAAACCTTTTGAGATTTTTACTAGAGTAATTTGTAAGGGATCTACTAAATTGAAAGATCTAAACCTTGAAATAAAGAGAAGTGTTGAAGATGAGGAATTTGTAGATTTTGTGAAGACTTTGCATGAGGAAGTAAAGATGAACTTGGAGGATAGTAATCTGAGATAAAAATAGAGAGGTGATAAGAGGAGGAGACATTAATATTTTGAAGTTGGTGATGAGGTTATGATTCACTTGAAGAAAAAAATATTATTACTTTGTACCTATAGTAAGTGGAAAATGAAAAATTTGGTACTTGTAAGATTTTGAGAAAGTTTGACACTAGAAACACTTTTGAAATTGAATTTCTAGAAGATGTTTATATTTCTTCTACATTCAACATTATAGATATCTTCACGTAATTTGAATAAGATGATGAGTTGGAAAATGACTAGGCTAATCATAAGAAGAAGACATATAGAATTGAGAAGAGTCTGAAAAGAAGAACAAGTAAAAGAATTAGAGGAAAAAACTACATAGAATAACTTGTTTAATAGAAAGAAACCTAGTTGAATATAGCTCATGGATTAAACCAAATAAGTTGTATCTTTATGATTTAGGTCAAAATACTAGTCATGCTTAATGTTGACATCAGTTCTTTATTAACCCTAGGTGTCTAATGCAAGCACATCTTGGATCATTGAGAAATCTTGCATCAAACAAAAATATTTCTTATTTTTTATACCAATCTACTATCTAAAAAGTAGCCATTTCTACTTTTTTTTTCATGTTATGTGCAATTTTCATCATGGTGAGGACCTATTCTTGATCTGTGTCCTAAGTGTGCAAATTATAATATTCTATATATCTCAAATTTTGTGCTATTCTTTGTGGTCCTATTTTCTTGTTGTTTTCATTTTTCATCATGTATTGTTCTATTTGAAATAATTTTCATTGATTAAATCATATCCTACATAGTTAGGAGCCAACTCCTAACACACTTGTGGACCTACCTTTTAGTGTACATAATTTTCTATTGCCATTTGTGCAAATTTTGGTTTACAATTCTGAGTATGGATCTATTTTGTAATTAAGTTCTTGATTAGTTGACTTATGCTTATTTGGCTATAAAATAAGTTTGTTTAGATGTAAGAAAGAAACATGAGATGATGGAGAGAGAATTAATAGTAGAAGATATAAAATATAGAAGATCTAAGCTAAGGCTTTGAGATGTATAATTCTTGTTTTGTGTAAGGCCAAAACTCAGAAGGACTCATAGCCAAACATGTTTTGGTTTCTAAATATGTAAACTTAAATTATTACAGTTAAAATATGCTAAATCTACCCTTGTGTTCTTTTTCATCTCATTAATCTATGCATAGCTTCTATTTGCACCTTTAAGAAGGGAATGTTAATATGTTTAATTTGAGCCCAGTCTCCATTATTCTATTGTTACCCTATGCCACTAAGTAATTGAATGATGGAAAGGGAGGACCCAAGTGGATAGGTCCTACCTTGATCTTTTCACAATTAAATAGGAATACAATAGAGGGTATATTAGGTCCTACCCTAATTCAATGTAGGAGTAATGAAAAGCTATAAGAAGAAATGAGAGAATGTGAATTAAATGATAGTCTAGCATTAAATATCGCTAAATAGATGCTAATTTATTATTAAATTATGTTATTATAATTTAGGATGGTACAAAGAAAAAAAATATTACGGGGATGACACCCAAAACTCTTTACTATAGTAAAAAGGTATGCTCAATTAAGAGCTACAAATGTAATCTTCTAAGTGACTTTCTGTATTAGGTGTTACTGATACATTATTAGATGTATCTTATAGTCCTATTAGGAACTACTATGTTTTGAGATTATATCCCACTTATAGAATGTTTACCTTGTTAGAGGATTTATAATAGTTCAATCAAGAACTTTTAGTCCTATTAAAGATTACTTGGTTAAGGGATTTTATAATAACTTGCATAAAATGTTAAGTATTCTAATAGGAAAGTAATGAACTATGAATTCTCTCTCCTTAAATATTGTTAGATTTCTTATGCTTTATCTCCACCCCCTCTTGTAATCTTTATGTACTTTGATCCTTGATCTTAATTCAATTCAACATCAATTCATTAACACGTCTCACATTAATTACTCTTGACTTCTCTACTTATTTCCTTGTATTCCTTTTTCATGTCTTCCTACCTAACTAGTGAATCCTTTTAATTTCTCTTAAATCCTTCTCCTTATACAAATTACCACAATTTATTTTGATTTTATCAATTTCCTAATGTTCCTTCTATCATTTCTTAGGTGAAATATAATTTTACTTTCTTCATTGAACTCTCCTCAATATCTTCAATTATATATTATCATCAATCTCTATAAAGTATTTCATCATGTAGTACTATCTATTTATATCATTCTCTCTTCTATCTAGGTTTAATGAATCTAAATGTAATGTGATCAGTTTGATTACTCTTTAAAAGCCATTATTTTCTACTTCTAAGAGGTTTGTTTACCTATTTATCATTTCTCCTATTTACAAATTATGATAGTTTATTGATATTAAACTATATTCCCTTTGTACCCATAGGTATTCATGTATCCTTTATGCAGAAAAAATTCTAGTCTTCTAACAACTCTTCTTTTATATATTTTTCTTGGTGGAGCTCTCAAATTCCTCATGAGATCATATGGTAAAAAGATTCCAAGAAAGAAACTTGCTTGATCAATGGATGCAAAAATTGTATGCACCCCAAAATGGTCACCTAGACTATGCCCCCCCATTTATCAATTTATCAATTGCTTGAATCTATACCTTGAAATATTTTATCAAAACAATTTTCTTGATCAAATTGTAATTAATTCAATAATTTCAATATTCCCTAACATTTGATTATTCTATCCTAAGTCTTATTTAATTAAAAGAAAATTTCTCTTGTAATTAAATAAAATAATTTCATTTAATTAAAAAAAATCCCTCTTTTAATTAAATAAATAAAATTCTAACTTAAATATCTCTTTGTGATGAAAAAAAGAAATAAAACAAGTAAAAATAACTAAAAATCCTTTTTCTCTACACTTAAATGCACATATTTCAAAGTGGGATTCTTTTTTCCTCTTTCCACTTTCTTGTCAAACATTCCTCTTTTCCTAGTGGTAGAATTTTGTCTCACATAGATCAAACCCTATTACCCATATTGGTTGTGAGAAGCCTCCCATCTCCACACTTGACTATATAAGGAGCCATCTCCTTCTCATTTCATAAGAATAATAAAGTTAGTGGATATAATATTGTTATGTTGTAGGTTTGGAAAGTGATTTTGGAGGAGGAGTTTGAGCAGTAAGGTTTGAGCCTTAAGGTTTGGACATTGGAGCTTCATTTCAGCTTTCCTCTTCTTTTATTCTTCTCTCATGCATCCATGGCTTCCATCATCATATTTCATCCTTGCATTTTTGTATTAGCTTAGAGTTATTTTTTTTTCATAGATTGATCTTGCACTTTTATTTCCTTTCATAGATTAGATTTCCTTTTCTTGCATTGATTTTTATATTTATCATTTAGATTAGCATACATCTTCATTTGCATGCATATTTGATGATCATGGAGACTAACACTATTACTTTTCCTCTTTGGATCTCTCAATTTCTGGTTTACTTGGATGGGCACAAGCTAGGTCAAATTGATGGTCTCCATTACAAACCCTTGTACTCCATCAATAGAGAGCTATGAGTCACCACATCTCATTCTTGAGCAATCTTAGATATAATGATCCATAGAAGATTGTCAAAATCTTAGCAACGAAAATTAATTTTTTTTTTTATCGTAAAAAGAGGAAGTGATGCTTGAAAAATAGGTACATTTATCCATTTCATAAAGACATGATTAAGACTCTGTAAAATAGTGACTTTTTGCTAGATCGTAGACACCAACTTTAGGTGATCTAAAGATGCAATTTTTTCTATTTTGGAAGCAATGACAAAGAATCCCATGAAGAAGAAAAAAATGTAGTTTCCTTGACAAAATAAAAGGAGTCCAATAAAAAAAGTGACTTGCTTTGAAATCCTTAATATTAAAAGCATTAAAACAAGATAATTTTTGAGTTTACAACCTAAGGAATGTAATCCACTTGCCACTTGTGTAGAATATCATAAACTTTTACCATAAATTAAATGAAAATTAAGTTGGTCAAATATTAAAATTACAAAATTTATTACACGAGAAAAGGTTTTTAGAGATAATAGGAATTCTATGGATGAGATTAGTATCTTGGAAGTGGATTCTATAACTCTTGAACTAGTAAGTTAAAATCTATACCCTAGCTAGAATTTCCTTTCTTAAGTTTACAATGCTAGTCAAGAAGGAGATTAGTTCTAATGGGAGTAATCAAAATGAAAAAGAGGAGAATATAGAGAAGATGTCTTAGAAAATAATCATGAACTTATTCCCGGATTCCTCCACAAGTAGAATAAAGAACATATTTATTAATAAGTGGATGCAATGTAGAGATGCCACTATCCCTACCTTTTGTAGATCTATTTTTTAATTTTTCTATGCAAAAAATGAAGAAAAAGAATTGAGAAATAACCCTTGCAGACCAAATTTGGAAAAATTAATTGTCCTAAATATATTTGTAGATCTAGACTCAGTGAATATATTACTAGACCATGATGAGACTAAGACAAAAATAATAAGGAAAGCTAATGTAATTTCTGTAGTAGTGATAACTAGGCCCTCCATTGAAAAACATTTTTACTTGAGCACATAACCCCTAACCAAAATTGATAGAGCATAAATCATAGTTCACTATGATAGATTAGTAAAGGTTTCTAGGTATACAAAGATCTCTTATTTCATCAATAGAGGGAAAAATAATAGGTTAATATTAGTTGATCATGTGGGTCTATTGGAAACTACAATTGGAACAATTATTATGTTGTCATTGATGTCAAACCTTATTGGTAAGCCATTTTCTATTTGAGTAGAGTGCCATATCAAGATGATTGATTGTAATGAAATAACCTGCATAATAGAACTAGTAATAAGAAATATTATATAAATACTTGATAATAGCTAAGAGTAATAGGCCACTTCAAGGGGGAAACCTCCAAAAATCTCCAATGAGAACACACTTCACAATACAATCATGAAATAAGGCTCACAACCTCCTATATATACCTTATTATGCTTAGGCTGAATAAACACAACCCTTGATAACACCTAGGCTAACCTACCTGCCTAAATTATAATATATTAATGATAACATGACTTAATTAAGGATTAAGATAGCCACAAGTTGACTATTCATAACCCTATATACAATAAAATTAAGGGCATAGCATGCCCCCTCTCTTGGAAGAAGCATTTTCCTTAATGCTAACCAATTGTGGATTCTTTTGAATGAACTCCTCATCTTCCCATGTGGCCTCTTCAACTAGTAAATTATTCCATTGGATGAGATGCTAAGTTAGAGTTTCATTCCTTAGCTTCTTCATGCATATTTGAAGAATGCACTCTTGTTCCAAAATTATTCTTCCTTCTTCATCAAGTTCTGGTAGTACTATTTGAGTAGGAATATTCTTCCCAATTACCTTCTTCAAACAAGACAAATGAAAATATGGATGTATCTTTATTGTTTCTGGAAACTCAAGCTTGTAGGAAACACTACCAATCTTTTGTGTGATTTGGTATGGTCCATAATATCTTGGAGACAACTTATTATTCTTTTTTTGTTGCTTCATTGAGATTTGTTTAAAAGGTTGCAATCTCAAGAAGACCAGTGCCCAACCTCAAAATTTCTCACTATGATTTTGATCCACCTTTTGTTTCATTTGATTGTGTGCCATAGCTAAATTATCCTTGAGTCCTAAAAGTACCTATTATTTATGAAGCAAGTGATCCTCTATTGCTTGAACTATTGGTGACACATTTAATGATGATGTGATGGAAGGAGGATGATATCCGTAAAGTGTGAAAAATGGAGACATTTTTTATGAGCTATGAAAAGAAGTATTGTACCACCATTTTGCAAGAGGTTGCCAATCTACCCATTGAGATTGTTTTTCTAAAGTGAAACAATGTAGATATTATTCCAAACATTTATTAACAACCTTTATTTTCCCATTTTCTTGTGGATGGTATGAAAAACTTTGAGCCCATTGAGTACCCAAACATGAGAATAAATCTTACCAAAAGTGACTAGTAAAGGTAGGATCATGATCACTAACAATAAACTTGGGTGTACCATGTAACTTTCAGATATTCTCCACCTTTACCCCTTCATGTGAAACTATTTGTCCCAAATACTCCACCTCCTTAAGACCAAATCACACTTGGATGGCTTAGCATAGAGTTGATGATCTTTGTGTAATTTTATTGCTTGATCTACATGCTACAAATTTTCTTCCCAAGTCTTGCTATAAATTAATATATTATTAAAAAACACTAACACAATCTTTCTCGAAAAATTCTTAAAAATGGAATTCATCAAATTTTGGAATGTACCTAGTGCATTGATAAGATCGAATGACATCACCAAAGATTCATAATGACCTTCATGAGTTCAAAATGTTGTCTGACAAATATCTTCCTCCTTAATTTAATTTGGTGATAACTTGATCTAAGATCTAACTTGGTAAAATACATAGCTCCATTCAATTAATCTAGAAGATCATCAATGACTAGAATAGGAAACTTATCTTTAATGGTGTACTTGTTGAGAACTCTATAATCATAAGACATGTGCCAAGTTTCATCCTTCTTATATGCCATCACAATAGGTGAGGAGTAAGAACTTTGGCTATGCTTGATTATTCTTGCCTCTAGCATTTCCTCAACATTTTTTTTCTATCTCACTTCTTTCTATGTGTGGGTACCTATAAGGCCTAATGTTTGGTGGCTGACTCCTTAGAACTAGTTTTATGACATGGTCATGATCCCTCTTAGGAGGAAGTCCTTTAGGCATATCTCCAAGAATCATTCAGTGACTTAGATTGAGAGACTTGCAATGAACATAGTTGGGCCACAAATCCATCTGAACCTTTCTCAAGAAGTTTTTCCATTTGATGAGAGCTTACCATTTGTGGAGAGTTTTCCTTCAATCCTCTTAGCTCCACTACCTTTCCTTGTGATTTAAATTGCATGAATAGTTCTTGGAATTTCATCTCAATTGTTCCCAATGTAGTAAGGCATTATACTCCCAAAACAATATTTTCTGCACCTATGTATATCACATACATTGGGGTATCAAGTTGGGAATCTCCCATGGATAATTTGATGGTATGACACTTCCTTGAACAACTAATTGTGCCCCCATCTACAATAAAAACCTAAAACTCTAGGGCTTGATATATAAAACAATTTAGAAGAGTTTCCAACTTTTTGTTGATGAAATTATGAGTACTACTTGAGTTGATCAACACTATTACTTTCTACTTCTTTAAGAAATCCAACTACCTTGAGAGTTTTTGGTGCATTGAAACCTGAAAGTGCATGGCAATAAATAGTTGGTTGAGAATTGTGTGATTCCCTCCTGATCCTCCTCTAATATGGGCTCATCCTCTTCTTCATCACTTGGACCTTCAATATAGAACAATTTATTTTTACTACATTTATGTCTCGACTATATTTTCTATCATAATTGAAATAGAACCCTTTTTCTTTTTTCTCCTCAATTTGTTGTGGAGTCAACCTAGTAGGTTGAGGAAGATAAGATGTTAAATATCCTTTGTCTCTTGTCACATTAGTCCCTTGCTTTCTAGGAATCAATAATTTCTCCTCTACATTGCGTGCCAATATAAAAGACTCATTTACTAAACTGGGACAAAACATGTGTAACTCATGTTGAATGTGATCCTTGAGACCAACCAAGAATGAATCATAAAAGTTCTCCTTTTTAATCCACTCTTAATGAAAGATTTTGGAATTGTTGATTAATCTCCTTAATTGATCCTATTTATTGAAGCTTATCAAGTTGGCTAAAGAATTTTTCTGACACACTATTGCTATATCATTCTTGGAGTTCTTTTGTAAAAATTGACCATGATACAGTGAGACCCTTTTTCTTCCTATGAGTACAAAGCCAATGATACCAAATGAATTGATCTAGTTCTAGATATAAGGAATCCATCGTAACCTTTTGTCAATATGGGATTTGATGTATTTCAAAAAACTTCTCCATTTGATTTATCCATGTTAGAGGATCCATGCCATAAAATTTGTGCATATCCACCTTTGGAAAAAAATTCTAGATCCCTTAGGATTAATAAAATTTGTGTCATTATTCGTTGACTTGGAGTTTTCACCTTGATTACTTGAGAGATCCCTCCTTTTTTCATGCATATATGTGCTTAACATGCTTTTTATATCTAATATATCTCCTTGTAGGTCATAGATATCCTTCTTAACTTCTTCCTTAAATTTACTAAGTTCCTCATTGAGATTAATATTCTTTGTCGCTTCCCAATCTTGATCAGAGGATTTCCCCAGTGTGGTAGAATTCTTTTTGCCTCTTGTTGGAGGCCCTGTCATGATGGAAACCAATGTTTTTGAAATAAATAACACAAATGAAATGAAAATTCTCTGATTTATTTATTTTTTACTATAACTTACTTGGGCCAAGAAATCCTTACTCAGAAAAAATCCCCAAAAAAATTAGCAAATTTACTACCTTGAGAGAGTATTTTCCTAATTTTACAATATCTTGCTTATTTTTGTTTTTCAATTTCTCCAAGATTTGAATTTAGGCTCCTCTACTATATGTTGAAAAACCTAATACAAGTTATACTCCAATTCAATAGGATGTGAGAGATATGAAGATCTAAAAAGTTGTGTAGAAATAGTAATTCTACAATAATTTCCTCAAATTTTCTCCAATTAATCTAAATATTGGACTATAGATTCTTTAATATATTCTTCAAAAACCCTTTAAAAATCTTTGTAAAAATTTCCAAAATATGAAATTTATGCTCCTCCCAAAACCACCCCAATGTTGAGAAAAAATCTTTCCTCTATGGTGCCAAGATCATGCTCTAATACCACTTGTAATGAAATAACTTGCACAATAGAAGAATTAATATGAAATATTATATAAATACTTCATAATATATGAGAGTAATAGGAAACTTCAAGGGGGAAACCTACAAATATCTCCAATGAGAATACACTTCACAATATGATCATGAAATAAGACTCACAACCTCCTATATATACCTAATTATGCTTAGGTTTAATAAACAAAACCCTTCATAACACCTAGGCCGACCTACCTACCTAAATTATAATATAATAATGATAACATGACTTAATTAAGGATTAAGATAGCCACAAGTTGACTATTCATAACCCTATATACAATAATATGAAGGGCATAGAATTGATGAAGAGGATTTAAGAAGCAAAGACAACAAAATAACCTAGAAAAATGGTGGAGTTATGAGAAACTACAATAGGCACTTGATTAGTTAGACCCTAATAATAAAATGTGATTTTTTAATCATAACCCAAGTGAAGAAGACAATTGTATTTAAGCCTAGAAGAAGTGATCAAAGAAAGACCAAATGTATAGGCTTGACCAAGAAAGAGAAGAATATTAAGGAACTATAAGTGTATGGTGAGTGATGCTAGTCTTCACTGAGATAAAGTATAAACCAAGTGAAATACTATAACAAATAAGCATCAATATCAAATGAGTATTAGTAACTATGTTGGACAAGAATAATTAGTATCAACCGAGTAATTTAGTGATGACTAAGTGTCTAAAACTAGTGTTATTATCAGGAAATATTATTTTCCACCCAACAAAATTAAATTATTGGGATATGGAGAATTTTTTGAAGATAAGGATGGATGATCTAGAGGATTTAATTCAAGGGAAACCATGTTTTAGCATTTCTATGCATGAATTCAAAGAGAAGTGTCTAGAAGAGAGATGAGGAAACAAAATGATGGAAGGATTTCAAAAATATGACCAAACCCTAATATCTACAATGAGGTACCCATTTAAGGAGGCAAAAGGGCTAACCTTATAGAGGTTGGAGCAATTATTGATGCTATTGAGTAGAAAACCCGAGTAGGAGGTTGAGAAGAGTTATGAAGAGATGATGTGTGATCACTTGAAGGATTTTCAACAAGACCAGAGATAAAAATGATAATAAAGGTCAATCTGTGGATCGACATATGAGATACATTATGATTTGTATTTGCAAATAGAGTTGCATTTATCAAATCAAATTAATATTATTCTAATCATTGTATTAGTAATTGAAATCCTTTAATCAAAGTTGACCTAATAGCCATTTGTAAATCATTCAATCAAGGTGACATTCTAATGAAATGTCACAAAGCCATCTAAAAAGGTCACTCCTAATAGAATGATTTAATCCTTTAACAAGGTCACATTTAACTATTTTGTGTAACCTTTAATAGGGTTGGCTCCTCATAGAGTTCACTTTAGAAGAGTCAAAAATTGGTAGCATGTTATTGATGTTTTTTTCCAAATTGGATTTCAATGTTAAATCATGGTGTCATACTTGTGTGGATGTTACTTGAGGTGTTTTAGTATTACAATTTTACATTTTCCAAATTTTTTTACTACTAGGGTAGTGGACTGCAAGTTTTATGTTTTTGATTATTTGCTATAGAGATCAAGTTGCTAATTGTTTAGATCTAAAGTATTTGAAGTGAGTAAAAGTTGAATTGGTACATATATGCCTAAGGATAACTAATTCACCCCCCTTTCAATTATTCTAAAAAATTCTAAAAATTGGTATTAGAGCATTAGTTCTTGTAGAGAAAAATTTGAAGGTGCTTCAAGCTAAAGGTCAAGATGAACAAAAATGAGGTACCAAGAATGAACAAGGAGAACTTACCTGCATGGAAGATTCTGATGAAGTTGCATCTGGTAGGAATTGGAGAAGGTTTAGTACACTATGTGGAAAATGCATATGTAGAGATATCAAGACCTCTCATAGTTCAATATATGAAAGAGAATCAATAACATAATCAGACAATGTTGGATATTGCATCAACTCTAAGCTATACCAAGTTTGATGACATAAAGAAGTGCACTACTACTAGGAAAATGTGGGATGTACTCTACAAACTATCTATAGAGGAAATACAAATGTTTTTAGAGAAAAATTAGAAATCTTAAGAGGAAAATTTGATGAAATGTAAATCATAGAAGGTGAAACAATTTCTCAATAGTATGGATGTGTCAAAGAGGTTATGAATGCTATAAGAGGATCTAATGGAAAGATTGATGATGAAACTATGATGAACAAGGTACTAATAACCTTACTTCATATTTATGCTATTAGAATTTCAACAATATATGAATTGAGATATACCATTGGTAACAATCTAACTTTGGAAGGATTAGTTGGTGGACTTACTACTTTTTAATTGTCAAATTTTGATAATTTTACTCCTACCACCATTGAATTGTATTTCAAATCTCAATTGATTCTTAATAAGAAAAGAAAAGAAAAATATGTGAGTAGTAATAGTGATATCTCTGATGATGATCTTGACAAGATTGAAGCATTAATTAATAGAATAATTCCAAGAGGCAAACAAAAATTCAAAGATAAATTTCCTATAATATGATTTTTATGTAACAAAGTTGGTCATATTTCTACAAGGCATCTTGAGAGAGAAGACAAAGATGGAATGAAATAAATCAAGTATAAAGGAAGACGAGATGACATGGACTAACAAAAACAAGCACTACAACTTGGAAAAGGTAAGAAGCCCTTTTATATTACTAAAGAATAAATTTACAATGAGTTTGATAGTAATGTTGAAGTTGTCTATGTTGCTATGGAAAAACATTATGATGAAGATGAGAACACTACATCAGCTTCATATGTGAGTAAAGGTGATAGATGGATAATCGATAAATGCTACTCATATCACATGATTGGTGATAAAAGTAAGTTTGGAACCATGGAACAATATAAAGGTAGCCATGTTATTCTACAAAATTTTGTCAACACCTAAATATTGTTAATTACTTTATAACATGCATATGAAAGTAAACTAATAATGTTGATAGTAAAGATAACCATTCAAAAAGAGGACTCATAAAACCACTTATTTAACTAGGAAACCTTGGCCAAGGAAAATCTCAAGTGGGGATGGTACTCACAAAATGATCCACTAAACAAAAATATCTTGCTAAGGATGTTGACCTTGTTAGATTCTATTAAGTACAAATAAAGTCTCAGTCCTTGTTAAAGGAATAGGCCCTTTTAAAAGACTCAACCTTATTAGGATTTGGTATTGAAATTAAATTTAGTATGAAAGATGATCCTACTACCCAAACATGCAATTATATAATAGAGTTCCTTTATACAAAAAGAGATAGAAACAAAACCCTCTTACTACTAATATCTTCAATATCTAATCTTACTTTTCTAATCTTTGCATAGCTATGATCATACATAAGAATTCACATCATATATTTCAAATATTACTTTTCTTTTCATATCTATCTTTTTACTTTACATTGCATAATATGATCTTTCCTTTATACTATTACATTTTACAAAACTTTCCTAGTCTGCCTTTAAGCTTTCACATGGTTGGAAAAACACAAAACTAACTCATGCTAACTTAGAGTTAACATCTACGATGTCATATTTAATTGGTTAAATAATTATTTCATAAAAATAATAATTCTATAACCTATAATTCACATTTATTTTTCATTCTCTATTGTTTCCTATACACTACATGTCTAGTAAATCGATCATAATTATTGTTGTACTATCACACACACTTAGCCATGTAATCATGACACTTTGTACTACAAGTCCTTAAACTCATAGTTGCCAAATATTACTCTATCATCCCTACATCAAAAACTATTCTTGTCCTATTGGATATCTATTTGACACTTAGGCAATTTTCTATGTATAATAGCCTTGACTTCCTCTACATGATCTACTATGTTCATATTGAAATCATGTTACCATAAGTGAAAACATTAGATGATTACCTTAGTTAAATTTCCAACAATATCCCCCTCTTTCATTGATGGCAACATGAGGAAAATTTTTTAATTTCAAAAAGAAACTTGTCACTTCAAAACATTTCAATTTTTTTTGACAAAATTGGCCTTGAAAAAAATAACAAAACTTCAAAACTTGTGGATCATCACATCAACTAGTGGATCATCACATCAACCCATGGATCATCACATCAACCATCTTTCCCTATAACTCTTAAATATAATACATTACTCACCTTTTGATATACATGCATTTATTCTTTGTCTATACAAATATCCATACCTATTCTCCCTCTTTGACATCAATTGCAAAGATGTCAAAATTTATTTACAAGTCAAAATTTAGTTCAATGGCTCTGCATCAAGTTGATATTTGTGTCATACAATCATCAAAACTTGTCTATATAATCTTGAATTTTTTCTTCCATGAATCTCTAAACACCTTCAGATATGCTGAGAAGGATGCAAAGTCCATAAGATGCAATCTTGAGGTGTGATTGTAGAGATTTTATGGATTGCAAATCCATGGTCTTAGACTTGTGATGTGGTTTTTGATTGTTCATGTGAGGTGGCACTTTGCAATCTAACTCACAAATAATTTGAGTTGTCACAAGGAGTTTGGGAAAGATTTTTTGCAGAGGTTTTATGAAGATATTGGGAGATGGATCCAAGAGGATTGGACCTTGAGATGATTGAAAATATTCATGATGTGCTAGAAATGAGGTTTTTTGAGATCTCTTCTTAGCTTGAAGCTAGTTTGGTTGATTAGGTTAAGAAGGTGGTTGCTTAGTTTGAAACTAGTTTGACTGATCAAGATAAGGATAGGATGAAGAAGGCATTTTATAGATGTTTGTGGAGCTATAGTCTATCGATCTAGAAGAGAGTTTTCTAGTCAATTAGGAGACTAGATCATCAGAGAAGATGGCATAGCAAGGTCAAGGTGGAAGAGGTTGGTTTTGTTGATTAGAAGTCTGATACAAAACTTGTAGAGTAGTTGGGGGTTTTTGTTGAACATATTCCTAACCTTGTTGATGCTAGGATAGACATTGGTTTTCATGGTTAGTTAGTTGGATCTAATAGGAAAATTACAGAGCACTTGGTCATGGATGATCGAGTTGTTGTTGGTGATGAGTTGTACGTTTTAGAGCACCTTGTTGTAAGCAATGAGATTGTTGGGGTTGTGGTTTTTGCACATGTTGATGGAGATCTACATGTTTCCACTGTTGTGAAGTTTGTTGTTTTTGGTTTGGATTCACTAGTTGTTGATATGGATAAGGATTTGATGGTGAAACATTATGTTCAATTTATTCTTGGGTGTAAGCATGTTGATTGGGTTGCTGATATGTATTTGATTCTAATTTTTCAGTCGATGAAGCATAGATGGTGGATTTTAAAATTTTTTCTATTGACTTTGATGAAGTGGAAGCCTTTGGCAAAGATGAAGTTCAATGCAGATCTTTCTTTGGGAATCAAAGTATGGGACATATTTTTCTATTTACCTAGAGAGTCTGATGCAAGAGCATTGAGATTGGATTTTTGTGTTGTGATGCTTTAAATAGTTAGGGATTTATTGGAGAAACATTTGGGAAGCTTTCCTCATGATTTCAAAGAGATTGGATGGATTGAGTTGAAGTTTGAGCTATTTTTACACTTATTGGAACTATGTTTTATAGGTTATGGGTACCTATTGCAAGCCATGTAACTAATTTTTCACAATGAATGATAGAATTAATTTTTTAGAGATTGAAGAGAACCTAAATTAGTATATATTATTAAGGAAGTAAGTTCTAGTTCTTTATAAGTTGGAAGATATGGAAATTATCCTAGAGTATCAATTTCTAGTAGTTTGCACAATAGTTTTCTTTGCTTGAAATTTGGGATGGATGTCAAAATATCCTTGATGATTCAACCTTTTTTCATTTCAAGGGTTGTAAAGGACCTAAATTTATACCTTTTATTTTAAGTGTGAGTTATAATTCAATCAAAGCTATGAGACATCATTATTTTTCTTGGGTATCAATTCTGGATAGTTAATTTCTATTGGAGTCTGACTTCTGGCTTTTCAAGTATTTAATGTTAGTTTTTGGCATTCTGATCCAACTTGTCACTTACATTGGTATAAGTAGGGGTTGTGGTTAAGTCTTTTTTGGATTAAGAATCCATCTTGGAGAAGAGGAGGTAGCTAAAGAGCGAGTTTTCTTGAGTCTATGAACAAAGTGCCAAATGTGAGGTAGTTTATAGTAGGATTGTGATGGAGTTGTCAGTGTGTGGATAAAGTGTCAAATTTGAGGTAGTTTTCACTTGGATCTTGGGTAATTTGGAGGGGATCTAGGGCTATGGTTGGAAAAGAAGAAGATTTCTTGGTGGGCTTGTGAGCACAAGTTTAGATTTCCTTAGTGGTTTCTTCTAGATTGATGTTATGTTATAGATCTAGGCTAGCTAAGATTAGTTTTGTAAGTTGGATCTTGAGGGATCTTGTAGAACTAATTTTTTAATTATTGCTTGTATTTGGCCCTAACCTAAAAGGCCATACAGCTAGGAATATTGCATGTATTAGTTATATTTAATAAATAAATTATTGTAATTTGGTATCATATCTTGCATTATTATTTTGTTTCCATCGTGTGGTTATATAGATAGGGGCTAGGACATTTCCTTTGGGGATACTCTTGCCTTCCACTACATTAGGGGAGCTATTTCAGCTAGTAGCTTTTAGTTTCTTTTGATACTTTAAGTATTTTTCTTTTCATTTCTATGTAATGTATGAGTTTCGAGGCCCTATTAAAACTTGTTTTCCTTAATCAAAAACATCATCTTGACTAATAAAAGGTTCAAATATATTCAAAGAATATTATTCAAGATTTGTATAATAGACTTGTAAATAGAAGAAGCAAAGTAGTAGAAGAAGATAAAAAATTAGAAAGTCGTATGAGGTGAATAATGATGATGAATTGGAGAGGATGAAGAAGGGTATTGAGTCCCTACTTAGGAAGAAGAGGAGATCTATTCTAATAATGGGTGAAATTTATGAGGAGATCATAGAAGAAACTATTGGAGAAATCAAAAGATTTGTGATTCTAGAATAAGAGAACAAAAACATAGGGGGATCAATCCCTACACTAATAGAACAAATTGAGGCTATGGAGGAAGAAGAGACCCAAATAGTAGCTTTGTCAGTTGTAGAAGTTAGCAAGGACATTGTGATCCTAAACTTTTCATCATAGGTATTTATTAGTACTAACACCATGCAAATAGATAGCATAAGAATCATAATAAATAGTGACAAAGAAGATCCTTTCAAGAATTATGGAATGAAAATTATTGACAATTTGGTCAATTATACCATGTCTGAAGATGATGAAGAGGAAAAAAGAAAATGGAGGAAGTGGAAAAGAAAACAGAAGAGGAAGAAGAATTTAGAAGAAGAGAAAAAGAGGAAAGAAGAAGAGGAAGAGAAGAGGAAGAAGAATTTAGAAGAAGATAAAAGGAGAAAACAAGAAGAGGAAGAAAAGAGGAAGAAGAAGTTAGAAGAAAGAGAAAAAGAGGAAAGAAGAGGAAGAAGAGAAGAAGATAGAAGAGGAAAAAAGGAGAAAAGAGGAAGAGGAAGAAAAGAGAAAGAAGTTAAAAGAAGAGAAAAAGAGAAAGGAAGAAGAGGAAGAGAAAAAAGAAGGTGGAAAAATAGGAGGAAGAAGAAATAAAGAAGAAAGAGGAAGAGGACAAGAGGAAATGTGAAGAAGATGAGAAAAAGACAAGTGTACCTAGTTCTTCTAGGACACTCATTACATAGTAGCACTGATAGGGATAGATGATGCTGATCAAACTAAACTAATCTCATCCCTCAACAACGTCATAGAGAAAATTGGGAAGGTTAAAAGTATACAAAGTACCTTGATGTAAGAAAAAGAAAGACTTATGGAAATATGGTCAGATAGATGTTTTGAGAAATGTCATTTATGACAACATGTATTCAACATTTCATTTATGCTTTTAGAGTTAGAAAATTGTCTAGGTGTTAGATAGTTTGTAGTAACATTGAGATTTAGCTTATGTGTAGTTGAGGAAATCTCTATGACATTGTCATGATGACATTTGCCAATGCATAGATGTGTATAGACAATACAACACAAGTTATGATTGAAATACTAGTACATGTATTTGACAGAGTAGAACAAAGCATAGAAGATAACTAAGTTGTATGACTTAAGAATTATTTTGATAACAAAATAATTGCTATGTCATGTTGAGCTGAATTTTTTGATGTTAATCTATAATTTATTTTATATTATGTCAATTGTGTGAAGACATGAAGGCCAAATGAGCAGATATTTACTAATTTTCAAAGTATAAGTAGAGATCTTATCTTGCATAGATAAGTGTGTGATCTAAGTGATATTTGTTGTAGATGTGAATTTGATGAGATGATATAAAAACTATGTGATGCAAGATCTAATGTATGGTTAGAGAAAGTACAAGTTACAACAATAAGAAAGTATTGTATGTATAGCTACTCTTGTAAAGAATTGAATTGTATAATTGCATGTTATCATAGAGCACTTTTCTTGCATTTATTGTATTTGATCTACCAACTCCTACAAGGTTGAGGCTTCTAACAAGGACTCAAGACACTATATGTACTTCATAGACTCCTAATAGGGTCAATATCCTTAAGATGATTCTTTTATTTAGTGAATCATCTTGTCAGTATCATCCCCACTGAGGTTTTCCATTGGCCAAGGTTTCCCTAGTTAACAAATAATGGTGTTATGAGTTCTCTATGTGCATGGCTATAGTTACTATTCAACATTATTGGTTTACTTTCATATGCAAGTTATAAATTAATTAATAATTTTCAATTGTGGGAAAAAGTTTGTAGAATACTAATTCAACCCCACCTTAGTATTATCTATTTCTAACAATTGGTAGCAGAGCCTAGTTACTCTGAAGAAGTGTTAGCCATATTTTCCCTCTAGCTAGAATTTGAGTTTTCCTGTCAAACATGTCCAACGGTCATACTTTAAAAAAAATAAGGATTAAATGTTATATAAAGATCTATGTAAAACTGTGGTCATGTCTTTTTTAATCCTAAGTATTGTGACCTTATTTTCATGTGATGCCTTTGAAACATTTTAAGTTGTAATCATGTGACCACCCTCTAGTTTGCATGGTTGTAGTAGGTTAAGTGTTAACTAGAGTTCAAGTGGTGATGGAATGATGACATTGTGTTTGAAACATCATAGAGTTAGTTGGCTCAACCAAGGGTAGGGTCTTGATAGGGTGATGACATTATCTTTTCCTGGTCACAAGATTAATTGGACATACTATGGTTTAAGCTATGAAAGTGTGATAAGGGAAGAACCTTTAGTGGTTTAGAAATGCATTTCACACCGTTAGATTTTTAAGATCTATGACCAGAACATTATAATAACACGTTAAGAAGGAACTATGGTTAGAGTTGTGATCAAACAATTTCCTTTGTTTCTCTTGGCATGAGGTTAAGAGGTTGAATTTATGTCAAGAAGGCAAGGACGTGAATTCAGTTAGGGATCATAGTTTTTGTAGGGTCACAATGGTTAATGAGAAATTTCAAGGGAAAACTTTGTAATGGTATTAATAATTATTTTCTTAGTCACAGGTATTTGATGTTAGTTGAAAGGAAAGATGGAAAAGCTGTAATCACTATTGGTCAAACATGAAACATAAATTTGAATTCTAGTAGGTTGTCAGAATGATAAAAAATAGTTGGTCCACATGGCAAGGCCTAAAATTTGAATCTAGTTGACTAATGACTTAGCTGATTTGATGAACTAATGACAAAGAAAGAAACTCTTTGATGACAGATCCAATCTTTTCAATCTCCTACAACCAATTTCATCATTCCCCATTTCTGATAAATAAAGAGAGACACTCGATCACTACCTCTAGGTCCATTTAATTGATTAGAACATTAATGGCCATCATTTCTATCTTCTGAAAGGCTCTATTTGATGAATAAGTGATTTTTCTATGTCTAGATGTGTGTCATGATTATATATTTCCCATATTTGTAGTGGTTTCTATCTACCATCTTGAATATGGTTGTTGAGTTTTGTCTTAGGGAAGGAGCTATCTAAGTTATAATTCAGCTATAAAAGCACATTTTGCAATCATTTGAAGGTCAATTCTCCTCTATTCTCCTTAGCATGTTTTGACATGCTCATTATAAATTCCCTTTGCCTCTAAACTACTCATGATATTTTGCCTTATCTTTTTTAGCCATTGATGTACTGTGCAATATTTATTTCCATCTCTTCAATATTTTGTGGCTATCTAAAATTTGCATGATTGTATCTTGTTTTGACCTATGAATGATATATAACTGAACTCTCTTCTTTCGTGTGTTATTCATTTTGATTATCCAATTTGAATGTAATTGTTGGATTTAAAAAATTTGAATCTTTATATCTTTTGGTGTCATGATAGTTAACTGTGCATGTATGGGCAGAGATAGGATTAAAAACTCTATTTTGGTGTATCACCCCCATATAATAACTTAGGTAGTTTCTTTCATGTATTCATTCCCCCTTTTCCTCTCTAAATGTAGTCTAGGTGCATCCTAACAACAAAGAAAGTCATCCTTCTCTCAAGACTCAACCTCATAGTTCAAGTCTTGCAGGTTGGAGGTTATTTCCATGTTTCACAAGGTTGTCCATAGGTAAAAACTTTGGACAAATGTGGAATTTTTTGTGACAATAGTTTTTGGCATGCCCGATGGGACCTTATTCAAGAAGATTTCAAGTATACTAGTGTCGAAGAAGAAAATTTCCAATATGTGCTAAGAAGATAGTGTTACTCTTAGTATTTTTAGGCCTTCAATATGTTTATTTTCAAGTACTTGGTGACTCTATCCTACAATATATCTAGTTTCTAAGATCAAGTTGTTGTGGTTCATGCCAAAAAGTTGAAACAAGGGAATCTTCTAGAGGTAAGTTTCAATACCAAGGGATTTCATTTTCAAACCCTACAAAGAAGAAAAATAGATTGTCACTATCACTAGTTAGAAGTATAGAAGAAATCCATACACCTGCATGATCCATCTCTACTCCTCCTAGTAGTACATCTTAGCCTAGGTTTCCATCTATTCATATAAATCAATCACTTTCTTATATGGCTTAGTCTAGAGCTCATATTTTCCACCTTCAATGGTAGGAGTCCTCTCCTTTTGGCTCAAGGACATGATATCCTAGCACCAGGTCTCAAAAGTGTACCTAACTTCACTGGTGAAACTTCCATCTCTCCCTTAGAAAAATGTTTGTAATATACACAAAATATCTAATGATGATTTTGTTGTCAGGCTTCTAGCTTTTTCCTTGAAAGGAAAAGAACTACAATGGTATAGAGGTTTTACTGATTGGGATGGGTTAGGAGCTAGTCTTTGTAAGCATTTTGAGGACAATAGTGATTGCCTATCACTTTTTGAGTAGTTGACAATTATCAAGAGGGTACCCCATGAATATATGATAGATTTTAACTATAGATTTTTGAAGACATGAGATAGGATACCTATTACAATAAAGCCTTCTACTAGTAATGCAATCTTGTTTTACCTTAGAGCTTTCAATAGTGACATTGCTACCACTATGCAATCTATGGGAGGGGACACCTTGCTAGATGCTTACAGGATAGCCATAAGGGTAGAAAATAACTTGATACAAGGAGGGAAGTTAGCTCTAGTCCTCCAATGCCCTTCTTTCTTGGCATGCCCAACCATCAACCTATTGTAGCCCCTATTCATACTTCCTCTGCAAGTCAGTGTCTTGTTGTGGTCCCAATAGCTTCCACATCCTCTAATGGGGTTGATAAGATTAAGGCCATGATGCAAAAATTGATGCAAAATGTGGATAAGATGATGTAGGATCAAACAAAGAAGATGGAGGAAAATAGTGTAGTAGTGCAAAAAATTGGTAATGAGTTGGTGACTATGAAGAGGCAACAAGCTCAAAATAATAAGCCTACCCAACTCCAGTATCAAGGTCCCATATATACTAGACCTCTAAACTAGATTCATGACCCTTACAATCAGAATAGACCTATCAAAAACACCCATACTATGAAAATCCACCTAAATAGTGTTTTAGTCCCTCAAAATAATCTTGCTCAAGATCAAGATTTATGCCCTTCTTGCAACTACTCCTATGGATATCGCATGTATCAGAGGGTAGATTCTTATTTGGCATTATCTGCATAGGAACAAGTAGGGGGTGAAAAACATAATGCTAATCAAGCTGATGATGCTTCTCAGCAAGGTGGTTGTTCTTTCATGAATCATTAGTTGGAAGAGCATTGTAATGTAAACTAGGATTCTTGTGCTCACAATACTAGGAGAATTTTTTTTTTGTTGAAGATGCTACTCCTCCTCTTCCCAATAAAGCTTCAACATCAAGCACAAAATGTCATGTATAAGAAGTTTATCAGAAACAAAATTCTAAACAACCTACTAATGCTCCTTAGTAGCAAAGGAAAAATAATAGTATAGGAGATGTGAATGTCCCTCAAGTTGCTCCATCTCAAATTTCTACACATGTAGCTTCTAAGATTTCTACCAAAGCACCTAATGCATCATTCAACATGGTAGATCAAATGAAGAAGACAAATGTGACATTTCCATGTGGGATGTTTTTGCTATTATACCATCATAGAAGAAGCTACTATAGTAAGAGTTGCAAAGCATTAAATGAAAGGAGTAGTTTCCTAGCACGGAAAGTGCCACAAGTTTTGTACAACCATCAAAGATAGTAGAAAAAAGTAAAAAGTGCATACCTCTTCCATTTTATGTTTCTTTGATTATAAGGGACAAGCTATTCTATAATTTGATTATTGATTTAGGGGCTAGAATTTTAGTAATACCTAAGTTTGTTGTTGATTCCTTAGAGATGAAATATGACACCATTTTTAGGGAAGTGTTATAGTTAGATGGGAGTATTGTCAAGACTATAGGAATCCTTATAAATGTTACAATGGCCCTGCATGCATGCTCTAGCTATACTGTAGTTCAAGATATATCAATTGTTGATGTTAAGCCACATATTTCCATCTATCTTTCAAAATATTTTACCACCCAAATAGGTGGTTACATATCCTCTAATTGGTCATATATGTTTTTTAGAACAAGGTATGAAACTAAAGATTCGATCAGAGCAGAACCTTTAGCCATCAATCATATTAAGCCCTACACTCTTAACCTCATAAATATGAATTATACTATCCTAGAGATAGATGAAAATGACATAAAAAATGAGCCTATAACTTCCCTAGCAGAGATAACTAATTTTCTCCTAGGTGAATGGGATAATGCATACTAGTTTGATCCTATATCAGAAACTTTAGAGACGGGCCTTGGTACTTATTGTATATAAGAGATAGATGCTCTTATCCCTAACTTGATGAAGGGAAATAAAGACACATGTGGGGTATGGAGCATTTACTTTGATGGATCAAGAAATAAAAATGGATTAGGGGCTAGTGTGATGTTGGTTTCTCTGACACTAGAAAGGTACTATTTCTCCTTTAGGCCCTAATTTAGTTGTACCAATAATATAGCCTAGTATGAGGCATTGATACAAGGTCGCTACTTACTCAAAAAAGAGGAATTAAAGCCTTACATGTATATGAAGAAATTTATTTGATTATCAATTAGTTGAGAAATAAAAATTTCACTAAGAATGGTGTGCTCAAGTCTTATAAACATAGAGTATGGGATTTTCTTGAAGGTTTTAATGCATTTAATATTCAAACTATCACTAGGAAAGAAAATAGACATGCTAATAGACTTACAACAATGGGTGCATCTTATGACATACCAAGGGGCCTTGAAGACAAAAAGAAATAGAAGATTAGAGTGGTGGTTATACATATTTTCCCTAATAATAATATCAATTAGCAAGTCTTTGAATTTGATGCACAAACTGTAAGTTTCTTGTAGAATTCTCAGATAAAAACCAATCAAGATTACATGACTAGTATGGGGATCAAATCATCAATCTTAGTTCCAAAAAGTTTTCTAAGGGTCTGATTACCTTAGAAATTTTCTTTAATCTAGATGACCAATCAAGAGATAGAGGCATGAACCTTGTCACAAACAAAGAAGATCATATACTAGTTGCATTTTTTGATGGAAGGATGCTAAACATGGGGAAGGTATGTTTTGAAACTGAGTAAGAAACTTTTGTCCATCTACATTAAGATTTTAGTGATCTATTTGTTGGACTAAATGCTAGGTTTCCCCTTCAAGATTCATGACATGGCTTCACCACCTCCTATGTTCTATAAGCCTAGTGATTGTATCAGGCATTAACAGGTCAATCGTTTGGTGCAATGACAACTCTAGCTTGTAAAAAGTGGTATTAGAGATTGGACATAGGTTTGAATCTCCTCGGGTAACACTAACGAGGGAATTGTTGGACTAATTGCTATCCTTGACCTTTGAGATTCATGACATGTCTTAACCGCCTCCTATGTTCTATAAGTCTAGTGATTGTATCAAGAATTAACAAGTCGACCTTTTGGTACAATGGAAACTCTGGCTTGTAACATTATTTGCTTGGACATATGATGATTTAAAGGGTTTTGACCCAAGTTTGTTTCAACATACCAATGATTTAGTTAATAATGTCAAACCAATTAGGAAGAAGGAAAGGTTGGTGAATCCCAAGATTGAGCCATTAATGAGAAAAGAGCTATCCAAATTGATTGAGGCCAATATCATTTTCCTTATTAAGAATTCCTCTAGGGTAGAAAACCTTGTCCCTATTAGGAAGAAGAGTGGAGAAATCAGATTACCTATAAACTTTAGGGATCTTAACCAAGCCTTCCTTAAGGATCTGACATAAGGAAGGATAGAGAAAACTAGGTCAATGGCACACCTAGCTCTCTGAACCACCCTACAAGAGTTAACACAATGGAAGAAAACACAAAGAACAAAAACAAAAGGAGGAAGAAGAGTAAAATTCTCCCTCAAGGCTATCTAATAGTTCAGCATTGGGAGCCATCCCCAGGCCTCCTCTCCATGAAAGTGGATGTATGTGGTGGTCAAGATTTCCTATCTATGTCAAAACTATCTCGATACTTAACTGATGGAAAACCTCTCATTATCTTAGAATGTCTCCCAACCAATGGCCTTCTGTATTGCATGTTCTCTAACTCCCATTCATTTGACCATCTAGAACACTATCAGTATGACTTATAGATGAAAGAGGTAACCTCATGACATAGACACTAGTAGTACATCACATACCACTATGGCTCTAAGAGATGAACCATGTGTATCTATAAACTAATGGCTTATTTCACTCCCATGTATGATAAAATTTCAGAAATTTGCCTCAAAAAAAGATATAAAATATTGGTGAGTCTTTGATTATATTGAAAAAAATTATGTTTGTGATTAATATTGGCAATTATTTTTGACTCATAATTTTTTGTATAAAATATTGATGAATCTCAATAATAATAAGAAGTTCATTAATCACCATGGAATATCATAAATCAACATTAAACCTTTTTTTACCTCATGGAATATTATGAGGATCATTACATATACTTTAAATCAATAGTGAAAGCTAAAAATTGCTGATATATCCTTAAAGTAACTAATAATTATGATATTTATTGGTTAGTTCAATTTTATTTCTCCAATAATAGATAATACTTAGGTGAATCAAATATAATCATGTATTGAATATTGTGGCAAATATTTGAGTTTAAATTTTTCAATAAAATAAATTATTGAGTGATTTTAAATATTCTAGAACTAAATTTTATAAAACTATGGCAATTTAGATTGTATCAAATCTTAAATTATTAGCCAAATTACTAGCCAAAAATTTCTAAAATTAGCCAATTTGTGAATATTAGCCACTAAAATACCTTTCTCCCATGGCTACACCTATGGCCATATGACAGTGCTATGCTCCTAAGCCCATATCTGCACTAGCACTGCGCCGCATGCCCAAGTCCTATCATCTTGATACACTATCTCATATAGCTCATGGTACATATCTACAAGAATAAATACCCCCCACACCATCTATCTTGATTTACCCACTAAGTCTATGACCAATCTGCCCCAACCTAGAGAGAAGTTCTTTTCCCCCCTGTCAGTGAGAAGTTCTTTGGAAACCAATGAACAAATGAGGTAGGGGAATGGATACTAGCCCCCATACTAGTCTATGATCCTCTCCCAACTCAAGTGGTGGTCTAAGATGGTGACATCCTCAAACATATGTTGTTCTCCCAGCCTCCCCTCTATTGGGATATGATCATAGTAAACCTGTGACATAATCAAACACACATCAACACACCTCATATGGAAATTAGAAACTTAAAATGGAAAAAAATCAAAACATAGGGATCATACTCATAGGGTCTCCATAGCATGGCACATGAAGGATGTGATATACATCATCTAGATTAATGGTGGCCTTTCCAGTGGGAAAATTAAAGGTTTTATGCTCACTGTGCCACCACTTTGCTAAAGTGGTCAACAATCCATGGTTCACTCATATATGGGGCATGTGTGACAACCACCTAAATCCCACACTTTCTATATCATCATCTTGTCATCCTCTAGATGATAAAGGACATGTAACCAAATCACCTTGGGGGATCTAGTCAAAATTACAAGAAAGACAATCTACAAAATTGAGTCAAGAAAAGATGGAAATGTTAGTATTAGCTATAATAGACCAAATGACATTATAAATAGCTTAAAATGATAGAAAACAATAGGTTGCACCCAAAATTTGATCCCACACATGCAAAAATACCCAACAAATAACCAAGTGATACTTTTTCCAATATACAAGTGATAAATTTTTTTCATGAAGTATCTTGTGACACTTCTTACAACTACTAGACAATACTTTCTCGTTATACGATAGCATGCACCATTTTAGGCGATAGATGGGTATGCCTAATATGATGGACGTTTTTGAATAATATGATACAATTTGCATAGAAGAAGTATTGTGAGATACTTCTAAATATATCCATGCAATAATTCTAAATTATCACATGATAATTTGCAAAAAAACTTAAAAAATACATTTAAAATATGTTAAATGACTCAAAATGTGCAAAATTTTCAATGACTCAGCGAGGATTGATTGCGCAACTGGCTACACTCAAAATGGTGCATGTACATTGGAATGCCTTCTAGATCCATGATATCTCTCAAAATAACTTAAGAACTCTCCAAAATCACAAAAGATAAATCAATTGAAAATGACCCTTAGACCCCTTATATAGTCCTCCAACCTTATTTTGACTCATTTTTCAAACTCCTCAAAATTCCACAGAAATTACATCCTTAGCTAATTTTGACACCTTCAATCCATTTTTAGGATAAAAATCAAAATTTGAGTTAATCTTGATATTCAAATTTTCATTTCAAAATTTTACCTTCTTCTATGTAGTTAGCTGACTTTTTGAGGTATAATTTTTGAATCTTCATTGGGGCATCTTCATTTCTCCCTGACTTCATTGTTTCTACACTCTATTGTGGGAATTATGATATATTTGTCATTAGTTACAACACTTATTCAATTCTGAATGCTTACTGAGCTCATAACTCAGTCTAAAGTTCATATCGAGCATTCAGTAGTGGTTACCGAGCAGAATAGTTCATACCATGCTGAATAGTGGTCACCAAGCAAATGGGAAGTTCAGTAGTGTTTACCAAGTTCTCAGTGTTCACTAAGTCATCAGTTGAAATCAGTGTTTATCGAGTGATCAAGGTAAACGAAGGACTTAGTGTTTACCGAGTGATCAAGGTAAACGAAGGAATTAGTGTTTACCAAGTGAAGACGGTTATCAATGGATTTAGTTTTTACCGAGTGACACAATATTCACCAAGTCACCAATGGTTACCGAGTTCCAAGCTACTTAGAGTGATTAGTATGGACCATGCCTCTACTCTTATCGAGTGCATGACAATGCAGTGTATTGTAGTGGATGTCGAGTATTAGAAGGTCACCGAGTTAGTTTGAGGAACCTAAGTTTTCTACTATCTGGCTGACTCAGTAATGTTTTTTTCACTTGTGTTTGGCCAACCATACCAATGTAAATATTGGAATGGTATATATGTAATGTATTATATCATTTATAAAATATGATGAAATGTTGTATATCATTATATGGTGTTGTATTGCAATATTTTGAGAAGAGTGAAAGCGAATCAACAATAGAATAGAGGAATACAGCAAGGTCAACATAGATGCAAAAAATTTATATCTATCACATCAAGTGATCAGTGCATAAAGGATCTTATCAGCAATCAGTTGTAACTAGATCCACTACTTCATCCTAATAGGTGAATCAGTTTGTAAATCCTTTTACAGGGTAGACTTAACAGTCTTTTGTAAATCTCCTAATAGAGTGCATACTTCATTGTATGTTTGTAAATCCTCTAACAAGGTGGATCTAGCAATCCTACTTGCTCCTAACAGGGCAGATCATCAAAAGTGATCATTGTAAGCCTTAATAGGCCAACTTTATACTATAGTATTGAAGTTTTGTGTGTATCATCCCCACTCCAATTTTACTTTCTAATTGGAAGGTTTCTCGGTCACCAAATTAGTGTGTTCATGTATTATGAATGTTTATCTTTTCATGCATATAGTAGATTAGATGGATGAATGGTGAATATGTTATTATGCTGAATTGATTTAAAGTTTTAGAGTTACTGATTTACCCCTCCCCTCTCAGTAACCTTGCTAGTCTTGATTATTTCCAACAATTGGTATCAAAGTTTTGTGGTTCTCAGGATAAAGTTTGATAACTTGAGCAAAGATCAAGGACAATGGAGATATTCATACTTCACAAATCTATTGAGAATGAAAATCTAGATCTGGAAATGGCCATGGCTCAACTCAAATAAGCAAAGGAGCATCTTTCTCAATCTCTAAAAAGAAGGAAGGAACTTACAAGACAAATGAATGATCATCAATATGTTGAAGAAAAGATTGAAGAGACCTTTTACCATCAAGTAGTTAAAATGAAGCTAATGAGGCAAACAATGCAATCAAAGAACTCTTAGAGAAGAATGGATCTCTACAAGAAGAAGTAAGAATGATAAGAAGAGAACAAGAGATTCAGTCAATAAGGTTATGTGAAATTTTGGAACAAAGGAACATGATGCAAGATGAGATAGAAGGAAGGAACAATGAAATTCAAAATCAATCCCTTTAGTATGAGGATCTTACATATCAACTTTCCAATGCAAATCACGAAATCAAAATTCTCAAAGCACAAAATGAAAGAATAAGGAATGATCTGAATGTTGAAAGTTAAATCACTGAAAGCTTACAAAGTGACCTAAGATCTGAAAGACAAATCAATGAAAGCTTAGAAAATGACTTAAATGTTGAAAATCAAGTCAATGAAAGGATGATAAAATCTCAAATAGATGTGGATCAATTGAATCAACAAAATGAGTAGAATCTTCATAGACAAAAAGGTAAAGTAGGCCTTGGATACAATGAAGAAGGTGAATCTTCCAAACAAGGTACCCAAAAGAATCAAAGACCTACTTGCAATCACTGTGGCAAGATAGGTCATACATCTAATAGATGTTGGAGCAATGGTAAAGTAAAATTCAATGGTAAATGCTACAATTACAATCAACATGGTCACAAAGCCAATAAATGCAAAGAGAAACCAAAATTTGAACACAAATGTCACAAATGTAAGAAACAAGGTCACAAGGCATCTGAGTGCTGATCTAAATCATTCAATCTAGCAGAACAAATTGTCAAAGCATTATTTGGTTGGGACTACAATACTTGGTGCAGATGTCACTATTGTGGAGAATATGGACACATTGGAGTAAACTATACAAGGCATCACCTAAGGAAGAAAGATAATACCATAATATGTTATACATGTACTAAAATTGGTCATATATCCAAGAATTGCACGAACATAGGAAGAGTTGAAGATGAAAAGAAAGCTAGAGCTGACAACATTCAAAAATAGATGAGACAATAGTGGATTCCTAAATCTACCAAACCAAAAAGTTCAAATGATGGAAATGTCACTCAAGAAGTGGGTGACTCCACCATTTCTAATTAGAATCATCAAGGAGGATCAGGGATTGCATCTTCAAGCCATATCCTAAGTAGTTCCAGAATGAAGGAGTGCAAATGACAAATCATTATTTCAGATACAAGACATAGTTCACTGTAATGCATCTACTGAGCAAGGTTGGCCTCAAACTTAACCGAGCTAGGTCGAGAATATGAAAGGTTTTGTTTGTTCACTGAGTTTCAAGGTTTACTGAGTAAGTCAGTGACTATCTGACAAACCCTAGGTCATCTCAGCTACCTTTGTTCCCGAGCATTAATGGCAGATTTTTCATTGAAAAGGTAGAATTTGATCTCATTTTTCACTGTGAATTTAGAATATATAGAGCAAAGAAATTTCCAAGAGCACGCAAGTGAGTTCAAGCGATTTGAAGTGATTTTTCAGCAAAAAATTTGTTTTACAAAATTGTTCACTCATTGAGCAGCAATGGCATCCATGAGCACTACCAGCAACAAGGCAAAGAGGGGATCTAAAATGCTTGTGAAGGGAGTCGAATAGAAAGCACCTAGCTTCAAGCTCATTCCTGCCATAGCTGAATTGCTTGACCCATATGGAGCTCAATCACAAATTCCACCAAAGGTACTCCTTGTTAACCATATTCATACTCATTTTAAGTGCAATATTTAGGAAATTGATACATTGAAAATGGATAGTTCCCTAGCCAAGTTATGTGTGGATGGAAGCCTCAAACCTGAGCACAAGGATCTGGAAACCAATGGTTTGACCCATATCTCGCACTTTGCCAAGGAACTTTCAAATGAAATGAATAAGATACATTTTAAGCCATGTGCATAATGCTCAGTTGTGGTTAGAGCAACCCATCCTAATAATGAAAAAGATGATTCATAAGATCACGGGTTTACCTATGTTGAGAAAATCCAAAACCACTAAAACCCTAAGTTGGGATGAACTTTAGAAGTTAATCTTAGTAGAGTGGGATGGCAGAGGTTTGAAACTTAACAATGTATCTGATGCAAAGCTAAGATTTGGAATTCATTTAATTTCATATATGATGTATAGTTCTAGTAGATTAAATAGTGTGCCCTATGAGGCTATGGACTTAGCATATAAGGTTGTGAAGAAGAATATGGAATTCAACCTGGTAGATGTACTGTTGAAACAATTTAACAAAAATATGGATAGCATAAGGACTTCAAAGAGAAACCCTTGTAAATTTGGTTCTTTGTTAACCTGTTTATTTTTCTATGTGCAAAAGTTTTACCCTTCTAAAGGTACAGTAGTATGGAGAAAGGATGTTCCAATTTTATATCAAATTAATGAATTCATTGCAGAAATGGAAATTTTTTTGATAAAGTAATGGATAACTATTTTGAAGATTTCAAAGAGAGGATGAACGATAGGTTTAGAATTCCCCCTAAGCTTGTTGAGGACTATAAAGATGATGTATGCTTCATGGTTGACTATGACAAAGTGTATATACAAGGAGTCATACCCTGAGTGGCATGGGTAAAACCATTGCCTTATGAGCTGAATATTGATGAAGCAAGAGATATTATTGAGGCATTGATGAATGAGCCAGCTATTTCCAATATTCTAGCATCTTGTACCTATGATGAGGTAAAAGCAAGAATTGCACTTGAAATCAAGCTACCTTAGGCAATTAACAAAGGAAAGAGGAAAATTGCTAAGTTAAAAACTGATACTGTCCCTCTTATTCTTATCGAGGGAAAAGATGAAGATGTAGAAAAAGAAGAATATGAAAGAGAGGAATCTAAAAAGGAAGAGGAGCCTATGAAGAAGAAAGGTAAGGTGATTATCACCAAACCTCAGGCAGTATTCACAAGAAGGACAAGAAAGGAAAGAAGGAAGTAGTATTCAACAAGCCTCCTCTCACATTTGAAGAAAGACTAAAGCAATTGGATGAAGGATTAGGCATGAAAAATTTCAAGGCATTGAAATTTGAAACCAAGATAGATGCTGAAAAGATGCAAATTGAGGAGCTAGTACTATCAAAGATGGGAAGATGGAAGTATTCCCCTAATCAATTAACCTCTCAGATTTCTAGTGGATTACTAGCAAGGATTCAACCAAGATGGGATGCAGCAAAACAAACTGCTAAAGATATTTATGAGAAATCCTTGAGACAGTTGTTACTGAGTCTCACTGAGGTAGAGGTAAAAGAGGCAATGAAGAAACATAAAGACAAAATGACAATCAGATTCCACACTTGTCTAATTTTGATTAAAGACATTGAAAGAATTGTCTTGGATGCTACAAATGTGTGGAAAGGTATTTATCATCTTCACAAGCCATCTAAATATCCAGTTGAAATCAAGGATGATGACAGTGATGATATGGATGATGAGCAAGGTAATGATTCCATCTCCATGGATGTAACTGATGAAGATCTTTAGGATTTGATAAAGGAGAAGGAGGAAGAAGAAAAGGAGGAAGAAGTTGATGAGGAAGACAAAGAAGAGGATGACCTAGTGAAAATTGCAGCAGTAGTCATTGCATCTCTTCCTCACACTCCACCAAAATCTGTTACTATAGAGACAACTTCCACTAGTGAGATTGTGAGCACTATTGCCACATCAATTGCTCAATCTTCACTAGTCTCCTCCCATCTCTAGGTATTCCCAATGCAAGTGCCAAGTAGTTCATCTACCGAGCTACAGACAACTTCTTCAGTTACCAAGTCATCCACTGTAGTAGCAAGCACACAAGGTATATCAAATCCTCCTGTAGTGTGTACTATAAGTTTACCGATTTGCTCTCCAATTTTGTCAACATCAGCTACATTAGCACCAATTTTTGCACTAGTAAGTTCTCTAATTGTGAATATTCTAGTATGCACATCAATTTTGGGAGGTATATCAATTTTGGATACAGTTAGCACTTCTCTTAGTCTTCCTTTAGTTGGTCCTATTCTATTTTTGATAGCCAATCCAGCCTCATCAACCATTGTCTCTATTTTCAAAGGAAAAGATGTTAGCAAAATAGAAAAACCAAAGATTCCATTAAAATTTCAGCTTATAGGCAAGAAAGTGGATGAGGATGTAGACTTGGATAATGAAATTGTCATTCCCAAGATAGATCTGGATACTGCTTCAGTTGATGAACTAAGACTACTTAGTCAGTGTATAGATCAAAAGGAAAAGCAGAAACAACTAAGGAATGAGAGAGATAGAGAGTTTAATATTATTAAAGGAGCGAAGAATATTATTACTGAGGCTATACCTCAACACATTTTGTTACAATTAGAAGAGGCAATTAATAAATTCAATGAGGATATATCTGGTCAAGAAAAGTTGATGGAGAAGGCAGAAAAGAAGTTTGATAATAAGGTGCTTGAGCACATTGCTCAACATATAGCAATAAAATAGGTTGAATTAACCACAATTTTAGCCAACATTGAAAATTCTTTTAATAATGTAACATCTCTTTTTAATCTTTGTGATGTTACTGAGTATACTAAGGAGATAAGAGAGAAATTGAATAAGATAGATGAGGATCTGAAGGCAAGTTCACAAAAGCTGAAGCTTGACCCCATTTCAAGCTCATCCCATCACCTCAAGATCAAATTTTTGTTAGAGAAGTAGGTAGAGTTTCTTAGAGAAGAAGGAAGGATTCATTCTACATTGCTAGATATCCAAAACATGATTCTTCCTATGATGGACACAATGCAGAAACATATTGCATACTCCAAAACATTGATCCATGACAACAATTTCTCTGTTGCAAACCATGTGATTGGAATTTTTGCACAAGTTCAAGTAGCTCTATCCACATGCAAAATCTTGTAAGAGAATTGGGATAAGAATTTGCAACTCATTCTCAAGGTACATTTTGAATTTATCTCACATTTTGGTGCCTCTATGTAAATACATTATTTTATTCTTTGGCATTATTGTCAAAAAGGGGGAGAAAGAGATACTCAAAAAGAGATATTGGTGAGATAAATGTACAAAAGGGACAAAGAGATACTATGAATAAAAGTCATATAACTCATGTAAATACCTTGTGTATATTGTATGCGGGAGTTATATTTAAGGAAGCCATGTATATTCAGCAAAATTAGACGTCAGTATGTCAGATGTTGTATATAAGTTTTGGCTCATAAGTGTTTTTGTCACTAATGCCAAAGGGGGAGATTGATGGAATTATGATATATTTGTCATTAGTTACAACACTTATTTGATTCTGAATGCTTACCAAGCTCATCACTCAGTGTACAGTTCATACCTAACATTCAGTAGTGGTTACTAAGCAGAACAGTTCATGCCATGCTAAACAGTGGTCATCGAGTAAATGGGAAGTTCAGTAGTGTTTACCGAGTTCTCAGTGTTCACCAAGTCATTAGTTGAAATAAGTGTTTACTGAGTGATCAAGGTAAATGAAGGAATCAATGTTTACCAAGTGAATAAGGTTATCAATGGATTCAATTTTTACCGAGTGACACAATATTCACCAAGTCCCCAATGGTTACCGAGTTCCAAGCTACTTAGAGTGATTAGTATGGACTGTGCCTCTACTCTTACCAAGTTCATGATGATGTAGTGTATTGTAGTGGATGTCGAGTATTAGAAGGTCACCGAGTCAGTTTGAGGAACCTGAGTTTTCTACTAACTAGTCGACTCAATAATGTTTTTTTCACTTGTGTTTGGCCAACCTTGCTAGTGTAAATATTGGAATAGTATATATGTAATGTATTATATCATTTGTAAAATATGATGAAATGTTGTATATCATTGTATGGTGTTGTATTGCAATATTTTGAGAAGAGTGAAAGCGAATCAGTAGCAGAATAGAGGAATACAACAAGGTCAACATAGATGCAGAAAAGTTATATTTATCACATCAGGTGATCAGTGCATAAAGGATCTTATCAACAATCAGTTGTAACCAGATCCACTACTTCATCCTAATAGGTGAATCAGTTTGTAAATACTTTAACAAGGTAGACTTAACAGTCTTTTGTAAATCTCCTAGTAGAGTGCATACTTCATTGTATGTTTGTAAATCCTCTAACAAGGTGGATCTATCAATCCTACTTGCTCCTAACAGGGTAGATCACCAGAAGTGATCATTGTAAGCCTTAACAGGCCAACTTTATACTACAGTATTGAAGTTTTGTGGGTATCATCCCCACCCCAGTTTTACTTTCTAATAGGAAGGTTTCTAGGTCACCAAATCAGTGTGTTCATGTGTTATGAATGTTTATCTTTTCATGCATACAGTAGATTAGATGGAAGAATTGTGAATATGTTTTTATGCTGAATTGATTTAAAGTTTGAGTTACTGATTCACCCCTCCCCTCTTAGTAAATTTTTTAGTTTTGATTATTTCCAACATCTATACCAACTTTAATTCACATCTTTTACTTCAAAATCATCTTTCTATTTGATTTGACCTAATTTTCATACTTTATCCTTCTATCACTTCCTTACAGTCACTCTTTGTTCTAATCACATATTTTTCATCATAAACTTTTCTATATCTTGATTTTCTCATGTATGGCTCATTTATGCATTCCCTTGACCTCATTCCAATTTTGATCTTGTATCATTTCTTGCTTGCTACAACTATCTATATTGTATCATTTCTTGCTTGCTACAACTATGTATTCCTTAGAAGCATACACTCGATTCTTTCATTTTCTCTTAATCTATCTACTTTCCTTGATGTTAGTAGTTCTCTTGATTTCTGGTATCATTCTTTCCTAGTGTTTAGTACTATCATTGTAGGCTACACATTTAGGACTTGCTATCTCATCCCACATATTGTTCTTCATAATCAAATCTCTCTATCTGTTGCTACCTACTTGGATTTTGTATTCTTTGATGTCATGTGTTCCTAGATTGATCACACATTAGATAGAGTAGGGAAATTTAATCACCTAAAAATGGTCACTTAGACTATTAGTCCCCTTTTCAACATTTTGGCTAAATTATTTAATCATTTACCTAGGTCGAATTGCTAAAAATTAATTTATTTGATTTAACCTATAGTTTGACTACAATAGCCTAGTCCATATTTGATTAAAATAAGATGCCCCCTTTTAATTAAATAAAAGACCCCATTCTTCTAACCCACTCAATTGCACACATACAATCTTTTTCCTATTTACAAATTAAAAGAAATGTCTTTTGCCTCACATAAATAGTCAATTGCTTTTCATCAGTTTACACATGGATCATGCCAAAAGTCAACCCCCACCCTTGATCATTCATTTCTTTATCTTGATCTTGATCTCAACAATGCATATACCTTTAAAAAAGATAGCTCTCTCCCTCTCTAAGGATCATTTTTTGAACTAATTTTATGTTTCAAGTTTCTTGACAAGTTTCTTGGAGGACTTGTGGAGAATTTCTAGTCTTGTCATCTCATTCTTACATACTTATTCTTAGTAGTAGATTAATTTAGAATAACTTGGTTTCCTATGGCATAGTATAAGTTTTCATAACCTAATGAGTAATTGTTATAACATTTCCATCTTACTTAATCTAGTTGCATCCTTGCACTCCATGTTAGCATGGTTCATTCTTGCATTGCATGGTTGAGAACTCCTTTATACACTTACATTCTTGTTCTTGTCTAAGGAATCTCCCATTGCATGGTTTACTAGCAAGGGTTGTGTCTCTAAGACTTAGTTGAGAGCTCTTCATATGATCAAAAAAACCTTTGAACTCCATGGATAGGGAGATCTAAGATGGCATTCGAGTGTTACAATCTATGGGATACCTTGGATAGAAGGGTTTAGATAAGTGCACAATTCTAGTGTACAACAACAATCTCTAAATGCAAAGTTGTAGCAACAGGCTGTTGAGTAACATATTGTAGTTTTTTACTATCATCAAAATGATCCTAAGATACAAGAAGATTTTGAAAACTAGAAATCAAATGTTGACCAACTAGAAAAAAGTATAGATAAAAAATGAACTTGAAATATATTTTCAAGATGAATATGAAGAAGAAGAAAGAAGAAAAGATCCTACACTATAAAAGTGTTACATGTTAGGGTTTCTATTACACTAAAATACTGACTTCCTAATGCTCAATACAACCACTAGGATTGTAGAATATAGGAAGCATTTAATCCATGTCACAAATCCTAAAGAGGAACATTATTGGCTAGTCAAACAATACCCCTCTCCACATTACCTAAGGACATTCAAAGTTGTGACCAAGGTAGGGTTTCCATTACACCAAAAGATCGACCTATTAGTGCCTGATACAATCACTAGACTTATAGAACTTAGGAGGTCGTTTAAGCAATGTCACAAACTGCAAAGGGGAACATTGGTAGTTAATATAACAAAAAGTGTGTGAGAAGACATCATGAACCTAGACAATTCATTGGAAACAAAGACTTTGGAGTCATGAAAAGGAAAATATTAAGAAGTGACACATGTTTACTTTAAGAGATTGACCCTAAAATAGTATAGGATGCTTTAGATAATAAAGATTGGATTTAGAAAATGAATGAAGAAATTGAACAAATAGAGAAGAAATAAACCTAGTCACTAGTGCCTAGACCAAAGGACAAGAATGTTATTAGAACAAAGTGAGTATTTAGTAACAAATTGAATTAAAAAGGAGAAGTCACAAGAAATAAAGATAGATTGGTATGCAAAGGATATACACAAGAAGAAGGCATTGACCAAAGGGAAACATTTTCCCCACTTGCAAGATTGGAAGGAGTTATAACCCTACTTTTATACTTTGTTTACAAAGGATTTAAAGTTTATCAAACGGACATCAAGTCTACATTTCTTAATAGAATACAAGAAAAGAGGATTGCATTGAATAGCGAGAAGGTTTTGTTTATCCTTGAAAGAACATGGTATACAAACTACTATAAATACTATAGGGACTAAAATAAGCTCCCAGAGCATGGTATGAAAGGATACACAATTATTTGGTAAAGATTGGTTCTGCAAGGACTAATGATTACAGTAATTTGTACTTGAAAATGAAGATGGTAAAGGGATACTAGTAGCTGAAATATTTGTGGATGATATCATATTTTTAGAAAATGATTCATTATGCAAATCAGTTGCTGAATTTTAAATGTCTGTGTTTGGGGAAATAAAATTCTTTGTTGCTTTACAAGTATATTAGATGAAGGAAGGTATCTACATTACCCAATTCAAATACATATAGAATATACTAAAAACCTTTGGGAGGGAAGATTCAAAGCTAGTCAACATGCCTATGGGTACTGGACATAAACTTTCCAAGAATGATGATTTTAATGATGTGAACCAAACATTTTATGGATCAATGATTAGGAAACTACAATATGTTGTTCACAAAAGACTAGATATTGCACTAGGTGTTAGGATTGTTGCAAGATTTTTTGCAAATCTAAAGGAAAATAATATGATGGAAGCAAAGATAATACTAAGATATTTGAAAGAAACAGAGGATTATGGACTATATTACAAAAAAGATTGACAAGTTTTAACTAAAAGTGTACATAGATGTTGATTGGGTAGGAAGTATTGATGAAAAAAAAAGTACAATTGGTAGAGCTTTCTTTCTAGGAAAGAGATAGGTTTCATGGACAAGCAAGAAGAAAAACTACATTTCACAATCAATAACAAAATTTAAATATATAGCAATAGTAGTGATTTTTTCTAAGATTATATGGATCAAGAAATTGTTAAAATGAATGAGAGAAGAGATAATTGATCCAATTATTATCTATTGTGATGACACAAGTGCTATAAATATATCAAAGAACCCTATGATGAACACAAAGAACAAGCATATTACAATCTAGTATCTAAGATACTTTCACTAAGTCTTTACTTAAGGATGCACATAATTATCTAAGAGGTAAATTATGGTTGATTCCCCTAGCTAAGGCTATTTAAGAAAAGATGGAGTTCTGCATAAAATGTGTTGATCAAAATATCTTACAAGTTGATGTTGTATAAGTCACAAGATGGACAAAAGGTGGAAAATAAATTTTAGAATATTGACATGAAGATATCTACATGGTAAAGATGAAGTGTTTTTTGCATTTTTGTCAAAGAGGGAGATAATTTATAGTTACAATATGATGAAGGAAACAAAAAGAGAGAAAATGAATTAACCAAGAAAAATCAATGAATGGTGTTGCCAAAAATATAAGAGAATTGATTAATTTCATTATTTGATATGATAAAGGGACTCTATCTATTGCATATCAAAGCTGCATAAATGAGAGTCAAAATAAAACTAAAAAGAGAGATTGTTGGACACTAAGATGAGAATTAGAATGAAAGTAAGAATATTTATGGAGATTTTATACTGAACATAGGACCTACTCAAAGAAATTGCATGTTTTAGATTGCATGGTAACTAGAGGTGTTTCCATCAATACCAAGGAGGGAGGTTGTTGGAAACTACAACTAAAATAATTGTTATGTTGTCATTGATGTAGAACCTTATTAGTAAGATAGTTTCTATCTGAGTAGATTTCCATATCAAGATTATTGATGGAGATTATTTGAGAAGAAGAGATAACAAAATGACCTAGAGGAAAGGTTAAGTTATGAGAAATTGCAATGGTCACTTGATTACTTAGACCTTGACAAGATTAGTTAGTGGATCAACATACGAGCTACATTGTGATCTATAATTGCAAAGTGAGTTGTATTTGTTAGATCAACCTACTCTTAAATTCTAATGATTGTATTAATAATTTAAATCCTTTAATAAAGGTTGACCTAAGAATCATTTATAAATCCTTTAATCAAGGTGGCACTCTAATGGAATGCTCTAAAGATCTCTAACAAGGTCACCTTTAACATTATGTTTTGTAACCTTTAACAAGGTTGGCTCCTCATGGAGCTCAATTTAGAAGAGTGAAGAATTAGTAGCATTTTACTAGTGGTTTCCCCCAAATTGGGTTTCCATTTTAAATCCTAGTGTCATACTTATGTGGATTTTATTTGAGATGTTTTACTGATAATGATTTACATTCTGCAAAGTTTGTTAGTATGAGGACAATGGAATGCAAGTTTTATGTTGATTATTTCTATAGAGACCAAGCTACTAAATTTTTAGATATGAAGTATTTGAAGTGATTCAAAGTTGAATAGGTACATCTAGACCTGAGGATAATTGATTCACCCCCACTCTTAGTTATTCTAAAATATTCTAACAGGGTCCCCATCCAGTCAATAGTTTTATGGGTTTTTTGAAGAAAACTTATTTTCAATGGAATCAATTATTTGGAAAGGATAAAAAGAAAAAATTCCCACTAGATTAGATGTATATCTGCATGAAAATATAGAACCCACATACCTACTTGGAATTTGAATTTTCTAGTGAAATTGAGAGGTCTATATATATATATATATATATATATATATATATATATATATATATATATATATATATATATATATATATATATATAGTTGGGAACGTACAAACCACCAAACATATTCAAGAATTACTCACTACTCTATTTTATCCTATTTCAAAATGTAAGAAAATTCAAAAATTCAATGAAAATTTCCACATGTGATGGGATAAGAAAGGAGCTTCTTTGTCAATTATGGTGTATAATTTGTGTTAAGCATGGTATAAAATTATGATTACAAGGTTTTCAAAGATATTTGTGTACTGTGGATAACAAGGTTAATAGGAGGACATGTGACAAGAATACATGATAAAATTAAATTTATGTTGAGAACTAAGAAGTTCCTCCTAGATAAAGGATATGATTATAACTTTAGTAATTGGGTCTATAGGGAAGACTATGCATCAATTAGGTTGTATGGATCCATATATCTACCTCATAGGCTTCCCAAATTTGTATAAGAGAGAGTTGGTTTCTTAGGGTTTGTATGGAAGATGTTGTGGATAGAGAGGGATATTATGAAACCCAAGAAAAAGAGAATAATGATGCCTTGCTTTTTCAATATTGATGGTTCATTATTGGTTCTACCATGATACAATAAGTACATGAATATATAATGAACAACTTGATATTTCAAGGTGATATGGCTAGGTCTTATGATCCTAAAGGAAACATCAAGTCTTTTATTGCAAAGTACATATACTAATTAAACATGGATGAAGATATCATGAGGAATTGTGATGAAGTTTCAACTTTTTTTCAAAGAGTAAAGAAATGGTGGATCTTGTTAAAGATGGAAAATGAAAGATTAAATAAAGGATTACCACATTTTAATGATGAAGAAGAGTTGGAATTGGTTAGGATTGATTTACATGTATTTTGGATCTTGAAAAATTATATCAAGAGCATATAGAAAAAGGTAAGGGAAAGGATATTGAAAAAACCCATCCCCCACTAGAAAAGAAAGGTAGAAAGGTGATAATAAATAAATTTGACTATGAATCCTCTACTTTATCACCCCAAGAAGATGTTACTAAAGGAATTAGCACTCCATTAGTTTCCTACAAATATTCTAAAGATTGAGGTGGTTTTAAAGTAGTTTCCCACATATTAAGATGTTCGAAAGAGAGTACAAAAGTTAAAACAACATCCCCAACTACAATATTTCAATAGGATACACATGGATATCATGATCAAACCAAGGATGGAGATAATACTATTGAAGTTAATGATTGAATTAAGGTTATTTCATTAATATTTAATAAAAAATAATATTTCCTAAAATCTCAAGAGTTTAAATAATTTTGAATCAAATACAGGATGAGAGATTTTGATGAAAACAAGAAGAAGAGATTAGATCCAGTTGATGAATCAAAGTATGAAGCTATTGTAAAATAAATGATTTAGGACCTATACCTTAGAAGAAGAGACCAAGGATAATGTAAAGAATAGTGATATACTAATTATGCTAGTTTTGACTCTAAAAGAACTATTCTTGTTTAATAAAATTTGAAAGGAGGGGGATCCAACCTTTGTATCTATGTTTAAAACTTTGAAAATGGTGGATGGGTCACAATTCAACCCTAAAATAAATACTCTTACTACTTGGGTAAATTTCAAGTGTGATAAACCCAAGTTAATTGATCTCCAAGGGAGAAAAAAGGAATGGTCTTGGTAAGGACATTTGACAACAAAAACCCCTTTGTCTTTACTAATGAATTGATGCATAAATATATGTTTGATAGGGAATAAATGAAACATATGTAAGAGAAGATTGAAGAGTACTAAGTAAGGGAACTATCATGAACAAGATGATATTTTAAATGTATTTGAAACTATGAAGATTAGAAAAGGAACTTGAAGAATTAAAGTATCCTACTATGATTTGTGTCATTATTTTTCACCAAGGGCCACCTATAATTAGAATTGAAGTAAAATAGATAGAAGAGGGAAGACACGGATACCCTCATAAGGATTAGATATATAGAAAACTTGAAGATATTATATCTTCCAAGATAAAAATTATGTTGGGTAAATATGAGAAAGTACATGTAGTTTTTCACAATTTCAATTACATTCTTAAATTCTTTAGAAGAAACAAAAATATTTTTATGCAACTAGAAAGAAAGTTGAAACTAGCCATATTTGAATTAACTAGGTTTCTTGAAGTCACAAATATAGATCTTGATGCCCACCATAGTTCAAAGAAACCACTAATATGTTAGATACTATTTCCAAAAATATGAGTTATATTGGAGAAGAAGATCAAAAGATGGAACTGATGGGGACACAACCCAAGAAAAAAAAGGACACAACAGAAAAGGGAAATTATATTAAATAAGAAAATAAACTAGTACCAACAATACAGAGAAAATAAACTTCAAAACATGCCCTAAGGGCTTACAATCGTATAAATCTAGAGATAATTTCTCCTAAAAGTTCAGTACCTCCTCTCAAACTCTACTCCCAACTGCCTTTTACAATGCCAAAAATCTCCTTAAATAGACCTCGGAGGGTTAAGGACTAGGAGTACATTCTAGAAAGTGCTAGTAGGCATCCACCAACCAAATAGAAGGTTCCAGAAGCTGCATTAGAGGTCTGTGCAAATCTAGAAGAATCCAGAAACGGTAATCGAACTTTCGAGAGGCATACCTTTTGAACCGTAGCTCCGATTGACGAACCATTTACATTTTTAGAAAGCTCTCAAAGCGCTCTATAGCCCTCTGGATGAGCGTTGCTCATCCCCAATTTTTTGACCCTTTTTGAGGTCATTTAATGCCCCTAACCTGAATTTGAAGCATTCTTAGGAGGTCTCCAAAACCTGAAAAACTATAATAACTTTCAAACCGTGGGGCCTATTGACTTGATTCTTTTTTTGGAATGCTCTAAATCACAATTACATTCATCTGGCCAATTCAAACCTTCTAGTTTACCAAAATGATGGCCCAATTACATGCTCCTATTTTTTTAGGATTTTCAAACACACTGATAGTGGAACTATGAGAGTTTGAACCTTTATTTGACCCAAATGGGTATCCAAAAATGAAAAGACATGAAATAGAAACTAAGTCACAAGATTGCCCTTATACCTCTGGATGCTCCTACATCAAACACCCAGGGTAGATTGAAAAGTGACCCTATCACTTTATGAATGGTAAAGGAAATCCCAAATGGGAAACCTTAGCTGCTAAAATCCAAGTTGAGTCCTCAATTGGTCATCCTTTCCATTTGACCAAATACTCTTCATACTACCTGTTTTTGGTACTCCTACCCACACGATGATCTAGAATGTCTTCTATCTCCTCCTTCTTAGAAGCAGGAATTGGACATGGCTCTAACACCAGCTCCTCATCTGCACCATCATCATGATACTCTATTAAATCTGTAATGTTGAAAATGGGAGAAATGTGAATACCATCTGGTAGCTCCACCTCATATGCATTTCTTGAGTCATGTTTCTTCAAAATTTTGCAGGGGCCAAATTTCTTCATTTTCAGCTTGTTGTAAGTACCGGCTGGAAATATTTCTTTTTGTAAGTGCACCATGAATAGATCCCCTACTTGGAATTCCTTATGTCTTCTCCTTTGATCAGCCCTAGCTCTATACTCCTGATTCATCCTAGTAATGTGTGGATGAACCTCCTCATGTAGATGCTTAATATGTTCAACAAATTCTTTCGCTTCAACACTTGTCCTCTCCCCTTGCTCTATCTTCCTCAATTCTGGTGCAATCCTTGGGCTATTCCCATATACAATTTGGAATGGTTATTTTCTCGTACTCCTATTTATAGAGTTATTGTAAGAAAACTCTGCTTGTGGTAGAATCAAATCCCATCCCTTGGGCTTATCCCCAACTAAACATCTCAGCAAATTGCCTAGACTTCTATTTACCACTTCTATTTGGCCATCAGTCTGCGAGTGATGTGTGGAACTAAATTTTAGGTCTATTCTCAACTTCTTCCACAATGTCCTCCAAAAATACCCCACAAATTTAGTATCTTGGTCAGAAACTATACTCCTTGGGAGACCATGTAGTCTCACCATCTCTCTGAAGAACAAGTCTGCAATATGGACAACATCATGAGTTTTGTGGCATGGAATGAAATGTGTCATTTTGGAGAACCTATTAATCACCACAAATACTGCCTCATTACCCCTTTGTGTCCTCAGAAATCCAACAAAAAAATCCATACTTATGTCCTCCTATGGCCTTGATGGAATAGGCAATGGCTGATATAGGCCAGTATTGCGACTAAACCCCTTGGCAACTTGACAAACCTATCAACTTTGTACAAACTTTTTCACATCCTATGAAATTTGAGGCCAAAAATAATGTTCTCTAAGAATGGAAATGGTCTTATCTCGACCAAAATGTCCTGCCATCCCTCCACTATGTTTCTCCTTAATCAGATTTTCCCTAATGGAACTCCTTGGAATGCACAATTGACTACCCTTGAGCAACATGCCATCCTGAATCAAATAGTCTAACCACTTGGTTCTATCTACAGCAACAGGTTCTTTACAAGCTTTCCATGCTTCAGCAAAATCAGGATCCTCGGGGTACAAATTCTTGAGTTCATCAAACCCAACTACTTCAACTTGCATTACTATAAGCAATAACTGTCTCCTACTTAGTGCATCTACAACCCTGTTAGATTTTTCACTTCTATGCTTCAACACAAATGTATAACTCTGCAAGAACTCTACCCACTTCATATGCCTCTGATTTAATTTACCTTGGCTATTTAAGTACTATAATGCCTGATGATCAGTATACAAAAAAAATTCCTTTGGCAATAAATAATGCCTCCATTTCTTTAAGGCCTGAACTATTGCATAGAACTCTTGATCATAAACAGAATACTTCTTCTTTGCATCATTCATTTTTTCACTAAAATATGTAATAGGCTTACCTTCTTGGCTTAATACAGCCCCAATAGCACTGCCACTAGCATCACAATCCACCTAGAACACTTTTCTAAAATCTGGAAGTGCCAACACAGGCTGTTCTGTTACCTTCTTCTTCAGCAATTCAAAACTTCTCGCAGCTGCTGCAATCCATTTGAACTCTTTTCTATCCCCTCTTATTGTATCAGTTAGGGGTGCACATATGCCACTGAAATTCTTAATAAACTTCCTGTAAAAACTAACCAGACCATGAAATGATCTTACCTCAGTAGCAGACCTCAGAGTAGGCCATTCCAAGATGGCTTTTACCTTCTCTGGATCCATTTTGAGACCTTCAGGTGATATAACAAACCCCAAATAGACTAACTCCCTTTTTGCAAAGATACACTTCTTCATATTAATTAATAGTTTCTCTTCCCTTAGCCTTTCAAGGACACTACGAATATGCAGTAAATGTTCTTCCAAAATCTTGTTGAAAATTAAAATATCATCCAAATAAACAATAACAAATTTTCCCAAGAACTTCTTAAGTACCTCATTCATGAGTCGCATGAAGGTGCTTGGGGCATTCGTCAATCCAAAGGGCATGACTAACCACTCATAAAGACCCTCCTTGGTCTTGAAGGATGTTTTCCACTCATCTCCTTCTTGAACCTGTATCTGATGATAACCACTCTTCAGATCTATCTTTGTGAAGTACTGAGCTCCACTCAAGCAGTCCATAAGATCATCCATCCTTGGCAAAGGAAACCAGTACTTGATGGTTATCCTATTTATAGCTCGAGAATCTATACACATCCTCCACTCTCCATCCTTCTTTGGTGTGAGTACTGCAGGTACTGCATATGGACTCAGGCTCTCTCGAATCAAGCCCTTCCTCAACAACTCCTGAAGCTATCTACTTAGCTCCTCTATTTCAGTAGGAGTCATCCTATGAGCAGCCTTGTTAGGAAAACTAGCTCCTGGAATCATATCTATTTGATGACTGATTTGCCTTACTAGTGGCAATCCATCTGGAACATTATCAGAGATAATATCTCCAAATTCTCCTAGCAAAATCTAAAAATTCAGGTGGTATTTCACTACTACCTTCTTTATCTTTCCTAGGAATCAAAGCATAGCACATATGTTGATGTTTCATGCCATCTAAAAACTTCCTTCCATCAACAAGAAAAATCCTAGCACTGCTACATACCTTTTCACCTTCCTTTTTCATGGGCTTCAATTTGTGGTGAACTCCATCCTTTGTCAAAGAGAATGTGTTTGCATGTCCATCATGTACTGCATGTCTATCAAACTTCCATGGTCTACCCAACAATAGATGGCAAACATCCATCGAAATAACATCACAGAGAACTTCATCATGGTAACTCCCAATTTTGAATTTCATTAAACATTGTTCACTTACTAGGACCAAGCAATCCAATAGGGCTGGGGATGTTTCTCCATCTTGAGCTTCAACTTAGAGACCATCTCTTCTGATACTAGGTTATCAGTGCTACCACCATCAATGATCACGTCACAACATTTATCCTCACACTTGCATCTGGTACGGAACAAACTCCTTTGTTGTCCTAGTTTAATCTCTCCACTTAGTAGGACTCTTTCATTTACCAAGGTCTCTCCTCTTTTTGCATCCTCTGAATGTGATGATTGTGCATCTTCATCCACATGAACAACCCTAGCTTGGCCCTCAGCTCTCCTATCTATCCTTCCTTGTCATTGAGGGCATTCAAAGGCACAATGACCTTCTTCATTGCAATGGAAATAGGTACCATAGAAGCCTCCTCTTCCTTGTCCATATCCTCTACCTCTTCCTCTTTGATTTCTAAAGTCTTGATCATGGGAGCGATTGAAACCCTCATTCCTCTAGTTCCTGCTAGTACCCGCATCTTCATTTTTCTTTTGGGTTTCATTGCAGCCTCCAAATGATCTACCGCTTCCCCTTCCTCCTTGACTGCGCCCTCTTTGTCTTCCTTCAAACCTTTTATTCAGCTTCTCTTCAACTCATAGCAAAAATTGGTATGCCTCTTCAACACTGGTCATTCTTACCAGACTTAATTCCTCCTAGATGCTAGGTCGCAACCCACTGATATAACGAGCAACCTTCTCCTTATTTGCTTCTGCATGCCCCCATCTAATCAAGAGTCAGTAAAATTGCTCTGTATATTCTTGGACTGATCTTCCTCATTGCTTTAACCCATGCATCTTCTTAAACAAATCAAGCTCATAGTCCACAGGAATGAAGTGCTTCTTCAATTTGTCCACCATGCGATTCCATCTTGTGATCTTCTCCTTTCCTCTTCTATTTCTTTCCAATTGAACCTCTTGCCACCAGATTTTGGCATGGCCTTTCAGTTTGGCCTTTGCAAACTTAACCCTATCTGGGTCCCTGATATCCTCATACTCAAAGTATTCTTCCAGTTCATTGATTCAATCAATCAACTCATCTGGTTTTAGATTTCCTAAAAATACACCCACTTCAATTGTGGGTCTTTTCTCAAATTTAGTAATGGCCCTAAAAACCCTTTCCTCTACATGATTTAGAACTTCCCCATCAAATTCCCCTTCTAGTCCCATAACTTCTTCTTCATTGTCATCCTCACTATCGTCACCAGCGGCAACATTTGCTCCTCTACGGAGCTCCTCTTGCAATGCCTGCACCTGCCTTTGGAGGGCTCTAACCTCCTCAGGATTAATAGCTCTAGCCCTTCCACCATGCTCTCTTCATGGAGGTATCTTCTAACTCAAACCCACAACCTCACAGTCCTGGTGCAAACTGCCTCACAGTCGGCGCTCTGTCTACACACTCAGGAAAACAAGCTCTAATACCACTTGATGGAGACACAACCCAAGAACAAAAAGGACACAACAGAAAAGGGAAATTATATTAACTAAGAAAATAAGCTAGTACAAATAGTACAGAGAAAATAAACTTCAAAACATGCCCTAAGGGCTTACAATAGCATAAATCTAGAGATAATTTCTCCTTTCAGTACCTCCTCTCAAACTCTACTCCGAACTACCTTTTACAATGCCAAAAATCTCCTTGAATAGACCCCAGAGGGTTAAGGACTAGGAGTACATTCTAAAAAGTGCTAGTAGGCATCCACCAACCAAATAGAAGGTTCTAGAAGGTGTGTTAGAAGTCGGTGCAAATCTAGAAGAATCCAGAAACGGTAACCGAATTTTCGAGAGGCATAACTTTTGAACCATAGCTCGAATTGACGAACTGTTTACATTTTTGGAAAGCTCTCAAAGCACTCTATAGAAAAATGGAGGAGCTTTGCTCATCCCCCATTTTTTGACCCTTTTTGAGGTCATTTAATGCCCCTAACCTAACTTTGAAGCATTCTTAGGAGGTCTCCAAAACCTGAAAAACTGCAATAACTTTCAAACCTTGGGGCCTATTGACCTAATTCTTTTTTTGGAATGCTCTAAATCATGATTACATTCATTTGGCCAATTCAGACCTTCTAGTGTACCAAAATGATGGCCCAATTACATGATCCTATTTTTTTGGGATTTTCAAACACACTAATAGTGGAACTGTGAGAGTTGGAACCTTTATTTGACCCAAATGGGTATCCAAAAATGAAAAGACATGAAACAGAAACTAAATCACAGGATTTCCCTTATACCTCTGGATGCTCTTGCATTAGGAACATAAATTATTTCCAATCATCAAGCTCAAACATTGGCCATTCCCAACCATCAAAGACAATGTAAGAAGAAAGTAAGATTTTTAATGTGAGAGACATAAATTTAAAATATTATGATGTAGGGTTTTATTGTATTTCAAAATCAAAGAAAATTTTCAAATGATTGAATTTCATAAGTTATTGTACAAACTGGTGACATTGGAAAATATATTCTACAAATTTCTAATGGATTTGAAAGTAGCCATAGGTAAGAAGTGGCTAGACCTTTAGGTATTTTTCTCATATGTGAAAAAGGTACACTGGCCTACCCATGCACATAATGCATAGTGGGCAAGTAGTTACATGAGAAATCTTGAGGCAATGCCAATAAAAGTAGGGAATAATGGATAAGAAGATGCATTGAAGTCTAAGTAATATTTAATGATCCTCTAAATATTTTAGTGTTGGATAACTAAGAATTGGATGATTAAATTATCTTTAGGCTACTTTATAATTTTCAACCTTCTTGATCATTCTTTATATAGACAATATTTTATCTCTTAATCATATACATTAGGGTTTTTATGAATACATCTCACCTATTTGATCGATTATCAACTTACCTTCATCATATCCACCATTGGAAAAATAATTTAAGGATCATGCCAAATAGATTTCACCTTGGAACTCAAAATATTTTAGATATTGAACAATTGTATGAATATTCACTATTTATTTGTACCTAACCTTTTTAATCTATTGATTTCACTAACCAACTTTTCTTGTTCCTTGGAATATTCCACATCAACAATCAATGTCTTCCACCAATCAATTTCATCACTATTCTTCTCTAATTATTTTTATTCTTTTTTAACTAGCCAACTTCATATCCTTAGTTAAGTCTACCTCCTTAGTTATACTAAGTCCTTATTTTACTAACAAATTCTCAATTTACTATAAATGACCAATATCTTTTCTTTCCAACCACTATTTTTGGCTTGATAAAACACACTAATTTTTTTGGATACAATCATTTAATTGTATGTTTTCTTTGATGTTACACAAATTTCAAGTATATACCGAGCAATCAATGTATCCTGAGCTCACTTGGGAGTCAAAGGAAGTTGCAATGTATGATGAGAGTTTCAGCATTAACCAAGTTTAGATTGAGTGTTAACAAAGTTCATTTGGCTACCAAATAGAGTTTACAAGAAGATAGTGTCTACTGAGCTCACTCAATTTCCAAAGAAAATTTAGCACAGAATGGGTATTAACCTAGCTTACTCAATTACCAAAGGAAGTTTGAAGGAAAATCATTTCTAAGTTTGTGTTGATCGAGTTGGGCCGGCTAACAAAGGATTTTCCTATATTAGTTTTTGTTGGTTAGTTGTAGTCAACTCATGGGATGAATTTCATTTATTTGAAATTGTATTCAAGCTGAATTGGCAATGTAAAATATATAAGTATAAGGTTAATTTGAGGATTTAATTGCAAGGATGAGAAGAAGAAACATGAGATTGAAAAGATAAATCAAGGAAAGGAATCAGGAGTTGATCGAGCTGCAAAGAACATTATGATCAAGAAGGATCAAGTATTCAAGCCAAAAAAGAGATATGAAATTAGAAAATACAATTTAGATCAAAAATCATGTCATATCATTGTTACTCTCTAATAATTATAGCAGAGAATCAAATCTCTTAACAAAGTTAGCTTAATAGATCTTTGTCAAATCCTCTAACAAGGTGGTATTTCTAGATTTAAGTGTTTAAAGAACTCTAACAAGGCCACTCTTAACAAAGTGAACTAAATCCTTTAATAAGGTCACGTCTAATAGTGTGTTTTGCAACCTTTAACAAGGTTGGCTTCTAACATGGCTCACTTTAGAAGAGTACAAAATAGTAACTAGTTACAATTGGTGGTTTTTTCCCAAATTGGGTTTCCACCTTAAATATTGGTGTCTCTTGTGTTCATGTTATTTGTTTTATGATTCTAAAAATAAGTTAATTAAGGCTAATCACACTTAATATCATAGCTTATGTATGTTTAGTGTTAACAAAGTAACATTTCATATATTCAACATTAACCAAATGTTTACCAAGTGACAGTCATTCTTAGTGTAAACCAAGTTACAATGTTAACCAAGTGTTTTAGTGCTAACTAAGTTAAAACAGTATATTCAAAAAACCTTGATTTTTTTTTATTGGCATCTAAAGAGATCTGGGATTTTTGTTGTTGTAACCAATTCACCTCTCCCCTCTTAGTTATTCCTCTCACATTTCTAACAATTGGTATCAGAGCTTTTGGTGCTTGTAACGAATTGTTGTGCCCAAAATCTTAGGTCAAGGACATAATTTAAAAAATATATTTAAGCTTAAAGATTCCCATAATTACATATGCATGTTGGAACAAGGTTATTAATATTAAAGTGTTAAGAATATATCTCCTCAGGGTCTTCGAGTAACAACTATGTTCAAGAGATTGATACAACTTAATCACTAAGAAAAAGTGGTACCTCAAATCATTTACTTGGTGTTTAATTCCAATAGCTAACAATGTCAGATGACTTGATTCATTTGATATTTAGTATCATAGAGTTTTCCAAAGGCTAGCACTTATTAGGGTTTATTAGAGGTCAAATTGTGACATATGGGTTAGTTAATTATCTTTAAAAAAGTATGTTTTCCTATAAGGTTAGATAGTGGAATCATCGATAAAGAGATTTTCAATTAAAGTTAACAACCTAACCTTCAGGATATGCTTTTCTCTTTCAAGTATCACATAAGAATTTAATTGGACATAGCTTTAAATTACATTTTTTCAAGTGGGAGTAAGCTGGTGATCATATTTTATCTTGAACAATATATTATGACTTACTATTAATCCACTTATTGTTTCCACTATCCATAATTTTTAATAACTACTATCTAATTTAGTTTCATATAACATTTACTAATGGATCTATTGATTTTATTTACTAATCATTACCACTTACTACTTATTCTATATATTAACTAAATAACCATCCTTCTTAAACACTAACTAAATTATTTATAAGATATATTAGATTATACCTATTAATCATTGACTACCTGTTAACATTATGTACCATCTAATCCTAATACCTTACATTTCCTACATCACTACATACACCTAAATATATTCAATGTTTCAAATCCCTAATTTATAACTTAACAAAATTGACTTTACAATAACCATTTTTATATCAATACCAACCAAAACTACTACTTTACTAATAATCTAACATTACTTATTAATTAGTCTTCATTAAATAACTATCAACTAATTTGATTTCTAATTACTTTTATTTTATTACCCTCTTACTAACTTTATAATACATTCTTAGTTACTAAAATCCTACTTCACTAAATCCCAAATATCTAGACTATAATTTAATTCATGGACCACTAAGTGAAACTCATACCCAAACCCTTTTATCCATCAACAAATTTATTAAATCCCTCTTAACCTTCATGTTCTCCAACCATCATCCTAGGTGTATGTGAATGAGGTAGCTCCCTTACCTTGCAATGTTGTGCCTCATCTCTCCCCTTTGGTCAATGTACACACCCTAACCAAGCTAGAGCTAGTATACAACCCACTTGGAAATGCATGTAAAAAGAGAAGTCATCCCTTGCTATCATGTACAATTGTTTTATTAGCAGTTACTTACATACTAAGCTCATTTCTATACCACCTAACCATACTCCATGTATCCTCAAGTGCTAAGCACTCTTTGAGAATACCTAGTTCCTTGAGAAACCAATGACTTTCTCTTCATCCAAGGCATATGATGGAGGCCCATGTTTGGCTACTGAATGACTTGTTTCCATGCTTTTATCTACACCCATGGAGGAGGAATGAGAGAAGGGAATTTATGTGATTCCTCTAAACAAATCATAGGGTCCACCTAATTACTTTCTTCACTCACCTTGCCTTGGGATGTTTGACCCATCAGCTATGTTATGACATTTGACATTATTCTCTTTCTTTTTACTATTCTTATCTACTAATAGCTAGGTTTCCTTATAACATAGGAGTATAGTAATAAAGTATTATATAGTTTTCTCTACCTTTTAAAGTATTATATGGTTTTGTCATGGGTCTCTCATTTATTAGTCTCTTTACTAGATTTATAGGGTATTGTTACTTTAGTCTATGACCATTATCCTATTGTTTTCTTTATTTTCTTTTTTATGCATAAAATTCCACAAAATATTTTGTTGATTATTATATTGATCTATACTAAAATTTGATTGTTTGTTATTTTTCTCCACTCTCACACAAAATCCAAGAGTTAAATTGCACTTATCGGCTTGTTTTCTTATAGAAATTTATGCTATATTATCTATTTGATTAATCCTTCTCTATTCAACTATGTTGTTAAGAACTTGGTTTGGTAGCAGTCCAATATTCTTTCTAACATTCCAAAGTAAATTCCTAGGTTATCGAATATGTTTTAAAATCACTTGAACAATAAATTTAACACATGAAATGCATTTGGAACAAGATCAAATATAAAACTATTAGGTTACTCTTTCCAATTGAAATGAACTTTTAAATGAAATTACTTTTTTGAACTAATGCATAATGAAATTTTTTTATATGAACAATATTTTTGAAATGCATTTTCTTGTATTAATTCATGATTCAAAATGATCATAATACAACTTATGTAGTATCAAAAGCAATAGACTACCCTTTGAAATGAATCTCACTTACATTCCAACTATGACTATAATGAAATGTTAACTTTCCATTTCAATGCATCTAAATGCACATTATTGAAACTACTTTCCAGATACATATGAACATATTCCCAATTTCTTCACTAATTCCATTAAAATCATACTCCACCATAATTTAAAAATATGGAGATTTCATATACCAATGACATAAATAATATTTCATTGTTACAAATGAAACAAAAAAATGACATAGGAAGGATTGAATTATTCATAATACTTTATTCTTCAACAAAGCCAAAGGGAGACTATAACTTCATAGATCCTATTCTCACAACCCTAAAAACACAACACAAAACCAAGAACCATGGAGGCTCACCTCCCATCCTAGGCTTCTAAAAAGCCACCGACCAAGTTGGGGAACCAAGACTCAAATGGGTTACAGTCATACAACTAAATTTAGATACAACATAACATCATAATACATCTATAATCCCTCCAAGTTTTAACATAATGATTCACCATTGGAATCATGAAACAATGGATGAAGGTGGGCTCTCCAAAGAGGAGAATGCCATATCCATATACACATATACATTTTTAATTGCATAATTCCTCTTCAAGGCAATCAAAATACATCCTCCTCATCACATCAATACACTTATACCTCCCATAATAACAAACAAGGCATATGGCTTCAATGGAGCCCATACTCCATGAACAACAAAACCCTTTCCAAGAGAAAAATATCTCAACTTCAATGTTGAGCCCAACTAACCCCTTCACCCAAGGAATCTCTTCCTTCCCAAGGGTGAATGAAGCCTTCACATCCATTAACAATCCACACTCAAAAACAAGAACAAAGGAAGAAATCCAAAGAAAGTAAATGCAACACAATCTACAATCACTTCATCACAATACAAAATCTGATTTCACTAAAAACAATTTAACAAGATTACAACACCATGATTTAGGTGTAATAGAAGGTCATGACATGGGCACAAACCTTGTTCTAAGCTAAGGCAATGATAGTTCATGAAGAGATCCCTTCTCCTTAGCTTTCTCCTCCAAAAACCCTAGTTGTCTATAAACTTAGAGAGTGGGTGAACACTCCACTAGTTTGTCAAAGCTCATCAAGCCACTATCTCTTACAACTTTGTCTCTAGCAAATTTGTTATTTTTACCAATTGGGAAGATGGGGATGGGCTCATGGGACAACTCAATTTTCGAATTAGTGTAAGAATTCATTAGTTAAGATATCCCCTAGGCTAGCTAAGTAATAAAATGGTCAAATTTAGGCCCCTAACATGTTATGCTAACATATGGGTAGCTTATTTTCACAAAAATGGCACTTTGGGACCACATATGGACCCTCTAAATTCCTTTTCAAGTTTTAATTTGAGTTTCCCTTGATGGTGACCCATATTACCCTTTAGAAAATTTATTTTACTTAATCTTACAAAAGATAATTAGTTTAAGGTTAAGTGTATCCATGACCAAAACCCTAGGTGACATGTCATCAACACATAAATAATTACAAGTGCCAAGTGACACATTAAAACACATTACACATCACAATGGTATGTCCCTACTTATTCATTAATTTAACTTATTACACACATGCAAAATCATGGTTATAAAATAAGCACATCACAACAAGGCTTTGAATCTTCCGAAGATTCACTTTGGCTATACTGTGTCAACAAACATTTGGACCTTGTTTCCCCAATTAAATTCCATGGTTCAATTGCCTACACACTAAACTTGAACATTAGTAGCCGAATGGAAAATCATATAAAATGCATGTATATAGGCGCATGACAAATTTTATATTAAATAATTCACATTATCATACTCAATTGTCATAATCAACTTTTATTTCTCAATCATTTTCATATAAATCATTTGAAATATTAAAATATTAGAATTTGCATATCAACATTAATTATCTAATCAAATGATCCTACTAACATTCTAAAGCATATCATAATCCATTTCCTAACATAATGATGAAATTTTGAATCTATATTACTAAATTGGCCAACATGAAAACTAGTTTTGATTACATACTTTAGATCAAAACCACCAAAATATAATCATCACAACTAGAATTCTTTGATTCAATTAAATTTAGTTTGATTACTAACACTATCTTATTATTATTATGAGATATTACATTATACAACATATATATCTAAAATCACCAATGTCAAGAAATCAAGATGTTTTTATAATCATGTTTGCATAGGTTCAAAATTAGTCATTTGGTAAACCCATTATATCTATTAGTCAATACATTTTATCTTCATCTTAATCATCATTCACTGTAACCTATCCACCAAATACTACTTGCATAAAAATTGGCTTGTTATATTTACATCATGTCAAGCTCTACTAAGTGCACCTCTATTTAAATTGATAACAATTTCTGTCGATAATTATTATTAGTACTCACAAGGGTGGGTGTTAATTCATCTTTCCAAAATGGCCACCTAAATCAATTATTCTAATAGATCATAACATACCATGAACCCATCGGCATAGTTTCTAAGCTATAACATTAGTAGTATTTATTCCATAAGGTCTTAGCTTACCAACCTAATAAAGCTTCAAATACGATACTTAGAACAATAATGACTAAAATGTATATCAATCTCAATAAGATCTCAGGTCCAATACTAATAAAGAGAATACCAATCATGACATACCTAAATCATAGAACCTACTTATCATCATTCTATTTTAAGGTGTATCGTAACAGTCTATAACTCACATACCATACATGAGAGATAAAGACATGACATCTCACCTCCTTAAGCTTCCTAATTCTGACCATATTCATATTATTTAGGGTTTATAATAGGGTACTAGGGAAGGGGCCTTACAAGAAGGTTTATAGGACCTAAGCTAAAGATCAAGATGTCTTGTAGAAAGGAGATCCCTCTGCTAAATATAGATAACTTCCAAGCATGGCATGAACTCATGAAGTTACATTTGGAAGAAATTGGAAATGATGAAGTATGTGGCACCTCTTAGAACTATGACTATGGAAGAAATAATAGAAAAGAAGAATCATAGCATAATGATGATTGGCATTGCTTCCACTCTCAACTATGCTGAATTTGATGAGGTAAAATATCTTTCTACTACTTATGAAATGTCAATAAAAATGAAAGCTATCTATGGAGGTGATGATAATGTAAGGAGAGCTAAGGTAGAAACTCTAAGAGGTCAATTTGATTAGATGAAGATGTGAGAAGATGAAATGGTTTACATTGCAGTTAAGGATGAATTAGATGATGAGAATGATAATATGACCCTTATCTCAAATGTTAATAAGAATGATACATGGATTATTGATAGTAGTTGTTCTCACCACATGAAAGGTGATAAATCTAAATTTGAGCACTTGGAACACTATGATGGTGGGAGTGTCAAATTTGGAAATTATGAACCTTATTATGTGTATGGAAAGGGTTGTATTACACTAACCAATGATCTCAAATGTGACAATGCTTATTGGGTTGAAGTACTGAAGCATAATCATCTTAGTGTGGCACAATTGAATAACTTTGGATTCAAGGTAGAATTAATGAATAGGAAAGCCAAGCTACTAGATGGAGATGGAAATATAGTTGGGACTGGTAATCAAACAAGAGGTAATCTATTCTACCTAGATCTAACTATAAATTCATGTTTCATAGCTCAGCTAGAAGAAAATTGGTTATAGCATAAAAGGTTGTGTCATGTGAATTTTGATAACCTAGTCAACAAAAGAAAGAACAAAAGGGTTAGAGGCATTCCAAGCCTAAAAAACCTTGATATGGGCATGAGAAAGAATTATCAATTTGGAAAGATGGGAAAGACGGGTTTTAAAAGGAAAAACCATCATTCTAAAGAAGTCTTGGAGCTAGTTCAAATAGACCTTTGTGGACCTATTAGCATACATAACTACATAGGATATAAGTACTAGATGATTATTCTGGAATGATGATAGCTATGTATTTAAAGGAAAAATCAAAAGCTTTTCAAAATTTCAAATGGCATCTAGCTAAGGTTGAGAAGGAAACAAGAAAGAAAATGAAATGTTTAAGATTAGATAGAGGAAGTGAATGCATCTCTAATGAATTCAACAAATTCATCTCTAATGAATTCAATGAATTCTATAATGAAAGAGGAATTAAATGACATGTATTTGTACCTAGTACACCTTAGCAAAATGAGATTGTTGAAAGAAGGAATAAATCAATCATGGATTGTGCAAGGACACTAATGATAAAGAAGAACATTGATATCAAATACTAGAAGGAAGCAATTAGCACTATAGTTCATACCTTGAATTGAGTTTAGTTGAAGAAGGATTCAAACAAAACACCTTTTAAAATATGGTATGGCTATAAACCTAATGTGTGTTATTTCAAAGTATTTGGAAGCAAATTTTATATTCTGAAAGAGTTGAGAAAAGGAAAATTTGATGTAAAAAGTCATGAAGGCATATTCTTGGGATACTCCAATAAGAGTAGAGCATACAAATGTTTAAATCTATCTACTCAAAAAGTTATAGAAAGTGTACATGTGAAGATTGATGAGTTTGTAGAAGAGTGTGAAGAAAAAACAAGAAAAGAAACTGAAGACTACAAAATTTTTGCTTACTATGTGCCTAATACTTTAACTAAAGTTCATGAAAATGATAGTCAATAATCTTCACCACTAAGTCCCTAAAATCCCCAATTCAACCTGAGTTGTAGCTTGTACAACCAAAGTCATGGTTAGAAGGACTTGATTCATAGTTAGAAGGACTCATGTTTTAGTAAGTACAAAATGAGTCATTTGATAGACTCAAGTCAAAGACAATGGGACCCAAGCATAATTCAAAGGATCATGGTGAACCTAGTGAGTTCAGAAAGAGGATCCCAAACTTACTGAATATGTTAGAAGGCATCATGTACTTGATAAAATCATTGGAGACTAGTCAGATGGTATAATGACAAGGAAAAATTAAAAGGTACATGTTTTCTTATTGTATTTGAACCTAGAACTATTAGAGATACATTAGAAATTGAAAACTAGATTGAGGCAATGAATGAAGAGAATGATCAAATAGAAAGGAAATAAAACTTGGGCTATTGTTCCAAGACCCAAGGATAAGAATGTAATTGGCACAAAATGGGTATTAAGAAATAAGATGAATGAGAATGGAGAAGTTTCAATAAACAAGGCAAGATTAGTTTGTAAGGATTATGCTCAAGAGGAAGGTATTGACTATGAAGAAATTTTTTCTCCTATTGCTAGACTAGAAGGTGTTAGAATACCCCTTGCATATGCAACACACAAAGGATTCAAAGTATATCAAATGGATGTGAAATCAACATTCTAGAATGGAATCTTAGAATAGGAAGTCTACATTGAGCAACTAGAAGGTTTATTGATCCTAGAAAAAGGGACATGGTTTGTGGACTACACAAAGATGTGTATGGTCTCAAATAAGCCTACAAAGCATGCTATGAAAGGTTACATAATTATCTCATAAATATTTTTTTTCAAAGAACTAATGATGACAACAACCTATACATCAAATAATGACCACATAAGAAGATTGTTTTGGTAAAAATATTTGTGGATGATACATTATTTACTATAGGGTGTTTTTTAGTGGTAAATATTAGTAATTTAGCAAATATTGGGATTTCTAAGTGTTGATTTTGGTGATTTTTAAGCCATTACATGGTGGCCCAATTTCCTAACATTATCAAGGTTAGTGGGTCATTACTCCTTTCAATTGCCAACCATGGATTCATATTTAACTTCTTTGGTATCAATATTCGCCTTTCACACATCCAACCTACTTCTTTCTAATCGATGTCGTGTTCACCATTACTCAATCCATTATATTTTCATGTGTATGGGTAGTCCACCCAATGCATTTATTTTTAATTCCCTTCATTTGGCCCATTTCACCAATAATTTTCAATTTTGCATTAGAGTTGTCGGCACATTTCACCTCCTAGGATTTAGAATCAACTGATATAAATCCCATTTCACCTCATTTTTGACAAAAAATCAATTTTTTTGCTGGGTGTTTTACACATTGTTCCAAGTTTTTAAACATTTCCCAAAGGGGGAGTTCCTCAAAGTATACCCTAATTCACTAGAAATGATGATTTGTGCAAAAGAAATTCTATGAAAATGAGTAAGGAATTTGAAATGTCAATGTTTGGAGAGATCAAATTCTTTGTTGGCTTACAAATTAAACATATGAAGGATGGTATCTATATTACTCAATCAAAATACATCAAGAAGAGACTAAAGAAATTTGAAATGGAGGATTCTAGACCACTTGGAGCACCTATGTCTACTAAAATAATATTTCTAGAAATGATGATTCCAATGAGGTAGATCAGACTACATACAAATCAATGATTGGAAAATTTCCATAAGTAATTCACACAAGACTTGATATAGCATTTGTAGTTGGTATAGTGGCTAGATTCTCTGTTAATCATAAAGAAAATCATATGATGGCAATCAAAAGAATTGAGGTATCTAAAAGGTATAGAAGAATATGGTTTGTGGTATAAGAAAAGAGGAAAGTTTGAATTGAAGGCATTCATCGATGCATACTGGGTAGGAAGTGTTGATGATAGGAAGATCACTAGTGGTGGAGAATGTTTTCTTGGAAAGAGGCCTATATCTTGGACAAGCAAGAAGAAGAATAATATCTCTTAATCTACAATAGAAGTAGAATATGTTATTGCAATAATCAATTGCTCCAACATTGTGCGTTTCAAGCAATTGTTGTGAGGTATGAAGGAGGAGATCAAAGACCTAGTTTTTATCTTCTATGATAACACAAGTGCAATCAACATATCCAAGAAACTAGCGATACATACCAAGACCAAACACATTGCAATAAAATATCCTTTATTGAGAAAATTGTTGTAAGACAAAGAGGGGAGGTTGGAATATGTGAATGCAAAAGAATAGATTGAAGACATATTCACCAGGCCATTTCCTAAGGATGAATTTTTATAACTAAGAGGTAAGTTAGGGGTCATTCCCCTATTTGGAGCTCAATAATAATATTTAAGTGATGCATCAACCAAGCATGTTGAGGATTAGACAAATTGATACAATATTGTTAGAGTAGATTGCATATGAATTTGTACATTAAGGTAAATGGAGACTACATTGATTGTTGTCTTTGGCATAGATGTCAAAGAGGAAGAGTTTTCTGTCATATGTCAGAGAATTTTTTGTGAATATTAGAGATGTCAAAGAAGGAGAATGAATTTTGTTGATATAAAAGAGGGATAGTTTGATATTACAGTTATTGCAATCAAAGATTGATGATAGAGGGAGTTCACATTGATAGAGGGAGTTCTCATGGACGCGAATTAGAATTAAATCAAGGATATTATCCTTACTTCTATTTTTCTCTAAAATTTCTATGTATAATGATGTTTTGTGTTTCCATCAATGCCAAAGAGGGAGATTGTTGGATACAATCATTTAATTGTTTTGTCTTTGAAATTATACAAATGTCAAGTATATACTGAGGAATGAGTGCATGCCAAGCTCAATCGAGAGTCAAAGGAAGTTGCAATGTATTATGAGAATTTTAATGTAATCCTCAACTTGACCTTATAGTCTCTAATAATTGTAGCAGTGAATCGAATCTCTTAACAAAGTTAGTTTGACAACTATTTTCCAAATCCTCTAACAAGATTGCATTTCTAGATTGAAGAGTCTAAAGACCTTTAACAAGACCACTCCTAATAGCGTGAACTAAATCCTTTAATAGGGTCACAACTAATAGTGTGTTTTGTAACCTTTAATAGGGTTGGCTCCTAATAGGGTTCACTTCAGAAGAGTGAAAAATAGTAACTAGTTGCAATTGGTGATTTTTCCCAAATTGGGTTTCCACATTAAATTTGCGTGTCTCTTGTGTTCATGTTATTTTATTTATAATTATAAAACTAAGTTAATTAAGGTTAATTAAACTTAATATCATAAGATTTACATGTTCATTGTTAACAAAGTAATAGTGCATATATTTAGTATTAACTGAGTGTTTACTAAGTGACAACCAATCTTAGTGTAAACCAAGGTACTGTGTTAACCAAGTTTTTAGTGCTAAGTTACAAAAACATATTTAACAAAGTTTCATTTTTTTTTGTAATGACCTCTAACATGATCTAGGATTTATTTTGTGGTAACTGTATCACCCCTCCCCTCTTAGTTACTCCTCTTACATTTCCAAAAAATTCCATATCTTTTAATTTTATACCTTCATTCCATTATTACCAACAAATATAATTATCTTGAGCATCATTCTAACACTTCATTGAATCATGGAGAAAGTAATCAAATTGATGTTACCTTGTTATAGATTTATTCACGAGTTTTGCATTTAAGCTCACACACTAATATCACTTCTTAATTTTATCTTCTATCTTTAGCAACCATTTATTTCCTCAATACAATATACCTCTAATGATATGGAAACTTACATAAAACAATAATTCAATATGCTTGGCATCAATGACAACATACAAATTAATCCAATTTTTCTACATACCTTCTATTGCTTTGTTATCTAACCTTATTCATCATCAACATCATTTTGGATAACAATATCCCCCTTTGGCATTGATAGAAACACATCTAAGATATCCCATCAAATACCAAAAATCTCCATCAATTATATTATTCCTTTTGATAGATTCACTTCATAACCTATATTTCTCTTAGTCTTATTATGTTTTGAATCATCATGTATACTCTAACTTGGATTCTCCTTCCTATCTCTTTCTATTCATTTTTCTACTCTTCTCTTTCTTTGGTTTGGTCATCTTTCTAGTCTTCACTTCCATTCTTAGTCTTCTCCTCGTTTTAAAATAATGCCAAAATTATCTACAATAATTGATTAATTTTCATTATAGTTGTACTATGTACCTTTCTTATACCAATTATTTATATTTCTTCATAACTTTTTCACATCTTTAGGCTACTCTTAAAGAGTAAATATATGCATTAATACATAATTTGATAATTTGATAAAGCATGAATTGATTGAAATTTCATATTTCTCTGATGAACATTACATAGGGGAGTGGTCCCCTTTCTACCTCTTAGGTACTCAAAAGTATCCTTACAATGCAAGGAGGATCAATAGTTATCGCCAAATAATCACCCAATTACCAAACCACCTTTTAAAATCACATAATAGAAGAAATAATATGAAAAGGGAGAGAAGTAATATATATAATATTCATTAATCCATTCAAACTTGATACATTTTAGGCAATCAGGTCTTACCAATTACATTCAACACACTAGAAAATTAATTCTAGTAAAATGAACCATCTTCATGCATGCAAGATTGACAATCTCTTGTTCCTATCTCCTTACTATTTCTAATTACAACTTCACAAAATGTGGAATAGATCTACCTATTTATACTAAACAAAATGGCCCAAAGATCATTCTAGATCCAACATTGGAGAAAGCATGAACCTAGATTTAGGTGTACACATTTTTGGGGTTTGAAACTATTGAACAACAAAATGCTCAACACCAAAATGATAATACTCACATAATCTAAGGATTGGCCACTTCCTATTAACAATTCTATGTGCATACCATTTGGATCCAACTTCAACAAAACCAAGAAAGGTTTCCTACTCTTTAGGATCTTCAAAACCAATGTAGGTTTACCTATGGGATGATTCAAATGATTAGTGCGTATGAGAATTATATTAGTTTCATTTTGATTCTCATCTCTAATTCCTAACATATGCACAGTTTACCCAATTCTTGATATTTTCTAGACTGACAAACATCCCTCATAAGAAAGTTTGGTCATAATTCTCCTTGAGTTTACAAATATTTTTGGAAATAGCAGCTACCTAAGACTCCGAAATAAGATATAAATGAGTGCTGACCAGCATTATAACTTTGAAAAAAATGGAATGAAAATGATTTTGAATTTATAATTGATTTGAGATGTAGTGGTAGAATTTACTCTCATTTGTTTCTAATTTATGTGACCAGTGCCTTATCCATTGGGCAAAAGATTAACTATTGGTAGGAGATCTAATTCAAATAACTTGTAAATGGATCTATCATTTGTAATCACCCATTTCCATTCTTATGAATTATCCCTTTCATAAGCTCATGAATTGTATTGATTTACTTAAGGATTTATATAATTCCTTGAATTAAAAGAAACAATAGAACCAATAGACAACCCATCCAGACTGCATTCAATCAATTGAACCTTATTCAAATGACCTCAAAATAAACAAACTCATGAAGCAGAGACATAAATTTGTGACACAAATATATTACAAGTACCCCTTTGTATTATCCTTTTAGATGACTAATACAGTAACCAATAGAAGTTCAATGAAAAGCTTAGAATATCTTGGCAACTTTTTCATTTCTATATATCATTAGAGAGTACAAATTGAAAATAAAACCAAAATAACTACATACAATTGGACTGACTTTACTTTTCTTTGAAAGAAAAGAAAATTATACAAGCCATTCTGACTCATCACAATGCCTCTAAAACCCATTTATATAAGCATGAGTTGCAACAAGAAAAGGGAAAATGTGACTGACAAGTGTCCTTTTACAACAAGAAATACATCAAACCTTAAAAATATCCTTGACACATTAACTCAAAAAGAAACAACAAAAATAGTTGCAGATGATAGTTGGAAAGTCAAATTTTTAATTTTGTCTTTTTCTTCAACTGCCCCCTATTCATAAAGCCTTTATATCTATGATTGCCTCCCATACAATGACTTCTCTTTTGGTGGGCCACTCCCATGTCTTAATTTTTGTCAACTAACCAACAAACTTTTGCAACCTAGCATATGTGATCACTTTTCCCTCTATTATGAACCTATTCATTTCAGTTTCAATTTTAAATAAAGTATCAATGAGTTCATTGAAAACAAACTCATCAGTATCACCTTCAAAAATGGATGCCACCTATGAAAGTTTACAATATGGTCAAAAGAATTAGACCATTCATTTAATCCTTTATCTAGTTCTTAGAATTAAGAATAGAAAGAATTAAGGAATAAAATCCATTAGTCAACACTTTCATCTTATTCTAAATTACTACCAATTTCCCTATAAAGAACTATAACAAATCCTTCACTTTATCCATGCCCTCTTTAACGAAAATGATGTTATTAGGAAGGTCTTGCTTCTTAGCTAGCAATGGTATTAATCATTCAAGAATCTGCATATAAGGTCCCCATCATTGGAAAATTGGACCAAGCCAACCTACTGCTTCTTTGCACATTTTTTCTATAGCTTTCAAGTTGGTTAATGCATTATATGCATCTTGAGACATTCTCTTCAAGATGCTTATCCCATGACTTAGAATATTCATCATCAAACCCTTCTTTGTTGCATTATCAAATAGGGAAGCTTTAATTTCCACATTTACGATTTGCACTGGCATTGTTACCCCTATGGGTGTATCTTTTGTTTGGGCCTCTGCTTCAACAGTGTGCCTCACTTCTTCCACATTTCCCTATGCATGCTCTGCCTCTATTGCAGTTTTGGGTTAGTCTTTTAGGGATGCAAGTTCCTCTTCTAGGCTTTGAATTTTCCCCTCCAACTCTTCTATTCTCTACTTTTGCAAATAGCTCATCTTGAGCTCTTACTCATACATTTTTCTAACATCTAGACATTCATTATATGCAGCAACCATCCTATCCTCAATTTGATCCACCTTTGCCTCATTCATGAGTGCAAAGTGTTTAACCAGGCTAGAGATCTCTTTTCTAGTGGTATTCTCTAGTGTCCAAAAAATCATATTGCCCTAAGCTATCTCATCTATTTCCATCATTTTAGGCATCTTGGTGTTAGGGGAAGCACTCCATATAGCTAAGGTCTTTGTGTCTATGCTAAAACCTGACCCTCTCTTCAAGCCTTCATTACTACTAGCTTAATAACTGATTGCCTTATCTTTCCTTCTAATTTGGTCAAGTACTTAGGCTCTTTCAATGTCCCATTTTGGTACCAAGATCATACCACTCTTGTGCACCAACTCCCTAGCTTCTGTAGGGGTCATTGTTTCACTATCTGGATCATATTCCAATAGTTTATCAACCAATTCCTTGTTCTTCTTAGGATCTTCTCCTCACCTAAGGCTCAATTTGATCTCATTTTGCTTTATTTTATATATAAAACTTTTAAATTATGGTGATTTAATAAAATCATCATCCTCCATGAATTTCTTAGATTGGATGAGCCTATCATCCAATCTAGCAGCTACAATTTGTAGATCATTTGAGGCTCTTCCTACCTCTATTTCCCTTTCATGCAAGTAATTTTACCTGATATTTGAAAAATATTGATCATTTCTTGGCATAACTTACAAGGCTCTTCTCACCATCCTCTCTTGGATGTGCATGATTTTTTGCCTCTTCGTTCCTTTTAACACCCATGTGGAAGATGATGGCTACTCCTCAAAATCAACCTCCAACTAAACATTAGACTTAGGGGATTCTCTATTCATTGTTGCCTCCTCTTCATCTAGCTCATTTGTAATTTGAGCCATGATATGGTCAAAATTTTCTACCATTTTTCTCAAATTTCTAGGATAAGGGATATCAGTGTAAAAACCCTTAAAATTTGGGTTAGTCCTCTTCAAGGCATCCTACACTTTCTTGATTTCACAATACTTTCCTAGCAACTCATCAGCCTCCCCTATTGCTACTATGTTAGCAATTAAGTTTTCTACATGGATTGGTTTTTTGGGAGGTAGAATGTAACCCCTAATGGCTTTGAACTCATTTGTTATATAGTTTTCTGGGTCATACATTCTATAAGGTCTAGTAGCAAACTTATATTGACCTAGATATTCACTTATTTCTTCATAGGAATTCTTCCCAATTACAAAATCTCCTACTTTAAAGCTTCTACAAAAAGGTTTGTGCAGGGAAGGAGGAATCATTTTTTGTTCATCAATAAAAATTGGCAAAAGAATTCAATTATAGCTAACCTAGGGAGCAAATATTTAGGCAATATTCGGAGGCTGTGGGCATGCATACACTCTCATCAATGTGCACTCCTTAAACAAAAATATAACCCCCCAATTATGATCCAATTTCCCTTTTTCATCCAAAAAAGAGGGTCTAAGTAATGTTTTCAAAATATTTGGGGCCCTAAAGAAAGTATGGTCCACCATCCTCATAATCACATAACTGAACAAATTGAAAAATGAAATTGCATTTGAATAATGAAATTTTTTATCCCAAATGCGAGTCCATAGTTGCATAGGTAACTCACCAAATTCATTAGAAGTTTGATCGATGAAGTCTTGGCTGATGTAACCAATGTTCTTATATAGGATCAGGTGCATTGGCAATGAGTAATGATAAAACTTGAAATCTTTCATCTCTCCTTTCTTTGCATTGACAATTTGATGGTGCATGCTATCCACGATGAATCCCACATAATCATATTCTCTATTATGAAAAGGGTCTTGTGTGTCACATGCTATCAAAAATAATGAACCATATACACAATCATCTACCCCATCACTTCCTAGCACTTTATGCAGTCCACATACAATATTTTTGAAGTAATTCTTGAACTTGCTCAAGGGTAAGTGATCCTCTACCTTCTTTGGTATTTTCCCTACCTTTTTGACATTGTAGGGGATGTGGGGTAGCATCGCATTGTTTAGATAATGGGTATTATTCCTCAAAAAAAATTCCTTATAAATTCTCAATATCAATAGGCACATCCATTTGCCCCTCCAAGCCAAAAGCTTCTATGAAAGAAGTTCTATCAAGTGTGCACAAAATACTCCCATTGTATCGATGAAATGTCCTTGTAACTAGATTGTAATAATTTATCAATGCCTTCGATAAGTCCACATCAACAAATACCTCAGTAAATATCAAATTCACCATATTTATGTTCCATGGGTTGCAAACTAGTATGTTTTTAATTCTATTTTGATAGAAAGACATGAACAAACTAAAACCATCTATCTTACGGCATTGTGCATCCCTGTATAAGAAGTAAGGGTCTTTGAAGACATGGTCATTAGCTAAGACTGCATTGGATGATCTTGGGAGTATTTTTAAGTAGTCCTCTACATGTTTATTTGGCTTTTAGACTTTGGTTTTCTTTTCAGTCTTTTTTGTGCCCTTCTTATTCTTCCCTTCTGGTGTGACCTCTACAATGTCATCACCTTCTTCATCAACCTCTACCTCCTCAGTAGGGACCTCTTCAACATCCATGTCAGCCATTTTTTCTACAAATTTTATCTCAAACTCCCACAACAATAATAATCACAAAGTTATGGATGTCTAGAGAATTTTTAGAATAGAAAACATGAGCTCTTTGAAATGGAAAATATTATGAATGTTCAATCAAATCTTTATGGTTTAATAATGCAATCTACCAACTTTTTAAATAAATTTTGCATGCACAAGCTTTAAAACCATTCCTGTAGGGTGTCAACAAATAATATCAGCCATGTAACTTGATCTTGGAGTAATTTTTAGCTTTTTATTTTACATGGCCACAATGAATTTGCCCTTTTTTCTTAATTGGCATGACACCTCAATTGCTCTTTATTTTCAAATTTGGTCTTCCACTTATACATTGAATAAAAACCCTTCAATCTTCATAACCCCAAAGATATAGCTAGCAAACCTTTATGTCTGTATAGTGATGCTTCAGAAAACCCCAAGTGTAGAAGCATTAGGGTTCCTTAAGCATAGCTTTGAAATTCCTTTTATGCTCTTATACAGTCTCCTTTACCATAAGATCTCAAACTCTTTCAACATATCCTTACATGCTTATGATTTAACACATTTCTCATACCAGTGTAAAGCATTGGTTACACTTTTCATTTTACCCTTTACACTCATACGCAAATGTACCACTAAAGCCCTTTAAAAATTTCTTTATGCTCTTATGCTCACTTCAATTTTTGAAGCATCATAATGCTTTACAAATCCTTCCTTTGGTAATACACTTAGAGCCTTCCCCGTGGCATTGTAATGCCTTTTGCCATTTCTTTATTCTCCCTTATACCCACATAGGTTACCTCATTCTTCATAGCATCAGGAAGCCTTTATAATCTACCTCTTGCTCTTACATTTCACCCTCTTCATGCTAGTGTAAAGCACTCATTTTCCTCATCTATCTTTTACACTCACACACTTAGACCAATCTCATAAACATAGAGAAAGGGATGAAACAACTCTTGGTTCATATGGTAATAATAAGGGTGTAATGAGAATTTTTTCTTTTCAACAAATCAATGACCTAGATCAGATCTCAAAGAAATAGAGAATAAACATCACCGTTGATTTAAGCACATGAAAAATGAATAACTTAAGTTGTCTTCCATGCAAGTCAGGCCGATCTGATATGTATGATGTGTCATCACTTGATTTTTTCTCCTCAGGGCCCAAGTGGCAACTTAATAGGTCCCACATAACACATTCTTCCTTATAACATTTCTTTATAGTTACTTGCAAGTCAAAGCAGTGAAGGCACGTAGACAAAGTTAAACCCTACTTCACTCTTATGAGTCTCCTTCATGCATAGAACTATAAAACCTTTTAATCTCCTCATGAGACATCATTTATGCCATCACAAGCCTTTACGCTCTTATGAAATTCACTAAAACATAAGTGAGTGAAAGAAAACAATCCACCCTTCTTCTTGTTCACTCAATTCGTTCCTCGTATCCTTGTAAAACAACAGATAGGGTCACTTTAAAAACATGTTATGCTTATACACTTAAAAGAAAAATGTATGACTAAAAATACCTGAATGAATTGCTTTTGCTAATATAGTTTAACTCATCACTATGGAACTATAATACCACTTACAAAGTATAACAAACTTCTTACACCTCTCTGCCCAAAGATCAATTGTATGATTAGAAGACCACAAAGTGGACCACTCTACTATTATGAGATACACAATTGTGTACCCATAGACCAAGATTTTCTTTATGTCCTTATGCTAATTAGGATAATGTATCCATAGAGACAAGAGCAAGAGGGTATGTGCAAGATCATGGTCAACCAAACTATGCTCTTAAGTGGCAATAAAAAATTAGAAAATTAGGGTTATGTCAACTTGACATGCAATTTTCTACTTGTTATTAACTTTATATAAAAAAGTTGAGAGAAAAGAATATCTAGAAAATTGAATCTAGTTTATAAACTACTAGGACTTATCTCAAAATAAATAAAAATTGATTGGTCAAACTTTTGAATTTTGATGCAACATTACAAAAATTTCAGAAAAAAAATAAGAAGTAGATGTATGTTTGGCCACCTTAAGGGTATGTGCACCAAGTTGTGCTACCAAAAGGTTGATGACCTTCTTCTTCTTTTTTTTTCAATTTTCAATAGTGCATAAGCAATATGGCTTGGGTAACCCAAGCCATAGCATGTACACGCTATATGCACTATAATGTGTACACACTTTAAAAAAACAAAATCCTTATAAATGGGCTGCATACCTGTAGCCCATTCATTCGAACTCTTTTTTTTCCCCTCTACTCACAACAGTGTGTACGCAAATTGGAGAAAATCAAAGTTTTCACCACCCACCTTGCCAATATGCCTCCTCGTTGGCAAAATATGAGATCACAAGCATGTTGTATGTGATCTAAATTTCAATTTGTGTTGTTTGATATTTTTTTTATTTTTTTTTGTAGGTTTTTTATATTGTTTTGTAGGGTTTTTACAAATTTTCTTTAGATTTATTTATTTATTTAGATTTCAATTGATTTTTTATCAAGAAATGTCAAAAATCAATCAAAAAATCCCCAAGAAGCTCAAAACCCTCAATAAAATCAAAACCATAACCCTCCCCAAGAAGAACAAAAAATTTAGCAACTTGAACCAATTGCAAGACCTTCGCCTAGCACACAAGAAAATATAATAAATGAAATAGAAAGAGACAAAACATAATTAGAAGGACTCATTGGTTGGGTGAAAGAATCTAGACAAACCAATCCAATGAAGGCTCAATTGGCATCATCCCTTGAATCTATTAAGAACCAGATAGCTTCAGTTACTGGTTAGTTAGATGTTTGGTGGGTTAAGAGGAATGAACAAAAAAGATTTTATGCAAATAAATTTTCATATCAAGACATTTAAAAAAAAAGAAATACCAAATGATAGAATATGTGCATTATTTAGAAAACTCGGTGAACAAAATACTATTAGAGAGGGTTTAAAATGGTTCCCCATCCATTGGTGCATACTCGATGCTATTAGAAATAATTTTTGGTATAGATGGTGGTTGATACCCCTCCTTGCAACAATCACAAGGTCCCCATGTATATTTTAAAGAAATTGTATTGTGAGTTTGTCCTTGGGGAGATCCCCAATTATTTTGATATATTAGACTCCTAGGATAGAGGTGGGCAGTCATCATTTGAGAGTTCAGGGGCATGTTGTGACCCTAATGTAGTTAGGGCACCTATGGTCAAGCCATAGGGTGAGCATGTGACTATTCCTTCAGTTGTGAAGGAACATGTAGAGGCCAACACTCTAAGGATAGTTAATGCTTTGATGCAAACCCTCATCCATTACATGAGTCCATTAGTTAAGGGAGAGCATTCAATGCATTGCAGTCACATGTGCACATCATGAATATCCTTATGCACATTTTGTACTCATGCTGGAGATGGTGTAGATGATGGGCTTGTCACCAATTAGTTCCTAAATGACACATTTGGCATTGACACATAGGTAAAGTACAATTATAATTTACTGATTTGATCACATTTCATATGTATAGTGAATGATTAGTTAATTAGCATCTATTGACATTGTTCAAAATTCAGGGTCAGAGTGTTGGCGGGCCTAGTAGTGATCCTCTGGCCCAATTTTTTGCCCCATCCATGAGTCTAGAGATATTTATCAATCTAATCATTTAAATTAATACATATATTTATTAAGTAATCATATTAAGGATTGACAAAAAAAATTATGTATGTGCATTAGTTCTCTATAGGACCATCAACATTTACTATGGACTTGTAGCATGGACATCATACAAGCTTCGTAGAAGTACATTTGTTTCATGTTAATATAATTCCTTTGATTATATTTGTTTCATATTTCATGTTACATGTAATGTGTATTGTATGACATGTAGCTCATGACATTGGACACCCCTCATCTCTGACACTCCGTCGATCGTGGAGTGGCTATAGCTATGGCTAGTTCATAGCCATTGACTGAGGTATGAAATAATTTTCATAGTTTTAGTTGTTGTTTATAATAGTTAGTATAAAAATTTCTAATGTTATTTATAAGTGATTATATTGATTCAATTTTTGTAGGGTCATGTCACACCTAATCATGGCGGTGGTAAGAAAATAATTAATTTTGTGTGTACATATATTTGATTTCAATGCATAATAAGTATTCATTCATTTCTACTTTGTTTGTATCAGCTTGAGTTAGAGAAGAGCCTCAACAAGAGGACAAGTGAGCGTGTCAGGAGGACCCCATCATTGCCACCATCTCCCTCCACATGATGACCAAAGGCCTCTAGATATTTTTTTCTATCCCCTCATGAAGGAGAAGATATAGTTGATAGACATGTACATGTATAGGCATTAGTGGACATATATGTTGGATTTTATGTCAGTGGACATATTCGATATACATTTGATGTATATATGAAATTTTATATTTGATGTATGAAATTAATTTGATGCATGACATTATTAGACTTATGAAATTATTGGTTAATATATGATATGTTTGTTCATGTATGACATTATTGGTTATCATAATATATTATGTGTTTGTTAATGTACATGAAATTATTGGTTATTATTTTATATTATATGTTTGTTCATGTATGACATTAAATTAGATATGTTCATGTATGACATTAAATTAGATATTTTTGTGTATGACATTAAATTAGATATGTTCATGTATTACATTAAATTCAATACCTAATCAGTTTGAAACTTTGATAGAATATTGATTAATGATAAACTTTATCACTGTTTAAGCATAAGTTTATCATTTTCAATATGTCATCATCATATGATTTATGATCTTGTTCATGTTTAAAGTTTTCCTTCTCTGTCATTTGTTTATCAAGTTTAATTCAATACCTAATCAGTTTGAGTTTTTGATACAATATTGATCAGCAATAAACTTTATCAGTGTTAAAATAGCTATTTTATCCCCTTGGTTATGTTTTAACTTAGTGTGGGGCCTTTTTTTATCTCCTAGCTTAGGGGAGTGGGACAGTAAGGTTCCATGGTTGGGTGGAAAGTTTTTTATCCATTGCGTATTTTTCCAAAGTTTTTCAAGAGCCTTGGATGATCTTTCTTCACACATTCCAATTTTGCATCTTTTTTTGTGTGTGACTAGATGTTGCAACATCATATTTTTGTATCATGACTATGATATAATACTTATGTATCCATTTTGTATAGGAATCATGTTGGAGGAGAAAAATTTTAGAAGTATATGAAAACATGATATATAATGATTACTTGCTCCTTGTAATATGTATATGTACACATGCTTAGTTGCAATAAACAAGAATAGGTATATCAAGATGATTGTCCTCGGCATGCTCATGTGATTTTTAAGCTATCTAATTGCAATAATGGATTTAATTATTTATAATGAAATATTGTTCATATATTTATGATGATTTTTACTTATGGGAACTTATGTATGCATTTCTAGTAGTGATGTTTGAGAACCTACAAGAACTTGGTTGTTGAGTTAATATAGAATATTCATATATTTAATCAATGAGATAAATAAAAATATTTAATGTTCGAAGAATTGAAAATGAAATGAATGTGCTTCAATTTAGTGTTAAAAATAGAATAAAATTTATTCCACTTTTACCCTTATTAGTTATGTGATCTCATACGTTCCCTGTTAGGGGGATACAAGGAAGAATTACTCTCTAGATTTCTTAGATTACTAGATGGATTTCTTGTAATATTGTGGTTATTGAAATTGAGACTTGTGATGCCTTTGATTCTTTAGGTGTAGATAGACCACAAAACTTACAAGAAAGATAAATTTACTGCTAGTCTATTTTACTTTTTAAATAACACACACACACACACACACACACACACACACACACACACACACACACACACACACACACACACACACACACACACACACACACACACACACACACACACACACACACATGGTGCAGGGTACTCAAGGCACTCAAGGTATTCATGAAGCATTTTCAAGGACTCTCCATCATACCACCTTTCTAGGTAAAGGTGGATTTGGTGTTTAAATAGTCCCTAGTAGAGATCCTAAGCCCTGAACTTGATGTAGAGTCTCCCACTATTCCCCTAGGAATCATAACTCAACTCTAGGATTCTTTTGTAATCTTGGAATATACCAAAGGAATATAAATCTACTAGGGTTAAAGAGGAATTATTTGAATTGGTAATACCTTTCCACAACCATATCTAAGAGGTTATAACTCAATTCTTTAGTTTGTCTTCAAAACACCCACGTTGCTACCTATGCACCTAGTGTACCCTAATGCCTCCAACATACCAAAATCCATCCTAGGCTTCACACCATGACCAAAAAACCTTGGTTCATCTCAAAAAATCCCATTTAATATGTTCCAACTCCTTACAACCTCTCAGCAACTCATCTCTTACACTTTGCCAATTTTGACTTTTCTAGGCTTGACTCAACTAGCCCTTGCCAGATAGTAATTCTTAGTTTTCTCCAAAATTTTCCATTTAACTTCCCAAAAAATTTGGTGTTCTAAATAACCTTTATTCCCTTCTAAAACATACCAAAATTTCAACTATAGTTTTTTTGGAAAGTATCTCTCAAATCTTGCTATCTCAATTACACAACTAGGGCTAATTAATGGCCATTTACAAAGCAACTCATATCCCCTTATTTGATGGAACCTTAACAACCTTAAATAGTCTTGTAATATGAATCAAATGAAAGGATTTCAAATTTTTTTTGGTCACTCTAGCAGTTCTACATCCCCTTTCACCAAACCCTCACTTTTAGGCCCTTTAACCTAGGGCTTTCCCAAAAACTCATCTCCCAATTTTTCTAGATCTTGTAAATGGATCAAACATACTTAAAATCATCCCAGTAGATGATATCAAACATAAAAATTATTCTTTTTTGGAGAAAACTCTTACTTCTCTACTTGGGGTAGTCACCCATGCCGATGCTCTTCACTACCCAGCCAGTCTTTGGTTCTTTCTCTCTATCAAAAATCTTACCTTGCACACAAAATCATCATATATACATTCATTAAAATTGTAACACCCTCTCGCACAAGTTACATCTACATCACAGATAGTGGGAGGGGTAAATCCATTAATCTAGCCTCAAAATAGTGAAGGATTGTCACATGACAAAGATAAACAATGATGTAGACCCATAATAGGATTCTCAAGGTTTAGTAGATAGTTTGATCCACCTGAAGCTAATGAAGTAGATAGTTTGATCCCATGATGAAAGGTGAGAGAGATTTGGCAATTGGAAACTTTATATTGGCCAACACTACAAGTTTTAGCATCACGCAAGATGGCATCAAAAAATTAAAATAGAGTATGATCTCTAAAAAGTGAGAGAGGTTATTGTAGGTCTCCATAACATGGTCCTATAGGAACTAGAATCACATCCATACCTCACATGAGCTCCAAGATATTCCCCATCAAAGATCACATCCCTATGGCATTTAGTGACCCTTAGGGACATTTCAGTTTGGCATGCCCAAGAATATTCAAGCACTCAATAGGATGGGATGAGGTTGTGGATAGGGTTTACCCAACCACCCAGAGCTAATAGAGTAGACAATTTGATCCCACGATGAAAGGTGAGAGAGATTTGGTAGTTGGAAACTTTTTACTGGCCAACACTACAAGTTTCAACATCACCTAAGATGGCATCAAAAAATCAAAATAGAGTATGATCTCTAAGAAGTGAGAGGTTATTGTAGGTCTCCACAACATAGTCCTATATCAACTAGAATCACATCCATACCTTGCAGAGCTCCAAGATATGCCCCGTCAAAGATCACAACCCTATGGCATTTAGTGACCCTCGGGGACATTCTAATTTTGCATGCCCAAGAATGTACAAGCACTCAATGGGATGGGACAAGGTTGGGGATAGGGTTTACCTAGCCACCCAAAGCTAATGGAGTAGACAGTTTGATACGATGATGAAAGGTGAGAGAGATTTGGCAGTTGGCAACTTTGTATTGGCCAACACTACAAGTTTCAGCAACACTCGAGATGGCATCACAAAATCAAAATGGAGTATGATCTCCAAAAAGTGAGAGAGGTTAGTGTAGGTCTCTGCAACACAGTCCTATAGGAACTAGAGTGACATCCATACTTTGCATGAGCTTTGAGATATGCCCCATCAAAGATCACAACTCTATGGCATTCGGTGACCCTTAAGGACATTCTAGTTTGATGTGCCCAAGAATGTTTGAGTGCTGAACAAGATGAGACAAGGTTGGTGATAGTGTTTACCCAACCACCCAGAGCTAATAAAGTAGATATTTTGATCCCACGACCCTTCTCCAATAAGTTGTAAATTTGAGCAACTTTTACAACTTTCAACAATGCAACTTTGCACAAAAAGTTCAATTTTTATATTTTTCACTTGATTCCAATTCTAAAACTTGGAAAAGGTTTAGAAATAGTAAAATGACTTATTTACAAATGCTCAACCCTTCATCAATTCCCAAACTCCTGCAAAGTTGTTAGCATTTTTGCAATTTTGCTTTGACATATTTTGCAATTTTGTGCAATTTTTGACATCTTAACTCCTAGACACCTAAAACTTAACCTAATGACCCTAAGAACCTTTATAACCTTCTAAGAAATAAAACCACTCCTAGGAATCCCCATTCACAAGGAAAACCTATCACAAAGACAACTAATCACCAATTGCTCTTAAAGGCATCACAAGACTTATTTGACACAAAATCCCACAAATAAAAATAATGACCAAGGGTGAATTCCAACATGGAAAGGGTCTATTTAGGTCCAAACTAACATGAATCCAACATTAGATTCAAACTTTGCAACTTTCATTGGCTAGTTGCTTCACAAACTCAAGACTAGGCTTGTAGCCTTGAACATGGAAAATCACAAACATCTTCTCACAATCCAAAGAAAAGAATCACTGATTTGGATACCCTTTTTGGCTTTATACAACATACTAAAGTCTTGGGATCTCAAGAGAAGTATGCAACAACTGAGTTTTTTAAGGCTCACTTAGGAATGTAGGCAATTAGGCATCCATTAACAAAGGAAGTACCCTACCCCTTGAGAAAAAATTCAATTTATAAATTGGACCATGAGGGAGATCATGTCAGATGATCACATACCAAATTTCAAGCCTTGAAACCTTCTCTGTAACAAGTTATGGAAGATGTTGCTACGAATTTCTAGCATGCACATGGATCTTGCATGCCTAGGGCATCAAGTTTTTCTCTCTAGCCTCATTGTTTTGACCTAAAACCAAAAGAAACGTAAAAAAAATTGTCCTAACTTAAATTCCACCAAGGGTCATTAATTTCCCATGGTGGAAACTCAAGATATGAGGGAAAATAGATGAAACCCTAGGTAATGGCACAAAATGGGGACAATAGTTAGTAAAATGGGAATATCTTGAGTTGTAGAGTGAATTTGAACCTCATTCCAAGTGCAACAGAAAGAGGATTCTCAAAGCTATCCAACCATACTAGATATCCATACTTATATATGGTCAACTTGACCAATGACCTAGTGTTTTTCATGAGGTCTATTGGGACTGAAAATCGCATGGTCCATTTTCAGTCACATTGAGAAAATTGAGCCCTGTAAATGCTTTTTAATGCCTTTGTACCTGACTATACATTTAAGCCTTGTAAGGTGTTTAATTTTTCTCAAACCCTCCATTCAATGCATCTAAGTGTTCCATTAACTTAAATTGGCATTTTGAGTTATTTCGTGAAGTCTTGTTTTGAGTAGTTGTCAAATCATCATTGTCACTTGAGTGTCAAATAGTGACTGGAGGCTATGTTTGCAACTGAATATCTCACACCCAAAAAATTTTTATGATCACCACTTTGGGAGTATCTAATGTCCATACCTAAGAGCCTATTTTTTATATTTTAAGTCATTTTGAGTCCATTTGTGTAGGTTTTGAATCCCTCAAAGTTGGTTAGTTATCAATGTCATGCTAATGCACATTTTCATAATTCTGGAAAGCCCTGTTTGACAAGTTATAATTTTGACCTAGTTGACCTGAATGCTAATTTTTCTTTTGCATTATATTGTAGATGTCAGAGACTTGTTATGTTTCAAGTTTTAATTTATGAAAAATCCATTTGATTAGTTTTCAAATGCGATTCCAAATGTAATTTCTATATTTTTACTGGTGTCAGCATTTGCAGAGTTGTCGGTACCCCTATTCATGATGTCATAACTCCTAATATATGATAGGTGAGATCAAATGGATTGTACCACTATGTTTTCCTATGAAAATACTCCAAGTGTGTCAATTTGCAAGTCTTGGTGAATCCATTTGCACACTTTCCCAGGTCAATTCCACTTGCAAAGATTGATTTCTTGTCATTGTTTCAATTTGCAAAATCCAAGTAGCCCACTTTAACTATTCCCAAAATGCATCCTATTATTTTTCATGAGTCCAAATCATAGATCCATACTCTCATCATGGTAGAGAACCAATGCCCCAGTTTTTGTCTTCCCAAGTGTTAGTTTACCTAATTTTTGAAGCCAATTTTGAACCCAATTTAGTGTTTTCTGACATGCTTTCTTGCAAGTAGTTTTGAGAGGTCAGCTTTCACAACGAATATCTTTTGACCCTGAATTCATCATGAGACAAGATTTGACAAGGTATAAGTGTGTAGAATAGAGAATTAGTGTGCTATTTTTCAAAGCTTGCTTAGGTGTTTGGATTAGTTTTTAAGGCCAGTCAAAGGACCTTCTGGCAAATTAGTCAACAAGTTGTAGAAAGATGTGAAAATGAGTTTTAAAAGTTGAAGCAATGATACAGATTATTAATAATCAACATCAAATGTTCAGTAAATCAATTTTGCATTTCAATTGTTCAAAAATAATTTTTTTTTTAGTCAGATCCACTTTTCGGGGGCCTAACTAATTGCATCCGATTGAATAAAAAAGAGGGGGTTGAAAGTATTTGTATAAAGAGGCATTCTATGGAGCATCTTTGGTTTATGAATAATAAGGAAGAAAATTATAATCAAAGGGATACAATCAAGAATAGCAAGGTAGATGAAAAGACGATGGGCATGAATTTAGAGAGAATACTCCAATATGGAAGGGGCTTGTGCTTATGCTTTACCATCCTAAGTGCTTCTTTAGTCTAAATATTAGAGATTAATATAATGAAGAGGAGCATCACTAACAATGTTTGCAAAGCTATATATTTTCTTTCAGACATTGCCTTCACATGAGATTGTAGTCAAAATGGAATTCTAAGAAAGTAATTCAAGACAACGCTCTTCTTTTCGTCTATGCATCAATTAAGAATAGGTCAATGCATTTCTTGGATGGAAGCCTTGACCCAATAAAAGTTAATCATTAAATGAGTATGGTTATTGAGATGTAGAGAACTTTCCTTTTTAGGAGAGGACAGAAAGGGGACTTTGGTGAAATCAATTGAGTATGTCCGTATTGATAAATCAAATTATGGAGGACCATAGTTCCACATTTGTACTCTATCTCTCTAAATTTCTTATCTTTGAAATAATGCTCTCCCCTTCTAATATAACTTTTCTTTATCAAATTTTCTCAAGGAGCATGTGGAATATTTTTTAACATGCCTAGCCGACTACAAGCAACAAACTTAGATTACTAGAGAAACACAAGGATTGTGTAGTTAGTAGAGCTTGTGATTTCCATAAGAAAGAGAATGAGCTTCAGCAGCTTCTTGTGAAATTGAAGGACAAAGGCTTTATTTCTGATGATAAGGAAGCTCAAAAGAACATGCCTTAAAAATTGGAGGAAAATCTGTAGACAAAAAATAGGAGAGGTGGCTTCATTGAAGACAATGGAAATTAAGACATGAAGCTGCATAAGAAAGGAATGATAGTCAATGCATGCTTTCAAAGACTCATGTGAAAGAGACATCTATGGAAGAAAAAGCCTAACAAGGGAGAAGTCCCATGAATGTGTAAGGATGAAGAGCAACAAACAAGGAGCCATTTTAAAGAACCCTCAGGCTTTAGAAAGACTTACCATACAAAATAACTTTAACTTAAAGATTGAAACTATAATAATTTGATTTTAGTTTCCTATAAGCCTAGGTCCAATTTGCCCAGTCAAGATGGCAACTCTACCAAAATTTCTTGTTAAAATATTCTCTCAAATTATGTACAATGATAAGCCATAGGGTATGTTAGAGAAAGAGACTCTACACTCACCAAGCTCTAAGGGCCCATTCAGATAACTTGCAATGTTACCATGTTATGAGAGATCTGGTATTGCAAGGAAAAGAACTTATTCAATCAACCTTTTGACCACAAAAGAAGATTACATAGGTATGAGATAAGGAATCTGTAGCTTGCAAATAGGCAACCCACGCTTGAAAAGAGCAATAGCCCACACCATATGTGAGATTTACAGTAGAAAAGAGGAAAAAGATGCCAGATAAAATGAATTGTTTGAGACGCCAAGAGCAGGGGAGTGGCATGAAAGGAATAAAGGCCATGCAAAGGGGAAAGACCAATATCTTTCTTTGCAAGGAATCAGAAAATAAAGAACTCTATGCCATAAGGCATGCGTAGACCATGCCAAAGAGGAGCCACAGATCACACAGAGGTAGTAGAGTTATAGGCAAGCCATAGGGTGAAGACCCAGGTGTTAGACATAGTCGAAGGTAGCTTGGGTAATCTCCAGTGCCACTTTTGGTGGTTTGCATGAGCAAGCTATGTTCTTTAGTTGATCAAGGATGCATTAAGCCTCTGTGTGATCTATTAGATTGCAAAGACCCAGAGCTTGTGGACCTTTGCCTTAAGGACCTTGAGAATATTTTGAAAGTAGGAGATGCAAAAACATGGCAGAGGCAAATGAGAGGGGGTAGAATAGGGGTCTCCACATACAGAATGACTCACACCAATTTAGAAGCTTGTGTGGAGGGAGATAAAGCGGCAACAATGGAGAATATGGGCCACTTGTTTCATTCAAGTAACCTGGCACCATTAGTACAAAAGGAAGAATGCTAAAAATTCTCCTCAAAAACCATGTGAAGCCGCATGAGTAAAGAAAATCACACCATGCAAAAATGTAGAACAAAGAGGAAAATAGTTAAGGCATTTTACCCCACATTGGGGATACGGGAAGGTTTTAATACCATTGATATAAAAAGTGCTCAAAATGTAGGTTGTCTTTGAGACAACCGATTTTTGTAGAAGGCAAAGTTGCTCATACGTGAGTCTCAGTTAGCTAGGTGGATGCTGTCAGAGATAAAATTTTGAATGACTGTACATGTAGAACAAGGTGACATCAACAAGTGATTGAAAAAGCCAAAAAATTTGATGAGTCGCTACCTCGCTAGCTTGAAAGCCTAGGTTTTCTAGCTAGTGACATAGCGAGTCACTGAAAAACCTTAAAATCCAACAAAGTAAGATATGGGTCCCGCTTTCAATATAATCGATGAACTAGAAACTACCAAGTGGCACCCTGTGCATGAGCAAAGTAGTATGCCAAAAAATGTGACAAAAATTTGGTGGTCGCCATGTCACCACTAGGAAATGGAGGATTTTTTGGCAAGTGACATAGCGACCTATCGGAAAGTCTAGAAACTGCCAAGTGGCACCCTATGGGTGAGCAGAGCAATATGCCAGAAAATGTGATCAAAATTCAGTGGTCACCATGTCGCCACAAAAAAATGGAGGATTTTTTGGCAAGCGACATAGCGACCTGTCGGAAAGTCCAAAAATTGGGTGATATGTTGTAATGCTATGGGGCCCACCCAAGATTGTTGGCTTGTTGCTGATTGACACATGGCACTGCCTAGGTGGTGATGGGAGTTATATGGATTTTTTTTTTTAAATATATATATATATATATATTGTTCCATTTGAGCGTTTAGTGTTCATTTGAAAGTATGAAAATTTTGTTTTAAAAAGGTGACTTTCTATAGTTCAAACTATGGAAATTTTTTAATTTTTCAAATGTATTTTTTAAAATTGATTATTCCTAGAGTCAAAGGCCTGATTTTCAAAAGGCCATAACCTTGAGATTTTTTATCCAAAATGGGCTCTCCTATATACCATCAAAACTAGAACAAGATGAATTTTTTGAATTTGAAGTTAGTTTGTGCATAGATATTCACTGATTCATACTATAGGTCAATTTGTGTTTCTTGGGGTATTGGTAGTAGAAGAGGCAAATTTTAACACTGATAATCAGAAGTGGTTAGGAGGTAGATATAAGATTTTGTTGGAGCTTGATGGTGAAGAAAATTGACTCAAAAAGATTTTCCTATTTTCTAGAAGCCAGATAACTAATTTTTCACTCTTTGCATTGAGTTCATTTTTACATGAAAATTAGTTACATCCTTTCATCATTATGTTTTGAGATATTTTATACCTCTGAGGCCAAATGATGGGATTTTGATATTCAGTTGAAGAGAGAAGGTAGAGAGAGTCATTTGATAGCAAAGAAAGGGAATTTCATGTGGACAGATGTCAATTGCAGATTCAATCTAGGAATTTCTTCCTCTATATCTATCTTTTTCTTTCATATTGTACGGGTTCCAATTTTTTTTTGTGGAGAAAATTTGCACACTACTGTGATACTAGGGTTTTGGTTCCAGTCTTGATGCATTCCCAATACTGAGACACCATATTTTTTAGCATAATTCTCTCATGTGAACAGCAGTAGGAAGGAATATGAAGATAGTTCAAATCTATTAGGTTGTCTGATGTCTTTCATTTCATGCATATGGTTGTATTGTTTCAAAGAAATTAATACAAATAATAGTAGGTTGAGTTTCATCTTGAATCTTGTCTCCTATCTCAGTGAGCTTCAATGTTTTATGATCTTTGAACAATGAGTCTAGATCGTAGTTACAGTCCCTTAATGTTGTATGTTGTCTTATTGTTGCTTGTAACTCAAGGGGTTATGTAAATGCTTCAATGAATCAGCAAGGTTGTAGGTTTATTGAGAAGGATATCATGTAAGAATGAGGTTTGGATTAAGCACAGATGTTTATTTACAAGGTAAATAGATAGATCATATATCTGAATATATACATAAGTATCAGATATCCGTATGTATGCATTTGATTCATGAATTTTCCCAATGGATTAGGCATTGATCAACTACATGATCATTAAAGTCTTACTACTGCATATCTGAGGGTTTTTTGAATTCAACATTATTAATCAAACATTTCATGTTGAAGGACCTAAATGTTTAACCCTCACTTAGCTTATGAGATTCATAGCTTTTCATTTAGCTACTGTAGATCTGTGTCATTTCATGAGTCATTAGGAGAAATAAGGGTAAAATCTTCTTAATAGATTCAAGGATACATTTTTGCACTGGTACAGTATCATTTGAATCTAATGTCTACCCACCTAGGTTTAGTAGAGACTGAAGTAGAAGAAGGGTCAAGCCTTATAGTTGGCCCTATGTCTGAAATGATATGTTGAGAATGGGAGTTAGCTGCCCCTAGCTATGTCATATTCTCATGGGGATAATTGAAAACCCTCCAGCATTTTCAAACACCAACAAGTTCAAATCAGTACAAAAGTTTTGACTTCCCAATCACTACAGGTTGTACTATGGAAAAACTAGTCAAAATAGTCCAAAAATAGAAGATTTTATTGATTCTAAAGAGCAAGTACATATATTTGTTCATGTTATCTCTCCCCTTGGGTTTATAGAGCCTTTATAGGCCATTACAAATGGGTAGAACCACCCAATGGTAGTTTTAGCCATTGGGAGTGGTTTTTTGAAAAAGTTGTCAAATTATTGCAAAAGTTGCTAATGCAACTTTTGCAATTGTTTCCATTTTGACAAACCTTCTTCCTAATTGAATTCTAACCATTCCTAAATGTTATTCTAAGACTCAAAACACCTAAACTATCCTAGCAAACATAAAATAAACCAAAATTCCACCTTTTGGACCAAATGATGCCCAGGTTCATATTAACACCTTGGGGTCTTGTATCCATTACGTGGGTGGATGGCCTTGAAGAGATTTTATTAATCAATCCCAAGGCCTTATTACATTTAACAAATCAAACATTTTTATTAGGTGTTCTGCACCACTATTTGGAGGTGGAAAGCAAGTTAAAGTTCTAATTGGAGTTTGGAAGGCTCGTATGACAATTCAATTTTTGAGGACTTATATTTGGTTCCAGCACTTGTCCTTTTGAAGGCTTAAAAAAATCTGTAAAGGGTATCTAGAATGCCAACTAGTTGGGGAGGTCCTTTGGAATTTTTTATAATTATTGCAAATTTTTTCTTGGACTTGCTAGTAGCCTTAATTGTTGCATTCTCAAATAGTGCCATGAAAGCCATGTTGAACATGTTGTTTGGTCTTGATTCTTGGGTCTTGCTGACATATTGAATTTCTTATTATTTTGTTCAACTTTTTTTGTAAGGATCCACCATTTTTGGAGCATTGAGTCAAGTTTGAAGTTGCATAGATTAATGCTAAGTGCTCCATTATTTGGACAAAACTATGGAACTCGTGTTCAAGTTGTTGTATGGTCTTGTTTTTTTGGTTTTTCTGATATATGGAACCCCCTTTACATGAAAAGAGTCTTAATTTGTGAAGATCTACCATTTCTTGGGTGTTGAATCAAGTTGCTAGGTGTCAATTTTATGGATTAATGCTGATCCATTTGTGTTGCTATTGTGTCAAGGTGTAGAGGTTTAGGTATAAGACATGTCCTATTAGGTTTATATCAGCATTGTGCTTATGATTACTTAACTTTGCATCATTCTTAAGGACACAAGGTTTATAGAAACACCAATGAGTCTTAAGCCTTTACAACTAGGCTGATATCAACTTGAAACTAGTCCTAACATTGTAAAACATTATAACCTCCATCATGAGCCACTTAGGAAGGTAGTGCTATGAAGGATCACTGTAATGTCTTGTGATATGCCTTGTATTTTCTTTGTAGAAACTATTTTTAAAGGTGACAGGTACATTAAGAACTCTGAGAAGTTTCCTATACCTATGCATGTTCTTCATATATTTTTGAAGTGAAGCCCGACTCCCAAAGTCTATTAATTAGTGGCTGCATGTGATCTCCATGCATTTTGCATTTTTACAATAAATAAGTCAAATGCATAGTCAAGTTTAGTTTAAAACTAAAAATAGTATTTTGGAGTTCACATACCAAAGGTTCATCATTTGAACTCCTTGCACATATATTTGATGATATCCCTATTTGGTCCTAACTTGTTATAGTTTTTACTTGCTTAGCTCCCTTAGATTTTCTTCCACTTCCATTTGTATGCGTGTTTACTCTTTTTGCAAGCGATCATGGGCAATTAAAAGCAACATTAAGTACATGATAATAATAATAATAATGAATTATTTAATTAATGCAAGGGAATTAAAAGAGCACACATTTGGAGTGCGACAAAAGTAAAGGAATAGACCGTGGTCACATGGAAGGTGAAGAGGCGCTTAAAAGAGGGTACTCATGAGGTGAAAATATATATATTTATAAGGTTGTGGCAAACTATATAAAGGTCCCACGTGGCTAACTTTCTTTGATTGTTTCAACTATTTTTTATTTTACTTCCTGTTTGATTACTTTTATTTTTCCATCTCTTTCTTAGAAATAATAATAATAGTTGGCATGAGTAGATTTGTATTGTGCATTATCTTTAGTGCTAAGATTGGGATTGTAGTTAGAGGAATGAAGATAACTCGGAGAAAAAGAGGTATCATTTCTATGCTATCTTACTTGTTTTAGAATATAATAACTATATCTCATATTGATCAACTCTAGGAAGAAACTTATTTGAAAAGAATTATTTTCTGTGACACTACATCAATAATTTAAGAAAGAACACATGAGAGTGTCTTGTTTTCAAATTTGAACCCAAGACACATAAGACAATAAAAACTGTAAGAAGGAACAAAACCAAATAAATCTAATATCCTTGTTTTTTCTTTTCAGCGCATCTAAAGGATTGATGTCCTACTTGGTTACAAGTAAAGTACTTACTAGTGAACACACTAGGCCCTCTTCCACTAGACCATCCTCTGCCATTGGATCTTCTACCCCTAAATGTCCCTCTATTAGTAGACTCACTTTCAGGATTTGAACCACTAGATTCCTCCTAATTTTTATTAAAATATAAAATCATGTTAGTCATAATATCATTATTGGTAACAATGTTCCAAATACAAAGAATTATTTTTTTGAGCTTCTAGAAATGATCAAGCAGCTTACTAAACATGGCTTGATGAGTTTTGGAAACTTCTCCCATTGTATCCTTGCTTTCACCAGTTTGACATTTTTGGTTACATGCACACAATCATGACTTTACATCACAAAGCGTTCACATTCTAAAAAATTTCATGTTCTTTCATTACATTTTGATCTAAACAAAAAATTCTAAACTTTCACTTATTCAAATGAATAATCTAAAAATGTTTCCTATAAAGAATCTAATATAAATTCAAATAATGTATCTAGATTCTAAAAAAATCAAAACATAAATCTATGAGTTAAACTTATCTCATCACTTACACATCATAACAATACGGTCCACCTTGTCACGTGGATAGTCTTGCGGGAGAGGTCACAACATTGTAATTGGATCCAATTGATCACCCTTTCTCTCTCTCCCTCTCTCCCTATTTAATCTAATGAGCCAACTGGATCTGCTCTACATTTTAATGTCTCAAGTATTGCCTCATGGTCTAACTCATGAACTTTCCAAAGAATCTTATTATGTGATTTTCCACCATATTTTATCAAGTGGACATTTGATGCAACAAAAAGGTTTCAATAATGAAGAATCTTCCTCCCTATTTACCAATCCTTGAATAACCACAAGTGAGGGTTCTACATAGAATATCATCTAAGCCATGTGCCGGTTACAACCACTACACCAACATGGTACTCTAAACCTTCACCATCCATTACCGAGTGACTCAATTTTTGTTTAGCTTGGACACAATGACACAAATAATAATATGTCCCTTCTTCATTGTCTTCAGGTGTAATAATAGCAAAAACATGGCCTACAATGACAATGTACAAAATGTGGTCATTAATTCAAAAAATACTTAGGTAAAAGTTATATTGAAATTACAAAGATATATAAATATATATTACCAGGTTGCACTAGATTAGACAAGTGGTCAAAGTCAATAGATGAATCCATTTCTACCATTTTCAATGTTTGTGGGGGATGATAGGTGTCAATTGGGTCCAAAATCCATATATCTCATTTTTTCACCCATTTAGTCAACTCATAGTCATCCCAATTTTCCTCTGCACATGATGGACAATAGCATGCCATTTTTCATGTGTGGATACTCAATGAACTTGCATCAAATCTTCTAAATGAATGCAACTCACTAGATCTTGTTAGTGTGCAACAATCCTGATATGGTGCAATGTTAGTACTATCTATCAACCAAAAAAATCTACAAACCATAAATTCACCTTCCTTACCTGGACCCATTTTAGTGTTACACCATTGGATGATGGATTTTACATCTATCAATATTGCTCCATCTTTGTACTTTAGTTCTTCATGAGCTAAGGCTCTTTTGATGCATGTGCCTGCACCATCATGCTCTCCCTTTCCATGACTAGCCTCTATGAAATTACACATATATTGAATTCTACACAACCTGTGCATCCTACTTAGCCAATAGAACATCTGTGCATTCTTGAATTGAGATGTGCAATTGTCTAACCAAATAATGTGCTGACGATATGTGATGCCCATGTTAGCCAAATCTTCATAAAATAGTTGAAAATAACCCTATACAAACTCCATCAAATGTGATCAATCATCACTGATGTAAAAATGGTACTCCCTCAAAATCTTCCTATCATCCTTTGTACTTGTAGGTGAATGCATGAATGTTATGTAAACAAATATGGAAACTTATTGAGAAGTATAATACTTTGCTTGCACCTCATTTTGTGGTTGTAGTGCGTAGTTCTCTACAAATTCTAAAATTGAAAAAATGGTATCTAGTAGAAATGTATCCTTGCACAACTTGAATTGTAAATCCAACCATGAATTACAAAGCTAGCCATTGAGCTCTACGTCTATGCCTTGCATACTTGTATATAATCTTTTCAAGAAAAATCTTCATGAACTCATACACTGGAATCTTTTCAATGACTAAATCACATTTTTTTCCCTATTTCCCATCTTTTAGAGCATATATCACTGTCTTAAATTTTTCGTAATCTACTATTTCATTTTCGATTGCATGTGTACTATCCATATGTTGACAATTTGATAAAAGTTGTAAAGAACCACAAAATAAGCATGTACCATCCAAGCATGATGTCTTGTAAAATTTTTGGTAGTCCCCTATCTCACATAAAATGTTGGATATGAATTCCCTTGAAGATCTTGGTGGCTCATTCATGTCACAATCTTGCAAAACAAACTTAGAATGTAAAAACACACATATATGCCTAAAAATATCAAAATTCTTAGAAAATTAAATATGTATCCTACAACAAGAAGTTGTTCATGTTTGATTTATCTTGACATAAAAAGGTTTACCAATCTCAAAAAATATTTGACTTATTCGAATTTGAGGATACATACCAATAAATCTTGCAAAATATTGTGTCTAAGTTGAGTCCAAAAATTTTTTTGCATGTGGGTTGTGATTTTGGCTACTCATCATCCTTCTTACAATTTCTCTTTGATTAGGGGAAACACGCGTGTTATTTTTCCAAAAATCTTCGATCAATGATTTCAAAGCTTCACTAATTTGTTTATCCTTTTGCAGTAGTCCATCACTAAATGTCCATAACTCATTTTTTGTTGGATCTTCCAATGTCTCATGCCTTAGCATGGCTCTCCTTAGAGTACCTTTACTAATTTTTAATGTTTTTCTTTTCTTTTTGATGAGTTGAGCTTTCTTCATTTGGCTAGTTACTATTGTCAATGTAAGTACTCATCTTGTGATATTATCTTTGGTGCATGATTTAGAACCCACTTTTTCATAAGCACTCATTAGATTCTTTACAATGCTTTTTTCATTTGAATCGTCCATAGTTCTTAGCCCAAGAATCTTCTTGATAGGCCTAAATTTGAAATTTCTCATCGTTTCAATAAATAATTGGCATTGACCTGTAATATTTAATTCTTCAAAAAAAATCTCTACATATGATTAACATTTCTTTGACAAGTACACTTCCCAATCTTGTCAAGAATTGATTTCAAAATGTTAGTATCAATATCAATCAAATATTTTGGTCTTCTAAAATGAATTCTAGAAGGTGTTATAATCTCTTCCATTCCATCAACATTTTGAACATCAACATAAGGTTGAGTGTATTGTGTACCTTGAACCAAAGATGATGTGCCTTGGCAATAAGATGCAAGAGATGGAATATCACATAATTGATGTGTTGATGATATGTATTCAACATGACATGATGGAGTGTGTACATTGTTAGATCTAAAAATTAGTGTCTCTTCAACATGAGAGGATGATATGACTCAAAAATTGGAAAATGGTGTAGCTTCACAATTCAATTATCTTTATGAGCATAACAATCTCATTTATTCTCTATCTTTCCAATTCTTCCTTTTTGTTTCTTTGTATTAGTGGTTATTGATCCTCTTCAAAAGTCAATTCTTCATTATTGCTTTCCAATTTTCTTTGTTCAAGTAGTAGTTTCATTTTATCTCTTTTAATTGCCAAATCTCTCTCCCTATCTTCATTTTTTTGAGTTTATTTTCTTCTTTGGCATGATGATGATTTCTACATGTCAAATTATTCAAACATATGAATTACTTACAATGTGTAAATTAAAAATTATTCAACTACATATAAAATTATAATTATTTGAATGAATACACAACATATATTAAACAACTTGTTAAATTTCTAACCATTTCAAAATAAAATTTCATTCAAACATACAAATTTTAATGAATTCACTATATATTAAACATGGCAAATTATAATCAAATTTGTATATATATATATATATATATATATATATATATATATATATATCAAAAAATAATATTTAAAATGGATTGCACTAACCTTTTCTATACAAGGAATATTCAAAAAGTCTTCAAATCACATATCCAATGATTGAATTTGGTGTTTTCTAGCTTCAAAAAGTCTTGAAATAGTGTTTGCTATGTTGAAACCCATGATTTCTATTAGAATAACATAAAGCACAATAGACCAAAAGAAAAGAATGGATGAAATGGGCCCCAATGTTTCTTTTTGACCATTTTTGGGTGATTTCACATAGTGCATATGCACTATGTCAAAAAAGATCACTCTTTATCCTCCCTACTCTCTCTCCTCTCCCATCCCCTACTCTCTCTCTACCACCCCCTACTCTCTCTCACACTCTCACACTCTCTCCCATCCCTTACTCTCTCTCTCTCTTTTACAAACACACACACTCCCATCCCCTCTCTCTCTTCTCTCCTATCCCCTACTCTTTATATCTGTCACACATACTCCCATCCCCCTCTCTCTACCTCCCTCTCCCTACTCTCTCTCACACTCTCTCCCATCCCATACTCTCTCTCCAACTCTTTGCCATCCCCTACTCTCTCTCTCTCTCTACCACCTTCTACTCTCTCTCAAACTCTCTCTCATCACCTACTTTCTCTTACACACACTCCCATCCCCCTCTCTCTCCCTCTCCCACTCCCTCTCCCAATACCTAGTCTCTCTATCCCATCTGCTACTCTCTCTCTCTCTCTCTTTCTCTCTCTCTCTCTCTCTCTCTCTCTCTCTCTCTCTCTCTCTCTCTGTCTACTCTCTCTCTCCCCTCTCCCATCCCGTAAACTCTCTCTTTTATAGATACACATTCCCATCCCCCCCCCTCTCTCTCCCCCTCTCCCACTCCCTCTCCCACTGCCTACTATCTCTCTCTCTCAAGTTCTCTCTCTCCTTCTCTGCTCTCTCTCTCCCATCCCCTACTCTTAGTCTCTCTCTCTCCCATCCCCAACTCTCTCTCACACTCTCTCCTATCCCCAACTCTCTCTCACACTCTCTCCCATCCCCTACTCTCTCTCACATTCTCTTGCATCCTTTCACTTTGTGTCTCCCATCTTGTAGTCTCTCTGCTAGCCCCTACGCTCTCTCTCACTCTCTCCCATCCTTTCACTCTATCTCTCCCATCATGTAATCTCTCTCTACCACCCCTACTCTCTCACTCTCTCCCATCCTTTCACTCTATCTCTCTCATCATGTACTCTCTCTCTACCACCTCCTAGTCTCTCTCACACTCTCACACACTCCCATCCCCCCTCCCTCTCTTCTCTCCCATCCCCTACTCTCTCACACACTCTCTCCCATCCTTTACTCTCACTCTCTCCCTCTCCCATTTCCTACTCTCTATCCTCCATCCCTTACTCTCTCTCTCCCCTCTCCCATCCCCTACTCTCTCTCTTTCACAAACACACACACTCTTATCCCCCCACTCTCTTCTCTCCCATCCCCTACACTCTAGATTTGTCAAACACACTCCCATCCCCCATATCTCTCTCCCTCTCCCTCTCCCACTCCCTCTCCTACTACCTACTATCTCTCTCTCCCTCTCTACTCTCTATCTCCCATCCCTTTCACTCTCTCTCTCCCATCCCCTACTTTCTCTCACACTCTCCCATACCCTACTCTCACTCTCTCTCTCCCATCCTATACAAGCTCTCTCTACCACCACCTACTCTCTCTCACACTCTCACACTCTCTCCCATTCCCTACCCTATCTCTCTTACACAAATTCCCATTCCCCATCTCTCTCTCCCTCTCCCATTGCCTACTCTCTCTCCCCCATGCCTACTCTCTCTCTTTCATAGATACACACACTCTCATCCCCCCTCTCTCTCCTCTCCCATCCCCTACTCTCTAGATTTGTCACACACACTGCCATCCCCCCTCTCTCTCTCCCTCTCCCACTCCCTCTTGCATCACCTACTATATCTCTCTCTCTCAAGTACTCTCTCTCCCTCTCTACTTTCTCTCTCTCATCCCCTACTCTCACTCTCTCTCTCTTCCATCCCCTACTCTCTCTCACACTCTCTCCCATCCCCTACTCTCTCTCTCTCTTTCTCTCCCTCTCTATCTCCCCCATCACGTACAACCTCTCTCTTCCACCCCTACTCTCTCTCAAACTCTCACACTCTCTCCCATCCCCTACTCTGTCTCTCTTACACACATTCCCATTCCCCTTCTCTCTCACACACACACTCCCTCTCCCACCACCTACTCTCTCATGTCCCCTACTCTATCTCTCTTACAAAATCCCATTCCCCCTCTCTCATACTCTCACTCCCTCTCCAACTACTCTCTCTCTCTCTCTCTCTCCCCCTCTCTACTCTCTCTCTTACACACACTCCCATCCCCCCTTTCTCTCCCTCTCCCATTTCCTACTCTCTTTCTCTCCCATCCCCTACTCTCTCTATCTCTCTCTCCCCTCTCCCATTTCCTACTCTCTCTTTCCCACACACACACACACACACACCCATCCCCCCGCTCTCCTCTCCCAACCCCTACTTTGTCTCTCACTCACTCTCTGACTCACACTCCCTCTCCCACTACCTACTATCCCTCTCACTCTCATTCTCACTCTCTCCATCTCTACTCTCTCTACTACCCCCTACTCTCTCTCAAATTTTCACACCCTCTCCTATCCCCTACTCTCTCTCTCTCTCTCTCTCTCTCACACACACACACACACACACACACACACACACACACACACACACACACACACACACACACACACACACAAATTTCCATCCCCCTCTCTCTCCCTATCCCACTCCCTCTCCCATTGCCTACTCTCTTTCTCATCCCCTACTCTCTCTCCCCCCTCTCCCATTCCTTACTCTCTCTCTCTTTCACACACATGCACTCCCATCCTCCTCTCTCTTTCTCTTCCTCTCCCACTCTATCTCCCACTGCCTACTTTCTCTCCCCCATCCCCTACTCTTAATCTCTCTCTCCCACCCTATACTCTCTCTCTGCCACCCCTTCTCTCTCACACACTTCCTCTCTCTATCATTCCCTACTTTAAATCTCTCTCCCCCATCCCATACTCTCTCTTTGCCACCCCTACTCTCTCTCACACTTCCTCTCTCTCCCATCTTGTACTCTCTCTACCACCCCTACTCTCTCTCACACTTCCTCTCTCTCTCTCTCTCATCTTGTACTCTCTTTGCCACCCCTACTCTTTCTCACTTCCTCTCTCCCATCTCATACTCTCTTTGCCACCCCTACTCTTTCTCAATTCCTCTCTCTCCCATCCCCTACTTTCTCTCTATCTCTATCTCACACACACACACACATAGCCATTCCCCCCTTGCTCTCTCTTGCTCTTGCTTTGCATCTTCTTTGCATAATTTAGGTCTCAATAGTGTGTGCGCACTATAGCATGCACATGCTATTGAGACCAAAATTCAAATACTTTGAATAGTGTGTGTGCATTATAGGGCATACATGCTATTGAAAGTTTTGCATTAAAACCAAGCCTAAGGCTTGGTTTTTCCTTGGATATCCAACCCAAAGGTTTGGAGTTTATAAATAGGTCTGAGACATGTCAAACATACAAAAAAATGATTGACTTTTCTTGTGTGTTCTCCTTCAAGATTCCTCGTGGTTGGGCATCGATAAGATTAGGTTACATGACATTGTATGTCTCTGTGTTAGCTATAGAACCATATAATTAATTTTTAATTTGAGCTATTTCAAGTCTCTCATATATAATTTCTTTTGAATGTATGTTCATTTTTTGTCAAAAACCACCATGTACTAATTTGGATATAGATTTTAGCTAGTTCATTGAATTTCGCAACAACTTAGTTTTTTAAAAACTAGATTCTATTCTACACACTTTGAAAAAAAAAAATTTGATTTTAGATTAGTTTTCAATTATTTCTAGGGGGAGCACATAGATATTTCACATTTTTGGGATGTGTCTAGTTAAAAAATTCATTAAAAAAATACACAATATAAAATTACCCAAAAAATTTGGGATAAACTACATAGTGTTAAGTAACTTTTGACGAGAGCAATTAAAGAACTAAAGAAAAAGTTAAAATTTTATGGGGGCCAAACTTTGTACTGTGTTATGTTTCTTTGGAATAAAGAGTACCATTTTTTGTGGCCCCCTTTTTTGAGGACCTAAAACTAAACCATTTTGGAAAAAAAATTAGTAGTTTAGAAACTAGATTCAACGGACTACGACTTTTTTTTTTGTCATATCATAAAAATTTGAGTGCAACTATCTTCAAATTTTTGTTGAAGTTCAAAAATTGTTGATTTTAGGAAAAAGGTGTTCACTTATACCCCCCTTTTGGCACCACAACTTGGTGCACTTACCCTTAATCAAAATCAAATGATAATATTTTTTAATAATATTCTAGATATAAGTAGTAAACTCATGCCTAGATGTGACACATATTTTTGGGTATATTTATTGTAGATAAATTATTAATAATTAATTTTTGACTTTAATATTTTTGAAATAAAAAAATCTCATGTTTGACCACCTCAACTAATTCAAAACTCTGCAAAAATTTAATTTTTCATTTTTTTCCCTTATAATAGAAGAAACATAGAATGGGATGCATCTTTTGGATTTAAATTCTTTTGTACCATTTGAAAGTTATAGTTGTTTCCCAAGTAGTGTGTTAGTCAGCACTTTATATGTAAATCCATTAGAAAATAAGTAATAATTACTTACTAAAATTGTAATTTGAAAAACCTTACATTTATGGATAGATAGGAGCATTCTTAAGAAACCCTTTTCATTTCATAAAATTTTGGTGAAAAAAATCATCAGCTAAATATTTGAAGTAAAAATCACATAAAAACATGCCAAAAACACATTTTAAGGATGTTTTTAAAGTTGAGCATATAGGGTTGGTACCAAAAGATGTAGTAGACCTTATAAAGATATTAATTGTTTTCATTTAGTATCAGGGTGGGTGGGAAAAAAAATTGGAATAGATTTTGAAATGGTTTGAGATATTTCAGAACTACATATTTTTCAGATCGCCACTTTTTGGCACACCATGATCTTGCACATACGCAAGAAAGCACTTCACTCTTACAGGAAGCTAGAACACTGTAACATCATAAAAGGAAAGGAACTTAGGCATTTTGAAAACCCTTTCAAAAAATTGAAAATAACCTAGGGTTTTAACACACTTAGGGAATTTTAATGAATATGTTGATAAAAAATGTTGAGAATTTAATAAAATTCAAGAAACACATAAACCAGGGCATGACTAGGATAACACAAAATTTGAAAAATAATAAGAAGAGAAACCCTAATCTATGGGACACAAGGATTAAATGATTTTCAACATATATATTTTTGGAACCTCTTTACACTAAAATATCAAACCAACACATGCCTCCCAATGAATGATCCCTTTATGAAAATTAGGACCAACATTAAATATACAAGTCATCTAACAAAGAAGAACCAAATTATACTTATTTCTTCAATGAGAAGTTGAATGATGCTAAAATGAAATATTGCATGTATTATCAAGAATTCTATGCTATTGTTAAATCCCTAAAGAAATAGAGACACTATTTGATGGCTAAGGAATTTGTGGTGTATACTAATCATAAGGCTTTACAATATTTGGGAAGTTAGAATAAGATAAATCATAGATATATGAAATGGTTTGAGTATTTTCCAAATTTACATTTTTGATCAAATATATAAAGAGTAAAATATCTGACTGAGTTGTCGATGTAATGAGTACAAGAAGATCTTTTCCAACTAAAATGAGGACTCATGTTCTTGGTTTTGATGATAGAAATAATTTGTATGAAACTAACCCTAAATATTTTGAGCTATTGAGAGTATGTAGAGTACATATTATAGATCAATCGAGTGAGTGGGAAGACTATTTAATTCAAGAAGGTATCTTGTTCAAATGGATTTAGTTATGTATACCAATAGGATCATGGAGGCTTAATTTGATAAGGGAAAAACATAGTAGTAGTTTGGCTAGACATTTTGGCATTCATAAGAAATTGAGTTTTTTGAAGGAAAGGTATTTCTCTCGCTCAGTTGTATTAGGTTGTTGAAATTTTATGAAGGATTATGGAGTTTTTCAACTAGCAAAAGGAGTAAGTTATAATACTAAATTTTATACTAATATTTTTTCTTGAGAGACCTTGTAGTGATATAAATATGGATTTTGTCATTGTATTATTGATGACAAAAAGAGATAATAATATCATTTTTTTGTTTGGGAATTTTTTTTCAAGATGCTACATTTCATACATATAGGAAAATATTTGATGCAATTCATATAATAGATATTTTATCCAAGGAGATTGTTAGGTTGCATAGATTACCAAAGACTATCATCTCAAATCTAATTGAGATAGTAAGTTTGTTGAATATTTCTAGAAGACTCTATGGAAGAAGTTGGACACCAAGTTGATGTATAGATATATATTTCATTCATAGGATGATAAATAGAAAATGGTTGCGAATAGAAGTGTGGATAGCCTATTGAGACTCTCAAATGGTGATAAATTATGTAATTGGGATTTAACGTTAGAAAAAGATGAATTTTCATACAATAATTAAGTAATAGGAGTACTAAAAAAATACCTTTTTTTATTGTTACCAATGTGAAATTGAGAGGTATAGTAGAATGGAGAGATATTGCTATATCTAAAAGGTTCTTTGAGCTATTTTTTTTAGTATAAGTAGGTAGATATTTTTTAGGTTTTGAGAAGTTATAATTAAAAGAAGTTAAGATTTGGAAGGAGGAGATATGAAGAGGAGATCATGGATCTTTTATGCATGAAGATGGTTTTTTTCTATAATTAATATTCTTTTATATTGGCTATAACTAGGGAGGCATCATAGCTTGACATGTATCAAGTTTGAATGAATTAATGAATGTGATTAGTATTTCTTTTCTCCCTTTTCATGTTATTTCTTCCATTGTGTAATTTTGCAAAGTGATTTAGTAATTTGGTGAGCCTTTCACCCCATTAGTTAATCCTTCTTGTGTCACCTTAGGTAATGAATTTATGACTATATCAGCAATTTACTCCTTGGATTTCACATATTCCATCTTTACTTGCTTCTCATGTACCTTCTTTCTAAGATAGCCATACTTGATTGATATATGACTTCTCTTGGAATACATTACTAGGTTCTTTGAAATGTTTATGGCACTGACATTATCACAATAGATTTTCATAGGACCACTTACTTCTTCTTTTATCCCTTCAAGAAGCTTCTTGATCCACACAATGTTGAATAATTAATTACAAAAACAACATATTCCATCTCAATAGTTTATTGTGAAATGCAACTTTATTCTTTGATTATCCATGTCACTATTATTTCTCCCAAGAAGAAATCTCCTCCACTTGTACTTTTCATGTCATATACATTACCTTCCCAATAAACATCACTAAATACTTTAAACTCAGAATCTCCATACTTTTTATACCATTAACCATAGTTCTCAATTCCTTTTAGATATTTGAAGATTTTCTTCACAAAAGACATATGTGTTTCTTTACGATTAAAAGGAAATTCTACCATGATACCAACAACATGTGCCATGCATGGCCTACTATGAAGAAAATATTATAGCTTATTGATCTTTAATCTATAAATATTTTTGTTCACCTTAGTAGCATCATCTTCTTTTGACAATTTGTATCTAGTAATCATCGGTGTATCATTGGGTCTTTAGTCTTCCACCCCTAAAGTTTTTAGGATCTCTTTGATGTAATTTGACTCTATTATATATATCCTATCCTTGATCTATTAAATTTTCAATCCAATGAATAATTTTATCTCACCAATTATTGACATTTCAAATTCCTTCCTCATTTCATCAGTAATAAGCTACATAATAGCTTATTTCCTTCAAATATGATAGCATCAATAAATATTTAATCTATTAACACATTATCTTTAGTCTTAATTTAATTGTACACATTACTATTATCACTATTTATAATGAAGCATATTCCCATTGGATATGAGTGGAGTCTTTGATACCATGCTCGTGTGCTTGTTACAGACCATATAGTTCCTTGTTCTATTTAAATACCTTATTTTCTTAATTTTGTCAAAAAATATTTATGGTTTCTTGATGTAATATTCTTCCATCATTCTATTAAAAAATTAAGACTTTGATAATTTTGAAACTGTTATAAGCTATGTATAGAAGTAGGATTCTCACACTTTTTGATCTAGAAATAGGGGTAAATGCCTCTCCATAATCAATACCTTTCTCTCAAAAATGTCCTTTCCAAATTATTATTTCTTTATTCCTTATCACATCTCCATTCGCATTCAAATTATATATGAAAATACATTTTGTACCAATAACAATTTTATCTTGGGATCTCAGTACTAGTGACTGGGCGTTTTTATTTTTAATTTGATCAATCTTTTCTTTCATTGCATTGATAAATTTGAGATGATTATAAGTTGTGTATACCAGTAGGATTTTGACACCTTCTAATATAGAAATAGGGGTAAATACCTCTCCATAATAAATACCTTCCTCCTAAAAATATCCTTTTCACACAATTTTTTCTTTATTCCTTATCACATCTCCATTCTCATTTGACTTATTTATGAAAATCCACTTTGTACCAATAACATTTGTATCCTAGGATCCTGATACTAGTGACTAGGTTCTTTTGTTTTTAATATGATCAATATCTTCTTTCATTACATTAATTGAATCTTAATTTTATAGTGTATCCTTGACTGATTTAAGATCCAATTGATTAGACAAGCATTTTTTCTCAGCCTATTTCCTATCAAGACTCTTGCTTCATTATCTCTACTTATTTGAGTTAGCGAGTGATTCCTTCTGACATACTCAGATCTCTTTGTTCTAGAATTTTCTTCTCTTGTTGGGTGTTCAACCAAGTTATTTATTTCTTCTTTTTTCTTACGAAAATTATGACAAACTCCTTGTCTATATATATCTTCAATAACCTTTTGGTTCCTTTTTCCTTTCTCCTTCATTTTTATTTTTAAACTCATCAAAATTACATTTACACTTTCCACAATCTTGTTAGTAGCCTTATCAAAACTTATAAGCTTTTCTCTTTGTTGATTATCCTAAAAATATGCCTTCATATCCTTCAGAGTCAAACTTTCTATTCCTATCCCATTTCAAAATGTAACACCTACTTTAAAATATGAAGTGGCCAATATTACGTGTATGTCCATACTAGAGTTCATAGGGAGTTTTATTTGTACATTTCTTTAGTTTTACTCGATTGAGGGTATAAAAAATAGTATGTATGGCTCCCTCAAGAATATTTGTGTAATTTCCTCAATTCACAATGTTCTAGAGCAATTTACCAATGATTTTTTCTTCCTTTTATCTATGCCATTCTATTATGGAATTCTCACTAGAGAGAGTTGTCTTTTGATTCTATTTTCATTGTAGAAGATAGTAAATTCATTATAGATAAATTAATCTTTTCTATTACATCTTAAACACTTTACTTGTTTACCTATTTCCTTCTCAACTCTCACCTTGTGATATTTAAACATTTGGAATTCATAAAAAAATTTATTTTAGAAATATTATAGTCAACATCATCCTTGTGTAGTCATCAACAAGAAAAATGAAATATCGATCATCATAATAACTTTTTACTCTCATAGGACCATAGAGACTAGTTTGAACTAACTCTAATATATCATTATAAGAGTCTTTCTTAAAAAAAAAATTGTTCATCTTAGCAATGAGACATTACTTACACATAGCTTTATCCAACTTTATTAATCTCAATAAACATTTGACTCTTTTATTCTTACTAACCTTGATCAAGTTATCAAAATTTACATGAAAAAGCCTTTTATGCCATAAAAAAAATGCTCCACTTCTAGTAATAAAAATGTATTTGTAGTACATTTCATATTAAATTAGTTACCTATATATTATTTCCCAAGATAAATTTAATCTCTAGTAGCATCATAGATCTTCACCTTTTGAATCTGAAATTCTAGTTGGTGAGTTTAGTCCTTGAACTCAATACACATGATCAAACTTAATATTTTCATTTAGCACAATGGATCCCTTTCATTTTAAAAAACATGGAACACCATTTACAAGTCTAACAAAACTTCTATCATATTCTTCTATTCTTTCAAACTTTTCAACATCACCAACCATATTCTATGAATAACCATTATTAATAATCCATTTGTCAGTTTTATTAACTTGAGAAATAAGGGATTTTCATCTTCATACCTTTCTTCTTCTGAGTCATCCTTTATAACATCATAAATCACTTCATCACCTTCTTCTAATTCATTAGACTTGTCATTGGTTTGACCTTCCTTATCTAGGCAGCAAGATTTCTTTTCTTTAATCTTGTAGTATTTAAACTTTGAGTATTGGTTCTCCTTCTTGTCTTTATCATTCTTGTCATTGTTAGGACACCTAGATGCAATATGACCTATCTTGTTTTAGGTAAATTTTTTAAAAGTAAATTTTCCTTAAAAACTTTTGTTTTCCTCTTGGAAACCTCTTTTATAATAATGCTCCTAGTTCTTATTATTTCTCCTTGGATAGTAAGCTATTAGAGTTACTTCCACCTGAACTATGGTGAATTTCTCTTTTTCTTCTTGAACTACCATTGGTTTGGGATGATTTGGAAGAAGTTGTTGTTGGTATTTTTACACTACCAAGCAACAAAATAATTGATACCAAGATGGTAAAAATAAAAATAACCTAAGGATCAACTATTTCCTATGACCAATTAGATGGTCTTCAGATTGGACTTAACTTGAACAAAATCATGAAAGATTTTCTACTATTTTGGCTATGCAAAACCAAGGTGGGTGCACCTGAGGGATAAAAGATTCAAAACTTGATATTACTTTCACATTTCATTTATTCAATGATATTCTATTACACTATTCATCCCCTACAATAGATTGGTCACAATTATTCTCAGATCTACAAGTAATTCAAGGTAACAAAAGCTAACTAAAACATAGAGATTAAGTGTAAACAAGTATTGACCAGCTTTGATACTCTTTGTCAATTTAATGTAACATTGATTTTGATTCTAAGATTTTTCTTGATGATCATCCATGATTTCTTCATATGCAAATTGTACTAATTGATCAGTACCTCATCCATTGGGATTCAGAGTCTACCCAACCTTTTTGACCTAATTAACTGCATTACAATCAATAATACCAACAATTCTCACTAAAACTCATTCTTACGCAAATCCTTCTTGCTACTTGGAGATCCTATCATATTCATTAAAGAACTTACTTAATCCATTGAATTAAAAGAAATAGTGAACTGATATACAACCTATCCTAGTTGCTTTCAATTGAGAAAGGTTTTTCCCACACAACCTCAAAATAACCAGTCAATAAAAATGCGGAGAAGATTCAAAGAGAAAAGATACGGTGATAATACATCTTTGTATTAATTCTCTTTGAAAATTCTATAACATTGAAATAGAACTCAAATAAACTCAAGACAAGATACCATGATCCTAGAAAATTAATGTATTCTTAGATTTGTATAGAAAATACATCATAAAACTTGCATCAAGTACTAGACCGAATAAAACTTAGTAGAACAAAAAGTTATACAATGACTCAGACATTTTCTCTATCCTTGGAATCTCACTTATATAGTGTGAGATGCAACAAGCTTTAGGCATAGAGAATATTGACAACTGTCCCTAAGACATAAAGCTATTTACAAAGTTACTGTCATAAAAGACAAAAAATGATGCAACAAAATATTTTTAATCATGAATATTCTCTTGTGGGACCACTTCTATTGTACTTTTGGTTGTTGAGGAGTTTATGATTGGATTTAATGTTTTTTTTTCCTCAAAAGATGTAACCCATGGACTTTCTTATGATGGACTTGATTCTAATGTTTGTAGACTTACTTCAACTCAAGGCTCTCCATCGACATCATCATGTACTGACAAAACAATAGTTATATCTAATCCTCCTACTACCATGTCATCAATTTAGAAATTTGTATCAATCTATATAGTTGGTTATGTTCCATTGCTTTCTTCTACTTTTACTGATGTGTCATTTATCTACAAATCATCCTATTCCATTTCATCATCATAATTTTCATCTAGCTCCAACTACTTTGTATGAACAAAATCTATATCAACTTGTCAAAAAGTGTGTTATCTAGCCAATTGAATTTCAGAATACCATGGCGTTTCTTCAGAACACACTCTCCTAGTTTATCAATTTCAATAAAATCTATTCTCAACGAATCATAAAATAATTTCACTTTTACAACTTCTTTAGTTGTATTTTTCAACAATGCATTTTCATTCTCATTTATGACCTTATTCATTCTAAAGCATAATAGGTCATCCAATTCCTAGGCCCATTCTTCTTTATTTTTCAATTTATCCCTTTTATCTATGGCATATGGGAAGAGTTCAAAGTTAATACTCTTATATTTGTCAATATCATTTATTATCCTCTTTTGCAATGCAATTATTTTATCATCAAACTTAGAGAGATCACTAGTCAAGTCATAAGTCTTTTCTATATACTCATAGGATAAATTGATGACTAAAAAACATAGCAGAGTAACATTTTTATCCCTTTCATTCCATTTATTAACACTTGGTCTTAGGGCATCATCACTTCCTTTTAGCTCATCCCACATGTTTATTATTCTCATAGATTGTTGGCCAATCAATTTATGAACTAAATACATGATAGTTTTTTTTAGTCAATCCTCATATTGAATATCCAATTCAAAATGCAATGCCCATAATTTTCTCTTTTCTTCTTCAAAATCCTCTATAGTATAGTCCTAAGGTCTTTGTGGTGTGTCTATAATTTCAATAAGAGGAGTGGATTTAAAAGGCTCCACTAGTGGATAAGGATAAGTGGTTCTAGGCATACTAGATTTCCCTTAGTGCCTATCAACTTATTCTCAAGTTCTATCCTCTTTTGTACCTCTTTATTATATGTTGCTAGGACCTTCTCATATTTTTCCTATAGCTCTAATTATTCCCTTTTATCCCTCAAAGTTTTAGCTAGGGTAAAGTTGGCTATTCCAACATCTAGCTCTATGACCTCTTCATTTGTAGTATCCTCCACCCTTTTTACAATGAAGTTCCTTATCAAGCTAGTATCATCAGGATAAGAAGAGTTGGTTTGGGACCCTTTTCTCATTGACCAGATCACTAATGCAGCATGATCTTCACTAAAGTTGGCACCTTTCAATTCTTTCTTCACATTTTCATCTAGATTTAATTTTTTATTGACAAAATTAAAAACTATTGCATCAGCAATGTCCCAATTTGGCAACAACAAAACCCTGGATGATTATATCATTTTTCTTCCCTCTAGGGCCAAGCTCTTAAATTCTTGCATTATTTCCTCTTTTATTTGGTTTTTTAGATATACCTCCTCCATCTTGAGATGCTCTATTTTCATCTTATTACACCTTTCTTCAAACAATTGAATATTGGTCCTCCATGCAAACTAGTAAAATGCTCTAGATTTAGCAAAACTATCATCAGAAATAAATTCATGGCTAGCTTGTTCTATAATAGGGTCCAACTCCCTTCCTTTTTAGTCAGCAATAGTTAAATTAAGGCTTGACATGGGAAATTCTTGAGGATTCCCCTCTTCTAATTCTATGGTAGTAATAAAGACTCCCTCTTGGGATCCCAATTGCTCCATTCACTCCTTAGTGAGTTGTTCATCTCCTATATGTAATGGGGATTGAGTGGGTGAATAGTCCTCTATTTAAGGCACCTATTTATCTTCTATCTTTTTCCACTTGAGCATGGGCTCATCAGGCCTTTCTTCCAATACAATACCACTAGATCCAATTATTTCTATTCCTTTTTCCATTGCAAACCTTCTATTTTGAAAGACATTGTAACCTAGTCTCCTCTAAATAATCAACTATACTAATCCTACTACAGGGGTGAAAGACAATTTTCTCATGACCTCTCAAGCCTTATTTGGATAAGACTGAATAAAGAGTTATTTCTTCTCATTCATAGGCTATATGATCTCTGGAAAAGTGATCATCAATTTATTTAATTTATCTACTTCTATCTTGTCATCTTTTAGAGGCTTAAAATCCTTATCAAAACAATTAATAAATTCTAAGACCCTAGAATAAAATCTCCATTTCTCCTTTTTAATCTCTTGCTGATGAAGAGAGAATTCATTCCTTATTATGTCCTCTAGCAAGTAGGGTTGATGATCCTTGGCACTATTCTTAGCCCTTCATCTAAATATATCAAAAAATCCCTCGCTGTCATTGAAACATTCATGGGAGACAACCATTTTATATTGGTTCAAGAATTTACACAAATACAACCAACCACCCTTGGTGATTATAAACTAGTGAGCAACTATGCAACTTGGGAAAATTGAGCCCCTAGACTAACCAGTCAATTGTGCTTCTTCCAATCCACCTATCTACCATAGCATTTTAGCTATTCCTTCTTTCAGTGGTACTTGTAAGGTAGTACATGGGGAGTCCCTTGTAATCCATATACTCTAGAAACTATAAAAATAGGGTAGGGCATGATATCTACCCAATTGTGGGACACCTTCAAACTAGCAGTATTGCCCATAGGCCTGATAAAATCTAGCACTACCTTAGAAAATTTAGGATTATCCCTTAATATGAAGTTTCTCAAGCTAGATGAGAAGTATTTATCAAATCTCACAAACCTAGCCTCCTCTACATCTGAGGTCATGCCTATACTCACTAACTAGATTGGCAGAGCTTCTCCCTCATATTCTCTCTTTAAAACCATCTCTTTTTCAATGTATCTAACCCCTTTAAATAAGAACATGTGCATTAACAATGAATAATAGCCAAATGATTTCTTAACTTTACTCTTTGAAATCCCATTTAGACCTATGTGAATTTACTTTGCTAAATAATATGCAAAATCTATTGGAATTTACAAGTGGGAAGAATACTTTTGCAAGGGGGTGGGGTGAATTAGAAGTACCAAACTTTAAGCTATAATTTTTTTTAACTAAAATCAATACATGCATCCAAATCTCTAATTAACATGAAAGTAAAGGCATGCATGAAAATAGACAACACAATATTTGATCACCTAGAAACCCTCCAAAATAAGAAGGTAAAACTAGGGTGGCGATGACACCCACAACTTATCATTGTAGTAATATGTAACTTATCAAGGTTACAAAGTTTGATCAACATCAATGGTCTACCCTATGAAAGCTCTGCCCTATTAAAGGCTCTAACACCCTATTAAAAGTGACTTGTCTAAAGAATTTACAAACATTAACTTGGAATGTCACCCTCTTAAGGATTTACAAAATGGTTGTTAAACCAACCTATCTTCATAGGATTTTCATTCTCCTAATAAAATAGTTAGAAATTATAGTAGAATGTGTTGACCTAATAACTTACAATCCTCAATTGCTGATTTCAGATCCTTGTTCTATCCATTCTGATCTAATTCTCTTTGATAAGATATGATTTTGTTTGAAGTGCTAATACTCTATTCTGATAACTGATACTACAATGTTTTCCTTCTTCTAATTCTTTACACCCCTTTTTACTTCCCTCAAACTTCACTAGTATTCTCTCCTTGTATGCATTCTCTTTCTGCATACTGTCTTCTATATTCTTATACATTCCATTGCTGAATTATGGGGTTACGACCTCCCTAAAAAGGTTTCATGACTTAGGGTTAGGTATGAATCTATGATTGAGATTCATCCATCTTTATCACTCAAATCTTTCCATTTTTATGATTGGTTGCATGTTGATTTCATAGGGAATTAAAAAGATTCAATCTTATCTTTTAATCCTTCAAGGTTCATCATGTGTTGGCCCAAAAGTAGTTTACATCTTAGTTTGTGAGGGCACAAACTCTTTATGTTGATTCTATGTTACTCGGCACTTATAGATTACTAATGCTTAGCACACATAAGAATTTTGTCATGCTTGGCACCTATAGAAATTTTGTCTTGCTCAACACCTATATTGGCTTGACATCATCTATTTTCTTAGCATCTATTGTAACTCGATACTTGTTGAATTTCTAGGTTGGCACATACTGTAACTCAACATCTATATTATATTTTGCATTATCTAAGAAAATTTGTTAAGTGTGTTGACACTCAATTTTCAAAACCAATCTAAGACCAACAATCTCCCCCTTTGACATGAGTGTCAAAAACACTTAACTATACATGATGATTCTAATCTTTTTGAGTATAATATACATCTATTCAGCATATATACAAAACTTCAAAAATTGGTCAAAATCTTTTGAAGATACCTCAAAATTTGTAACTTCCCCTAAGTTGATGTGCCATTGTTGTATCCACAACTTTTGATGTTGGATTTGTCTCATGCTAATTCTAATACTCTTTATCTTTGTCTTGCAATTCTTTCTCTATTTTCTCTATTCTATTTGTCCTGCTCTAGTTTTACTCCGCCTTTCACACACCTTCCCTTGCAGTTATAATTTCTTTATGGCTTATCTATTTCTCTTCCTTAAAATTTATCTTCTTGTCTCGGCTTATCTAATTCTCTTCCTCAAAATTTATCTCCTTATCTCCCACTTAGTTTTATCTTCCCCTTTTTATTATAATTATCTCCCCCTTTTTTGATACTTATGTCAAAGGGTTCTATACATTAACTTTATATTTAGCTAAAAAGTATTTATTTACCTCCATAACTATCCTAAGAGAAACATCCCAATTTTCAAGTGCAATTTCTAGTGATTCAAGTTGGATGGTTGTCTATGTTACAAGGTGAACTAGGCCTTCCAATGCAGAAAGATTGGGGTCTTTCTTTAAAACATTTTCAGTGTAGGACATTTCTTTCTACAAAATTTCCATGTGTAGGGTGATGGTAGATTGAATTTTTATTAACTTCGCCTTTGTATTTGTCTCATCTCTTGTGAGTAAAGTTGGTTCCTTTTGAGTGTGAAGCATAGTTTGAAAATGCTTCTCACTTTGAGCTAGATCTTTAGGTAGTTGCATGCTTGATAACTTTAAATTCCTCTCCAAGTTCATTATTCATTGGCTGGTCTCTTGCATGAAAATTGATGGGTCACACAATTTTGAGTACAAAGTACTACTTTTACGTTTTCAATCTTCTTAGCAATCTCAACTTGTGAAAGTGCTATTTCACTTGATATTATTTCATTCACCTTTGTTTGAAACCTTTTTTTGGACCATTCTAACAATTTTTCATTAGTATCAAGGTCCTAATTCTATACCTAGTCCACTAAATTGGATAATTGCTCCATAATAGGCTTGGTTTCATTAGGTACCAACAAGCTAAATGCATCTAAAAAGATGTCTTTTATCTCAATCAAATTTGGCCTTTGTTTATACTCATTTTTGAGTATCTCTTGCTTCTTCCTCTCAAGTGCCTCTTTCACTTCATTTACTTGATCAATATTCATGGTTTCATAGTCATACTTGGGAATGACTATATCCTCATCTAGTGCAATGTCTCCATAGTGAAGTACCATTGCTACTCTTGTTGTGCTCAAGCTTGGTGTAGATATTTGCAGTGGCATTAGGCATGGCAATAATGCTTAGCTTCTAAGACATTGGTGGAGTCCTTGTTGTAGGAAAATTTATCAATGTTTGTATTGCCTCTTACTCCTTCTCCTTTGGGGTCTCCTCCTTTATTCTTCCTTGATCAATTACTATGATCTATGGAGGTGCACCTTATTCTTGTGCTATAGAGATAGCTATATCTATCTATCATATTTGCTCCCTTGTATGCTCTATCTCCTTTGTCTCTTGTGTCTTTTATTCAATCATCAAGACTTGAACTATGGAGTCAACATTTGTAGATGTGTCTACTACTATTTACACTATTGGTTGTCCACTTCTGGCTATAAGGATGTGAGAAGGTGGTTCATGTGGATTCACGTTACCCCTTGTTATGTCTACTACATCCTTTAACAATTCTTCCACACTCACCAAGTCTAGATTTGTACACAATTGTGCTTGTAGTGTAGTCTGGTGAAGAATCCTTTTAAGATCTTCTATAGTAAGTGGATTTATGTTCTGACCAAATTTTTTAGGAACATCTTGTATAGTTATTATATCTACAAGTGTGGCAGTATCATGTGGAGGGCTCAAAGGTGGCAGTTATGTGTCTTGCACACTCTATCTTTATTGTTGCTCATCAATAGTTGCCACTTTATCTAGTCCTTGGTTGTGTCTCCTCTACTATGTTTTTCCTTGATTCTTTTTCTCCTTCTTCCTTATCATTGTGTTGGGACTCAAAAATTGCCTTCCCAATTTTGAGTACCATTAAGAAAATTGAGCCCTATAAATGCTTCTTAATGCATATGTACTTGGCTATACCTTTGAGCCCTGTAAGGTGTTTAACATTTCTAACACCTTCCATTTAGTGTGTCTACATGTTCCATGATGTTAAATTTCCATTCTAAGAAAGTTCCTGAAGTCCCGTTTCGAGCATTTGTCAAATCTGCATTTTACCCTTAGTGTCAAAAAGTGACAGAGGCCATGTTTACAATTGAATATCTTGCACCCAGAAATGTTTCATGACCCACAACTTTGGAAATATATAGTTTCCATATTGGAGAACCTATGTTTCAAATTTTGAGTCATTTTTAGTTCATTTGATTAGGTTTTGAATCCTTCAAAGTTGGTTAGTTACTGTTTCATGCTTTTGTGTAATTGTGCAAATTTCTAGGAAGCCCTGTTTGACGTGTTATAAATTTTGACCAGTTGAACAAAATGTTGAAATTCCTATTGCATTGCATTAAAAACATTATAGACTTGTTATGTTTCAAGTTTCAGCTTATGATGAATCCATTTGATTAGTTTTCAAACGTGATTCCAAACGTAATTTCTAAAGTTTTACTGGTGTTAGTATTTGCAGATTGTTTGGTACCCCTATTCGGGATGTCATAACTTGAGATGCATGATTGGTAAGATCAAATGGATTGTAACCCTATGTTTTCCTTTGAAAATGCTTTAAGTATGCCAGTTTTTGAGCTTTGATGAATCCATTTGTACACTTTTCCAAGTCAATTTAGTTTGCCAAAATCACTTTCCTACCATTGTTTCAATTTGCAAAATCTAAGCAACCCATTTTGGATGCTTTCCATTTGCGCCATATTATTCATCATGAGCCCAAATTGTAGATCCATACACTCCTCATGAAAATGAATCAACACCCCAATTTTTGTCTTCCCAAGTGTCAATTTGCCCAATATTTGAAGCCAAATCCGAACCCAATTTATTATTTTCTGATTTGTTTTACTGCAGGTAGTTCTGAGAGGTCAACTTTGACAGTGAATATCTTTTGACCTCAAATTCTCCATGAGAAAAGATTTGACAGGATGCAAGTATGTGGAATAGAGATTCAGTGTGCCAGTTTTCAGAGCATGGTTAGTTGTTTGGGTCAGTTTTTAAGGCCAGTTAATGAACCTCCTGGCATGAAATTCATAGTCTATAGATCTATGGTAAAGTGAGCTTTATTTGATGATTCAGTGATTGAACTTGTTTCTAATCAGCTCAAGAGGGTGAATGGATCACTTTAGCATTTCACATGCTTGGAAACAAATTTTTTTTTAGCCAAACCCACTTTGGGGTCTGACTAATTCTACCAAGATGATAAGATGTCATGAGATTGAAAATATTTAAAGATAAAAATGATTGTGATTATTAGAAATGTATCAAAGAATCCACCACCTTCTAAAACTTAAGGAGGAATACAGGTTTTGAAACTTTTCTTCCTAAGATCAAGTCAAAAGTAGTTTTCTTGTCATTCAAGATAATAAAGTGATGATGCTAGTGATAAGTCGAGGTTGCTTTATGACTATAGTGCATAAATTAGGTATGGTTTTAAGTTTTATTTCTTCGCATCTTAATGATGTGTTGGGATTATTACCGGTACTCAAATCATCCTTCAAAAGACTTTTGATAGGGCATGTCAATGGAGATTTGTTTACTCAAACTTCATAGATTTTATGCATGATCAAGAGTTTCTCATTTATTTCTAGAGGAGGAACACAAATGTAAGAAAAGGGAGCCCATGACTAAGGAGTTAGGGAAAATTTTAAACAAAAAACAAGCCACCAGTTGATATGGGGAGCAGCTATAAAGAAGCCATGCATGAAGAAAGTAGGACTAGGCATTCAATATGCCAATCCAAAACAAAAGGAGACATGGGCCAAAGTGAGACTAAAATGCTTCACCAAAAGTGTGGAGGTGTTCTGCAGAGATCATGAATCAAGTATTATTGAAGGAATCTCTAAGAAATGTGGAAATTTTGGGGTAGAGGATTTCACTTCTATTAGTGCTAAAGGTGCATGTGAACACCAATCAAATGAACATGCACATTTTGCAAGGTTAGCAGGTGTATATGAGAAAATGTTAGTATGCTAATAGAAACCAAATTTAAATAAAGCTTCTACAAACTAAACAAAATTCATAAACTTCAAGATAGACTAAGATGAGCTCTTAATTGAGAATATGAGCCATTAATGGGCTCTCTCAATAAGAAGCTCTCTTGTTGAGTAGCTTTGTCTAAATAGATAGGATGTATGCTCAATATGCTTCCAAAGGCTTCAATGGATGATTGTGGATTTTTGGTGTGGACAGATGGCTTTAGTATGGATTTGGCTCTCAAAGTAGCATTATAACTTTACTTCATGGATTGTGTTAAAATGGCTTGGGATAGGATTCCTTAAATAGGCAAAGGGCTTGAGGGATTGAGGGCTAAGATGCAAGGATGGGAAAAAGCTTATGGAAGGCTCAGATTGCATGAGAGGAGAGCACATGGATTGTGCTTCCTTATAGCCAATCAAGGAGTGACACATGTCACATGGTGAGAGGATGGAGGAAAGGGGAAGGATGAGTCAACAAAGGAGGCTCAAGGGATAAAATCTTCATAAAGACCCTCATAATGACTTGTAAGAGCAATAAAAGGGCTTGTAAGAGTCATTTATGACCTAGTGGACTTCATAAAGTTTTATGGTTGAGATATTTTGAGGGTGATGAGAGCAATTTCGACTTGGACTTGATTAGAAAGATTTTAAGCTTGCTTAGGCTTGTTCAAATGATTAGAGGATGGATTAGGATGGTTTAGGATTAGCTTAGGGATAGGCAAGTGGATGGCATTTAATGAGGGTGGGTGAAGGAGGAGATATTTGTTAACTTTGGCTTGGGTTAGTAAGTCTTAACCCATGTTTAGGGAATGTGACAAGGTTAGGAGGGGATTAGGATTAGGTTTAAAGATATCTTCTAGAAGAGTCTAGATTTTGGAGGAGGATAAAGACTTTCTAGAATAGTCTAGAATTTCCTAGGATGAGGATGAAGACTTTCTAGAAGAGTCTAGAACTTCTTAGGATGAGGATAAATTAGATTTTTAGGAAATAAATAAAGTTTTATTTATTTCAAGGGTTTGGGTTGAGGAGATATTTATTAAAACTTTTTTAATAAACATGAGGATTAATATTTTATTTTAATTAAATATTTTGAGTTGGGATTAGGGGTAGGAAATGATGGGATTAGCCTTTAATCAAAATTAAAGAAGGATTAGAAGATTTTGGAAGAGGTTAGTGGTCTTAAGGAAATTGGCCAAGTTTTGGGCAAAAAATAAATTTTTTATTTAATTTAGGATTTTTGGTCAATTTATTAATTAAATAATTAATAAATAAGGAAATAATGTTTAAATAAGATTTAAACATTTTTGGGAGGGATTCCTTAATTAAATATTTTTAATTAAGATAAAAGGATTTAATGGCATAAAAATTAATTAATTAATTAATTAAATAATTAATTAATAAATGATGATGTCATCAGGACTTTTTCAGAAAATAAAAATACTTTATTTTCTAAAGGTTTTTAGGTGTCTACAGCGGGTTTGAAGTGGATAGAAATATTTCATTTGTTTTTGTTTTCTCTGCCTTATCTTTAGCCAAATCAATGGCTAATCTTGGCATTATTTACAAATAACAGAAGCTAGACACAACAAATAAAGTGAAGACCCATGTGATGAGGAAGGAATAGGGAGCAACCACTAGCTTATAAGGAAGAGGTTGTGGCAGTTAAAGATAGAATCCACGACATAGCAGAGAAAGTGCAACAAGAAACAAGGTAACCCATGACAGTAAACAAGGATATCTAGGCAAGAAAAGTTATAAGCCTTAGTCAAACATGTAGAGCAGCATGCCAACAAAGAAAGCGACATTTTTTTTTTAAATGAGAGAAGTTGCAACCATGTAAAGAAATAGTCAATGCAGGTTTAAAAGTAAGAATTCAAAGCCAAGGTAAAAGGGAACCCATAGCAATCAAGTAGCAAACTGATTGGAGATGGCACAACCATAGTAAAGGAGTGCTCACAACTAGTAATAATATTAGCAAAAGCCACTTGAGAGAGGTTGCCCACATGAAATTGAAGCTATCGGTTAAATCAGAACAATATATCCCACATTCTCCGTGGGCAAGACTTCTTAAGTTTTTAAATACAAATCTTTGCCAATACGCTGTGTCTTAAAAGACACAAGCTTTTAAAAGGCCAAACTTGTGCACATGGGTCCTAGCCAAAGAGATGGCAAGTTGTTGAAGCTAAATTTTGAATGAAAAAGTGAGCACGATGACATGGAAACCTGCACCCAGATCATGATACATGGACGATCCAACAATCGGCTCTATGTCGCTAAGAGAAGTTGCTCAATTGATATGCATGGTGACATAGCAACCTTGTTGATGTGGTGATGAGTAGGTTTAGACATGGTAGTGGGTTCCAAATGGTGATGAGGTGGCAAGAAATAGATCAAAGTTCTAAGATGTTGCCACATGGCACAACTGACGGTCCTCATTATCTCACCAAGTGAAGATGCTCATAGGATAACCATATCGAGGTAGTGATGATGAGGTGGCAATGATAGGTGGCACTTAGGTGGTAGTGAGTGGGTACATAGGTGGTGATGATGTGGCACTATGTGATTGAGTATATGGCATAGGCAGGCCAATCAGGCATTGCCACATGGTAGCTCGAGTGGCGCCCAGTGGGCCTGGTGAGGAAGAGGGCACAAGGAGTGAGTATAAAAATAATTTTTAAATAATTTTTAAAAAAATGGATGATACGTGCAACCTTTTTAGATTCAAAAAATTTATGATCTAAAGTAGATATTTAGAAGGTTTTAAATTTTGAAAATTTAAACTATCCAAATTGCAGACCTAAGTTTTCTACTAGGGGGGACATTTTTTGAACTGAGATTTAAGGGGTTTTTGAGAGGCTAATATAGCAATGTTATATATCACCAAAATCAGAACAAGAAAAACTTTTTGAATATGAGGTCAATTTTATACAGGTGTTCCCTAGTACATGCTATAAAGGGTTTTATCTTTGTAAGTGATTTATGTGTTCTAATGGGTGTTTTGATTATCCAATTATAGAATTCTGTGACAAAATATTTAAAACATGTTCAAAAGGCCTTATATGTAGTATGTTTTTATTCTGTAATGCTTTGGCTTTAATTTGATTAAAATTGACATATCCAGAATTAGTTATGAGAATTTTGCCTTTTGCTGAGGCATTGCTTTTGGAAAGGCAAAACAAAATGATGGGATTTGATATGCAGTTGAAGAGAGAAGGTAGAGATAGTCTTTTGATGGAAAAGAGAGGGAATTTCAAGTGGAAACATGTTGTCTTCAAAATAGATCCAGGAATTCCTTCTTCCTATATCTTTATCATTCTTTCTCATTGTAGGGGTTCCAGTTGCTAGGAAGAACAAGTTCATTGTTGTGAGACCATTGGTTCCAATATTTTGACATGTTTCCTTGAATGTGACACCATTCTTTATCATAATTCTCTCATGTGAACAGTAGTAGTGCAAATAATACAACAAGTTCTGATATGTTAGGTGTTTTCATGTTTTAATTTTATGCATCTGAATGTATAGTTTCAAGGAAATGAACACATATGAGCAATAATTTCACTAGTTTCATTCTAGTTATTATCTCCTATCTCAGCAATCTATAAGTCTTATGTGGTCTTGGAACAAAGATCTAAGATCCATTTGCATCCCCTTTAGGTTGTATGTTTGATGTATTTTGTTGTTGGATAAAACAGCCAAGTAAATTCTTGATATGTTTAACAAGGTTACTAGTTACTTGTGTTAGTGTAGTTTTTTTATTTTTCCTATTTTTCTAGGTTTTTCCTACACTTTTAATAATCTCGCTTAGGTTAATAAAGCATGTCTTATTAAGTGAATGGTTGTGAGGTGTCACCTTCCTACATGTGAGCATCCATTAGCTATCTTAGGAAGATACTTTGCTATCTTTAGTCCGATAGATGGTTGCTCCTCATTGGTTGGTGTTGCCACCTCCTCCCTCTTTATATCCTATATAAGCATGCTACCTGGCTTGTATTTGTATCTCTTGTTTTTGCATCCTCTTAATGCTATTTTGCTTCTAGCATTTGCATTACTCTCTTGGAGACTAACTCTATGATGCTATTTTGATTTTGTATCATTTGCATTCATAGTTTAGATATTTACTCTTTGCACTAGTTTTCTGGGTTATTAATCTTATCAGATTCTAACAACTTGAAAAGGATATTTTGTAAGAATGAGATCTAAATAAACATTGATGTCTGAATCACAAGGTGATTAGATAGATCTAATTTTTGGGTATACAAAATATGTCTTGATGTCATAGATGTATGTTTTGAATTCATAGAATTGCCCAATGGATTAGGCACTGATCAGTTATAGGATCACTTGTTATACTGTTGCATATCTGAGGATTTGTTGAATTCAACATTAATAATCAAACTTGTTTTACCCTTTTATGTTGAAGAGCTATCAAATTTTAACCCTCACTCAACTTGTGCATTTTGTAGAGTTGTAATTAGCTACTATACTTCTTTGTTACTGCACAAGGCTTTAGGAGATATAAGGGGTTTTCATCTACTTAATAGATTCAGGGATATGTTTTTGCACTAGTACAGTATCAATTGAATCTGAGATCTATCCACCTAGGTTTAGCAAAACCTGAAGTAGAAGAAGGTTCATGCCTTATAGTTGGCCCCGTGTCTGAAATGGCATGTTGAAAATGGGAGTTAGCTACCCCTAGATGTGTCATATTCTCATTGGGATAATTGAAAACCCTCCAGCATTTTCAAACACCAACACATTGTCCTCTTCTTTTTCATTTTTTCTTCCATCAAAGGGGTCTACCTCTCCTTCTTTGATAGTTTTTAGGCCATAGATTACCATCCACATTTGAGTGAACTTCTTCACAACATCTTCAATTTTATTCTATAGAATACTAAAGGCTCTATACTTGGGTGCAACTTTTCTCCCATTATTCTTATTTTCTTTACTAATTTTCCCTTTAGTGAGTTCAGGAATTACTCAAGAAAATGTTGACTCTCTTATTTATTTTTCCATATTGAGGTAATAATTCCATTTGTTTTCTACAATTGAATATAACTCCTTTGGCATTGTATTGTCAAGTTCAAGTGGAGTGTTCTTGAAATTTTCCATCATGGTATAGACTAACTCTTCAACCATGTTCTATTCCTCTATAGTCAACTTATTAAAATCAACACTTTTTAAAATTGACAAGTCTGCATTATTCCTAATGTTATCACATATATTATCCAAATTTCACTTGTGGTGTGACTTACCACTCTAAATTGCCCATTATCATTAGACTCTATTCTTTCTTCATCTTATTTAGGGGGTGCAACATATTTTCTTCTTAGCTTCTTCTTGGTTGGACCTTCCTATTTAGTGGCCTTCTTCTTTTCTTTCTTGTTAGCCTTCTTTGATGTGGTTCTTATACTAGCCCTTGTGGTAAGCTTTATTGGGCTAGGCTTAGCAACTTTCTTGGGCTTGGTAGCTAGTTTGGTGGTGGATTTTCTTTTCTTTGCCTCTAGCTTGGTATGTACTTCCTTAGTTTTCTCTTCCTCCTTGGCACCTTTGACCTCTTCTACATCTTCTCCCATGCCTTGGGTCAATGCAAGTGGCTCCTAACCCTATTCTTCTTCATCCTCATCTGCCTCTTCATCCTCCTCCTCAACTTCTATTGTGCCTTTACCAAATCTAGCCTTAAGCTTCTTCACCAATCTATCATTTTTCTTCAAGGTTGAAGTAGTTTTCAATTCCATGTCCACCTTAGATCTGACAACATCATAAGTGCCAAAGGGCTTTGCACTTTTGTCAATATCTTCTACTAGAAATTTTATGATTTTTGCTCATGCCTCATCAATATTGATTTCATAACCAAGTGGCCTTAGCCATCTCACCCTTGGTATTGCTACTTGGATGTATATAAAGTCAATTTCTACAAAGAAACAAATGTCATTGATGTGCTGCTCAACAAGAGAGATAGGTATCCTTAGTATATGTTTCATTGAATTCTTGAAGTCTTCAAAGTAGCTAGTCATTATAGTTTCAAAGTTTGCCCCATATGTTCTATGTATTCATTTACCTATACTTCTATTGACTCGTTCATCTTCTAGGTTACCTTTCCAAAAGAGGGGAATTCATTCTATACATAGAAAAATAAACATATTAAAATTACTCCAAATTTGGATTGGGCTCCCTTTGACCTTCTTATGGCTCCCAAATTCTCCATAATCTATCATAATTGTAGTTCAGCTAGATCATAAGTATGATCCTTCTTAACAATTTTGTATCCAACATCAACTACAATACAAGGTACACTATTGAGTCAGCTTGATTGGTACAATTAATGGGATATGACCCTAATAGAAAATTATACAAGAGGATCTTTGATGGTGTCAATAGTCATCCCTCTCTTGTTTCACTTTTCCCTAGTGTTCTTCTCTATGGATTCTTTAGAATCATTTCTTAGGGTCTTTGGCCATTCTAGGGTTGGATACCTAGTTACTCTATGTATAATTCTTTTAGACAATTTAATGGGTCCATCTTGTAACCATAGGCATCCATCATGGATTCTACTTAACAAAATTCTTACCCATTTAGTTTTGAATACTATAGGGAAACCTAGGGCATAGGTTAAGCCCTTCCTTTCAACAATTTGAAACTCTTCTTTCAATACCCTATTCTCACATAGTCTATTATATGCTTCCCTAATCTCCATATCACCAATAACTCCAATTTTTTAGTTATAACATCTCCTAACATCTTTCACTATTACAACTTTAGGTGGAATCATGGATAAAGCTCTGGTAGGGTCATTCCTATAAGCAACTTTAGGTATTGGTCTAAAACTAGGTTGTTTCACTTTATTACTAACCAATTGAACTTCAAATGGCTCCTTATCCTAGGGTTTTATAGAGCTAGATGTTGTTTCTTAGAACTAGGGTTTCAAGATGTAAACATTTCTTAATTGCATAGTTTGACACTAGTGTAAATACGTTGAATCAATGAAAAGATGTTGAATCTTGGCTTTAATCTATGCAAAAGCTTCAATCTCTGCTTGGAAATCATTTATGCACTTCTTGCTCTTGTTGTATATTTACAATGATGAAAAATTATCTAAAACTTGACCTTATACCCTTTATTTCATAGCATTTAATGCTTAGTGCATATCCAACTATTCACAAAGCCCCTTATGCAATTTTGTTTCACTCGGCTTCCATTGATTTTCCAACACTCAACATGCAATGGAGTTTCCCTTACTTAGCATCCACTACTAACTCAACTTCTATTGACTTTTCTAGACAACTCGGCATATATTAGGATTTTTCTCCGCAACTCAAGGAAAATTTCCTTACTCAAAAACTATGTGAAAACTTTGAAGATTCAACTTTGCATCTTTATTCATGTTTATCTATCTTTTGTAGTACTGACTTGTCTTGGAACTAATGTATGATAAAACATTTAAATATAAATCCCACATACCTTCTTTTCCTTAGTTGGATGAAGTTTGACCACTCAAACTTTTATGTGTAGTGATCCCTCCATTGGATGTGCTACTTCCATCTTTTCTTTCCCATGTTCTATTCATTTCTCCTCTACCATGCTCAACATCTACCTTACCTTTTCCTTTGTTTGAGTTAGAGTTAGGTGCCTTTATCCTTGTTGGGTAGTGCTTGCTGATGTGACTAGTCTTTAAACAACTAAACCATGTAGTTTGGCTCAACTATCTATTGTAGCTTCCACTAAAATGTGTTTTTATGCAATTTTTCAAGGATGTGTTGATACTCTTGACAATGGTGACAACTGTGCCTAGTGTTGTAGTCCCAATTGTAGTGATGTCCATGACTATTTGACTTTGTTGGTTGGTTTGGTGTCCACATAGGCTTTGATCTACATTTAAATGCTCTATTTCTGTACTTCTTGAAATTGTAATAGTGACCTTCAAATCTTGGTGTCCTGATGGTTCTAGTCCTACAGTCATGTGCCTAATGACCTTGCTTATTGCACCTATGATAGTGACCCATGTTTTTTAGTTTTTTATGCTAATTGGCATTCTCACTCCTACACACATTAGAGGTATGTCCCTTTTTACCACAAAAATGACAAGTGGGTATTGTCTTTTCACCTTTTTCACTTCTTTCTTCTATAGTCTTTGATGACTCTCCTTCTTTAGTGCTAGTGTATCCTAGTTCTAAAATGTCATTACTAGATCTTGGTGATTTTAGTAGTTTTTCAAAGTACTTGATAGCTTCATTAGGTTTGTTGAAGCATTTTCAAATTTCCTTCTCTCTTATCATGTCATTTTGCAGTTGTTCATTTTTCATCTTTAGTGTGGAGATCTCAATGTCCTTGACATTCAGTTCATGATGGGCATTCATCATTTGGCTTAGGGTGTCTAGCTACATATTGGAAATTCTTGCAAGCTCAATTGACTTTTCCTCTAGTTTGTTGGCTAGGTTTCTCTTATTGTCTTCTATCATAGATTTATCTTCAATAGCTATCTTCTTCTATTTAGTCACTTCACCAAGCATCATGGCTTATGATTCTTGCTCAATCTTGAGAGTTCTGATCTCTTCTTCTTGAGCTCTATTTTGATCCACCATATATGTAATTTTTTCATCAAACTCCTTAGAATCTCCATTGGCAAACACTTTTGAGGTGTCAATCTCCTTGTACAAAAAGGAACCCTAAAGAATCATTATGTGCATTAACATTAGAAATGATATGTTCTTCACCTTTAGATCATGCAAATAGATCTGGGACTCATTAGTAATCCTTAAGATCACTTACATGCATTAGTAGATTACTTTACTCTTCTACTTCATAATTCACATGTCTTCTCTACTTCTTGATCACAATGATGGTCACTAGAACTCAAAAGACATCTTTCCTTTATACCATATTCAATTATTAATCTTTTGAGTTGGCCCCATACACTTAACATTATTTGAGTTGGCTCCATATTTAATTAAATTAAATACACATTTAATTAATGATGTCAACTCACAGTTGTTCCCAAACTTCTGCTCATATGACTTTTGTACCTGCACAATTGCTGACATCATCAGTTGTTAGTGTACTTCCTCTAATTAACTATGCAACCCCTTATTCAAAACATAGTGGGTTATATTAATCATGCAACAGAAATTGGTTTCCCAATGCTCTATTTCCCTATGGATCTTTGTAAATCATTAATATCTTTTGTACGTTGTGATGAGGTCAAATATTGCCTTTATTTCATGATAGTTTTATACACTTTGTTGGTAATCCATTTTATTTTCATCAAAATATTTGTGGACCTATGTTTACCAAAACCTATGATAAACCTATGGATAGATACTATGCCATCTTTTGCTAATATTATATATATTATGCAGTATTTCATATAATTAGCAGAATGTGTGTTCTTATATTTGAGTTTAATTTAATAAATGATTATTGCAAACATGCCTCTGCATAATAACTAACTTGTTAGCGATGAAGTTGAAGATGATTGGGTGAATTCAAATATGAATGTTGAATACAGTTAATAGCATTCAAGAGGAGAAAGAACATTGAAGTCTAAGTCATAGTGGAGAAGAATCATACTAGTAATGAAGAACATAGCTATGAGAATGGAGGAACTTTGAAGACTTACTATATTCTTTGCATTTATGTCAAGTGGTTGTTGTTTAGACTTTATTCTTCTTTCCTTGAGTATTTGTCTTCCTTCTTTCTCACTTGCAAATTTTTAGTTAGTTAGTTTCTTTTTCTATTTTTGGAATAAGTGTCAATTTCCTATATATAGGGATTAGACCAATTGTGTGGAAGTTTGGAAGTTAGTAAGAAGTAAGAAGGATAAAGAACTGTTAACTTTTACAATTTTGTTTTTATAGTTTCTATATATTGCTTCCATGTAATGAATTTATGAAAAAGTAATGAAATAGTTTTTGGATTCTATCCTATGTTAGTAGATTAGATGAAGCCAACAAAGGGGGCCCACTTGGGAGGTGAATTAGATTAGTTTAGTATAGGTTTATTTCAAAGCATTTCTAGTTTTGCAAGTAGAAGTTGTAAATTCCTTCCTATAGCATCATATTTTGTGAATATTTCTGCAGCATCTATAAGAACAGTTATAGTAGATGAACTGAGTTGGAATAGATGTTAAATTTTCATTTGATTTTCAGCATTTGTTTTAGTCAAGTGTGTTCATTTCCTAGAAAAATAATGTAGGTTCTTTTCCTTGCATTTTACTTTCCTATAGCATAAGCTTAGTGACTCATTAAGATACCTAGGACCATTTCAAGTATCTGTCCCTATGTTGACAAGATTGAATGCACCTCATAGTGGGAAAAATAGTCCTTAGTTTGAATTTATTATTCCTAAGTATGGCCCAGAGCATGACTATGATACACCTATTGTGAGGTAAACCATTTTTGGTGTCATTTTCAGGGATGGTGTCAAGCTAGGAGCAATTTTTAGTCATAGTTTTTAGAGAGTTTTTTAGTTTTCAAACTTTCTTCACTAGTGTGAAGAATTCAATTGCATGCATTGAAGAGGAAGATGATGAGATGAATATAGAAGATTTCTTCCATGGAAGTTTATTAATGTGAATGAAGAAATTGAAGAAGAAGAAGTTGAGTTACCTTTCGAAGACACAAGTCCTATTTTTCCTACGAAATTATCCTTAAGAGCACAACCTTTAGATACAAGTTGCATTCGACCTTTTGCTAAAATTTTGGCCAATTTTCTTGATGATACTTCCTTGAACCCACTAGTTGTTAATATCCTAGTACCCAATGTCCTATTTTAGCAGCAACCTAAAAATCTAATGCCTCCAGTAATGGGAAAACCTACTTTTCCATTCCCTCTTCCAAGTCTTTTAACCAATCCTAATCTTAAAAACATACCTCCCACTGCTCTTCCAAAGTTCTATGGCCTTGCATCTAAAGACTCTAATATTTTCTTGTTTGAGTTTGATATACTTTGTCATAGTTTTGACTACAACACTGATTCCCACAAGCTCAAATTATTTCCAACAACATTAAAAGAGTCTACTCTATAGTGGTTCGTGGGCTTAGGAGCTAATGTATTACGAACTTGGGATGAAATGCAAACTCTATTTTCATATAAGTATAAAGAATATTGCAAAGCATCTAGTTCAAGAGGGGGTGACATCTTCAAGATATCATAGAAGGTGGAAGGAACACTAGAAGACTATGTTTCACATTTCTTATATATACACTATAGAAGAACCCTCGGCATACATTGTCTGAAGATTCACAAAAGCTAGTCTTTCTAAGAGGTGTGAATAATAACTATCTAGAAGCATTGGACTTGATGGCTAGTGGTGATGTATATCAAGCTTCCTGGGATGACCTCAAGAAGATCTATAAAATCTATTTAATGTCAACAATGAAGAAAGGTCGAGGAGCTCATTTCATAGTCAATAAAGGAATCAACCAAGGTATTTCAAAGCTTGAGATATCTAACCTATTGTCAAATTTCAAGCAAGACATTATCAATGATGTTGCTACACATGTTGACACATGACAGCAAAGAAGAAGTACGTAGAAGCTAAATTACAACTAGTAGAATACTTCCCTCATTTCTAGAAGTAGAAGAAGGATTGCTAATGTAAATTGGTTGCAACCATGGAGAACCAACATCTTCCATTTGAGTACCTCAAGATAGATGGAGATGATGAGAAAGTATTTTTTGTTGCTCAATGCCAACCATGGGCCCAACATTAAGGTATGCCTTAGGACCCTTTACAAAATTCAAATTCATATGGTAATCAATGGAAAAACCATAATCCCCAAGGTGCTCGACAATATCAACCTAATTGGAACAATGTTGGGAAAAACAACTCGCAACAATCCCAATGGCCTTAGAATTCCCAACCATTGTGGCCTAACCAATAGAGTAACCAATGGCAAACACCCCAAGGGAATTGGCAGCCTACAAACCAATGGAGGGGATCTCAACAGTGGCCTAACCAAAATACTAATACTCCACAATTACAACCTCTAGTTCAACAACCTACTCTAATGCCACCACCTGCAAATCCTAGACCTCAAAAGTAGATGCAGTTACCTACACAACCTTAGCTAAACCCAAATAGCTAATAGCCACAACAACCCATGTATAGTGTTGATTCTTAATAGTATCCTGCTTATACTCTGAATGTTGCAAATATACATCTGAGTTTTGGTACAACTTTACCAATGCCTAAACTACCTCTTATAACTAAAATACTAGACTCTCCTGTAGAATCAAAATCCTCAGCTACTAAAATAGTTGACCCAACCAATGTTACCATGTCAACTCAAGCTCAACTAGTAGTGGAACCTCCTTTTCTAGAAAAGGTTATACAAAAGAAAACTATACAAACAGAGGAACAATCCTTTGATATTGTTGATTAGTTGAAGAATATGCATGTCCAACTACCCCTATTTCAAGTCATTAAAGATGTTCCACTTTATGGAAAATACATTAGAGATTCTTTCTTGAAAAATCTTGGAAGGAAGAAAAATGACCCCACCATAGTTCATGTTGTGGGAAAAATAGCTAACATCATGTTAGGGAAATTGATCTACCAAAATATGTTGATCTAGGAAATCCAGTAGTGAATGTCAGTATAAATGGTTAGTGTGTTAAAAATGCTTTAATAGATCTTGGAGCTGCTATAAATGTCATGACCAAAGACACTATGAAGAAGCTGAAAATAAAAGGGTTAAGGGCTACACCAACAATTCTGTAACTTGTAGATAGTTCTACTATCACCCCATATGAAATGATAGAAAACATAGTTGTAATCTTAGATTCTCTAGAGTATCCTACATACTTCATGATTTTATCCCCCAAAGTTAATGTATCTAGGAACCTTGTCATTCGAGGACAAATGGTTAGCCATAGCTAATGCAAATATAAGTTGTAGATTAGGGAATATGACCATATCAAATGGCCAAGAAACAAAGAAATTTGATTTATATCCTCTAACACAACCATTACCAAATTTGAGCACATCTATTTGGCCAAATTTAGGGAATGAAGAAGAAGAGATAAATTCTACGGTGTAGCTCATGATGTTGCATAGAAAATATTTTCTAGAACTACAAGAGGAAGATTTAGTACTCCAAAGTATCCTCACTAATAGTTGTGTGGTAGAAAAAGATGTATCTAAAAGTTTTGTGTTGGAATTAATCACATATGAAGAATGTGATAAGAATTGTACTTTGCTCAAAGAACCTAATATTCTTTATCCACTCTTATCATGTGAATTAGAAGAAAGTCCAATCTCTGGAGCTATTATGATAGAGTCCACCACTATTGTTGAACTGACTAAAGGTCATAATCTCCATGTTAATCCCAAATTAATACCCACATAGATGGAATAGTTAAAAGAGTTGCTTCAAAGGCATGAAAAGGCATTTGCATTGGACTATAGTGATATGAAAGGGTTGATTCCTACACTATGCACCCATAGGATATACATCAATGAAGGCTATTTACCATGCTATGAACCTCAAAGAAGGATAAATCCAAGCCTTAGAGAGATAGTCAAAACTGAATTGCAAAAATTGCTTGATGTTGGTTTTATTTATCCTATATCTGATAGTAGATGGGCATCACCCTTGGTTATAGTTCCTAAAAAGGGAGAAAAATGGAGAATTTTTGTAGATTACAAAGAGTTCAACAAAGATTCTAAGAGGGACCATTTTTATTTACCATTTATAGACCAAGCTCTAGACACTCTAGCTAGAAAGAAGTATTTCTCTTTTCTAGATGTGTATAGTGGTTATAGTCAAATCAGTATTGCTCTTAAAGATCAAGACAAAACCACATTTACTTGCCCACAGGGTACTTTTGCATATTCTATTTTACCATTTGGTCTATGTAATGCTCCTACAATGTTCCAATGAGCTGTTATTAGCATCTGTGCTTATATATCACATGATTGTATGAAAATATATATGGACAACTTCAGAACATTTGGAGTCACTTTTGAGCAAGCAATGGTGAATCTTGAAAAGGTTTGGTAAGATGTCAAGAACATAATTTGGAACTTAATAGTGAAAAGTGTTCCATGCCCATGCAGGAAGGTGTGGTACTTGGTCATTTTATATTAGCTATAGGAATACAAATGGATCCAGCTAAGACAGAGGTAATTCAAACATTTCCTATACCAGCAAAATCAAAAGATGTAAGATCTTTTCTAGGTCATGCTAGATATTACATATGTTTTATAAAATATTTCAGCAAAATAGCTAGTCCCTTATATAAGTTACTCACAAAAGAAGCTGAATTTAGTTGGACATCTGAATGTGATGAAGCCTTCTTGTAGCTTAAGAAACTTCTAACTACATCCCTAGTTTTATAGGGCCCTAATTGGAATTTACTTTTTCATATATATATACAAATGCCTTTGACTATGCTATAGGTGCAGTTCTAGCACAATAATCCCAAAATCTTGAAAATGCAATATATTATATTAGCAAGAGTCTTCATGGACTAGAGCTAAACTACATTGTGACTAAAAAGGAGTTGTTAGCAGTAGTTTATACCTTGAAAAAAATTCATCATTACATCACTAGATAGCCCATATTTGTTCATACTGATCATGCACTGATTAAATATCTCATGAACAAACCTGCTATAATAGGTAGGTTAGCAAGATGGTTACTATTGTTGTTTAGCCTAGAAAAGCCAATGTTGTAGCTAATAATTTGTCAAGAATCCATCATGATGATACTAACACTACTTTGGTAGATGATGCATTTCTAAATGAGAATTTATTTCATATTTCTATTCAAACTCCATGGTATGCAGACATTGCTAACTACATTGCAACCAATAAAATACTAGCACATTTTCCTTACAAGGAAAGGAAGCTACTTGCAGAGGAAAGTTTCCATTTCTTTTGGATAGATAATCTCTTGTTTTACACTATACTTGATCAAATCATGATAATATGTATGAGAGAAGATGAAATATATGACATTCTACATGCATGTCATAATGAACCATCTGGAGGACACTTTGTAGCAAAAAGAATAGCTTTAAAAATCTTGACAACTAGTTACTATTGGCCTACACTTCACAATGATGCAGTAAACTATACACAAAAGTGTGATAAGTGTCAAAAGATGGGCCAACCAACAAGAATAGATGAAATGCCTCTTAACCCACACACAACATTAACACCATTTGACAAATGGGGCATAGACTTCATTGGACCAATTAATCCTCCATCCAATGAGAAATCATATATTCTTGTGTGCATTGATTACCTAAAAAAATGGGTTAAAGTTAATGCTATGAAGCATGCTCCTGATGAAAAAGTTGTTGAATTTTTGTATGAAGATATTTTTACCTGCCATGGTGTACCCAAAGAGCTAGTCACTAATCACGTTGCATAATTCACCTCTAATATGATCTCAGAGTTGATGAAATAGTATAACATCAGGCACCAAAAATCTAGTCCTTATCACCTCAAGCTAATGGACAAGCAGAGGTCACAAACCATGAGCTAGAGAACATCCTAGCAAAAATGGTTCATCTACACCATAGGGATTGGACAAGTAGATTACAAGAAGTTGTTTGGGCTTACATAATAGCCTAGAAGACTACTACAAGATTCACATAATTTGAGCTCCTATATGGAAAGGTAGCAATGCTTCTAATTTAATTTGAACATAAAACTCTAAGGACAACATTGGTATTGGATATTGAACTTCTTGTAGCACAAAGAGAATGTCTTCTACATCTCAACTCTTGGGATGAGATGCACAAAGCTACTTTTGAGTGCATTGAAATTATATAGAGACAAATAAAAAAATGGCATGACTCTCATATTATTAGTAAACAATTTTAAATTGGTGATTGGGCACTACTATATGATTCCATATTTAATGATATGCCAGGAAAGCTATAAATAAGATGGCTAGGACCATATGATGTTACTCATGTCTTTGACGATGGAGATATCCAATTAGCTACCATTCATCTAGTACCTTTCAAACTATTAGTCAATGGTCAAATATTGAAATTGTATAAATGGCCCCAAATAATAGAGGACTTCCTACAATAGTGTCAATGGCTAGATTAAAATAAAAATCAAGTAATTCTTCCTATAGCTGAAGGTGTTAACCTTTTAACTACCACTCTTCAACATTAATTCCATTGTGCATGTTCATAATAAAAACTTTATGCCAACATAAAGTTCCAAATTTCTTCATTCACTCTATCCACCTCATTTCTTTTCTTTCACCAATCCATCTCATTTCTTTTCTTTTCTCCCACCCATCTGCCTTCCATGTCATCATTTTCTTCTATTTTCAATAAACACCACAATTTTTTGATGGATGTTATCACTGCTGATGCAACTTCTACCACCTTTTTGGGTGTGTGTGATGATCAGTTGATAGGTATAACATTTTAAAATTATTATTCACTTATAGTACATAGATTTTGTTAATTATATTTAATACTACATTTTTTATATGATGGTGGTGTTATGCCAATCCCTTACTCATACTAGGTCTGACAAGTGTAGAAAGTTATCCAAATTTAGCAATGGGTAGGGAAGGTCACTAATATCCAATGTCATTTCTAATTATCTGTAAAGATTTTTGCAAATTTTTGTATTTCCTTCATTGATGAAATTTAATTTCCATAAGTACACAAGTTAGGTGTTGTACCCCTTATTTTTTTAATAATTCTATTGTTAGGCTGTGATGTGAATTGAGTTTAAATTTTATGTGATCTGAACCCCATTTTTGGATGATTCTCACACATATTTATGATTTACCTTCATTAAAGCCATATTATTGTGCATAGCAATTTGTTATGACATTAATTAAAAATTAAAACAAATAAATGTGAGTTGAGTCTGGGTTTCACAAAGTAGCTTGAATTCATAAGGGGGGAAACAAAGTAGATAGAGAAAGTGTTAAGAAAAATGGGTGGATAGTTGTAGAGGAGAGAACTAGTGGAACATACCGTGTTGCTCTCAGATGTAGAGACTATAAGAAGGTTTAATACATGTGGATGGTTAGGGTATTTTATGAGTTTAACTACATTTTTTGAGGAGGTAGTTGCAAAATTCACAAGGATGTTTGATGAAGGTGAAGCTTTTGTTTGGGGTTTAACGGTGATTGCAACAGAGGAACACATTGCTGAAGTGACTAGGTTGCCTGCAATTGGAGAACATTATCCCAACACACATGATGCAAGGTTAGCAAGAGCTCAATTTACTAGACCAATTGTTCCTCAAATGGACATTACAAAGTAAGGTTGCAAGAGAATGTCACTATTACCGCTATATAATGAATTAGCCATGCACATTATTAGGTAGCTTACATGTGAAGAGTGATTCTCATACCTACATGCACATCATTTCGAATTACTTAGTTGGATAAGACATAATCTTTTAGTAAACATTCCAAATTTCTTGTACAATATGCTCTGTATTAGTGCAGAAGAAACTCAGAAAGGAAAAGATAATTTTGTTAACCATCATGCCCTAATTAAGTTACTAATAGAAAGGTCACTTAGGGATGTGTCTCCCTTGACATGGAATGAATTTGTACAAGCCAAAACTTTGCAACCCCAAGCTGCCCCTAGTGAATAGCCTAGTGAGGAAAATGTAGCTCCCACTAATGAGCCTACTGAACAAAATACCCAAGAAAATGTGCAAGAAACTATCCCTATTCAAGAGACTATACCTTTACCTATTCAAGAAACCAAAATACCTACTTCTAGCAAAGCAAAGAGGAAGTGAAAACCTAAAGAAGAAATCTCTATTTAGGAAAAGGAAGAGCCAAACACTATAATTGTGAGACAAAAAAGAACTAAGAAAAGTCCTATAGAAACTACTCCTATAATAGAGACACCCAAAGGGAAAGGTAGACAAAAGGCTATGATACAAGAAGAAACCCCTATAAGGAGAAGCCATAGGATGAGAGGGAAAGTTTCTAAAGATTCTACTTTGTCCAAAACATCTATTAAGGAATCCCCTATGCAAATTATCTCTGATCACTCTCCTCCCCATCCTAAAATTATAAATATTCCTAGAATTTTTAATGAAGAATGTAGGGATGAAATTAAGGAAAACCAAAATGATACCCCAACAGACCAGCAAGGTACTTTGAGCTGTAGAGATGAAACCATTTCTGAACAAATTAATCCAAACACTACCCTAGTTCCCCATAAATCAACATGAATTACTAGTTTTGTAGAACGTTTATGGAAGGAATAGAGGAAGAGGAAAATAAATCATGAAGAAGAAAATAGTTCTATTACACTACAAAAACTTCTTTTCCAGTTGTTTGGAGAACATATTTTTGTTGAGGCCTTATGGGAAGAAGAGAGGAAAAAGATGAATAAAGTCATAGCATCTCAAGGTGAAGAAATCACAAATTTAAAGGAACAATTAGCAAGTCAAAAGAAATGGATGGATCATGCCCTCAAGTTAGTTGATTAGGCACTTTCTTGTAGACCACTGCCAAGAGTTTATGCTCTATGTTTAAAAGAACAATTTCTTTTGTTTCAACTAATGTTAACTCTTAAGGATATTAATGCAGAGTTCAAATCAGCCCAAGAATTTTATGGATTATATTAGACTCTTCCATCTTGGCAACAAGATTTTCTTTGTGAATTATATGTTCATAATTTTTTTATCCCTTCAAAGACCCAATGGAATCCCTTACTCTATATAGGAGATATACATTTAAGGGCCCTCATGTCCTGTATGTCTAATGAAGAAAACTATGACATGCAACTAAATAAGGATAGAGCCCTTTCCTTCAAGAGCTGGGACTAGCAAGCTAGATGAAGTTCTCAGGGATTGGTTCACATTAGCTTATGGAAAGAAGAATTCAGAAGTAAGGGATATAATCTTTGCTGCAAGAACCAAAGCATATGTTAATTATGAGAACTTACCCTACTTTTCCTTCCATAGAGCTATAACTGGTGTTAGAATTAGATGGGTCAGATTTCTTGAGTCACTTAAAAGGTTAGAACCACATAGTTCCATAAAATTGGAGGCAACACTTCATAGGGTTCCAAATTATCTAGAGTTAGGGAAGTAGGCCAGACCAAAATTGTGGTGTCCATTAACCATGCAGCCTCTAATGCTTATGTGGCCTTTATATGACATTAATGCCAATAGAATCGACAAGTTGGATGAAGGTCACAAAAGGGAAGTGTGGGAAAGAACAAGAAGATATTACTATACCTTCAAGAGTACCAAGAAAGGAAGGATTGAGATTGGAGAGTTTAGGTCATTAACAAGAAAGTGCAATGCTTGAGGACAAGCATTAGTTTAGCAAGGGGCAAACGATGAGGCCAAATATTGCCTTTATTTCATGATAGTTTTAAACACTTTGTTGATACTCTATTTTATTTTCATCAAAACATTTGTGGACTTATGTTTATTGAAACCTATGATAAACCTATGGGTAGATACTATGCCATATTTTGCTAGTATTATACATATTATGTAGTATTTCATATAATTAGTAGAATGTGTGTTCTTATATTTGAATTTGATTCGATAAATGATTATTTGCAAATATATCTCTACATAATAACTATGCTATTAGTGATGAAGCTGAAGATGATTGGGAAAATTCAAAGATGAATGTTGAATAAAGTTAAGAGAATTCAAGATGAGAAAGAATGTTGAAGTCTAAGTCATAGTGGAGAAGAATCATACTAGTACTAAAGGACATGGTTGTGAGAATGGAGGAACTCTGATGACTTACTATATTCTTTTCATTTATGTCAAGTGGTTGTTGTTTAGACTTTATTCTTCTTGCCTTGAGCTATTACTCTTCCTTCTTTCTTGCCTATGGATTTGTAGTTAGTTAGTTAGTTTTTGCATTTTTGGAATAAGTGGTGATTTCCTATATATAGGGATTAGACCAGTTGTATGGAAGTTGGGAAGTTAGTGAGAATTAAGAAGGAGAAGGAATTATTAACTTTTACAATTTCTATGTATTGCTTCCATGTAATGAATTTATGAAAAAGTAATGAAATAGTTTTTGGCTTCTATCCTATGCTAGTAGATTAGAAGAAGCCAACCAAGGGGGCCCACATGGGAGGTGGGTTAGATTAGGTTGGTATAAATTTATTTCCAAGCATTTCTAGTTTTGCAAGTAGAAGTTGTAAATTCCTTCCTGTAGCATCATACTTTGTGAATGTTCCTACAACATCTGTAAGAATAGTTATAGTAGATGAACTGAGTTGGACTAGATGTTAACTTTTTATTTCATTTCCAACATTTGTTTCAGTCAAGTGTGTTCATTTCTTGCAACAATAATGTAGGTTCTTTTCCTCGCATTTTACTTTCCTGTAGCATAAGCTTAGTGACTCATTAAGATACCTAGTGCACATGCTGTGTTGACCATTTCATGTATACATCCCTGGGTTGACAAGATTAAATGCACCTCATAGTGGGAAAAATATTCCTTAGTTTGAATATATTATTCCTAAGTATGGCCCAAAGCATGACTATGATACACCTATTGTGAGGTGGACCACACTACCAATTCAACTTCTACGCACTTGACCTTATGTCAAATACATGTTGTAGTATATTTTGTTAACTATGTATGGGTAGATATGCAATGTGATGTCCTCAATACATGAATCTCAGTTTGTTACTCTATTAGTCTTACTATGTTGTCATTATAAACCATTGAACTTCTTGCCTTGCCATTCTTGAAGGATTATGCTCAATAATTCAAAAAATACCTCAATTTTACGTACTAGGGTTTCCAACAACTTTGCGTGCTTGCAAGATTCTTAAATTCTCCAAATCTTGCTTCAATATTGCACACAAACTTTGCATAAGAAAATTATGTATGCAAGTCAGTTTGCATCCGTTAAATCTTTCACAATCTATGTTGTGCAATAAATGCATGTTTGCCACTAGTTTAGTATATTATCTCTATGCAATAGAGTTTTATCCTTTCAAATATCCTCATCCTAATCATATCAAGAAATGCACACTTCACTATAGACTTCTCTCAATGTCTACTACATACTGTCAACTGTGTGACCCTTGATACTTCCTCTAGCATTAGTTATCAACAAGTGATACTTTGTTTCACTAAGAGTGCTCAATTCTAGTGAAAAGAGTCACAGATAATAAGTGACTTCATCATCTTGTCAAGTATATCTTTTAGAGTTGTATGAGAACTTTTTGGTTCCTTTGCCTTCACAAATGATTCCTTCTATTATTCTAATTCCTATTTAGGTCTCTTCTATCCATTCTGCAAAACCTCACTATATGTCCAAAGTTGTTGCATAACTAACATACATGTACATCTCTTTTCTATTCATTTAACTTGTCATCAGGTGTTCTACAATTCCTTGCAATGTGTCCAAGATTATTGCATCTTTAGAAAATAATCTATCTTCTTTCTCCACTTTCATTACTATGAGATCTTCTATTTCCTACATGGTTAGTGTTCCTATGAATCCTACGATTTATATTACCTCTATCAAATTTAAGTTTCTTAAAATCTATTGCATAATGACCATACCCATGAGAATTATGACAATAAAATTTTGAAAAATATTTGAAAGACTTACCTTCACAATTGACTTTAGTGTCTTCATGTTCATCACACTAGGCAAAAGATTCCTTTCTTTTGTTATTCATATCTTGATCAGATTCTTTGACTTTTTTAGAGTGAGAAAAATTCATTTTGTCTATAGACATATCATCTGTCTTTCTTAGGTCTTTATTGACTTCAAGAGTGGTAGGTTTAGTTGTTTCAATGGGTTTCTTAGTGGATTAAACAAGATAGAATCCAAGTCTAGTCTTATCATAACTAGGTCTTTGCGCACATATTTGTTCTTCAATTTTATCACTGTTGGTATATGATTTCTTAAGTTTTTGTTTGGTTTGTACCAACTCACCTTTCAAAATGGTGTTGTATTTTTCTAATTTTACATGTTCTAACTTAATAGGTTCTACTTCTGATGTTACCTTTCTTAATTGGGATCTTAGATCTGCATTTTCAACTTTTATTTCAGAGTCAATGTTTCCTCCATTTTTTTTAAGACTCAACTTAAGTTCAACTATCTTTAACTCATGTTTTAGGATCTCAATTTATTTCTTTAGATCTTCAATGTCATCATCACTAGTTTTATTAGTAGGTCCTTTCTATTTTGGGTCATCTATTTTGTCCTTAATTCACTAATGTAGGCTTTTACATCCTTGTATCTGTCTATAAGGCCATCTCTTTCATTAGTAAGAAGATCAATTTGTTCAAGTGCTTCTTCAAGATATTTCTTTATTTGTTCCATATCCACAGGGATCTTATTCAAGCTATTAAGCCTCTTTTGAATAGTCAGACTCTGATACCAATTGTTAGAAATAGATAATACTGAGAGGGGGTGGGGGGGTGAATTAGTATCATCAATCCTTTAACCCACAACTAAATATTATTAGGTACTTTATCATGTGCATATGAAAATAAACCAATAGTGTTAATCAGTATAAACAATAATACATAAAGAGAGATCATAACACCATATTTTCTTAACTAGGGAAATCTTGGCCAAGGGAAAATCTTGGTGGAGATGGAACCCACTAGATGATTCACTATATGAAATTTTTAGTTAAGGATATTGACCATGTTAGGAGTCTATGGAGCAAGTATAGTGTCTAGAGTCTCTGTTAGGAGATTAGGCCTTCTTAGAAGCCTCAAACCTATTAGGAGTTTCTTCAACCTTGTTAGGAGTTAGTGATCATATAAAAATGTGCGCAAGAAGAGCCCACTACCCTAAGATGAAACTATACAATAAATTCTTCAAGAAATAGGTATATATACAATACTAACTTATTTGCTATACTTCAAAAATCTTTTGATCGAGCATTCTTCACACAAGAGCAACTGCACACATATTAATCTACATGAGATCTTTGCATCATATAGAAAAGTATCAAATTCACTTGTTAATCAAATTTCACAAGATCATAATAACTTCACAATTACTAATCACTAAATCGTCATCAACTTTTTTTTTTTCATTTTCACACTTAAATTTGCAAATAAAGTTCTTTGCTTATACAAAATATTTTGGTAAATTCTTCCGTAGTAGGCTCATATAACATTATTAGAGTCAACTCAACAAGAAATTATAACTCAAACAAATAAATCAAATTGTTAAACACATTCTGCTGATATGTTGTGTTATATGTTGTGTCATCACTACATCACTAATTCCTTCATACCTTGAACTTGATTGACTATACAAACATGCACACTGGTATACATTATCACTATGATGTCATACATCTCTGGCCAATTGTGTAAGAGAATATTCCAAGGGAATATTTTTTTATCATCAAAACTATCCTGCTACTCTAAAACTGTCTAATACTTAGACAATTTTCTTCTGCAACTGAATGAGGCTAATCTACAAAACAAAAATGTTGCCATATATGACAACCATAAGTTACGTTATCTGATTGATTGGGCATATTGCCAACAATTCTTAACTTTGAGCTTTATAAAATGGTGTCTATATGTTATTAAAAAAAATCATAATAGATAGTAAGAGTTATTAAAAATTCAATTTTATGAAATAATCATATTTTTTAGTAATTGGATACTAACTAGTATAAAACATGCATTTAATAGACATTTCAAATTGGAAAAGTGTGAGACCATATATAAATTAGCTAGAATAATTTTATTAAAGATCATATGTTTGAAGAAAATTATTTTTTAGATAGAAATACTCAAATTTAGTCATTCTAATTAGTCTGCCTAAAAGGTGACACAACTTTTTACTTTTACCCTCAATCATTACAATGTTATGTTCTCACTTGTCTCTCATTAGTTCAATTTTCATAGGTCCAACCAATGCTAGAATGTACTCATTCTCTAAATTATATAGTGCATACTCTTTAATTCCAAATAGGTATAACCTCATCTTTCTTTTCCATGTAGGGAAGTTCTCCTTTTTCAACTTAAGTACATCTCTCTCATAAATCTTCATATCTCTAGTTTAATTTTTTTAAACTTTACCTCTAAGTACTAAATTCTTTGATACCTATTATGAGATAAATAGTGGGTGGGGGGTTGAATCAATTATCTTTAGGTCCCTTTATAATATTCAACCTTCTTGAGCATCCTTTATTTAGACAATATTTTTCCACTTAATCTAATTCATTAGGGTTTCTATGAATTCATGTCATCTATTTGATCAAATTTCAACTTATATTCATTAAATGTACCACTTAGAAAAATAGTTTAAGGATCATGCTAGCTAGATTTTTCCTTGGAACTTCAAATATCCCTAGATCTTGAACCATTCACTAAATATTAACTATTTATCAGTACCTAACCTTTTTAATCTGTTGATCTCACTAACTAAAATGTTTCCTTCCTTATAATCTTCTAGATCAATACTCAATTCCATCCTTTGCTTGATTTTCTCAAAATTCTTATTCTTTACCAAACCATGTTCTTATTTTTCTAACCAATTTCATTTGCCCAGTTAAGTCTACCTCCCTATTTCTTTGTTTACTAACACATTCTTGATTTATTACAAGTGACCAATATCTTTTCTTACCAACCACCAATTTTAGATTTGTAACACATACTAAATCCTTGTATTTTCATTGTACAACTTCTTTCCTTATTAATGATAACTATAACTAACTTGTGCATCATTCCAACACTTCTTCAAATCATGTACAAAATAATAAAACCGATATTACTTTTCATAGGCTGATCCATTAGCTTCCCATTTAAGAATAAGCACTAACATCATTTCTTAATTTTATTTTCTCTATGTACCAACCATTTCTTTACTCAAAACCACACAATTCAAACCTTTTATTTTCTATAAAGATCACTAGGACCATTTGCAATAGAAAAACATAGAATACAATAGATATATTAAGAATAGATTGTCTCTATAATTTTTGAATTGTTAATACAACTAGAGACTACTTAATTGTACTTCCTTGTTTTGAATCAATATAAAGACTCTATTTTAATCTCAATTTGGAAATTTGTTTACATTCAAGTACTTGCATTCAATAATTTTCCTCTTGGATTTACACCATTGTTGATAGAATAAACTTGATATATGCTCTTGATTATCAAAGCTTTCATGCAATCCATCATTTTTCAAATAAATTTCCTTTGGTTAAAGTTGAATTCATTTAAACTAGGGCTTTATATTTGATTTTATATTTCTAGAAAGTTGGTAGTTGTAAACATTCTCTCCAAAGACTTTGATGATAATAAACTAGTGTAAAATTGACTCTATTTACCAACAATAAGACAAGGGACTAGTCTTACTTGTTTCTTTTTAGTTGATATACTCTTGTAGCCTAGAAATTTAGTACCTTATTCATTTTTGAATCATCAAATAATTCCCTCTCATACCTTCAATTAATCTTTCAACATCCCAAAAGTATGCAGTTACAGTTTTGATTTATCTTGAGAACATTCTATCATGTTAAGAGAAATAACCAAGTATTCCATAATCTATGTGCTATTAAAGTCCTTGAATCATTGTTGGAGGTTAAGTATAGGTCCATATGCCTATGTTGTGAAGAGCTTCATGTGTAGGGGAGTTTGGTCTTTGGGGATCATTCTCATCACTTGGCCAAATTAAGTTGGAAGATCCCAACGCTAAGAAGGCAAGCTCATAGGATTTCCAACTAGTCAATTTGATTATGAATAAGTTTTTTTTTGTCAATAATATTTAGTTAAACTATTCGATTCCTTCTTTTTGATAAGCTATAAGTGATTACCTATTGCCTTTTTAAGTTCACCTATTTATCTAAATAATCAATAATTATTATTTTTGTATAATACTTTTTTGACAATGAAAAACATAAGATCAAAATAATCATCAATACAAAATGTACTTTTTTCAATCAACATTAAGTAGGAGTCTTTTTTTCAATGAGGTGAAATTAATTAATTTTGGATTTAAATCTTTGAGTGAGTTGTATGAATAGATCCAAATTTTAAAGAAGTGTGTGCAACATGTAAGAATTCACTTTTAGTGCATAGAAGCCCTTAACTAGAATATTTTATTCAAGATAATTTTTGGTTCAAAGACAAGAGGTTGTTCATACCTCAAGATTACATAAAGGGATAATTGAATAAGAGATAAGAATAGCAGTGGGTTTGGTGGATATTTTGGCATGGATAAAGCCATTACTCTATTGAATAAGGGTTATTGTTGGCCAAGAATTAGTACTGATGCAAGCAATATGGTTCAAGGGTGTAGAATCCCATAGCATATAAAGGGTATTAAATAAAATACTAGGTTATATCTATTTAGTGGAAAAATGGAAGAACTTTAAATAAGATGCAAACTTCCACATTACATAGGCCACTAAGCCATTCAATTATAATGTCAAGGGAAAGAGGGGAACTAGTACTAAAGTGAAAGGGTGCTAATACTAAATCCAGATAATAGGATAAATAAGATACAACAAAATGTTCTCTTTGGCACTTTGATAGGATAACATGAATATGAAATTGAACTAATTTCTTTGGAAATGAAAATGTAGATGATATACGAATACAATTAGCCCAATTAATATACAAATGTAGGGTAAAGATATGAAAGGAAATGAAACATGAAAGATTCACCCTGAAATGCATAGAGGAAGATGTATTTTTTCTCAAAAACTTATAGATCTAAATCATTTGTGAACTTTTAAATGCAGATCTTAGAATAAAATGATGAAAAGAACAAAGCCCTTATCCCAACCTCCAAATCAACACATAAAAGAAAGGCTTGGTTGTCAGGGTTTGATGAGGGATTGCCTTGGTCAAGCCCTAGGTGAAGGCATTATTCATAAATGACTATGAAGAATAAGATAAATATTAGAATTCAACTTTTGTGTGTGTATGTAATGTAGTTTTATTATAGATTTCAAATTAGGAATGTAGGGTATATCCAATCTTTGCAAGGAATCTGCCATAATTCCATGATGGTGCCATGGATATGAATATGCATCAATGAAGAAGAAGATGGATTCTTAAATGTGGATCTCCTCCGTTGATGACTAGTAATATTCTATGTCTTGAAGAGGAAATGCTCACAAAGGATTCTTTAATGCTAGATAGAAATCTCCTTGCTTGAATGCTTGAACTCCTTGAGTTAAAAATGCAAATTTATCTTTACTTAAGAGAAATGTCTTGAGTTCATGAATGATCTTGAGATATTAATTATGTAAAAAAAGCCTCCATGTCACCTTATATACAAGTTTTTGGGTGAGAAAAAAATACAAACTGACTGAGTAATAGTCATAAACTAATTAGACCCCCAAGGATTTTTGGGAACCAAGATCCAAAACTTTTGGGAAGTTAAGCTAGTCCAGGACTATGTTTACTTGGGTCAACCTAGTCTAGGATTATGTTGACTTGGGTCAACCTAGTCTAGGACTATGTTGACATGTGAGAACTAGGTCAACCTATGTCAACTCGATGAAGAATAGGTCAACCTAGTTCAACTTGGTACAAGAGGATAGGTTTTGGGTGGCACAAAAATCTAGGGTAGATGCCACGAGGATAGGGTTGAAAGATGGAAGAGACAAGAGGAAAAGATGATCATATATAGTCATATCCATGGTCTAAAGAAGGAATCATGAATAGGAGGGAGATAAAAGGTCTTAAAAGGAAAGTGCATCCATTTTAAGATACTACATATAGCCCCCACTTTAGTGAGAACATGAGTTTACTCAAATTCACAATAAAGTAGAGAAAAAGAGAAAATCTCATCATAACTAAGGACAAAAGGAAATCATCAAGCCCCCAATAGACTTGTGATGTAGAGCATCCTACAAAAAAAAAATCCAATGGGATATTTCTGATTCATTCACCATCAATTCAATAATTTCATTATATAGAGGCATCTCATGAGGTAAAACACAACATGTTTTAACACAAAAACATCAACCTTCCTCCATTTGCATATCCTAATTTCTATATCTTAATACATTATTCATAACTTTCAATTCTAAAATTTCATTTCAAAACCCTTTGGATTATTTTCTCCAAATTATCCCTTTTAAAACATATCTAAATCTAAGAACAATCCAATAAAAAAATTACAAATTATGTGCTATGAACCAAGACCCATATATTATTTAAAATTTATGCCCTATGAATATCTTTTTAATATGCAATCTTTTAATTCTTCTAGTTCATAAATCATTCTAGAAGCACAAATCATTGTTTGCAACTTCAATGGAGATCCTTAAAAAAAAAATTCATTAAAATGAACATAACTTACACATATCTAAATAAAAGAAACTCACCCCAGTTGGAAATGAATTCTAGTTAACATATCATCCAATTTATATAAATAGAGTTTCTATTTCATCCAAATATGTCTATACCAAACATTTCAATTCGAATATAGTTGGGCATCATCAAATCTAAAAATAACCACCTTTACCAAAACTAGCATAACTTCTTCAAAACTTAACAAAATTTATCCAAACCCAAAAGAGAAAGAAGAATATTAATCCTACTATTAAAATATAAATAATTTACATGGTTACCAAGACTTAATTGACCATACAAGACCTAGAACCAACACAAAAAGAGTTAACAACAATCAAAATGATTTCTTCTTCTTCTCATTTATTCATCTCTATTTAAAACAACCAATGCAATGCTTTTATAGTGGCTGTGGTGGTTTACAACTTCCCAACCACCTTTTAAATTAATCCATTACATTCTTTTAACCCTTTTGCATTTCTAACAACATTTTATAAACTTTATGCACTTTTGCATTACAAATTTTATATAAACCCAACATAGACAAAAATTATGACTCAAATGAATTTAGATCTCTCACATTAAAATTTTTAACCTCAATTTTAAATTTACTTTAGGTGTCTTTGCACCATACTCCCAACATTGAAAAGTTTCCAAGTCCCTTAGATACATGAAATCAATAACCTGCAAGAAAAAAGATTAGACCAAACATCCTCTTCTTCACCTTTGTCTCTTCATGCCTTTACCACCATCATTTTTTTCCATTAAGGACATAAGAATTCCATCAAAATCATCTTCTCAAATACTACTATCATTGGAGAATTAATGGCTGCAACTTCAATGGTGTCATACTAGTCAAAGATCCACCTTTATCATGCTACTTCAAACTCACAAAAAAATCTCCATGTGCCTCACCTAGGAGTCCTCCTCTTTGCCTCTCTCCCTAGTATCTTGGCTTCCATTGGACCTTCCCATGTCCATTGACATAAATCTCTTTTCCATAAACATGATAACATAACATCTTCTTTAGCAGCAAGATGGATGAGCACTTGTAACCAAAAACTCATCAACAATCAAAACCAAATCTTCAAGGTCCTAGTGTGGATTGACTCTTTCAATGCTCTACCCACACACTCAAGATCTTCAAGCTCTGATACCAATTTGATTTAGAGCATCCTACAAACCAAAAAACCAATATGATCTTTCTTATCCATTCATCATGAATTCAATAATTTCATTATATAGAGGCATCTCATGAGGTAAAATATAACATGTTTTAACACAAAAATATCAACCTTTCTTCATTTGCATATCCTAATTTCTATATCTTATTAATTTATTCATAAATTTTAATCCTAAAATTTTATTTCAAAACTCTTTGTAGTATTTATTCCAAATTATCCCTTTTAAAACATATCCAAAGCTAAGACCAATACAATAAATAAATTCCAAATTATGTGCTCTGAACCAAGACCCATATTTTCTGTCATAAATCAAGAGAATAACTAGTAACACTACCTAGGACATTCAATAACTTCCTCAAAAAAAAGTCCAAATGAATTTTTAAAAAAAAATTCTTCTATAAATCTATTTTCATGATTTTTAATCCATTCATTGTTCCAATTATAAGTCATTCTATAAGAACAAATCATTGTCTACAACTACAACATAGATCCTTAAAAACTACTCTTCATTAAAATGAGCATAACTTACACATATCTAAATAAAAGAAACTCAAAAAAATTAGAAATGAACTATAGTTCACATATCATTCCAATTAATATAACTAGAGTTTTTGTTTCACCCAAATCTATTTATACCATATATTTCAATCCAACTATAGTTGGGTGTCCTCAATTTTGCAATAACCACTTTTACCAAAACTAGCATAACTTCTTAAAAACTTAACAAAATTGATCCAACCCAAAAAGGGAAAGAATGTTTTCATCCTACTATTCAAATTTACAAAATGTGCATGGTTTCTAGACTATAAGTAGACATACAAGACCTAGAATAAACACAAAAATAGTTAGCACCAATCAAAATGACAAGTTCTTAAGAAACCAATTAATTCAAAATGATCTCTTCTTCTCCTCATTTATTCATCTCTATTTGAAATGACCAATACAATTATTTTATAGTTTTTTTGGTGGTTTACAACTTCCAAACCACTTTTTAAACCAACTCATTATATTCTTTTACCCCTTTTGAGAACATTTTATGAACTTTATGCACTTTTGCATTACAAATTTTATATAAACCCAACTAGACCAAAATTATGACTCAAGTGAATTTATATCTCTCACATTAAGACTTTTAAACTAAAGTTTTAATTTACTTTATGTGCCTCTACACCAAATTGAGCCTTTTCTATATCTAGAATCATAATAAGAACTTCTAGATAAGTGCTACAAAACAAAAAAGTTGTAATTTCTCACCTAATAAGGTTTGTGTGCCTTATTGTGAACCACACAAGGAAAAGGAAAAATTCAAAGGAAAGGTCTCTACAAAAGGGTATGGTATTGTATAGTCTATAAAGTATTTTTTTCATGCTAGTAAACCCATCAATGATGACCCAAATGGTCTAGCGAGTGCCTATAGTATGATAGTCAGTCCATCAAGCAATTCAACTTCAAGGTAACTCCATGTCTTCAAAAAAAGGAATCAAATTAAGTGATATAGACATAAGGATTTGTATGTCCTTATAGGATCAAAAGAAGGCTAGGTTTCCTAGACTATTTGTATTCAAAAGAAAGGTCAAAAATAAGGATTGAGCCTCCCAAGTTGTCAATATTTTAGAGAGAGATCTAAAAAGAGATCAAGCCCCTATAAATTGTCCATAGTTCTTGGAAATTAAGGGAAAAGGAAAAAGAGAGTGGAAAATGCATGAAATAAAAATGCATAGATTTGGGTATACCTTATAAATCATACAAAGCACTAAAGCCTAAAGTGCTCAAACCTATACAAATTTTTTTTATTTATATTCCATGGAAAAATGATGAGCATAGTGTATGCCCCCACATTAAAGTGATTGCAAAGGCCTCAAAAAGAGAGATAGCTTTAATAGAAATGTACATTCATCCATGAAAGAATGCTTCCACTATGAGATGTCCCCAATAGGAGAAACATATCAAGGGAATTGAGCACAACAAAAAGATAGAGCACAAAAGGGATCTACTAACTAAGGGGTTAGTAACATCATATCATAATATGTAATATTATGTCAATTATGAAAATATCATCATTCCTTTAATGAAGTAGAGCTATGTCACAATGGAGGAAAGACTCAAATGAGATATGAAAAAGAGTCTTTTTGGGCCAATAATATGGAGACCAAAAATAATTAATGCTACCATACTGTAAGTGACCAAGAAGACTAGACAAGACCACTAGTAAAAATAATATCACATGTACAACATAATATAGAAAAACATATAAAATAAAAGAGATACAAATAGAAGAAGAAAAAGATGATTATCTTATTCTCTTGAGCTCAATAGAGAAACATAGATAGTCTTTAAATAAATCAAAAGACAAGACAAAAAAAAAAAAAAAAACACAACATGGGAGAAAGATAACAAAAGAACACTAAATTATCATGATAGATGGAGTTCACATCAAGTGTTTTGTGTGCCCCCCATATCAATCTAAAATGATAGGGGAAGGATGATGAGTTGTGAGAGGAACCATATCCATAATAGTTGGTATCACAAGAAGTTCTTAGCAAGGACTTTGAGAGTCACTATGATAATTACTAGGAGTAATTTTAAGGTGCATAGAAAAAATGTTAGGAAAATCACCATCCATAGTAATTAAATATCCATCACTACTATCATATAAAGTATCTCCCATATCTAGATTAATTTAATATAGAATATTAGCATGATCATCTTGTAAAGCATTACTTTGTGTAGCTTCCTCAAAAGATTTATGCATAGTTTGATCAAAGCAAGGTAAAGGTTGAGACAAAGATGTAGGTTAGAGAATGAGCTTTAGTCTTAGCTTTAAATTGCTAGTTCTTATGATGATGATGATAATTTTGGCTATGAATAAGCTTACTAGATATAGAAGGATTAAGATCCACTACCATAGGTTTGGAAGAAGGAACATCCATAGGCCTAGGTATAGTATCTGAAGGAATAGATGTAGAAGGTAAAGTAGATTCAGAAGTAGAAGGAATATATATGAAGTAGGAAAGATAGACATTGGTACACAACCCTTAGGAATACTAAGATCCATGATCTTATCCATCTTATGTTTCTGATAATTTCTTTATATGTGATCAAGATCAGTAGGCAGTTTCTTAGGATGAAATGAATAATAAAAATCAATGTCAACACACTCTCTAGGACATGATGGTTTATAAGGAGAATGATTAATAGTAATAATATCTCCATCACAAGGAAATTCAAGGAATATATGAATAAGAGAAGCTAAAAATTACATGGAAGAAATCCATGGGATACCCAACTTAACTTGAAATTAAAGAGAAGTAGGAATAACAACAAGGGTAGTATAAATAACTTTCCCTAAAAGTTCAATAGGTAAAGTAATAGAAGCTTGAGGATGATGGAGAAAATCATTACAAGTTTGAATCCATGTATAAGTTGAACCTTAAGTATCTCTTTATAATTATTTGTTAAAAAGGTGTTGTTCAGTGATAATATTCACAATAGAGGAAGGATCAACCAAAGTACCATGAGAAGGAATATGAAAAACTCTAGCAATAATGTAAAAAGGACCATTAGGTGACTTAAATATATTAGACTAACTAAAGATAATGATAGTAGTTGTTTTTTAGGATGAGGTGGAGAAAAAATCAAAGGCTAGGAGTCTAATTCAATATGATTAACTACATGATTCACTTCTTCTATCCTCTCATCATAATCAATATGGTGATCAGAAGAAGAAGGTTGATTAATATCATTCATTGAGTGTGAAGATATAGGATTAGTATAAATATAAAAATTTTCATTAGACATCACAACACAATTATTTTGGTTATTAACTTGATCATCAATATAAATAGCCTTAGAATCAATAAGGTCTTTATTCTTTAGAGCATAACACTTTTGAGTATCATGATGTGGTCGATGGTGACATTTATAGAAAATATTACAATAAACAAACTTAGGAAAATGTTTACTAGGATTAATAGGATGAATAGGAGGAAGATTAAGGAAACAAACATGAGTCAAATTAGTCATCACCTCTAACAAAGGAACAAATAGTTAAGTATACTAATGATTTGGATGAAATATATATGAAAAATTAGTCATACCTTGGGATGTAGTAGCCACATGATCATCAATTGTATTTGTGGACTTGATTTTGATGAAATTTATAAGTTTGGAAAAAAAATTCAATTTTTGGTGGCATCACTCTTATCACTAGAAATAGGATCCATCAGAGTAGAGCTTTTCATTTGACTCGTAACTGGTAATGGTGAAGAGCTATGCATAGGTGTGAAAATGAGGTATACTCAATAAGGAGGATCTGATCCATAATTTTTTTTGCAAATTAAAAATAAAGAAGTGTTGAGTATCATGACCAAGAATAGGATAAGAGATATGAGAATAAAAATATTTAAATCTAGCAATAAATTATTTTTTCTTTAACAATCTTCTTACAATGCATTAAACCAGGTAAAGAAACTTTTAGACCAATATTATTATGAAAATCTTGAATGAAAGAATTAACAAGAGTTTGAAAATAATCAATAGAATAAGGAGGTAGAGAGAAATACTTTTGTAAGGATATATCCCTAAAGGTGCACGGAAAAAACTTAGCCATAAGCTTATAATCATGAGTAAAATCACTACATATAGTCTAGATAGTTTTAACATGAATTACAATATCACCCTTACCATTATAAGTCTCAAGACAAGGTACGCTAACATGTTGCAAAATAGCATCACAAAGGATATATAAGTAAAGGGGATTAGCAACATCACATATAGGAATATTGTACTTAAATTTAATTAAATGTGTGAGTTATCATTGTAAAGAAGATATGGTTTGAACCAAGGTACTTGTTGGAGCTCAAAATTGCTTTCTCATTTTGAGCATCCATTTATGATTTTGAATCAAGTCAAGCCTATGAAAGCCCCATAAACACAAATGTACGCGATTGTACCTTTGAGGCCTAAAAGGTGTTCAATGTTTCTAAAAACCTTCCATTTAGTATGTCCACCTATTCCATAAAGTTAGATTGACATTTTGAGCCATTCCATGAAGTCCTATTTTGAGCTAGCGTCATTTTTGCATTTTACCCGAAGTGTCAAATAGTGACATGAGACCTGGTTTGCAAGTGAATATCTTGCACCCATAAATGTTTTGTGACTTGCCACTTTGGGAATGTCTAATGTCTATACCTAAGAACCTAAATTTTAGATTTTGAGTCATTTCGAGTCCGTTTCACTAGGTTTTGAATCCCTCAAAGTTCGTCATTTAAATTTGTCATGCTGATGCACATTGCACATAATTCTGGGAAGCCCTATTTGATGTGCTATAACTTCTAACCAGTTGACCAAAATGATAAAATTCCTTTTATGTTGAATTTTAGACGTCAGATACTTGCTATGTTTCAAGTTTTAGCTTATAACCAATTCATTTGATCAATTTTCAAATGCGATTCCAAATGGAATTTCTAAATTTTACTGGTGTCATCACTTGCAGATTTGTCAGTACCCCTATTCGTGGTGTTATAACTTGAAATTTGTGATTTCCAAGATCAAATAGATAAAACCATTGTGTTGTCCTCTAAAGATACTCCAAGCATGTAAATTTTAAAGTCATGACGAATCCACATGCACACTTTTCCAAGACAATTTTGTTTGCCAAAATCACTTACAGTCAGTGTTCCTAGTTGCAAAATTTTGAGTAGCCAACTTTGACTGATCGCCATTTGCGCCTTGTTATTCATCATGATCCTAAATTGTAGATCCGTAATGTCCTCGTGATAGAGAATGAGTGTCTCAGTTTTTGTTTCCCCATGTGCTCATTTGCCTAGTTTTCCAAGCCAATTTTGAACCTAGTTTATTGCTTTCTGACATATTTATCTTGCAAGTAATTCTGAGAAGGCAACTTTGACAGCAAATATCTTTTGACTGGGATAAAATGAGATTCAACAGGGTGAAATTATATGGGGCAGAGAATCAGTAGGTTAGGTTTTAGAGCCTAGTCAGTTGTTCAGGTCAATTTTTAAAAGCAGTCAATAGACCTCCTTGCACCAAACTCATAGTTTGCAAAAAGTGATAAATCGAGTTTTTAATGATAATTCTATGATTAAAATTGATTCCAATTAGTCTGAAAAGGTCGGTGGATCAACTTGGCATTTTAGTTGTTCGAAAATGAAATTTTTTTAGTTAGACCCACTTTGGGGCCTGACTAAGTGATAATAAACTGATAAGGTATACTGGGGTTAAATTTTTCTAAATAGAATAATTATAATGATTGCATTCATTTTAATTTTTAATGTGAATGCAAGCCATTTATGAACTATGTGAAGAATAAGATATATATGAAATCGGGACTGGCATGTTAGGTGATGATAAAGGAGACTTTGTGGGTATTGTTGCTGGTGAGATCAAAATTGGGAACATTGTTGTTTTGACAACATCTAAGGATCTAATGAAGGGAAATCTCTCTAATATAGAATGTGCACCTAGCTTGCAACTTTTTTGTACTGGAGATCATTACTTTTGTCACCTTTCCTTGGACTAAGTTTTGAAGTTTATGAAAGCAATGAGACTTGGGATGTGTTGGACTTCTAGCATTTGAGGTGGGATTTGTACCAGGGAGAGCAGCCTAATTACTTATTTTCCACCTTGTTGCTGCTCCTTAATAAGGAAACAGAGCATCCAAGATGTCAATCAAAGAAAAGAAGTCCACACAAACACGCACACACTATGACAAGCAAGCACACTAAAAGAAAGCCATAGCATTAAAGTAGAACACACCAAAGTAGCTTACCATGTATTTCAGAGTAGTCCACATGCAGGGAGCAGTGAGGCTATCCCACATAGCACACTTGAAAGGAGGAGGCACCTTTTGGAAAGAAGAGGGGCGGAAATAGTCTATTTGGGAGCCCACGTGAGGAGGTAGTTAAAAAGAGTTCCACGCATTGTTTGAGGAGGAAGAGATAGCTATAAACAAAACAAAAAGGAACATATCCATAGCAGAACTTCCCATGTCAAAGAGTTGGAAAGCACAACCAAAGGTAGGAAGGAGCAAAGCAAGCACCATTGAGCATGGAAAGAATGGTGAATGGTAAAAAACAAATTCAATCCATTCTCAGGAATGAACAATTTGGAATAGAGATCACACATTTTCTAATAGAACAGGCAGAAGCTATGAAGAGGTAATTCACACACCAAAGGAGGAAGCCGTAGTCAATCAGAGCCAACATCAGCTAAAGAAACCCCTCATGCCATCAGTAAAAAAAACCCCACGCTAAATGAAGAGCTTCAGCATATAAAAGAATAGTGGGGAGGCATCTTCAAGCACTTCCCATAGCATATTATAGAAGAAGGCGCATAAGACAAACTTCTCATGCAAGGAATGGATACCCAAAATAATACTCTTGGAACAGAGATCATATATTTTCCAATAGAACAGGAAGAAGCTATGAAGAGGTAATTCACACACCAAAGGAGGAAGCCACAGTCAATCAGAGCCAACATCAGCTAAAGAAACCCCTCACGCCATCAGTAAAAAAAAACCCACGCTAAATGAAGAGCTTCAGCATATAAAAGAATAGTGGGGAGGCATCTTCAAGCACTGCCCATAGCATATTATAGAAGAAGGCGCATAAGACAAACTTCTCATGCAAGGAATGGATACCAGTCAAAGAGAAGAGACTCCATGCAAGTTAAGCCAATGCATGTAAAGGTAGGGTACTCATGCAGAAGCAATGTTTCAGATGAGATCTGCCAGTAATTAAAGGATAGAGCTCACACCTTTTTGAAAGGACAACCCCACAGAAGTAGCGCCAAACAAGCAAGATCCAAATAAGATCACGTAGGGAGCTCTGTTAGCACGCAGTCAAGTTTTGGCATGTAAAGGAATAGGATATGAAAGTTTTAAAATGATTATCCCACATGGGTCGTGGGAGGTTTGTCTAAGTCTTTAAATGCAATTTCAAACATATTACATTGTGTCTAAGAGAAAGAGCTTTTGGAAGCTCACACATGCGTAGGACCCCCAATCTGACCCAAAGGATGATGATGTTAGCAGGATGAACATGACATAATTTTGATAGAACATGCATATCAGAAGGATGATGTTAGCAAGTTGCGGGAAACTGGAGAACTCTAAAAATCTGGCACCTCACTACTTCGCTAGTCGAGAAATTTCAAAAAGTTGAGCTAGCAACATAGTGAGGTTGCCGAAAAATTCTAAAAAATTTGGCAAGAGTCAGAATGCAACGTGGGTCCCGCCTGGAGATAACAATGAATCAGATCGTACCAAGTGGCAGCGACATAGTGACTGGGTAATGATGTGGCAAGCAAGTGTCAGGAGCACGCCAGATTGTGCTAGGTGGCACAACTAACAGTCCTCGTTACCTTGCTAAGGAAAACTTGCTCACCGATTGATATAACAAAGTAGCGAGTGTGATGTGGCATCTATGTAGCATGCTAATGTGGCAGTGAGCTAAACCAATCAAAAGTTGACACATGTCAAGGGTGGTCAACATGGTTTGAATAGGATGGAAAGTGGTGGGGAATTTGTGAGCTTCCAAATTTTAATATTTTATTAATTCCCTCTCAAACTCACGTGAATAACATTTTAAATAAAGTCTGAACTTTAATATAGTTTGAACTATATGTAAAGTTTACTTTTTGGCAAAACATGTGCAAAGCCATGAACAAAGGCCTGATTTTCAAATGGCCATATTTGGGGATTCTTTTAACCAAATTGGGCACTCCAATATATCATCAAAACTGGGAAGAGCTAAATTTTCCATTTTTGGAGTCAGATTATGCACAAGTGTTCACTGGTTGACATTGTAGGTCAATTTGTAAAATTTAGGGCATTGGCAACAAAATAGGCTAAGTTCTTCAATGATGATTAAGATTGGTTAGAGGACAGTTTTAAAGGTCCATTGCAATCTGAAAAGTGAAGAAAATCAACTTGGGGTTGTTTTCTTGTCTTCTCAAGACCATTTTAACTGATTTGTTACTTTTCCCTAAGTCCATTTTTACACCAAAATTAGTTACTTTTCTCATCATCAGATTTTGAGATATTTTGATGCCTTTGAGAGGTGGAATGAAGAGGGTCTGGTATGCAGTTGTAGAGAGAAGGGAGAGAGAGAGAGAGTTTTTCTCTTCTTGAAAGGGAATTCTGAAGTGACAAGTGTCAATTGCAAATTGAATTCAAGAATTTCCTTCTCCATACATATTTTGTCTGCTTCTCTAAAAAAGGTGGTTGGGTGGTTTTCTATTTTCCAGTTCTTGGAGCTCTACTCAAGCTGTGAAAGCCACACACCCAACATTTCTCTTTTGTATTGAGCAACATTCATGTTTTATCCAAATAGTTCTAGTTTGTTAGGTGATTTATGAGTTTTTTTTTGTACATTTCATGTATTTGGTTTCAAGGAAAGAAAATAAAGAGCAGAAAAGGTTTTAAGTTCAGTTTGAATCTTGTCTCTTGATTATGGATCTGTTATTTCTTCTAATTTGTGATCAAAGAGCATAGATTAGGTTGCATTTCATTTAGGAATGTATGTGATTAAATTGTCTTGCTGGTGGGGAAAAGAACAACGTAATTGCTTGATGTTTGTCACAAGGTTTGCAGATTTCATGATAAGATGTTCTAAGTATGAGATTCATTCTGTAGCAAATGTCTATTCACAAGGTGAAAGATAGATCAGGGATCTTGATGTAGAGATATGTCTGAGGTTTCCAGGAGATGTATGGTTATGATTCATTTAATTGGCCAATAGATAAGGCATTGATCAAAGATAGGATAATTAAGTTCTGTTACTCATACTTGGGTCTTGCTGATATCAACATATTAAATCATTTTTCTCTTTTATGTTGAAAGCTATTTAATGTTAACCCACACTTAGCTTTCCAATTTCATGAGTCATGTCCTTAGCTATTTCATGCTTTTGATCTCCTGGTTAAGAATAGAAGAATTAGGGGTTTCATATACTTTTATAGATCCTGATTATTATTATTACATTGGTTCCATATGTCAGATCTAAAGAGGTTCACCCACCTAGGTTTTGCAGAGCCAGAAGTGCAGAAGGAGTATAGCCTTATAGTTGGCCCAAGTTCTTGGTAAATTGTGTCCATTATTGGAGATATCTACCCATAGACGCATTCTTTCCTTGGATACTTGGTTGTTCAAATTTTGTTAAATTAGGAGCCAACAAAATGGCAACTCTGCTGGGGAATGTATTGAATTAGATTTAAGACAAACCTTGAGATTTTGAAAAGAAGAGATTCAATACAGCAGGAGAAGTACATTAAAAAAAAAAGTTTTAGCAATAAGTTCTCTAATGATCTTCCAGTTTTCTTACTCCAAATTATGCACCCTAGTGAAGTTTTATCCATTTGCAGTAGTAATTTTGAAGGGTTGAATGTAGATTGTTGTTACTAAGTTTTATTTCAATCAATTCAGTTAGTTCTTGTTTTTCAAAGTGTTGGTGTAATTTAAAGTCAAAATTGTTGAATGAAGGTTTCTCTCTTCTAAGTGTTTTAAAGATTTTCAAATTCTACAAGTTGGAATTTCAATTCAAATCTGCCATGTTGTAAATCATTGTTTAAAATCTTTCTCACAATTTGTGAGTGGCGACTCTTTCTAAAAGGATCTCTAAATTAGTGTAGATCAGTTACCTATAAATGTTTTCAAAGAGTTTTCAGTTGAAATAAGTAAATCTAAAAGTTGTGTACATTTTCAAGCAAGAAGAGAGATCTATATAAGTGTAAGACCAGTAAGTTTCAAAGTGTTGTTTCATTTGCTGTTAAAATTTTTTGAAATGATAAATGCGAATCACTATTGTGATTTCATTTCTCTCCTCAAGGAGATGTCGACTCTGTAAGGTTATGATTAGTGGTGTAAAGAATTCAGATTAGCACCCGACTAATCAATAGATTACTGGTTTCATACAGCAACACTTGAGGTATTTTATACTTTCATGAAATTTTCTTTCCCATGAAAGTGAGTTCTACATATGTATTCTCCATCAAGTGAAGTTCGAGCACTAAGAAGAGGAGAATAGTTTTGTGTTTTATACATTTCACTAGATTTGGTTTCAATTGTTGTTTTAAAGTTGTGAAGTGTATTTGAAGCATTCATTTGGTAGAAAGTTATGTAAGCCTGCTGCAAGTTACAAATCAGAATTTATTATGAGTAAATGAGTTTCATATTTTTGAAGAATGTCGAGTTTTATTTCACCTAGTATGCAGCCCGTTAGTCAAAGTTTTAAATCTATTTTTATCAAGCGGTATATGCCATTAAATTTTAATGGTATTCATGGTTTCCCAAATATTATGCCTTATAACCTCAGAAACTATTTGCCTAAGTTTGGTGGGAACCATGAAAATTTAGATAGTCATCATGTTCAGTTGTTTAGTGACTTGGTTGGTGATTTTGAAATTGCTCATGAAGACATTCAGATGAAATTGTTTGTTCAGACTTTAGAGGATGATGCTAGGGACTGGTTTTTGTTCCTACCAGCATGTTCAATTTCATCCTAGGATGAATTACTGTCAGCCTTCATGATGTAGTTCGGGGAAAGAGTAAGTATCTCTGATTATTTTGATAAGTTTTTGAAAATTCAAATAAGGAATGGTGAGTTAGTTCCTGAATTTAATATCAGATTTGCAAAGATTTTAAATGAAATTCCTGAAAGCTACAAGTCAGATGATCAAATGTGTTTATTGGTTTATCTTGGTGCATTTGACAAGAAGATGAGCTATCTGTTGAGAGATAAAGAACCTAAGACTTTGCATTAGGCATTCATGACAATGATATGGATTGAGAATAACATAAAATATGGCTTAACCAGGAGTCACTTCTCTAGAAATGTTTGCCAGCAAGACGAGGTGCAAAGAACAAATCAATGTCATATAGAATGTTTAATTTCATATCAGCAAATAAGTACCCCTGCTGTTGTAAATAGTTTTGTTGAAGATTCAGAAATAAAAACATGTGAACATGAAATCTCTTTGTTGCAAAGAAGAAATGATTCCATTCGTGCTGAATTGAATGCACATGTTTATGGTATTACAATAGTGAATGATATAGTTGATCCACTTGATGAGTTATGCATACAAGATATAAATCTAGTCATTCATTTTCCCATTGATGATTTACATTGTGTTGAAAACATAATGAATAAGGAAGAGGAAAGGTATTTATCTTAGTATGAGGATGAAGAACCTGGAAGTGATGTATCAAGTGATAAAGATGAAATTGCTGATCTGACATATTGTAAAGAAGCATCATGTGAAGACAATGGAGAGACTTATTGCTCAAGTCAAGAAGAGGATTGTGCTAGTACATATGTGTCCTCATGTGAATCAGATGCTGGTTGGGAAGAAGAAAGCAATGATGAGAGTGAGTATTCTTATGTCAGTAAAGGTATGAATTCTTTTCTTAAATCTAAAAGCAAATTTCTTGTTCAAAATTGTGTAAATCAATTTGAGATTGAAAGTTATGAAGAAAATGTGTCTACACAATATGAAGACAAAGAGGTTATCCATAGAGACGTATTAACTAATTGTGTAGAAGAGTGTCTTGAAGATGCATATAGTGATGATTGTAGACACCTAAAAACCTTTAGAAAATAAAATATTTTTATTTTCTGAAAAATTCCTGATGACATCATCATTTATTAATTAATTATTTATTTAATTAATTTAATCATTTAATCCTATTAAATCCCTTTATCTTAATTAAAAATATTTAATCAAGGAATCCCTCCCAAAAATGTTTAAATCTTATTTAAACATTATTTCATTCTGTATTAATTATTTAATTAATAAATTGACCAAAAAACCCAAAATAAATAAAAAAATTATTTTTTGCCCAAAACTTGGCCAATTTCCTTAAGACCACTAACATCTTCCAAAATCTTCTAATCTTTCTTTAATTTTGATTAAAGGCTAATCCCATCATTTCCTACCCCTAATCCCAACTCAAAATATTTAATTAAGATTAAATATTAATCCTCATGTTTATTAAAAAAGTTTTATAAATATCTCCTCAACCCAAACCCTTGAAATAAATAAAACTTTATTTATTTCCTAAAAATCTAATTTATCGTCATCCTAAGAAGTTCTAGACTCTTCTAGAAAGTCTTCATCCTCATCCTAGGAAGTTCTAGACTATTCTAGAAAGTCTTTATCCTCATCCAAAGTCTAGACTCTTCTAGAAGATGTCTTTAAACCTAATCCTAATCCCCTCCTAACCTTGTCACATTCCCTAAACATGGGTTAAAACTTACTAACCCAAGCCAAAGTTAACAAATATCTCCTCCTTCACCCACCCTCATTAAATGCCATCCACTTGCCTATCCCTAAGCTAATCCTAAACCATCCTAATCCATCCTATAATCATTTGCACAATCCTAAGCAAGCTTAAAACCCTCCTAATCAAGCCCAAGTCAAAATTTCTCTCATCTCTCTCAAAATATCTCAAACATAAAACTTTATGAAGCCCACTAGGCCATAAATGACTCTTCCAAGCCCTTTTATTGCTCTTACAAGCCATTATGAGGGTCTTTATGAAGATTTTATCCCTTGAGCCTCCTTTGTTGACTCATCCTTCCCTTTTTCTCAATCCTCTCACCATGTGACATGTGTCACTCCTTGATTGGCTATAAGGAAGCACAATCCATGTGCTCTCCTCTCATGCAATCTGAGCCATCCATGAGCTTTTTCCCATCCTTGCATCTTAGCCCTCAATCCCTCAAGCCTCTTGCCTATAAATTGGATCCTTCCCCTTTGCAAAATAACACAATCCATGAAGTAAAGTCATAATTCCATTTTAAGAAGCCAATTTACATCAAAACCATACACCTAGACCCAAATTCCAACTCCATTTGAAGCATAAGCTTGAGCATACATCCTATCTATTTAGACAAAGCCACTCAACAAGAGAGCTTCTTATTGAGAGAGCCCATTAATGACTCATATTCTCAATTGAGAGCTCATCTTAGTCTATCTTGAAGTTTATGAATTTTGTTTAGTTTGTAGAAGCTTTATTCAAACTTGGTTTCTATTAGCATACTAACATTGCTCATATACAATGATCAGTATGTGATTAATACTAAGATTAATACATTAGCACCTATTGGTAAGATAAATGATGAATTTCTTGCAAGACATTTGAATCACCTATATGGAGACAATGAAAGTAACTTTGATTTGTATTCTACATGCTTCGTTGACGGAGTGGATATTGAGTCTTCATGCAGTTCTAATTTTTCTTCATATGTTGAAAGTGTCCATGACAATGATGTTAGATATGGTTTTAAAGTTTTCACTAATCCATTATATGGTGAGGAGTTTGATGTTGATCAGCACATCACTTGTCCTAATGTCTACAGAGGCACTTTGCATGGAGTTATCAATCCTCTTTTTGAAGAACACATGGACAATTCAGATTTAGTTGAGAATAAGTTTAATGATGATGCTTTATCCACCTGCTATGAGAAATCAAATTGTTCTTCTTCTAAGTATGATAGTAAAACTGATGATTATATTGCATTTGATGAGGTAAATGACATGACATTTGACAAAGTTGTTTCTGAAAATCAGTATGCACCTTGCAATGAGGTTCATGATGAACTCTTTGATGTGAAGACTAACCTGTTTGCTGATTGTGAAGAACCATTTGAAGATTATGGATTAGTCTCAAATTTTGACGTTGATGATATATGTGAGTACAAGTCAAAATGTTCATTTGAATATCATCTAATTATGCATAAGGAAACACATTTTCAAGGTATGTGTGATCCTTTTCCCCGAGTTGAATATGAAGCCTTCATATTTGAAAATGATAGCATGCATGAATCATTAATTGAAGAGAGTTTTTATTTTCAGTCTGATATGTATGAGCATGCTGATCAGTGCTTTTATAATGAGCAAGTGGTTGAGAATGAAACAAGTTTTTATATGCATTATGAAAGTGAAGTTGTAGATTCAATTTTGCTAAGTGATTCGTTTCAGAATGTTAATCTGATTAGTGAAGCTGATATAAGTAATAATATCAGTTTACCTCATGATGAAAGGAATAAAAATTAGGTATATGATAGAGGTAAATAGTTTTGTTGAAGTTCAGTGGCCTAGGGCCATCGTGTGTACATAATCTTGGTAGTTGTAGTTGTTTCCCTGTTTTTAATAAAGTTGTTGGAGGAAGTTTTGCTAGTCAAGTGTGTGGTCTACTTCACCCAGAGATCTGAAATCTTGCCATGCCCACAAGGGACATGCATTCCTAGATAGAGCCACTATTGGAGCTAAAAATTACTTTCACATTTTGAGCGTCCATTTATGATTTTGAATCAAGTCAAGCCTATGAAAGCCCCATAAACGCAAACGTACCCGATTGTACCTTTGAGGCCTAAAAGGTGTTCAATGTTTCTAACACCTTCCATTCAGCATGTCTACCTGTTCCATAAATTTAGATTGACATTTTGATCCATTTCGTGAAGTCCTATTTTGAGGTGGCATCATTTCTGTATTTTACCCTAAGTGTCAAATAGTAATAGGAGACCTGGTTTGCAAATGAATATCTTGCACTCAAAATTTTTTTGTGACTTGCCACTTTGGGAACATCTAGTGTCCATACTTGAGAACCTACGTTTCAAATTTTGAGTCATTTTGAGTCTGTTTGACTAGGTTTTGAATCCCTCAAAGTTTTTCATTTAAATTTGTCATGCTGATGCACATTGCACATAATTCTTGGAAGCCCTGTTTGACGTGCTATAACTTTTGACCAGTTGACCAAAATGCTAAAATTCCTTTTGCATTACATTTTAGATGTCAGAGACTTGCTATGTTTCAATTTTTAGCTTATGACCAATTCGTTTGATCAATTTTCAAATGCAATTCCAAATGGAATATCTAAAGTTTTACTGGTGTCAACACTTGTAGATTTTCTAGTACCCCTGTTCGTAGCATTATAACTTGAAATCCATGATAGCCAAGATCTAATGGATCATACCATTGTATTTTCCTCTAAAGATACTCCAAGTGTGTCAGTTTGCAAGTCATGACGAATCCATAGACACACTTTTCTAGGACAATTATGTTTGCCAAAATCACTTTTCAGTCAGTGTTCCTAGTTGCAAAATTTTGAGTAGCCCACTTTGACTGATCGCCATTTGTGCCTTGTTATTCATCATGAGACTAAATTGTAGATCTATAATTTCCTCATAACAGAGAATGAGTGTCCCAATTTTCATTTCCCCATGTGCTCATTTGCCTAGTTTTCCAAGCCAATTCTGAACCTAGTTTATTTCTTTCTGACGTATTTATCTTGCAGGTAATTCTGAGAATGCAACTTTGACAACAAATATGTTTTGACTACGAATTCATCATAAGATGAGATTTGACAGGGTGAAAGTATATGGGGCAAAGAATCAGTAGGTCAGGTTTCAGAGCCTGGTCAGTTGTTCGGGTCAGTATTTAAAGGTAGTCAATAGACCTCCTGGCACCAAACTCATAGTTTGTAGAAAGTGATAAATTGAGTTTTTAATGATCATTCTATGATTAAAATTGATTCCAATCAGTCTAAAAAGGTCGATGGATCACCTTGGCATTTTAGTTGTTCAAAAATTAAAAAAAAATTTAGTCAGACCCACTTTGGGGCCTAACTAAGTGATAATAAACTGATAAGGTATACTGGGGTTAAATTTTTCTAAATAGAAGAATTATAATGATTGCAATCATTGTAATTTTTAATGTGAATGCAAGCCATTTATGAACTATGTGAAGACTAAGATATATATGAAACCAAGACTGGCATGCTAGGTGATGATAAATGAGACTTTGTGGGTATTGTTGCTCGTGAGATCAAATTTGGGAACATTGTTGTTTCGACAACATCTAAGGATCTAATGAAAGGAAATCTCTCTAATACAGATTGTGCACCTAGCTTGCAACTTGTTTATACTGGAGGTCATTACTTTTGTCATCTTTCCTTGGACTAAGTTTTGAAGTTTATGAAAGCAATGAGACTTGGGATGTGTTGATCTTCCAGCATTTGAGGTGGGATTTGTAGTAAGGAGAGTAGCCTAATTACTTTTTTTTCACCTTGTTGTTGCTCCTTAATAAGGAAATAGAGCATCCAAGATGCCAATCAAAGAAAAGAATTCCACATAGACATGAACACATTATGACAAGAAAGCACATTAAAAGAAAGCCATAGCATTAAAGTAGAACATGCCAAAGCAGCTTACAATGTGTTTCAGGGCAGTCCACATGCAAGGAATAGTGAGGCTATCCCACATAGCACAATTGAAAGGAGGAGACACCTTCAAGAAAGAAGAGGGACGACAATAGTCTATTTGGGAGCCCACATGAGGAGGTAGTTAAAAAGAGTTCCACGTATTGTTTCAGGAGGAAGAGACAGCTATAAACAAAACAAAAAGGAGCATATCCATAGTAGAACTACCCACATCAAAGAGTTTGAAACCGCAGCCAAAGGTAGGAAGGAGAAAAGAAAGTGCCATTGAGCATGGAAAGAATGGTGAACGGTCAAAACTTAAGTCAATCCATTCTCAAGAATGAAAAATTTGGAATAGGGATCACACATTTTCCAATAGAACAGGAAAAAGTTGTGAAGAGGTAATTCACACACCAAAGGAGGAAGCCGCAGTCAATAAGAGTCGCCATCAGCTAAAGAAACCCCTCACACCATCAGTAAAACAAACCCCATGCTAAATGAAGAGCTTTAGCATATAAAAGAACATTGGGGAGGCATCTTCAAGCACCGCCCACAACATATTATAGAAGAAGGCGCATAAGAAAAACTTCTCATGCAAGGAACAGATACCCAAAATAATACTCACACCAGTCAAAGAGAAGAGACTCCATGCAAGTTAATTCAATGCATCTAAAGGTAGGGTACTCACATAGAGGCAATTTTTTAGATGAGATTTGCCAGCAATTAAAGGATAGAGCTTAGGCTTTTTGGAAAAGACAACCCCACAGAAGTAGTGCCAAACAAAGAAGATCCAAATAAGATCACGTAGGGAGCTCTGTCAGCATGCAGTCAAGTTTTGGCATGTAAAGGAACAGGGGATGATAGTTTTAAAATGATTATCCCACATGGGTTGTGGGAGGTTTGTCTAAGTCTTTAAATGCAATTTCAAACATATTACATTGTACCTTAAGAGAAAGAGCTTTTGGAAGCTCACACATGTGTAGGACCCCCAATCTGACCCAAAGGATGATGATGTCAATAGGATGAACATGACATAATTTAGATAGAACACACATATCAGAAGGATAACGTCAGCAAGTTGCGAGCGACCGGAGAACTCTAGAAATCTAGCACCTCACTACTTGGGTAGTCGAGAAATTTCAAAAATTTTGGCTAGCGACATGGGGAGGTTGCCAAAAAATTCCAAAAATCTGGCAAGAGTCAAAATGCAACATGGGTCCTTCCTGGAGATAACAACAAATCAGATTGTGCCAAGTGGTAGTGACAGAGTGATTGGGTAATGATGTGGCAAGCAAATGTCAGGAGCACACCAGATTGCTCCAGGTCGCACAACCGATGGTCCTCATTACCTCGCTAAGGAAAACTTGCTGACCGATTAATATAGAAAAGTAGCGAGTGTGATATGGCATCCATGTAGCATGCTGATGTGGCAGTGAGCTGAACCAATAAGAAGTTGACACATGTCAAGGGTGGTAAACATGGTTTGACCCGGATGGAAAGTGGTGGGGAATTTGTGAGCTTCCAAATTTTAATATTTTATTAATTTCCTCTCAAACTCACATGAATAACATTTTAAATAAAGTCTGAACTTTATTATAGTTTGAACTATATGTAAAGTTTAATTTTTGACAAAACATGTGCAAAGCCATGAATAGAGGCCTGATTTTCAAACAACCATATCTAGGGATTTTTTTAACCAAATTGCGCATTCCAATATACCGTCAGAACTAGGAAGAGCTAAATTTTCCATTTTTGGAGTTAGATTATGCACAACTATTCACTGGTTGATGTTGTAGGTCAATTTGTAAAATTTGGGGCATGGGCAACAAAACAAGCTAAGTTCTTCAATGATGATTAAGATTGGTTAGAGGATAGTTTTAAAGGTCTATTGCAATCTGAAGGTGAAGAAAATCAACTTGGGGTTGTTTTCTTGTCTTCTCAAGACCATTTTAACTAATTTGTTACTTTTCCCCGAGTCCATTTTTACACCAAAATTAGTTACTTTTCTCATCATCAGATTTTGAGATATTTTGATGTCTTTGAGAGGTGGAATGAAGAAGATCTGATATGCAGTTGTAGAGAGAAGGGGGAGAGAGATTTTTCATCTTCTTGAAAGGGAATTCTAAAGTGACAAGTGTTAATTGCAAATTGAATCCAAGAATTGCCTTCTCCATACATATTCTATCTTCTTCTCTGAAAAAGGTAGTTGGTTGGTTTTCTATTTTCCAATTCTTGGAGCTCTACTCAGGTTGTGAAAGCCACACACCCAACATTTCTCTTTTGTATTGAGCAACATTCATGTTTTATGCAGATAGTTCTGGTCTGTTAGGTGATTTATGAGTTGTTTTATATACATTTCATGTATTTGGTTTCAAGGAAAGAAAATAAAGAGTAGCAAAGGTTTTAAGTTCAGTCTGAATCTTGTTTCCTGATTATGGATCTGTTATTTCTTCTAATTTGTGATCAAAGAGTATAGATTAGGTTGCATTTCCTTTAGGAATGTATGTGATTAAAATGTCTTGCTAGTGGGGCAAAGAACCATGTAATTGGTTGATTTTTGTCACAGGGTTTGCAGATTTCGTGATATGATGTTCTAAGTATGAGATTCATTCTGTAGAAGATGTCTCTTCACAAGGTGAAAGATAGGTCAGGGATATTGATGTAGAGATACATCTGAGGTTTCCAAGAAATGTATGGTTATGATTCATTTAATTGCCCAATAGATAAGGCACTGATTAGAGATAGGATAATTAAGTTCTGTTACTCATACTTTGGTCTTGCTGATATCAACACATTAAATCATTTTTCCCTTTTATGTTGAAAGCTATTTAATGTTAACCCACACTTAGCTTTCTAGTTTCATGAGTCATGTCCTTAGCTATTTCATGCTTGTGATCTCCTGGTTAAGCAGAGAAGAATTAGGCATTTCATCTACTTTTATAGATCCTAATTATGTTTATTACATTGGTTCCATATGTCAGATCTAAAGAGGTTCACCCGCCTAGGTTTTTTAGAACCTGAAGTGCAAAAGGAGTATAGCCTTATAGTTGGCCCAAGTTCTTGGTAAATTGTGTCCATTATTGGAGATAGCTACCCATAGATGCATTCTTGCCTTGCATACTTGGTTGTTCAAATTCTATTAAATCGGGAGCCAACAGTACTAATGATAGGATCTTAAGCAACACTAGTAGGTATAAGTATGCAAGATGGATTAGGAAAGGTATAATAAGCAGAAGGAATATGTAAAGATGTCAAAGAAGGATGAGAATGAATAGGTAAAGGGTTCAAATAGGTAAAAGGAATTGCATTATACAAAGGTAATGAAGAAGAAATGGAGGTAGGAGGAACACTCATGGGAAGTGAAATCCTAGTAAGACCAACACTTAAGTGAGTGGACACTTATGTAGAGTAGTCATAAGAGGCAGAGCATAGATAGATATGCTCAAAAGAGTGGTAGAAATTGGGATAGAAGGTTAAATGATTGTGGAAGGAGGATGATATCCTAACTCTTCACCACATTCTATCAAAGACTTAACATGAATATTAATAAGGTGAGATATACCATGTAAGATAGATAGGTTCTTGTCATCATTATTAATTTTTTCTAAGAGTTTCAACAATAGAAACACTATCAAGATTATAATTTTCTTGAGCAAGCCAAGTTTCCAAATTAGCAAATTCACTAGAAATCTTATCATCTTGCAAAGGAGGAACTCTTAAAGCATCATCATCACCATGGGATGTGTGAAAAGATTCATGCTCCATGATAGGATTAAGATTATGAGAATATATGTGAGTCTCATCATGAGTCCAAGGAAAAAAAGATGAATCATGATGAAAGGAGCCATGAGTCTATGAATTTTCCTAATGGGAATGCTACAGGTTGGACTTTGTGTAATTAAGCTCATAAAAATTGAGATTAGAAAAAAAAACCAAATCATATCTAACCATGTGAATGAAATCAAGAGCATAAATGAGAGGTCTAACCATACACAAGATAGCCACATCTAACTCTATGAAAGAAGGAGAAGAAGGATAGGTCCACCAAAAGAAAGAAAGCACCCAAAATAAGGGATATCTAACTCCAAATAAGAGAGACTAAGGGATCTAACTCCAGAGTTGAAAAGAAAGGGGAAAGAATCTAGGCTCACCAAAAGAAGGTAATCACCCAAAATAAGGGAGATATAACTCCAAATAATAGAGATTAAGCGATCTAACTTCAAAATAATAATAAAAATGGGGAAAGAAGTCAGGTTCACCAAAATGTTTAGTTATAAAATAGAAGCACTTTAAATAAGATGTTGACTTCCACTTTACATGGGTCACTAACACATTCAATTTCAATGTGTTGTGATGTGGAGCCTAATTGGACTCAAAGGTTTATTCAACATGGTTTTCTCCCCATATTATTTCTATGGGGGTTTGTGGTCAGCACCCTTGTGGGGTCCTAGGGAAGCACCCCAAGTGCACTTTTGAAGCCAAAGATGCCCTTAAATTGTAAAAGGCATTGGCTATTATTTTTTCTATTAGGTGACTTATTGCAGCCCTAATTTTGTAAGTGACAAAAGCTTGTACTAAAAAGGTTTAGGGTTAGGGATTTCATAATGTAATGGTAATATTGTAGCTTCTTGCAGTGGTATTGAGCTATAATGGATTATAGATTGTAATCACTAGATAAAAATAATGTTGGACTTTTTTTTGGTGGATGTAGCCCAGGGATTTGGCGAACCATGTTAAATCTTCATGTCTTATGTGCTCTTCTATGTGATCTATTATTTTTTTATATTGGTTATATTTTCATGTGACTATTATTTATGTCTGAGGTTAATCCTAACATAATGTAAAAGGGAAAGAGGGGAATTTCCAAATATGATTCCACTTTTAAACCAAATAAAATTATCTAGGACCTAAAAGAGGAAGAATATTGATATCAAATCCAAATTATAGAAGAAATACAATACAAGGAAATGTGCTCTTTGGTCCTTTTATATGATAATGTGAATATAAAATTGAACTAATTCCTTAGGAAATGTAACTATAGATTTTATACGAATATAAAATTTTAGCCCAATTAATATACAAATCTAGGATAAATATATGAAAGAAAATGAAAGAGCCACCTTGAAATGCATAGAGGAAAATGTATTTACACTCAAGAACTTTCAAATCTAAATCTTTCTTGAACTTCTAATCATGGATCTCAAAAATAATATAACAAAAATGAAAAAATCCTATAAATATTCCTAGTATATGAGATTGAAGGACTAGGTCAACTTGAGAATATTTCCTACAACTAGGTTGACATAGTTTATGACTCTAAAATTAATGACTCCAGAAAGGTTATGAATTATAGGTTCTTGATTTGTAATATTTTTTGGTCCTAACCTACAAATCAACACAAAAATAAAGGTTTAGGGGTTGGGGTTTGATGAAGGATTTCCTTGGTCAAGCCCTACATTACAAAATTAAGCATAAATAACTATAAAAATAAATATAAATTTTAGTATTCAGCTTACCCATGTCTATGTAATGTAGTTGTATTGTGGATTTTGAATTAGGAATGTATGGTATCTCCACTCTTTGCAATAAATCTACCAAAATTACATCATGGTGCCATGGATATGAATATACATGATTGATGAAGAAGATGAATGTTCTAGTGTGGATCGCCTCCCTTGATGGCCAACAATATGATAGATCTTAAACAGGAAGTGCTCATAAAGGATTCTTCAATGCTAGATATAAATCTTTTTTCTCGAATGCTTTAAAAAGGCTTGAATTCTCAAACTCCTTGAATGTAAAAGGAATAAATTTTTACTTGAGAGTAGGATCATGAGTGCATGAATAATATTAAGATATGAATTATAGAAATGAAGCCTCTGAGTCACCTCATAAATGACTTTTTGAGTGGGGAAATAATATAGGTCAACTAGGTAACGATGAAAAACTAATTAAACCCCCGAGGACATTTGGACCTTGAAATCTAGAACTTTCAAGGACTAGGACAACATGGGTTGACCTAGTCTAGGATTTTACCAACCTTGGAAGACTAGATTGACCTAGATTGACCTAGTCCAAATAATATCAACCTGAGCTGACCTATTCCAAGAGGATAGATCCTGGGTGCCATAGAAAGTTAGGGCATATTCTAGAAGAATAAAGGGGAAAGATTGAAGGGAGAAGACAAAAAGAGGAACACACACATGCATATCCATGGTCTAAAGAAGGATTCATGAACTTGAGGAATATAAAAGGTCTTAAAAGGAATGTGCATCCAATTTAAAATGGTATAATATCAACTAATACCAAGATGAGAGGTTTTGGGAGACTATTAGTATGGATTTTGGTTTGGGATTAACTAAGAAAATTTGAGGCAATGATTCAATTTTAATTTTATTTTATAGATTTCTTAAAATGGTTCATTATATTCCCTATCAAAAATTTAGGGATTCCTCCCATATTGCCAATTTATTTTTAAAGCAAGTAATTTGGTTTCATGGTTTTCCTAAGAGTATTGTTTTCGATAAACTTACAAAGCTTTTTGACCATTTTTTGGAATAAATTTTGGGAAACAATAGGCACATAGTTGAATTATAGTTCAACATAGAATACATGGATAGATGACTAGATTAAAGTTGTGAACAACAATTTGGGAAAATTCTTGTAATCTATAATTGGTGAAAAACCATTTATTTATGGGATTTGACATTTCCACAAGCTAAATTTTCCTATAATAACTCAATAAATAGAAGTACAAGGAAGATTCCAGTCAAATGTTTTTGTGGTTACAACCCACAGGGTATGAATGAGCTCAAAAAAATGTAAGTCTAGTGAGGGATATTATTGCAGATAAAGAATTTTTTAGAATATATAATATATTGCATAGAGAAGTGAAAGAGAAATGGGAGAGAAGTAATACCTAGTACAAAATATATGTTTATATGCATAGAAGAGAGAAGGAATTTCATGTTGGTTGGATAGTATGGGTTCATCCAAGAAATAATGATTTCTAGGAGGAACTTGTATAATAAATTAAGATAGAATAAGATTGGTCTATGTTAGATCTTAAGGAATTTTTTAGCTAATGCCTATGAGGTTGACCTTATATAGGATATTGGCATCTTACCAATTTATTCAATGTTAGTGATCTATATAAACAATATGATTGAGAAACTAGTACAATAATATATTTATGAATAGAGAGATAATAAACTAGCAAGGATTGAGAAATTTCCTAGAAAGAGAACTAAGAAGGTGGTTATTATTTTTTCACTCTAGAGTTTCAAAGAAAACCCAAGGAAAGGAATAAATGGAATATCCAATTTGTTAAAAGGATAAACTGGTTGAGAATGTATCATGATCTAAAGAAAGTGAGGTAGCTAAGAATGGAATTCCAATTCAAGACTAGCCAAAATGATCATTAGTTTGTGATGTCACAAAAGTTTGCACCCTTGCCTAGAGTTTTTACCTAAAGGAAACCTTGTGAAACATTGAAACAAATTGCAATTTGTGGGACTTGAACAATGAGGTTGAGTCTCTGAAGAAGGCTGATTTCCTTTTCCATTAGAATGCACCTAACTAATTTTGGAGAGGAAAAGGGAGAAGGAATCCATAGAAGAAAACTACGTAATCTATCCTAAGGGGGTGATGCACCAAAATAGAGAGTTTGATATTATCTCTACCCATAAATGCACAATTAACCAGTTATAATCTCAAAGAATATAGATTTAGACCTTTCTTAATCTAACAACCATATGTAGCTCAGAAAAGACAAGAATTCTATAGGGAGAAACTTCACTCAATATCATTCAAATTCCAAAATAGATACAATCATATAGTTCTAGAATATAGACAAGAAAATTAAGTAGAGGAAAAGGAGTCTTGCATAGTGTGTAAATGGATGAAAGAGACACAAAAAATAATTACAATGGCTCAGAGGCACAAGAAATTATAATAGTATGCATGAAAAACAATACTAAAGAAGTAGAGAAAGATCTACCCTTAACCAGATCACAAAATGTGCTTTTATAGCTCCACCATAACCTTAGAGATTGCTTCATGATTCATTCAAGCATTTAAGACTACTTGAGGCTGATTGGATATAATCTAGATGATGATTTAATATAGTATGTCTTTAGAGGCATAAAAATAATTAGAACCCTAACCTGGAAGGAACCCTGAAGTGATATAAATAACCCCATTAATGTTAAGACTCTTCAAATGGTAGATAAATTGACAAAAAACATGTCTTCTACATATTTTTAGCATGGCATTCACTCAGGAGTGGTTGGAATCGACCATGGAGATTAGATCACACAAAAAATTCTACTTCTCCCATTTTTAGCTCAATAAATTAGCAAGAATCAATAGTCAAACTGGATCCTACAACCAAAATAAGCCATGTGAACCAAAAGTATTATTTATTTTTTCCACTTCAAAATGTCTTAAAGTGTTGATTGCCTTATCAAAATCATAGATTTTCACCCTTCTATTAACTGCTTACTCATGAGAAACTACAAACTCAACACTTAACTGTCAGTCGCTACTTCACTATAACTTAATTCTAGCATTCTCTTTTGATCATGAAAACCTGGTGATAACTAGAATATCTTGGGTCATAGCTTCACAACATGAAAGATACATAACATATAATATCTTATGAACCACAACCAACTTCTCAAACTATAGAGCACTTAGTCACTGCTTAAAATCCTTTAAGTATAAGATTCCCGTGACCCCACAATTAGTGAAGACTTAATTGCCACTTCTGCTACTACTTATCTACCTTCCACTTGGGCCTAAAAGGACATGTATCCTCATGTCACTTTTTCATATTGTCTAAAATCCACACCACTTCAAAATGTACAAAAAAACCAATCATCACTTATAAAATGATCACCGATCATGAAAGACTTTAGTTATTACTATGCTTGTCCTTAAAAATTTTGGGCCCACTGAACACTCGCCATCCACCTCCATAGACACATAGACCCTCATGAAATTAGCATGAAGTAACTGACACATATTCCACTTTAGCATTACCTAGCACCCTTTAGAAAAACTGATCCCACCTGGCCACATGTCAAGATATTGTTTCTACTCATTCCTTAAAAACCTTGCAACTTTAAAATGTGGAAAAGTACTGATCATCAATCTCCACAAGATTGATGATCATCAATACCACTACCAAATTTATTCTCCATGTCAACATCTCAGCCAAATAGAATGCTAACTTTTGCCAACTTGTTTGACATCTTGCTTGACACCTTTTCCACTTTGCCTATGACCCACAAAGGAAATAGGACCCACAATCCACATGGTGGTATGGTGCTTGTCTACATTCCTTAAAACCTTTCATCTTTACAAAGTGGGGAAGCATGAACCATTGATCTCCACAAGATCAATGGTGAACAAAAATTGTGACCACTTTATTGCCCACATTAGTACTTCAAATCAGTGAAATGACACTAAACTACCAACATTCCCTAACATGTCTCTGAACTATTTTGATAAGCTCAAATTTTTTTTCTATAAGGGAGTGACATCATGAAATCCATGTGTTAAGACCTTGTTTCCCAAAATTTTCTAAAGCACAAGCAATTCCATAAAGTGAGGAAGCGATGTTCATCGATCTTGGAAGATTTGACGAATGAGAAGATGCAAGCCCATAAAATATTAAAATGTGTAGCCACTTAGGAAAAAAGGTATAACCCAAGGTTCTTAAAAAAAAAATTTCATGCCCTAATTTGAATATTTCAAATATATGAATGTTACTAAGTTAAATTCAAATATCTCCTAGTTTTGGTAGGAAGGTGAAACTAGCCAACAATTCTAGCAACTCAAGAAGATGCAAGCATGCTATGCATATGACCAGTGACCTAAAGCATCCATTAGGAAAAAGAGTCATAGAAATCATGAAGATATGCCCAAATAAAAACCCTAAAATCATAGAAAAACATATCTAGTAAAACCTCAAAACTACTCTCTGCAACTGTAAAATAGGAAAACACACCTTTGCAACTTGCATGTGCTCATGAATTCTTGGAAAAAGGAACAAATAGAAAGAATACTAACCTACTATGTACATGAAACACTCATTTCTATCAGAAATAGTGAATAGTGATTGAGGTATATTCCATTGACTAGAATAGGAAAGATTTCACCATTAGGCCTACTTAACTAGAAAGCATTGGCCTCTTGCAACTGATAATCACATAGTGACTACTCAATATTGCACCAAACTTTGAGTGCCTCCCTAGTTTTTTCCTATTTGCATCCCACTTCAGTACAAGATCACCTTCTCTAAAAATATTGAACTTAGGCTTCCTATCAAAGGACTTCTTCATCTATTGTTGGCGTGCTTCCAAGGTTAGCATGGCCTTGTTTCTCTTCTTTTCCAACTTCATTGTCTCTACAATTCCTACTATCATAGAATCATCCTCCATTAGCTCCAATTGATGAGAAAGTTCTAGGGAAGGAAACTCCAATGTGATAAAAATCCTTGCTTCCCTTCCATACACCAACATGAAAGGTGAGTTTCCAATAGCCCTTTTAGGTGTTATTTTGTTAGCCCAAATGGATGTTCTTAACTTCTAATGTCAACTCCTTTGGTTATCTTCTATAGTCCTTTTTATGATTCTTATCAATATTTTGTTGTAGGACTCAACCAAGCCTTTACCTTAGGGATAGTAATTAGAAGAAGTGCTCAAGTATATTCTATGATCAACATCCCATGCAAAAATTTGTGCTCCTACAAATAATTTTGCATTATCTAATATAATGGTGGAAGGAGTACCAAACATTTTGATGACTCCATCTAAAAACTCAACAACCAAATTCGTAGTAGAATCTTTTAATGCAATTGCTTCTGTCCACTTGGTAAAGTAATCTATAGTAGCTAGGATCCATTTATGACTAGAGCTAGAAGGAGGATTGATGGGGCCTATGAAATCTAATCCCTATTGAGAAAAATATTGATCAACTTGGATAGGATGAAGTAGAAGGGATGCAAGTCGTTTCTTATCTGAAAAGAAGGTACATTTTCCACACTTCCAAACATGCCTATGGGAATAATGGAACAAGGATGGCCAGTAATATCCTATGCTCATTATCTTCATCAAATTTTTTTTTGCTGAAAAATGGCCACCATCAGGACCATCATAAAGCTCCTTAGTCATTATATTAGCTTGACCTATACCAATGCACCTTAACAAAGCTCCATTGAAGTCCTTCCTAAATAGGATACCATCAACTATGGCATAAGGAATGGGCTACAATTTAAAGTGTCTTCCTTTTTCCCTGTTCAATCCCTAAGGATATCCATTGGCTAACAACAAGTTGATCATGTCTTCTATCCAATTTCTTGGATTCTCATTTCCTACTTCTTGTTATTTCATCAATACCATAGAAACTTCCTCATTTTATTCCTAAGATGAGACCATCTTCTTTCACAATCCTTTTCCTCTTGCCAACTTGGTAATCCAAATGTCCACTTCATAATCCATCATCTTAGTGATCCAACATGCTCTTTTCTCAGTAATATACTTTCTTAAAAGGAAATCCTTCACACTAGCATGAGGCACTAGCAAATGGATCTTGTTTTTTTATAGAGGGTGCCTAAACTTCTTAAAGCCCTTATAGAACTATAAGGGCTTGCTTCTCCACATAGCTATATTTGTCTTCATACTCTTTAAGCCCTTCACTAAAGAAATTAATAGGTTGCTCTTCATTCTTGTCATTTTATTGATTCATCTCCTAAGGTATAAAGAATGAAATCTTTTTCAAAATTTGGATTGATGAGAGTAGGGGTAGAGGCTATGGTTACCTTTATCTCTTCAAAACATTTTTTCCCTTCCTTGGTCCATGCAAGGACCATATTCTTCTTAAGCATAACTATAAGGGGTTTCACCATGGTAGCTAAATTAGGAATAAATCTTCTAACAAAATTTATCCTGCCAAGGAAACTTTGTATCCCTTTCTTAGGACTAGGAAGAGAGAGAGGATGTATTACCTTTGTCCTCTATCAATCAATAGTTATACCATCCTTAGACACAATGTGTACTAATAATTTTCCTTGATTAGTATCAAATATACACTTTCTTGGATTTAAGAACACACCAAACTCTCTACATCTTAGGAAGACCTATCTGAGATGGTCTAAGTGATCTATCACACTCTTAAAATATAATGCAATATCATCTAGATATACAAATGCAATTTTTTCAATTATTTTCATGAAGGCCATCTCCATTGCCTTTTGAAGTGTGGCATCTACATTGTTTATCCCAAATGACATCTTACTATAAGCATAGATCAGCCTCTTTGAGTAACACTTTATTGCAACCTAACAATCCATCCAAGAAAGAGAATCTCTCAAAACCACTAACCTTTGACAATATTTGTTCCATGGAAGGGAGGGGATTGTGATCCTTAATGGAGGCTTGGTTAAGATCTCTAACTTATACACATAATCTAATTCATCCACTCTTCTTCCTAATAGGGACAAGGTTTACTACCCAAGAGGAATGCTTGATAGGAAAGATGATATTAGCCTCAATCAACTTAGATAGCTCCTTTCTCATTAATGGCTCAATCTTGGGATTCACTAGCCTCTTAATTTTCCTAATAGGTTAAAAATTATCAATTAAATCTATGGTATTTTGAAACAAACTTGGGTCAAAATCCTTTAATTCATCATATGTCCAAGAAAATATATCATTAAATTCTTGACATAGATGAAAAAAAACTTCCTTTCTTAGTTTTAGTATATACCTTCCCCATGTTCAAGGTCTTTCCATCAACAACCATGATTGGCATGTGATTATCCTCACTTGCAACAAGGTTCATGCCTCTATCTCTTGTTTGGTCATTAGGATTAAAGACACTCTCTAAGGTAATAATACCTTTATGAAACTTTTTGGAACTAAGATTAATGATTAGATCCCCATACTAGTCATGCAACCTTGGCTGATTTTTATCTAAGAATTTTTCTTTATTCTGCAAGACACTTGCCAATTGACATTATTATCAAGAATAGTAGGCCTAACCACCACTCTTATATGCTATTTCTTTTCATCTTCAAGGCTATTTGGCACATCATGAGATTCACCCACCATTGCAAGTCTATTAGTATGTATATTTTCTTTCCTACGAATCCTTTGAATATTAAATGCATTAAAACCTTCAACAAAATCCCATACTCTATGTTTATAAGACTTGAGCATGACCATTCTTGGTGACATTCTGATTCCTCACTTGATGGACAATCAACTCACTATCTCCATATACACTTAAGGCTTGAATTCCTCTTTTTTGAGCAAGTATAAGACACTGAATTAATTCCTCAAAGACTATTAGGTTATTAGTGCAACTGAGTTGAAGCATAAATGAGAAGTAGTACCTTTCTAGTGTAGGACAAACCAATATCACACTAGCCCCTAACCCATTCTTATTTCTTGAGCCATTAAAAAAAATACTCCATATCCCACTTGTATCCCCTTTGTTTTTCATAAGATTAGGGACAAAAGTATCCTTTTCAAGTATGCAATAAGTATGTTGAAAAAAAGTTGGGTCAAAACTATTTAAATCATCATATGTCCAAGAAAATATATCATTAAATTCTTGACATAGATGAACACAACTTACTTTCTTAGTTTTAGTATATACCTTCCCCATGTTCAAGGTCTTTCCATCAACAACCATGACTAGTATGTCATCATCCTCAATTATAGAAAGGTTCATGCCTCTATCTCTTGCTTGGTCATTAGGATTGAAGACACTCTCTAAGGTAATAAGACCTTTAAACAACATTTTGCAACTGATATTGATGATTTGATCCCCATATTGGTCATGCAACCTTGACTGATTTCTCTTTGAGAATTATGCTTCATTCTACAAGAAATTCATAATTTGTACATTACATTCAAACACTTGCAAATTGACATTATAAGTAGGAATACTAGGCCTAACCACCACTCTAATATGCTGCTTCTTTTCATATTCAAGGTAATTTGGCACATCATGAGATGCATCCACTACTAAAAGCCTATTAGTATGTCTATTTTCTTTCCTAAGGATGCTTTGAATATTAAATGCATTGAAACCTTTAAGAAAATCCCATACTCTATGTTTATAAGACTTGAGCAGACCATTCTTGGTGACATTCTAATTCCTCACTTGATGGAAAATCAACTCACTATCTCCATGTACACTTAAGGGTTGAATTACTATTTTTTGAGCAAGTAGAAGACCTTGAATCAATGTGTCATACTCTACTATGTTATTAGTGCAATTGAGTTGAAGCCTAAATGAGAAGTAGTACCTTTCTAGTGTAGGAGAAACCAATATCACACCAACCCCTAACCTATTCTTATTTCTTGACCCATCAAAAAACATATTCCATATCCCACTTGTATCCTCTTTGTTTTTCATAAGATTAGGGACAAGAGTATCTTTTTCAAGTGTATAATAGGTACCAATTCCTGACTCTAGGGTTTTTGATATAGGATCAAACTAATATGCATTAGCCCATTCATCTAAGAGAAAATTAGTTGTCCCTACTAAGGAAGTGAGAAGCTCATTTTCTATATCATTTTCATATATCTCTAGGAAAGTGTAATTCATATTCATAATATTAGGAGTGTAGGGCTCAATATGATTGAGGGATAAGGGATCTACTCTAATTGAAGCTTCAATTCCATACCTCATTCTTAAAAATGTGTATGAGAAATTAGAATATATGTAGCCACTTATTTGGGTAGTGAGATCTCTTGAGAGACAGATAACAAAGTGTGGTTTAACCTCGACAACCAATATATCATCAGCTACAGTGCAATCAAGGCATGCATGTAGGGCCATTTCAAAGTTCCTAAGGATCCCTATAGTCTTGAAAAAACTAACATCCAACTATAATGCATCCTTAACAATGGGATCATATTTCATTTCTAAGGCATCTGCAATACACTTAGGCATCACTAAAATGCTAGCCCCTGAATCAATCATGTAATTATGAACTAGCTTATCCCCATAATCAAAGAAATATAAAATGGATAAGGTTTGATCATGTTACTTATTTATCCTTCTTTTTATAGTTGTACAAGACTTGTGGCACTCTCCATGCTAGATAGTTGATCCTTTGGTTCAATGCTCTCCAATTCTTTTTGTAAACAGTTCTTCTACATAGGTATAGTAGCAACAAAATCCACATAAAAATATTCACATTTGTTTTCTTCAGTTTTTCTACCACATTGAATGATGCATTAGATGATTTGGTAGAGGCCTTGGGAGCTACATGTGTAGGAAGTTGAGATAGAATAACTTGAGGGCCATTCACATATCCTCTACTATAATTTTGTCTTTGCTAGTGAGGAGCATTAGATTGATCATTTAATACTTGTACATGAGGTATTGCATCTGATGTTGAGGCTTGATTAGGAGGAGGAGGGGTAGCATCTTCAATTAATCTTCTCTTGGTCCTAGTGTTGTGAGCAATGGGGTCTTGGTTAACATTACAATATTCCTCAACTTGATGATTTATAAACGATAAATCACCTTGTCATTGCAAATGCGAAGTATCTTTGGGTTGGCTTACACTATATGATTTCCTTATTGTATGTTCTTGAGTGGTCAAAGATACATAGGATTCACTCTTTTGATACATACAATAAGTATAAGATTAATTACAGGAAGGAAAAAAATCTTGATCTTGAACCATATTGTTTTGAGGGACTAAGGCCCTACTTTGATTTTCATTTGAAGTAGAAGCATGACTATTCTACCTATTTTGATTGAAAGAAGTATTTCCTTGATTCTAATTTGAAAGCCTACCATTCAAAGGAGCTTGATATTGCAGTTGAGGAGCCTTATTACCTTGATCTTTTTGCCTCTCCAAGGTTACCACCTTATTGTCCACCTTTTTTTTATCACTTAGAGGTCATCTTCTAACTTCTTCTCTTGACCTTGCAACCTCTTATCCATGTTCAACATCATAGACTACATCATCTCCTTAATTTCATCCATTACATTTAAATATGTGGAAGCTTGAGGGGGAAAATAAATGGATTATGATGTGGAAGGTGTGGGAATAGGGGCTATTGTTAGATGGTGATGTAGGATATTAGGGAAGATAGGCATAGGAGGCCTTGGGGCTAACTTTCCACCTTGTATCAATATGTTTTCTACCCATATTGCTATTTCATAGGTGTCAGCTAATGTATCTCCTCCTATGGTTTGGATTGTAGTGGCAATATCACTATTAAAGGCTCTAAGGTAATGTAAGAAGGCATTACCAAGGGTTGGTTTTACTATAGTAGGTATCTTGTCCCATGTTTTCTGAAATCTATATTTAAAATCAGTCATGTATTCATGGGGTGCCCTCTTTATAGTTTTCAATTGTTCTAAAAGTGAATGATAGTCACTTTTATCCTCAAGTGTTTACATAGGGCTAATCCTAACCCATCCCAATTTGATTAGAATTGTGAGGCAACCCTCTCTACCATTGTATTGCTTTTCCTTTCAAGGATGAGGCTAGAAGCTTGAATACAACACCATCTTCAAATATTCCATGTATATTACACACATTTATAGCTTCTTGGATGTGTTCTAAGGGAGAGATAGAATTTTCACTAGTGAAATCATGTATACTTTTAAGGGTTGATACTGGTATATCATGTATTTGAGTCAATAAGAGAGGACTTCCACCATTAAAGGTGGAAAAATCATGAGCTCTATGTTGTTCCATATAAGCAAGTGGTCTATTGATAAGAGATGATGGTATTCATGGTTGAGATCTAACAACATGAGGAGTAAAGATGGATCTTGTAGGTGTATGAACTTTTTCTATACTTCAAACTAGTGATATAGATAGCCTAGCCTTTTTTCTTCTAGGATTTGAAAATGAGATCTGTAATTATTAAAACTTACCTCTAGAAGATGCCCTTGTTTTAGCTTTGGGCATGAATCAAAACAACTATAGTCTAAAACTAGATGTAAAATGGAGTAGAGTCACAAAGTACTTGAAAATAAGCCTCTTGAAGACCTAAACACTAAGAGTGGCAATATCTTCTTAGCATAAACTTGAAATTCTTCTCTTTTGAGACTAGTGAACTTTAAATATTTTGATAATGAATGTCCCATCGGGCACACCAAAAACTATTGTCACAAAAGTTTGCACTATTTCCTAAAGTTTCTACATAAAGGTAACCTTGTGAAACAGGGAAATAACCTCCAAGTTGTTGAACTTGAATAATGAGGTAGACTCTCTAGAGAAGGTCAACTTCCTTTGCTATCAGGATGCACCTAACTACTCTTAGAGAGGAAAAGGGAGAAGGAATGAATATAAGAAAACTACATAATCTATCCTAAGGTAGTGATGCACCAAAATAGAGTGTTTAGTCTTATCTCTGCCCATAAATGCACAATTAACTGGTTATAATCTCAAAGATTATAGATTCAGATCTTGCTTAATCTAATAAACACATGTAGCTTAGACAACACAAAAATGATATGGGAAGAAACTTCATTCAATATCATTCAAATGCCAAAATAGATATAATCATATAGTTACAAAATATAGACAAGAACATTAACCAGGCTCAAAGGAGTCTTACACAATGTGTTAATGATGAAAGAGACACAAAAACGAATTACAATGGCTTAGAGGTAAGAGAAATTATACTAGTATGCATGAAAAATAATACTAAAGAATCAAAGAAAGATACAATCTTAACCAGATTACAAAATGTGCTTTTATAGCTCCAGCATAACTTAGAGATTTCTACATAATTCATTCAAGCATTTAAGACTACCAAAGGGTGATTGGATATAATCTAGATGATGATTTGATTTTGTACATCTTTGGAGGCATGACATTCATCAAAACCCTGACCTAGAAGGAACCCTGAAGTGATAGAAATGGCTCCACTAATGCTAAAACTCTTCAAATGGATAATCAACTAGAAAAAAAAATTTCTTTTGCATCTTTTTATCATGGAATTTGTTTAGGAGTGGTTGGGATTGATCATGGAGACTGGATCGTGCAGAAAAATCTACTTCTCCCTTTTCTGTCTCGACAAATCAACAAGAATCAACACTCAAACTGGGTCCTACAACTAGAATGAGCCACATGAACCAATATTTTTATTTCTTTTTACCACCTCATGAAGTCTTCAAGTGTCAACCACCTTATCATATCATAGCTTCGCCACCTTTTTACTTCTATTAACTACTTACCCATGCAAAAGTACAAACTCAACACTTAATCAGTAGTCTTTTCTTCGCAAATTAATTCCAACATTTTCTCCTAACCATGATGACCTAGCAATAACTGGAATACCTTGGTTGGAAATTTGCAACATGAAAGGGACATAAAATAAAATATGTTGTAAAACCACAACCAAATTCTCAAACTACAGATTGCCTAGTCAATGCATAAAATCCTTTAAGTATAAAATGCATGAGACCCCGCGATTAGTGAAGACTTAACTACCACTACTAATTGTCTATCTTCCACCCAAGCTTGCAATGACATGTGTCCTCATTTTAGTTCTACGCATTGTCCAAAATCCTTGCAACTTCAAATTGTAGAAAAGTATCGATTGTTGATCACCAAATTATTAATGATCATGAAAGACTTTATTTACTATCGTATTTTCCCTTTAAAATTTTAGGCCTAATGAACACTCAGCATCTACCTCCCAGACATGTAGACCATCAGTGAATCAATATGAAGTAACTGACACATGTTCCACTCCAACATTACCTAACACTCTTTAGAACAACTGATCCCACAAGGCCATGCATCAAGAACTCACTTCTCTGCATTTGTTAAAAAACTTGCAACTTCAAAATGTGGAAAAGCATTGATCATCAATCTTCACAATATTGATGATCATGAAAACCACAACTAACTTTATTCTCCATGTCAGCATCTCAACCAAATAGAACATTTCCTTTTGTCAACTTGTTTGACATCTTTCCTGAAACCTTTCCACCTTGCATAGGGCCCACAAAGGAAATAGGACCCACAGTCCACATGGTGCAATGGCACTTGCCCACATTCCTCAGGAACCTTAAATCTTTACAAAGTGGGGAAGTGCCAACTATTGATCTCCACAAGATTGAAGGTGAAAAGAAACTCTAACCACTTTATTGCCCATGTCAGTACTTTGACCAATGACATGACACTAAAGTATGAACATGCCGTAACATGTCTCTAAGTTGGTCTAACAAGCTCAATTTTATGTCCCACAAGGGAGATGACATCATTAAATCCATGTGCACTTCCCTGCATTCTCTAAAGCTCAAGTAGTTCCATAAAGTAGGGAAGCAATGTTCATCAATCTTGGAAGATCAGACGAATGAGAAGATGTGGACTTGTAAAATATTAAAATGCATAGCCACATAGTAAAAAATATATAACCCAAGCTTATAAAATATATTTTCTTGTGCCCTAATTTAAATATTTCAAATATATGAACATTACTAAGTTAAATTCAAATATCTCTCAATTTTTGCGGGAAGGTGAAACTAGCCAATAGTTTATGCTTGAATCATTTCTCCACCTAGTGTATCTAATGTAGGAGCACCTAGGTGTATGTGAAGTCTTGATCATCCTAAAAATAAATTTAGTTTGGTTTTAGTTAAAATTTGGTTTGTTTAAATTTATCCATTAGGAGTAATCAAAATATATCAAGAAATCAAGTGTTGTTAGGAGTGATCAAGGGGCATCAAAAGTCATTAAAACCCACCATGCTAGTTATAATTTTGATTTTAATTTTTGTCTTGGTTTGGATAAGTTACCAAGAGTAATTAGGAGCTTTTAAGAGTGATCCAACCCATTTAGAAGCTATTGGGTGTTGTCTCACATAGTCAGTGAATTAAAGTTAGAAAAATGAAGATATGTATTCTTTTTGGTTGTTGAATTTATATTCAACTCATCAATATACAAGTGGAAAATATTAAATTCCCCCCTCTTGACTATATTTTTTCTCTCCTCATGTGTGTGTGTGAGAAATAAATTTAAGGAGAAGATTGTTAGGGCTTCTTTTGGAAAAGCATTTCCAATTGTAGATGTTGATATTTAGGGGAAATACATTGAGTTAATATTGGAGGTAAAATGTGTCTTAATGTTTTATGGGTTTTAATTCTAGTTTGACTTTTTTGTTGAACTTTAATTAATTTTTGAAAATTCTCTTGTGTGTTGTTGGTGGTGAATTCTTGTTGTGTGTTTTGACATATCAACATGCATGACTACTTGAGTATCACTTAAAAAAATTAATTAGACATGTAGTGATTTTTAATTATATAAATTCATGTATCATATTTATCTTTATTGAAATATTTATCACCTCATTTCCATTTGGTCATTGTTTGAGAAGTGTTGTTTTGAGAACTTATATAGATTTTCTTCTTTTTGATCGTCACTTTTTTTTAAAAATATCATGCCACCATATTATTCATCAATAATATTCTATATATTCTTTGTGCTTTAATAATTTTCATGTTCATTATTTTAGGATTTTTTTTGAAGGGGTATTATGCATTCTTGTTCTCTCTTTTGGAGAAGAGTTTTCTCCCATTGGGGTTTCTCCATTTTTTGTTATGGGATATTGCATTACATTTATACATAGGTAATGTTTGAATGTTTAGAATAACTCGGGGGGGGTGGGGGGTTGTGAATCAATTATCCAAGGTCCATATGTACCAATTGATAAAAAACACTTTAACTACTTCAAATCTAAAATTCATAAGCTTGGTCTCTATAGTAGATTATCAGTAACATAAATCAATAGTCCCCTATCCTAAATATAATAGACTTTTAGAATGTAAACATTAATAGTAAAAAATCACAAATAACATCCACACAAGTTTGACGCTAGGATTTAACGTGAAAATCTAATTTGGAAAAAACCACCAGTAACATGTGACCAATCTTTTTAGTTTTCTAAAGTGAGCTCTATTGGAACCCAACCCTATTGAAAGCTATGTTACAAAATATATTTTTATAGGTGACCTTGTTAAAGGATTTAAACACCCTCTTAGGAGTGGTCTTTTTAGAGGAATTTAGAAAATTCCATTAGATTGCCACCTTGATTAAAGGATTTACTTATGACTATTAGTTCAACCTTGATTAAAGGATTTCAATAATTATACAATGGTTAGAAAGTAATAGTAGGTTTTGATATGAATTTAAATAATACTCACTTTCCAAATACAAATCATAATCCTATTCATAAGATGATCTATTGACTAGCCTTCATAATGATCTCTACATTTGATTCACTTGGAAACCCTTCAAGTGATCACCCTTCATGAATCTATTCATCCACCTACTTAGGTTCACTAGTTAATAGTATCAAAAAAATTTCCTAACTTGCTAGGTCTTTACAACCACTCACACATACATAATATTATCTATTGTACCTCCTTAAATAGGTAATTCTAATATTATTTTTCTTAAATTCCACCATAGATCTTAGGGTTTCAGTTAGATTCAACACATTCGATGAATCTTTCCACCTTCTTTCTCGTCTTGTACTTTTATAGAAACTTCTATTTTCAATTTATCCATTGATCATTTACCTAACTCTTTCCTTGCATTAAATTTTCTAGGCCATCCATCCTTATATTCAACATACTTTACATATTGCAAGAAATGAACTCTGTCAGCTAAAAATCATGATTTCCTCATAAAATATCAATATATTTTCCTCAGACAACACTATATTTTGAAACTCAATCATCATCAGGTTACTTAGTCACTATTAACATTCTTGTTTGGCTTATATACTAGCACTCAATCTATACTAATTCTTGACTGGCACTACTTTTACTTAGCACATAATCCAGCTCAGTCAACACTAGCATCACTTGACATATATTGCAAGTTCCTTAATCTTCTCTTCTTTTTCTTAGTCAAGACAATGCATTTGGTCAATATTTGATCACTTCTTCAAGGCTTTTGTATGATTTTCTTCTTCACTTGTATCATGTTTAAACAATCGCTTTATCTTCTCAAAGTCTAACTAGTCAAGTGTCCCTTGTAGTTTCTTCTCATTACTCAAGCTTTCCTCTAAGTTCTATTGTAATGTCCAACTTATCAAATCCTCTTCATCGATCATCTAGATATGAAATACAAATAAAATAGAATTTTTTCTCACCAATAATGTTTAACATTAATGAAAATATAATAATTGTTCCAATTGCAATTTTCAACAATCTCCCTCTTTAACATTGATGCAAACACCTCTAGTTTTTAATAAGAAAAATAGGTTTTGAAGGGAGTCTAAAAACCTTTACATATCAAGAAATTTTCAAAAAAATCCCAAACCAAACAATAGTCCAAAGGTAATATAGGTCACCCAACAAGAAATAGTGACCAAGGTGGCATTGTAGATAACATAGTACTCATCAGCCACACAAACAGGTTTTGAACAGGCACCTCAAACCCCTAACAAATTTTGAAGGGTGTCTAAAACCCTATATGAAACAACAACTCAAGGTGAAACATGTTCCTAAACAAAAGGTGACCAGTGGCAACACATAATAAAACATAACACTATAGCCACAAAAATAGGTTTTGACTGGGCTCTTGAAACCCCAAGGTGAGACACACTACAAAGAACTATAGTCCAAAAGAGCCAAGTGACACTACAGAGAACAATAGGCCAAAACCCAAGAGTTCCAAAAGAAGACAACCACATCAGACTTTCCCTTTTGAATCCTTCTTTTTAAATGGTAATGCCATATCAAGAGAGGTAATGGATCACTTGACCTTTTTTCCTTTTACTATAGTTCATCCATCCTCCACCAAACCAGTAGCCTTCTACCACTGAAAATTAGCATCATCACAACCAATACCTAAAACCCCTAAAGCTAGGGAAAAGGTCGTAGAAGAGGAAGTGACTATAAAAGCCTAAGATGAAACAAAAGCATCCTAAAAAGGAACCACAGGAGAAATTGCCTTGGAAACACTAGAAAATGGGATAACAAAATCCAAAGATGGACCAACAAAAATTGGGATAGAAAAATCTAGTGACAGACCAATTACTACTGCAAAAGGAGCTAGAAGAGGGGATAGACAATTAGAAACTACTACAAAATCCACACTAGAAACTAAGATATCAAAATTTAGAGACAGACCAACTACCACCACAGAAGGAGCCATAGGAGGATCCTTCTTCAAGGTGCTTGGAGAAGATGGTCTATTAGAGACAGTATTAGAATCCACCACCAAAGTATCTTGTGAAGAATCACTATTCCTCGTAGAAAGGACCTTCTGACCATCCTTCATAGAGGGGACCTCATAGACCATGTAGTGATCTTTCAAGACCCCCTTCCACCAAGAAGGGGGCATTTTTTATCTAGGTTTACTAGAAATTCAATTTACAGCTAGGTGGCCAATCAAATGGCATTTCCTATAGCAGAAGGGGATACCTTCATAGTCAAGAAAAAGATTCCAAGATCAAAGAGGAGAAGCCAAAGAAATCATTTCTGGGAATCCCTTGGAAATATCAATCTCTACCAAAATACAAGCATACATCATATGAAACACATTGTATGAATCATTATCAACCATGAGAAAGTCTCCAAGGGCATTCCCCACCTCCTCTAGGATAGGATCTACCCAAAGGCCAAGGGGGAGATTCAACAACCTAACCCATAGAGGGAATTTATTAAAAGATTCTATCAATGGGTTGAAATCTTTATGCCAAGGCTTAGCCATCAAGGGAAACTTCCCTCCCTTTGAGAAACTTCGGTAGAGGATGGTTTTTCTATCTTTAATAGATAAAAATTTCACAATGAAAAAACTACTAGCCATAGGGTAAATATGGATAGTCTTCGAAATAATGGGCTCCCAAACACGGGAAATTCATGCATGCAGATCTAACAAAGAAGGTTGTAAACCCTTAAAATGAAAGATAACAGCTTTGCAAAGAAATTAGCCATATAGTTGGAGATCACATCAATAGCAGTAGGTTTAAAATCAACTTTTTTGGATTACATACCACAATCAGTGCCCCTAAATGTATGGTATCATGAAGCCCTAGAAGCATAGACTGACTACCAATGCTAGCCTCATAGGTAGCCACATCAACATAGGAAATGGCCAAACCACCCACAATAATATTCCCACTAGGGGAAAGAGATGCCCTAGCCTGAAAAGTCGAAGTCAAAGTGACCGCCATAAAGCTAGATGTAGGAATAGAAACTAGAAGCAGAAGATGGACACTAGATTTGAAGTTGGATGTAGGAGTTAGGAGCTAAAGCTAAAGCTAGGTGCATAAGCCAAAGCCAAAGCTAGGCATAGGAGCTAAAGCCAAATCTAGACACAGAAGCTAGATGCGAGAGCCGAAGCTAGATGCCAAAGCCAGATGTAAGAAACCCTAAATCATAGCTACCATAAAGCTATATTGGATGTATGAGTCAGGAGTTGAGGCCGAAGCCAAGAGCATGAGCTAGAGCTAAAGCTAGGCATAAGAGCCAAAGCCAAATTCAGAGACAAAAGTCAAACACTAGGTTTCCTTAAAATGAACACTTAAGTAACTAAAGGTTAATACACAAAATAATATTTTAAGCCTATGGAAACACCTCTAGTTACCATGAATCCAAAATATGTATTACATAGAGAAAATTCCCTCTGTGTTTAGTATCAGATCTTCAATAATATCCTTAGTTTCATTCTAATTTTTATCCATGTAGCTCAAATAAGATATGATCCCCTTCTTGTAAATCACTAAATAGGTAATTGTTTCAATATTCTCTCTCTTCTTATTTTCAAGTCATGGTAACTGAATTACATCTTCTCCCTCTTTGACAATAATGATGAAGACACTTTATCCATCTCATGCATCTTGATCATGTAGATATCTTCATGTCAGTACTAAATTTTTGTCTATCATGTGTATATGATTGATACAACATTCTCCCTTTCTTTACTACTATTTTAGGTAGCTCCTAAAGTAGGACTATCTGCATCAACTTGTAAAATATTCTAATCAACACATTTGATATAGAGCTTCATTTCAACTTAAGTATCCTTATCTATGGGAATCACCCCTAATTTACCTCTTAGATATTCATGACCATCCTTAGGTAATGCTTTAGTGAAAATATCAACTATTAGTTTCTTAGCGTTTGCATACTCCAGTCTCACTTCTTTGTCTTGAACTAGCTCTCTCAAGTAATGATACTTGATAGAAATGTGTTTAGTTTTTGTGTGCATCGTAGGATTGTTTGATATGTTTATAGCACTAATTTTATCATAATAAATAAGAACTATATCAGTGATCTATTCCTTCATTCCTTTCAACAATTGCTTGATCCATGTGATATTTGAACAATTCACTGTTGTTTCCACATACTCAGCTTCAACTATTTATTGAGAAATGAAATTATACATCTTGGTTGTCCATGAAACTAGCCTCTTTCCTAGAAAAAATTCATCCTCCACTTGTACTTTATCTATTATCAACATTTTTGGCCCAAATAGAATCAATAAATACCTCCAGTTCAAACTTGTCATTCTTCTTGTAATATAATCCACAGTCTTCTATTCCTTTCATATATCTTAGTATCCTTTTTAGTGTTATCATGTGATTCTCCTTACAACTTGCAGAATAACTTGCAACTATACCAACTACTAAAGCAATATCAATTCTATCTTGAATAACATATTTTATCTTTCCAATCATTGATCTATACAATGTTTGGATCACATGAGTATAATCATCATTCTTAGATAACTTATGTCTTCTGGCCATAGGTATACTAACTAGTCTCAAATCATCCATTTAAAAAGTTTTTAGTATCTCCTTGATGTATTTTTATTGATTAATGAAATTACTTTGCTTCATTTGACATACTTGTAAACCAGTAAAGAATTTAATCTCACCAAACATAGAACTTTCAAATTCCTTCTTAATCTTATTAGAAAATGATTTGCATAATGCTTCCTTTCCTCCAAATATGATATCATCAATAAAAAAATTTAGATAACAATACCTCATTCTTATTACTATTATTCAAGGATAGATTTTTTTTTGTTTTTAGCTCTTGCAAATTTGATCTTCACCAAATATTTATGTAACCATTCATACCAAGCTCTAGGGGCTTGTTTTGAACCATATAGAGTCATGTGAAACTAACATACCATGTTCATCTTTCTAGGGTAATCAAATCCTTCTAGCTTCTCAATATAAACTTCTTCTTCCAATATTCCATTCAAAAATATAAATTTTATCTGCATTTGGTATACCTTAAATCCATTATAAGAAGAATATGCAAGTAGAGTTCTAACTCCTTCTAGTCTTACAATAGGGAAAAATGTTTCCCCATAGTCAATTCCTTCTTCTTGTGCATATCCTTTTCATGCCAATCTTTCTTTGTTTCTTATGACTTCACCTTTTTCATTTAACTTATTCTTGAATACCCGCTTTGTTCCAATAAATTTTTTTTCCTTAGGTCTAGGTACCAATGTCCATATTTTATTATTTTCTATTTTATCAATCTCTTCATTCATTGCTTGAATCTAGTCCTCATTCTCCAAAGCATCTTTTAAAGATTTAGGCTCAAACTTATAAAATAAACATGTCTCAATTTTGAGTCGTTTCCTTGTCATGACTCCAAATTCTTTATCTCTAATGTAACAAAAACATAATAGAAATGGAAAAGATAATGTCTCCTCACATATTTTTCTAGAATAAGTTTTTTTCTTCTCTCTTCTTCTATGGGTTCATCTTGAAAAATGATTTCAAGTTCATTTTCCCTCTCTAGTTCAGTTTCTTCTTTCTTGACATTGTACTCTTGATGTTTGCCTCCTTTGATATGTACCTTGACATCATTTTTCTATTGCTTGACACCCATAGCCTACAGCTTAGCAACTTGATGTTTTAACTTGACATTCACTTTTTTTGTTGATTTGTATTGTTATTTTCTTTCTTAGGAATGGCGCAAGGGGCACCTTCATTCACATATATGAATGTAATATAGCCTTCAGCTTCTATTTTGCATCCAACTTCATTCTTTTATGCATATTCATTGACTTTCACATTTGCACTTTCCTCAACTTTGTTAGTGTTAGAGTTCAAACACATAAGATTTTCTCTTGTTGGAATAACCTAGGAATATACCTTCATCAATTTTAGCATCAAGTTTTTTATTTCTATTATCCATTAGTATATAGAATTTTCTTTCAAAAACTTGAAAATACTTCACATTAGGTGCATATCCATACCAAAATTCAATGGGTGTAATATTTTTATATTTCTTTACTTGTGCTTTTTTCAAAGTACAAATTGATGTATTTACAACTTATCTTCAATACTTATGCGATATTCTTCTCCATCATTAGTGTTCTAGCACATGCCATGATTGATCTATTTCTCCTTCAACTATTCTATTTATGTGAGGGTTCCTAGGTGCTGAGATCTACCTTTTGATTCCTCTATTGTTGTAGAATATATTGAATTAATTAGTAATGAATTCTCCACATGTATTAGATCTCATGAACTTCAAACTCTTTCATGTTTTCTTTTCAACCCAATGCAAATACTACTTAAACGAATGGAAAAGATTAGTTTTTTCTTTAAGAAACATTATAGTCATCATCTTAGAATAGTCATCAACAAATAGAATGAAATATTTATCTCCGAAATAGCATTGAACACCAATATATCCACAAAGGCCAGTATGAACCAATTCAAAAATATCATTATATGAATATGTCTTTCTCTTGAAACTAGACTTTGTCATTTTTTCCCAATTGACATTGTTTACACATAACATTGTTAGGTTTACTTAGTCTTGGAAAAACTTTTGCTCTTTTTATCTTACTAATGCTTACCAAATTTTCAAAGTTCACATGACATAACCTTTTATTCCATAACCATATTTCTTCATACTATGAAAATAAACATGTCTAATCAGATAAATCTAGATAGAATAAGTTACCTCTTGTTTGATCACTATTTCTAATCAATTAAACATCAACATCAAATATCTTGGCCTTCCTATGATGGAATTCAACTTTGTATCCTTATTTGTATAACTATGAAATGGTGAACAAGTTATAGTTATGTCCTTCAACCCAATTAACATTTTCACACTTCATCTTATTAGTCAATTTTATTGATCATTTACTTTTCACAAGACATGGTACACAACTACCTTTGTATGGTCCAATGGGTCCAAATTTAGTTTTATCACTAGTCATGTGATTTGAAAAACCTCTATCAATTATCCATCTATCACTTTTATTCACATAAGAGATTAATTTGGTTTTCTCATCTTCATCAAAATCTTCTTTCATAGAAACATATACAACTTCTTCATCATTACTTTCAAATTCATTATTAGTTTCCTCTTCAACAATGTAAAAAGATTTCTTACATGTGTCTTTGTAATTCTTGATTCTCTTTTTGTCTTGGTCATCTGTTCTTCCTTTCTACATTCTTTCCCTCTTTTAATTCTTGTATTCTCTATTAGGACATCTTGCAGCAATATGACCAATACATGAAAAATATATTATACCTGAAGTTTACCTTTGTATTTTTCTTTGCCTCATGGAAGTCTTCTAGCCATTAGTTCTTCAAGCTCATCAAGTTCATCATCAAAAACATCACTGTCACTTTTCATACATTTTCCATTTCCTTTCTTGTTAAGAACCATCTATGGTTTGAAAGTAGATTCAATAGTGGTAGGGGTGAAATTATAAAAATTTGACATCTCAAAAGTAGTAAGCCTACCAATCACACCTTCTAGAGTTGGGTTATTACCAATATTACATCTCAGTTCTTGTATTTTAGAAACTCTAATAGCATAAATAGGAATTAGAGTTCTCAATACCTTTCTAATCATAGTATCATCATCAATATTTGAATGTACTCCTCTTATAGAATTTACAACTTCTTTGATTCTCCAACAATACTTGACTATATTCTTAGCTTCCATCATTCTCATTTCATCAAACTTACCTATCAAGATATCTAATTTTTCTCTGAGTAGATGGTTTGTAGCCACATTTCCTTGGTTGTCTTCCATTCTTTAATGTCATCAAACTTGGCATAGCTTAGGGCTGATGCAATCTTTGACATAGCTTGTTTGTGATCTTTATTTTCCTTCGACTACTAAGTTGTCTAAAGAAATTTTTTTTTATCTTCACATATGCATTGTACACAAAATATATTGCACCATCTGTATTTCTTGCTAAATGTAGCCTCATCAAACTTTTCCATGTAGGGAAGTTCTCTATTTTTAACCTTGGTCACTCCTATTTGTACATCTTGATCTTTAGCTTCAAGCACCTTCAAACTTTTTCTCTACAAACATCGATTATCTAATACCAATTGTTAGAATATTTAAAATAACTAAGAGGCACCGGGGGGGTGAATAAGTTATCCAAGGTCCAGTTGTACCAATTGAATAAACAAATACTTCAAATACTTTAGATATTAAAATTAATAAGCTTGGTCTCTATAGTAGATTATTAGTAACATAAACCAACAATCCACTATCCTAAATATTACGGACTTGCAAAATGTAAAGATTAATAGTAAAACATCACAAATAACATCCACAAAAGTTTGACACTAGAATTTAACATGGAAACTCAATTTGGAAAAAATCAATGGTAACATGTCATCAATCTTTTCACTCTTCTAAAGTGAGCTTCGTTAGGAGCCAACCCTAGGTAAAAGAAAGAACCTGTGTCACCTTTTTGTAAAGGAAAAGGCTAACAAAAGTATAACTATTCACCTTCAATGACATAAAACTGGTATTATCATTTATAATTTAAAAATGAAGTAAACTAATGAAATGTGTAGAAATGGAAGAAGTTTAAGATTATAATTTTTAATAATTATTTAGAATAAGAATTGATATATTTTTCTAATTTTTGTAGATGATCTTTTAGTTGCTAAAAAATTCTAAAAAATTAGGGTTTTAGTTTCCACCACAAAACTATATAGAAATAAACTTATTTCCATTTGAGCTCAAACTATGTTATATATAACATATATAGTTAGAACAATCAAATATAAAAATTGACTTTAGACCTATATTTTCTCTATTATAATGATTCAAATTTCAACTCACCTGAAATTGATAGTTTTCATCTCCCACCACATTTTTGAAAACAAATCTATTCTAACAAAAAGAAAAATTATACATTCTTGAAGAGGACTCTCTCCTCTAGAATGTTGTATAATTTTTTAAAAAATTAATATTTTTTTCTTTCTCAAAATTGAGATCTTTTTGAGTGTTAAAGTACGTGCCTATAGAATTTTTTAATTACAATATACTATATTTAATTAAAACACTATAAACTCTATATGAGAATATTCTAGACTTTGAGCTCTATAAAATATTTTTTATATGTTACTAAAAAAACTCATAAAAAATAGTAAGATTTATTGAAATGTCAATTTTCTAAAATAATTTTATTTCTTTAGTAATTGGATAGAAACTAATATAAAACATAGATTTAATAGACATTTCCAAATGGAAAAATGTGAGACCATATGTAACATAGCTAGAATGAATTTATTTAGATCATACATTTGAGAAAATTTGATTTTTGGATAGAAATACTCAAATTTAGTCATTCTAATATGTCAGCCTAAAAGGTGACACAACTTTGTACTTTTACCCCCTTGTTAAAGATTACAAAACACATTGTTAAATGTGACCTTTTTAAAGGATTTATGTAATGTTTATACTATAAGGGTTAGTTTGGGACAAGTAATACCTAAAAAATAATGGTTAAAATCACAATAATAATAATAAAGTATATTATTCTACCCTCTAATTCAACCCCAATCTTCTAGACATCTCCAGATCGGGCTTCCTAGCTCATAGCTACCTTGTTGTCTTTTTGAAAGTACACCCCTTAAGATTCTTCTTGGATGGGAATCCTTTATCCAATGCCAATTATATATGCATATGTTGACATCATCAGAATATTCTGGCACAATTATTCTTAGTCATGGCAGACAATAAATTTCTTAATAGCTCACATGCTTCATGCTTTAAGTATCATTATCTCCATGGTGTTAACCCAATGAGCTAACACAATATTATGCACAAGTATGATTCATTAATATAAATAAATTCATAAATATACCTTTCTTACCTTCTTCTTTTGCAAGAGTCAGAACACTTCATAATACAAATCTTTTGAAATGTCACAACACTTCAGGGTATGTGCAGGATCATGGTCAACCAAACTATGGCCTTAAGTGGCAGTGAAAAATCAACAAATCAGGGTTATGTCAACTTGACACATAATTTTTAAGTGGTTATGGACTTTATATCAAAAAGCTGTAAGAAAATAATCTATAGGAAATTGAATGTATTTTCTAAACTACTAAGCCTTATCAGGAGAAAAAAAAAATTGATTGGTCAAAAGTTTGAATTTTAATGCAATACTACAAAAATTTCAAGGCAAAAATAAAAAGTAGGTGTATGTCTAACCACCTTAATCAAAATCAAATGAAAATATTTTTTAAATATAATTATAGATATGAAATATAAACTCATGCCTAGATGTGATGCATATTTTTCAGTATTTTTATTCCAAATAAATAAATAAATATGAATTTTCTACTAAAACTTTTTCAAAAAAAAAAGTCTCGTGTCTGACCACCTTAACTAATAGAAAATTTTACCAAATTTTTTTTTTTTTTCTTATACTAGATAAAACATAGAATGTGACACAACTTTTAGATTTAAAAAATGTTGTACCATTTGAAAATTATAGCTATCTTTCAATCAGTATGTCAATCAACACTTTACAATAATCTTCATTGATAATTAACTAATAAATACTTATAGATCTCAGAATTTGACACAAATTATATTGATGGAATCTCGAAAGCGATATTAAAAAAAAAAAATTGTTTCATTCAATTTCGATCAAAATAACATTGTCAGATGGCTACCTGAAGTCTAAGTATCACTAAAACCCTCTTCAAACATGTCTTTTGGGTTGACCGAATAGGCTTGGTAAATACCAAGCCTAATCAGATATTCGATATGCTTTGGCAAAATTTGGATGGAAAATTTTAAATCCTAACCCATTTTGGAAAGAAAATTGCATTTAAAATTTATAGCTTATGATTTATAAATTATTTCATTTATATTACTATGTAAAGACATATTTGAGTATATTATATTATATATATATATATATATATATATATATATATATATATATATAATAACCTAATGTAAAGATATAAGATATAATCTATTAATATATAATAATATATTATGTTAATCTTATTACAATCTATAAATATAATTTATATTATTATTATTTTAACTAAATATAATAACATAATATATATATATATATTATATTATTATTTTAATATGTATATTATTAATATATAATAATGTAATATTTTCATTAAATATAATATGTATTATATATTATTGTATTAATATGTATGTTATTAATATATAAATAATAATATAATATTTTCATTAACTATAATAACGTAATACATATACATATATATATATATTATTAATATATATGAGTCAGAGGGGGTCATAGGTCAACCATTGCCCCCCTTTAATGCATTAAATGTGAACATATGTCGCTAGGGGTCCTATATATATATATGCTATTAATATATATGTATATAATTAATATATATGAGTCAGATGGGGTCATAGATCAACCATTGCCCCCCTTTGATGCATTAAATGATGATATATGTCCCTAGGGCTCTTAGGACACCTAGCAACATATTACAATGATTAATATGGGTCAAAGGGGGTCATAGGGTGACCTATAACCCCTTTTGACCCATTAAATGATGACATATGTCCCTAGGGGTCCTAGGAACCCTAAGGACATATTAGAATTGTTCATATTGGTTAAAGGGGGTCATAGGGTCCTTTGACCCATTAAATAACGGCATATGTCTCTAGCGGTCCTAGAACCCCTAGGGACATATTAGAATGGTTAATATGGGTCAAAAAATGTCATAGGGTGACCTATAACCCCATTTGACACATTAAATGATGACATATGTTCCTAAGGGTCCTAAGACACATAGGGACATATTAGAATGATTAATATCTATGAAAGGGGGTCATAGTTTGACCTATGACCCCTCACGACCCATTAAATGACGAGATATGTTCTTAGGGGTCTTATGACCCCTATGGACATATTAAAATGGTATACATGGGTCAAAGGGGGTCATAGGGTGACCTATATTAATATAATCTATTAATATATAATAATATATTATGTTAATCTTATTACAATCTATAAATATAATTTATATAATTATTATTTATACTAAATATAATAACGTAATATATATATATATATATATATATATATATAATATGTATTATATATTATTATTTTAATATGTATATTATTAATATATAATAATGTAATATTTTTATTAAATATAATATGTATTATATATTATTATATTAATATGTATGTTATTAATATATAAATAATAACATAATATTTTCATTAACTATAATAACGTAATACATATATATATATATATGTATGTATGTATGTATGTATGTATGTATATGTTATTAATATATATGTATATTATTAATATATATGAGTCAGAGGGGGTCATAGGTCAATCATTGCCCCCCTTTAATGCATTAAATAATGACATATGTCGCTAGGGGTCCTATATATATATTTGAGTCAAAGAGGGTCATAAGTCAACCATTGCCCTCCTTTAATGCATTAAATGATGACATATGTCCCTACAGGTCCTAGGACACCTAGCGACATATTACAATGGTTAATATGGGTCAAAGAGGGTCATAGGGTGACCTATAACCCCTTTTGACCCATTAAATGATGACATATGTCCCTAGGGGTCCTAGGAACCTTGGAGACATATTAGAATCGTTCATATTGGTTAAAAGGGGTCATAGGGTCTTTTGACTCATTAAATGATGACATATGTCCCTAGCGGTCTTAGGACCCTAGGGACATATTAGAATGGTTAATATGGGTCAAAGGAGGTCACAGGTCACCTTGACACATTAAATGATGACGTATGTCCCTACGGGTCCTAGGACACATAGAGACATATTAGAATAGTTAATATCTATGAAAGGGGCTCATAGTATGACCTATGACCCCCCACGACTCATTAAATGACGAGATATGTCTTTAGGGATCCTATGACCCTTATGGACATATTAGAGTGGTATACATGGGTCAAAGGGGGTCATAGGACATATTAAATGATGAGATATGTCCCTAGGGGTCCTAGGACCTGTAAGAAAATATTAGAATGGTTAATATGTGTGAAAGGGAGTCATAGGCTAATCTATGAACCCCCACGACCCATTAAATGATGAGATATGTCCATAGGGGTCCTAAGACCCCTAGGGACATATTAGAATGGTTAATATGGGTCAAAGGGGTTCATAAGTTGACCTATGATCTTCCATGGCCCATTAAATGATGAGATATGTCCCTAGGGGTCTGTGAACCCCTAAAAAAATATTAGAATGGTTGATATGGGTCAAAGGGGGTCATAGGTTGACCTATGACCCCCTTTCACCCATTAAATGATGACATATGTCCCTAGGGGTCTTATGACCCCTAGAGACATATTATAATGGTTAATATGTGTGAAAGGGGGTCATATAGTGACTTATGAACCCCTGCAACTCATTAAATGATGACATATGTCCCTAGGACCCCTAAAGACATATTAGAATGGTTAATATGGGTCAAAGGGGGTCATGGGGTGACCTATGACCTGCTTTGACCAATTAAATGATGACATATGTCTCGAGGGGTCCTAAGACCCTTAGGGACATACTAGAATGGTTAATATGGGTCAAAGGAGGTCATAGGGTGACCTATGAACCCTTTCAACACATTAAGTAATGAAAGATGTCCCTAGGAATCTTAGGACTCATAGAGACATATTAGGATGGTTAATATGGGTCAAAGGGTGTCATAGGGTGACCTATGACCCCCTTTGACCCATTAAATGACGACATATGTCCCTAGGGGTCCCAAGACCCCTAGAGACATATTAGAATGGTTAATATGGGTAAAAAGGGGTCATAAGGTAGCCTATGACCCCCTTTGACACATTAAATGATGACATATGTACTTAGGGGTCTTAGCACACCTAGGGGCATATTAGAATCGTTTATATGTGTCAAAGGGGGTCATAAGGTAACCTATTGCCCCCTTTGACCCATAAAATGATGACATATTTTCTTAGGAGTCCTAGGACCCCTAAGGACATATTAGAATGGTTAATATGTGTGAAAGGGGGTCATAGGTTGACGTATGACCCCTTTTGACCCATTAAATGATGACATATGTCCCTAGGGGTCCTAAGACCCTTAGGGACATATTAGAATGGTTAATATAGGTCAAAGGAGGTCATAGGTTGACTTATGCCCCACGACCTATTAAATGATGACATATGTCCTTAGAGGTCCTAAGACCCCTAAGGACATACTAGAATGGTTAATATGGGCCAAAGGGGGTCATAGGTTGATCTATGACCCCTTTTGACCTTTTAAATGATGACCTATGTCCCTAGGGGTAGAATGGTTAATATGTGTGAAAGGGGGTCATAAGTTGACCTATGACCCCCCATGACCCATTAAATGACGAGATATGTTCCTAGGGGTCTTGTACCCCTAGGAACATATTAGAATCATTCATATAGGTCAAAGGGGCTAATAGGATGACATATGACCTCCTTTGACCCATTAAATGATGACATATGTTCTTAGGGGTCGTACAACCTCTAAGGACATATTATAATAGTTAATATGTGTGAAAGGGGGTCATAGGGTGACCTATGACCCTCTTTGACCCATGAAATGATGACATATGTCCCTAGTCATCCTAGGAGCCTTAGGGACATATTAGAATGGTTAATATGGGTCAAAGGGGGTCATAGGTTTATCTATGACCTTTCACGACCTATTAAATGATTACATATGTCCCAAGGGGTTCTAAGACCACTAGGGACATATTAGAATGGTTAATATGGATCAAAAGGAGTCATAGGTTGACCTATGACACCCTTTGACCCATTAAATGATGACATATGTTCCTAAGGGTCCTAGGACCACTAGAGACATATTAGAATGGTTAATATGTGTGAAATGTAGTCATAGGTTGACCTATAACTCTCCACGATCCATTAAATGATGAGATATGTCCCTAGGGATCCTAGAACCCCTAGGGACATATTACAATGGTTAATGTGTTTGGAAGGGGGTCATAGGCCCCCTTTGACCTATTAAATGATGACTAAGACCCGTAGGGACATATTAGAATCGTTCATATGGGTCAAAGGAGGTCATAGGGTGACCTATGACCCTCTTTGATCCATAAAATGGTGACATATGTCCCTAGGTGTCCTAGGACCCCTAGGGACATAGTAGAATGGTTAATATGGGTCAAAAGGGGTCATAGGGTGACCTATGACTCCCTTTGACCCATGAAATGATGACATATATCCCTAGGGGTCCTAGGACCCATAAAGATATATTAGAATGGTTAATATGGATCAAAGGGGGTCATAGGTCCCCATGACCACAAAGGACATATTAGAATGGTTAATATGGGTCAAGCCTATGACCTCCTTTGACCCATTAAATGACGACATATGTTCTTAGGGGTCCTAAGACCCCTAGGGACATATTAGAATGTTTAATATGTGTGAAAGGGGGTCATAGGTTGACTTATCACCCCCCACAACCCATTAAATGACGAGATATAGACATATTAGAATCATTCATATGGGTCAAAGTGGGTGATAGAGTGACCTATGACCCCTTTTGACTTATTAAATGACGACATATATCTCTAAGAGTCGTAGGACCCCTATGGACATATTATAATGGTTAATATGTGTGAAAGGGGGTCATAGGTTTTTGACCCATTAAATGATGACATATGTCCCTAGGGGTCCTAGGACCCCTAGGGACATATTAGAATCATTCATATGGGTCAAATGGGGTCATAGGTCACCCTATGACCCCCTTTGATCCATGAAATGATGACATATGTCCCTAGGGGTCCTAAGACCCCTAGGGACATATTAGAATGGTTAATATGGGTCAAAGGGGGTCATATGGGGACCTATGACCCCCTTTGACCCTTTAAATGATGACATATGTGCCTAGGGGTCCTAGAACCCCTAGGGACATATGAGAATGGTTAATATGTGTCAAAAGGGGTCATAGGGTGACCTATGACCTTCCACGACCTATTAAATTATGACATATGTCCCTAGGGGTCCTAGGACCCATAGGGACATTAAAATGGTTAATATGTGTGTAAAAGGGTCATAGGTTGACCTATGACCCCCCACGACCCATTAAATGACGAGATATGTCCCTAATGGTCTTAGGACCCCTAAGAACATATTAGAATTGTTCATATAGATCAAAGAGGGTCATAGGGTGACTTATGACTTCTTTTGATCTACTAAATGATGACATATGTGACTGGGGGTCCTAGGACCCATAGGGATGTTTTAGAATGGTTAATATGAGTCAAAGGGAGTCATAGGGTGACCTATGATCCCCTTCGACCCATTAAATGATGACATATTTATATACAATTAATACTATTGTAGCACAATAATAATATAAATAAACGCTAAATATTAATACTATTATATCTATAGTAATAATAATACTATTATAGCTATAATAATAATAATAAACACTAAATATTAATATTATTACATCTATAGTAATAATAAGAATACTATTATAGGTATAATAATAATATTGATACTATATATTAATACTAATAAACCAAAGTCAGTTTCCCTTCAATAATTATTCTAATATTAATACTATTATAGAAAAGGTTGTTTTCCCTCCAAATGTCATTGGAAAAAATTGGATATCTGATTTTGAATCAGATATCCGATTTCAAATCGGATATTCAATTTGAAATTGGATATTTGATTTCTCCTTGCACCAGTTTCCAACATATCCCTGTTCTTGTAGACGTGACAACATCAGTTTTTCAATTTTTTTTCACGGGGTTTGCAAAAAAGTGTGTTTTGGAGCCCAACCAATCGATTTTTTTTTAAAAATATAACCTTAGGTATTCAAATTTGTCATGTCAATGGGGAGCAGTAGTCATCGAAAGGATAACCACAAAAGGAAGATATCCAATGAAGACATTGTTGCATATAGGGAAAGAGACAAAATGAAACACTAAAGAAAAAGACAAGGTATGATAAATATCAGTCAAGTTGATGATGAATTAGTTGAAGGTGAAATCATAGAGTCAGATAATGAATATGTATAGTTGGGGAATGAAAATGTACCTATTGAAAATGATAATGCTGAAATTGAAAATTTAGAGGATGAAAATTTTGAAGATGAAATGCTACCAAGTCATAATTCAAATTGTATAATTGACCATGTTGAACATGAAAATGCATAGGAACCTAATGCACAAGAACGTTACATATCTCCTAATTATAATCGACATGAAGGCTCTAAAACACCAAAATGGATAATTGAAATTGATGAAATGATTATTACTAGTTTGGAAGGGAAAAAATAAGAAAGAACCATTCAATTATGGTCTTCAAGACTATATTAGATATTTTTCAGCAACAAGATAGTGGTAGAGCAATGTTAGCTTTTCATGCACTTATTAAAGATGAAAAAGATGAGACCTATGCTTTCCAAATTGAAGATTCGTGTCAATAAAAAGTTGGAAAGAAATGCCATTATTGCGAAGAATCTTTTTAGTGCTTTCAATAGCATTGGGAAAAATAATAGGGAGAAGGATAACAGAGCTGCTCAAGGGTTATTACAACCTCTTTGGTAAGTCATCATTTGAGAAAGGGTAGATATATGAGACAAACTTATATTGATTTGAATCTAAATCGTACTACTTTGAGAAGAGCACTTAGTTGATGAGAGAAAATTGATGATCCTCTTCAAAATGAAACATGGGCATTTGGTGGGAGACTTCCACATTTTGATAAGAAGCTATCCGATGATGTGAAGGAAGACATTACACAATTTTGGCACTCTCACTCACAAGTATCACCCAATGCTAAATATGTGTTAAAGTTGAGAATTGGCATTAGAGACCACATGCCACATCTTAAACATTGTTTGGAGGTAAGTCAAACTATGTTGTTCAAACAATTTAGAGAAAGTCATCCAAGTCTTCATATATCACAAAGGGCTTTTGAATCTTTGAAACCATTTTATTGTGTGCCACTCAAAATTTGAAATACATGTTGTAGCAAATATCATGTTTAGTTTTCTATGCACTATGAACTATTACACTCCATCCATTCTACTTTGCATAGTAAAGAAATGTTGGAGGATTTTGGTGCTAGTGAGCTTCCAAAATCATCAAGAGACTTGCTAGATTAACATTTATGTTGTAGAGTTGATGGTTGTTTCTTTTATAGAAATGCTTTCTTAAATGAGAAGTGTTCAGAATGTGGTGGCTTATCCAAGTTTGACACATGTTTCCATGAGGGGTGGGAACAAGATCTTGGAAAGAAAATAGTGAAAAAAAAATTATATGAAATGATGAAATACACATTGAAGAGTGGAGGTGAGAGCTCTATATATGAATTGGTTGGAAAAGATATCAGTGTGGCTAGTTTTATTTTAGATTTCAAGGCAAATCTTTTTTACAAGTATGCAAGACATAGTCACAGGTCTCAGTGGTTGGATGAATAATTTAGAATGTTCAAGGAGACTTTTTCCATTGGCACTATTATATCATTTGTTTATTTTGCTAAGAACTACACATTCCAACCTCAAAATGAGACACAATCTTAGTATTACAACTCTATTCAGATTGTTATTTTTGTTCACATAACATATAGACATGCCCCTAATAGTGCAGAAGATAATGGAAAGATTATTATAGAGTATCATTTTTATGAGTGATGATAGATCTCACTCTCACGAGTTTTTGCAACATTGTTTTGAGAATTATTTTGATTTCTTACATGAGCATGCAATTGCTATGGATAAACATATTATTTAGTCAGATGACTGTAGAGGTCAATTCAAGAATTCTCGCATATTTTATTGGTTGTGTAGGATGCATGTAGAGAGAGGGGTGCCTCATATTTGGAGTTTTTTTTGAATTTGGCCATGGAAAAGGGGAATATGATGGAGCTAGGGCATGTGTGAAGAGAGCTCTAGTCAAGGAGCAACTGAAGATTTTAGCAGCAGAGCTTCTTGATGCTCGTAGCATTGTTGATTGGTGTAGTTTAGCATTATCACAGGGGAGGACTCTTGATTCAGTGGTACATAGGTTCTTTTGGTTGGTTGAAGAAGGGTTTGTAGCTAATAGATTAGATTGTGCTACAATGAGAGACTCATCAAAAATGCATTCATTCTAGAGCTTTGATTCTAGTACATGAACCATTTGGACACGACAACTAGCTTGCTTTTGTCCTAGTTGTTTTCAGTGTGATTGGGATCACTATGAGTCAAGTGAGTAGGTGGACACATGGGCTCCAAATTATCTTACTCCATTGTCTATCATATCCTCTATTAGAAATGATTACATGGAAAGTTCACTTGTGCATAACCATCTATCAAATCTACTTCAGCCAGGACATGTCTTTGCATTGGTTGCACCACAAGGGAATGATGAGAAATATGATTAGTGGTTAGCACGTTGTGTAAGAGGTAAACAAAAATTTGCACAACCAATCATAGATGATGATGGATTCACATATCCTACTAGTTCAGTGGTTGTCACTAGAACATGGCTACAGACATATATGTTTAGAAGGAACATAATTCCTACATTCGAAGACTATTAGAAGCACAAAATAATTCTCATATATTCACATCTTATTATAGAAACAAATGTAAAGTTGTTGAAGCATCAAGGAAGACCAAAAGTAAAAGAACTTTTTACTATTGCTAATGTTGATCATGAAGCCCTGTTGGAGAGCCTAAAACAAAGAGAGGACCCTATTGGAACACTTGACTAGGTATATTTACTTCTTATGTTATTTTCTTCATAATGATTCAATGAACAGATGATTATCTTGTTTAATATAATAAGTTACTAATTTTTTTATGATATTGGAATGTAGGTATATCATGAAGAGTTGGGGGGCTGTGGGGTGGTATTGAGGAGAATTCCTAAGATTTATGATGTATTATGATGTAAAATGTGAACTTTTTTTGTATATGGTTTTTGTAATAATGAAAATGACAGGTTAACTTAGTTGCACATTCTAATTTGTATTTTGGTAGGTTCTTTGTAAGGAATTATAAGAGGAAGATATTGAACGAGTTCTTGAAAATCATATTTGCATGTGATACAGGCTATAAGGAAAATTTTAAGAGCATTTATAACTATATGAAAAATAATTACTTGCGGATATCTTATTAAAATTTAGTTTTTTCCTTATTTGACATAAAGTTGACATTATGATTATTAAAACTATTTTTTATCAAACTAATCAAATAAAAAAAATCTAGAAAGTAGAGATGAACAATTAGAATACTTGATTTCTTCCATTTTGCAACCAATCATGGCATTTGAAAGTATAAATAGTCATAATATTGTATAATGTTTTGAAAGACTTTCATATTGAAAAGTTGTAAAGGGCCATGAGATTTGAAATTTAGTAATGTCTAGGCTTGCATAGGGTAAGTGAGTCATTACATAGGTCCTAATAAGGTCTCATAATAATCTCAATTCATTTCATAAGTTGAAACATTCAATAAGTCACATAAAATTTAACTTATTGCTTTAGAAAATTCAAATCTTGAATGTAATGGCTACATGAGCATTTTGGAAGGAAACTCTATAGTTTAAATTTTATGAAATAGAGGGAAAACTAGTGCAAAGAACCTAATCATTTTTCTTTTCTTGATGTAATAAGGTCTAGGGATAGATCTAATGATCTCCCTGTGACCATCCACATTTGTAATGGACACAAGACCCCATGGTGCAACTATAAGCCTTGGCCATCAATTGGTCCAATAAAGTGAATTTTTGATAAATTCCATGTTTTTTAGGTAAGTCTAGATGGTTAGAACATTATTAGGGTCCCTAGGAGTTTGGAGAGTCTATTTGCAATCAAATTTGCAATAAAAATTGTCTTAGCACAAAAATTGCAAAAAGTTGCTTAGCAACTTTTGCAATTTTCTTGACAACTTTTCAAAATCTAACTCCTAATGGCTAGAACTATTTAAATCATTAATTCCATTAGCCTTGGGTGGGTTGGTGAACCCTAGTGACACCCTTGTTCCAACCACAGATACCCTCTATCGTCTGTGGCCACCCTGTACCGAGGAGTCCCCAAGGTTCTCTAAGTGCATTTTGAGGTCAATCTTCTGAGGATCATAACTCGGAGCTCATGAGGGCTATCAATAAACTATCAAATGCTATAGGATGGTGATCTTGAGGCCTAAAATAAATTATCTCATTTTTTAGAGATTACATTCTATTTGGATTTGGCACAACAATCTCGCTCGATTCCAAAACTTGCAGTGTGCCTCAGTTCATAGGTGCACCACAGCGTAACTTTGAAACCACTGATCGTGGCATCGAATTGTCAGCACCATTAGCTTTGGATGGGTAGGTAAACCCTAGTCACACCCTTGTTTTAGCCACAAAGACCATCCATCATTTGCAGCCACCCTATATCGAGGAGTCTCCAAGGTTCTCTAAGTGCATTTTGAGGTTGATCTTTCAAGGGTCATAACTCAAAGCTCATGAGGGCTATTGATGAATTGTTAAATGCTATAATATAGTGATATTGAGGCATAAAATAACCTATCTCATTTTTGAGAGATCACATTCCATTTGGATTTGACACAACGATCTCGTTCGATGCCACAACTCACAGTGTGCCTCAGTTCATAGGTGCACCATAACATAACTTTAAAACCACTGATCGTGGCATCAAATCATCAGTGCCACTAGCTCCATATGGGTATGTGAACCATAGTCACACCCTTTTTTTAGCCACAGAGACCATCCATCATTTGTGGCCACCCCATACCAAGGAGTCTCCAAGGTGCTCTAAGTGTATTTTGAGGTCAATCTTTCGAGGGTCATAACTTGAAGCTCGTGAGGGCTATTGATGAACTGTCAAATTCTACAGGATGGTGATACCGAGGCCTAAAATAAATAATATCATTTTTGAGAGATCACATTCCATTTGAATTCAGCACAACAATCTCGCTCGATGCCAAAACTTGCAGTGTGCCTTAGTTCATAGGTGCACCATAGTGTAACTTTGAAATTGCTGATCTTGGCATCAAATTGTTAGTGCCATTAGCTCTGGATGGGTGGGTGAACCCTAGTCACACCCTTGTTCCAACTATGGAGACCATCCATCATTTTTGGACACCCCATACCGAGGAGTCTCCAAGGTGCTCTAAGTGCATTTTGAGGTCAATCTTTTGAGGTTCATAACTTGGACCTCATGAGGGCTATCGATGAACTATTAAATGCTACAGAATGGTGATGCTAAGACCTAAAATAATCTATCTCATTTTTGAGAGATCACATTCTATTTGGATTCGGCACAACGATCTTGCTCGATGCCAAAACTCACAGTGTGCCTCAGTTCATAGGTGCACCATAGCATAAGTTTGAAACCGCTGATCTTGGCATCGAATTATCAGTGCCATTAACTCCGGATGAGTGGGTGAACCTTAGTGACACCCTTGTTTTAGCCATAGAGACCATCCATTATCTGCAACCACCCCATACTTAGGAGACTCCAAGGTGCTCTAAGTGCATTTCGAGGTTGATATTTTGAGGGTCATAACTCAGAGCTTGTGAGGGCTATCAATGAACCATTAGAGGAGACAAGTTTGTAAGAAGTAGTGGCTTAGTGTTTCTGCTAAAATAAGTTAGTGGGAAGGCTTTGTTAGAGGGTCTTGGCCAAACTAGTGGGGTGTCTACCCACTCTCTAATTTTAGAGAAAATTAGGTTTTGGAGGGAGATTAGGGGAGCTCTACTACAACTATCCTTACCCTAGCTTGGACCAAGGTTGGTATCTCAAACTTGCTTCTTTTCCATTTCTTTCTTTTAGCATGGTTAAGCAAATATTCAAGTGTGGAGTTTATCAATGGAGTATGCATTACATTGCATTATGGAGTAGCATTCATGTGAGTGCTTGAATGTTTTTCATTCCATGTAGATTAGTGTGACACCATCATGCATCCTGTTGTATTCTATGGAGTATTGTGAGTATGAGGTTTGGATTTCCTCTATTTTCTTGTTGTATTATGGGTGTTGATATTGTGTTGTGAAAATGTGATGTGCTCTTAAAAATTTCTTATTTTATTTCTACTTGGTTTTGTTTTCTTGTTTTGTGCTTGAGTGTTGTTATGGGCATGGGACTTACACTCACCCTTGTGGGAAGGGAAGAGAAGTCCAAGGTGAAGGGCTTAAGTTGGGTTCAAAAAATGTATCGAGAACCTAGGAGTATGGGCTCCATAGTATGCCATAATCATTCATATCTTGCGTGGGGTGATAAGGAAAGTATGGTGTAGAAAGGAAGTTTGAGGAGTTACAACTAATGGTAGTGGGTTTGGAGGAGGAAATGTGGAGGCCCCGAGAGAGCATTAAATTGTTGATTTATGATAGCCTCGAGAGGTCATGAAATTTTCTGAATTATGATAGGCCCGAGATGGCATGGAATTTTTTTTATTGCAGATATGGTTTGGTATGGCAAGTCTCCATTTTAGAACACACCTTCACCCTATGTTTATGGTTCCATTTATGAAGCCATTGTGAAATAGCCTTGGGGGGAAATTGTTCAAGTATGAAATGTAATGTTTATGCATTGAAAGGTTGTATGTGTATCCCAGTTTGAGCCTTGTTCGCTAGCATGGGGGTGATCTCTTTGAGGCCTATGGTTGGGTGGAAAGCACCCATGGTCCTTGTTATTTTGTTGTGTTGCATATGCGGATTTGTGTCTAAGGGAGCAATGTAAATGGATTGCAATGATCATCTTGCAAATTGATGTTGGATGAGAAAAATTGACATTGTGCCCTCATTTGTGAAGGAGGCTTCACCAGCTTGTTCATGTTCTCAACGATCATGTTGGAAAATGTTCATGCTACTCATTTTCCATATCTTTCAATGTTCATGTTCCTTATGATTTTGAAAAGTCCCTTATGTTGCTCCGTTGTGATGGAAGGAGATTGTATCATTGTTACCTAATGTACGTGTAGAGGAAATAATTGATAAGGTTGTATATGCATGTTTCATTTGGAGTTTATATTGTTATGAAAGCATTGGTATGAGTCACAGATTTACTTTGACATCATTATTATCATTTGAAAATGTGAAAGAAAGTTTTCTCCTTGTGGTATTGTAAATGACTAGTTGATAATAACAATACATAGATGTTATGTGATACCATTGATTGTATAAATTTAAAACTTAGTAGATTGCTTACAATATTGTTGTGCACTCAATAATTTGGAAGGAAAATTTTATGTTCATATCACATGCATGGATAACATTGATTTTAATTACCAAGCTTAATGCAATTCTAAGCAAGGAAATCATAAAATTAATTTCATGATATAACAAAATGAAGTTTTTTGTAAGAGAAGACATAATAAAATCTATGAGATACATTGATGTAGGCATGCATTTTCCTCTCTAGAAAATGTATGGTAAAGGAAAAAAAATCCCTTCCTTAATACAGAGCAATAAAATATTAAAGAATATTCCCAGATTCTAGACTACTATCTAATAATAATAATAATAATAATAATAGCATATAGTGACTAATGAGTGTCCTAGACTAATATATTTTCTAAGTGACAAAATGGTACACATTACAATCTTGTGACCTCTAAGTCACATCCAACACTCAAATATTAAATTAGTAATTAAATAAATAAAGGAATATTAGTGTGCATGTTAGAGAATATGAAAAGTTTAAATATTTAGCTCAAAAATAAAATAAAAGCCAAGATTGATCTTGACTGCCCTTCTAGAGTAGCCCCCAACATTTCCTAAGCCATCATAATGCAAAATGTTTTCTCCACTTCCCAAGGCATATTGTTAAATCTGACATTCATTCTATCATGTCATGTCAAAACTTTTATCCTTGAGCTTTCCTCCTTGAAAAGGGGTTTCATCCCCATTAATATACTTGGGTGCATAGGAGAAAGGGTTTGTGTCACATCCTTGTCTTATGCACTAGTCGTCCCCTCCTTGCAGCAATGGTCACATGTTCCCAAGCATAGGTAGTCGACTTGAAATTAAGGGGGAGTAGGATAGCAATCCCAAGGGATTTGTACTTAGGAGAATTCCAAGTTGACATTTAATATGACTTGTTCACATTAGGATTGATGATTGGAGGGATGGGAAAAAGATGTCCTAAGGCTTGGATTAGTCAAAATTCTACAGATGACCCATGTGGGACCTTATGGGGACCACATGTAGGAAGAAATGTGGCCTTGATAAGAGTTAGGGAATGATGAGGATTTAAGATAGATAGGAGATTCATGCTTTAGATTTGTTTTTATTTTTATCAGATAATTATTTAATCATTTCAAGTCTTGAGTAGAGGATAATGACACTTAGTGTATTTGAGCTTAGTTAAAGGGTAATGTTTATATCAATGGCCTCATTTAGAAATATGTAACAATTAAACCATATGGTAATGGAAAAGCTCAATATAGGAAAATAAATTAAATGAAATAAGTAATTTTACGAGAATGCATATATAATTGAACATGATGTTAAGTATAGAGGGTTTAATTAAATTAGTATTAAGACTATAAATTAGGATAGTTGGATGTAGATATAATAGGGTTAATATGAAGTAAGTTTTTGAGATGATGGGATTGGAGAATCAAGGATAAGGATGGATGGTGGATTAAAATAATAACTCAAATCTAGTTTTATCTAGTCAATAAAGCATATTGATAGATAAGAGTTACTAGATAGAATTGAATGCATGACAAACCTGTGTAGATGTTGGATTTAATGTCAAGTGAATTTTATATTTGGCTTCAGGGAATGCTAGTTAGATAATGAATGTTGTGGATTCGATTGAAGATATTAGTAGAATATCAAAGTTGACAGAATATATATACCAATTTGAAAATGTAGTGTAAGAATAAAACATTAGTTAGCTAGTATGTAATAAGGGTCAATAGGCATGTCATTAGAGGTAGCTCGTCAGCTCATGTACCCTATGTATATAATTAATGATAATATGATTCATGTACACCATATTTTACTACGTTAGTTGCATGAAATGATGAATACATATATGTCAAAACAACAAGGTATGTTATATACAAAGCTTATTTATATGCTTGCACCTAATCCTTGCATAAACAATTCATCTAACAAATTTAAATTAACACACTCAATATGATGATGTAGTAGGATGTGTTTAAATACTGATCGTGAATTATTATTGAGTTAAGTACTTTAAATTGGCCCTTAGACTTACTAAGAGTTCCTCATTGTATGTGCTTACTAATTCATACTATGAAACTACTTTGAATCTTAACATGCTTTGATAATAATAATATTGATAGTGAGAAAGTAAGCTTATGGTGAATAATTAGATGTAATAATGTAAAACATAAATGTAATAGTATAGTAATTATAGTAATTAAAATAGTAAATGTAAAAGCACGGCAATGTAGCTAGATTAGTTAGTAGTTGATGAGCTAGATAGTTAGTAATTTTCTTTTGTTAAAGTCAGTTTAATTTATGTATTGAAATAGTAATTTTTGTGTTTAGGAAACTATAGTGAGTGCTAGTTTGGTGAGGAAGCAATGTTGATAGAATGCATAAGGATGACTAAATAGAGTAAAGAGGGAGAAAATGACTCAGTATTGGTCCAATCTTTGAGAGGACTTGTAACGAGTAAGATATGGATGCAAGCACATGATACATGTTTGGCACATAAAAAAAATTGTTTATTGCATAAGTCATGTATAGTATGTGTTGAATGATGGATACTATCAATACAAGTGGCCCCTTCTCCATCATGTAGACTTTGAAGCTACCTTTGGGGCATATCTTTTCTAATTTCCAATGGTTAGATCTGATATAGTGTGGTAGATAAGTGTATGTTTTCTTATTTGACTAAGGGTGCTGGTGTGATGAGTACTAAATCTAAATTCTCTAGATACATGTGTTTAATCAATTAAGATATACTACACTTCCACACCATATAGTAATTGTCACATTAATATATATTGTAATGATTAATGAATGTGTGTATTAGTAATGAGGATAATAAGTAATTCTGATCCCCTTCCCTTACATGCTAGAATCATGACCTAGTCCATATGATATAACCGACAGACCCAAATAGAATATTAGTATTAGAGTCTTGTTAGGATATCAATTACCTCACTAATATATGAGTGTTGTATCTTGAACTTTCTTTTTTGACTCGTGATGCTAACTTGAACTAGACAATCATCCAATCTATTTGAAAACCACCTGTGATTAAAATGTTACAACCGGATGACACTATCCACATGAGTCTTCAACTCCTATTCAATGATAACCTTGTTTTACAATATGAAATTTCATATGAGACTTCATAAGCTACAAAAAAAATAAAAATTGTTGTTTTTTTACTAGTAAAATTTAGGGCATGACACATGATCCACGATAAATTGAACAATACTAGATACTAAATTAATATGTATATCATTGTGTACATAAATGAAAAAAATATATATCAAAATACATGTATCCATAGACAAAATTTTACACAAATATATATCAAAGATCATGTATCCATAGACAAAGTACTCAAATATATATCAAAATACATAGAACTCAAATATATATCAAAATACATAGATCCATATACAAAATGTGGTTGATCATGCCATCAGAATGTGTATAATATCAATGTTTCTATATAAAATGTGGCATATGCCATCTCAAAATGTCTCATGATGCATCCTATGACAACTATACTATCCTAGGGTGCTGGTGGATGATCAAAATAAAACCTCTTTGCTATAGTAGGTGGATCAGATGCCTCCTACATAAACAAAAAAGGAAAACCCAAAGTTAGACTACCAAATTTATATGATTCTATGTATCTAACATTGAATTACTCAAATGCATAATGATCTTTTTTGTAATGGAGATTAGTACTATCAAAATTTCATAATAAATACCTCTCTTGTTGACCTCTTGCACCAGTCAGGAGTCCTCTCATATGCCCTCAACAATGTTGGTACCTCTTTGATTGTGGGTTGTATATGCTCAAATACCTTTACCAGATGAATCTAAAATTTAAACTATAATAGTATAATTCATAGCATGCTAAATTTATAACATACTTAATCATGAATTCAAACTACAACTTACTATTGTAGGCTCCTCCTCAGGGGTAAGTGATCGTGTCATCAAGTCTACATAACTCTCCCGTTAGACCTCATGTGCACTAGGAGTCTCCTATGAGATACAAAATAGTAGTTGTTAATATCACAAAAACTAGTTTTGAATTTATTAATGAAGATAAGGATAATAAAAAATAAATGATACTTATACATACAATGGGGCTCTTAGCATGAATGAAAATCCCTGATGGTCTACGATGCAAAATCTTTATAGGCTCATCTCCAATAGCGATGCCCTATATACAATAAAGAATGTAATTAAATGGGATTACCACAAAAATTTTACAAGAATACATCGATATTTAATCAAATAGAAAGCACCTAATTACCTTTCCTTTTTCAATGTGTGCTAGCTCACCCTCCACACTTTGTCACTCTAGGATAGGTGCTACTTGCAAGATAAAAGAAAGATTAACAACCATATATGCTACAATATCAAATAGAAAAAAAAATGTGAAGACAACATAATGTACCATAGATGTCTCAAGGAAAAATGAAATGGCTGAGAGCATGGCATCATCAATCTATCTGAGCTCCTCCTCTATCATCAACTAAACGTGAATGAAGATCACATACATATAAAAGTCAATGTGGCTTAAAAATTAAAATTACTCTATTATAAAAATTAACTTTAAATCACATATGTCATAACAAAAAAATATATACACGTATCGACACCGAAGGAGTCCATGCCTCTGCATTCCCCTCCTCTCTTGCATTAGGGTCTGTAGCCTCTGCGTGTGTGTCTGGTGTATCCTCATCTAATACAAAATGATACTTAGGAAGATCACCTATGGGGCCTAGGAAAATATTCTTGCATGTAATGCAAGTGTGAGGCACACAAACATGTGATGAGCTAGCCAATGATGAAATGACACTAGCATCATCAACACGAGGAGGCAAGATTGACCTAGCTTGAGATATCATTAGGCTACTCAGCCTATGAATGGCTCTGATAGTCTAAGAGCTAGCCTCTATCATAATATCTGGATGTTGCACTCGAGGAGGAGGGGAGATATCAGTGGGGGGGACAAAAGTGCTAGCTTTCTTTCACTGGGAAGAGGGTCTATCTTGAGGAGCTCCTAGTCCTAAGCCCATGTTGGGCTAAATGCTCCAATAGTTCACTTTAAGTTTCAACAAAAATTCAACATATAATTTTCTAAGGAAATAAAATGGTATGTCTAAATTGCCATGTGGAGGGATATCAAAGACTATCCACCAATGATCCCAAAAGTTTGCACGTATGGCGTCATTTGTGCAACATTTAATTGATAGTTTAGATTTTTTGGGTCAACTGGTAAACCCATTTTTGAGTTCACAAAAAGGCTGGCCAAATTGTCTTTGGTTATGTTGAGAGCCAAAACCTCATCATAATCCAAAGCATCATCAAACATCTCGTGCATTTGACACGCCAATGAAGAGTGACATTTTGTTAGTTTGTAAGGGTTTCAATGTTATCCACTATGGTGTTTAACATGGATAACATAGGTGTATACGAGGATTAGTAATGCAAAGAACACTAAATATCAAATCAAAATTATTCACAAAACAAAATAAACATAACTTCAAGATAGACCAAGATGAGCTCTCAATTGAGAATATGAGCCATTAATGGGTTGTCTCAATGAGAAGCTCTCTTGTTGAGTAGCTTTTTCTAATTAGATAGGATGTATGCTCGATTCTCCAAAGGCTTCAATTATGTTCTTGATGGATTTTGACTTGGGTGAATGGATTTGATGTAAAATGGCTTCTCAAAAATGGCATTATGGCTTTACTTCACGATAAAAATTACATTACTTTATTACTATGGGTGATTGTGTTAAAATGGCTTGGGAGAGGATTCCTTAAATAGACAAAGGGCTTGAGGGATCAAGGGCTAGGATGCAAGGATGAGAGAAAGTTTATGAAAGGTTTAGATTGAATGAGAGGAGAGCACATGGATTTTGCTTCCTTATAGCCAATCAGGAAGTGACACATGTCATAGGGTCATTGGTTAGAGCAAGAGGGGTTGAGGGATCAAAAAACGAGGCTCAAAGCTCATAAAGACCCTCATAATGGCTTGTAAGAGAAATGAATGGGCTTGTAAGAGTCATTTATGGCTTTGTGGGCTTCATAAAGTTTTATGGTTGAAATATTTGTGAGAGAGTTAAGATATTTTGACTTGGGTTGGATTAAGAAAGTCTTAAGCTTGAATTAGGAATGTGCAAATGATTAAGGCTTGGATTAGGCTTGGGTTAAGATTAGATTAGGCTTGTTAGAGATGGGCAAGTGAATGGCATTTAATGAGGGTGGATGAAGGAGGAGATATTTGTTGGCTTTGGCTTGGGTTAGCAAGTCTTAACCCATATTTAGGGAATGTGACAAGGTTAGGGGGGGATTAAGATTAGGGTCAAAGATAAGGATTCACATATTCTAAAAGAGTCTAGGCTCTAGATGAGGATTGAGACTTTCTAGAAGAGTCTAGAACTTCCTAAGATGAGGATAAATAAGGTTTTTAGGAAATAAAAAAGTTTTATTTATTTCAAGGGTTTGGGTTGAGGAGATTTTATTAAAATATTTTTAATAAATATAAGGATTAATATTTAATCTTAATTAAATATTTTGAGTTGGGAGTAGGGGTAGGAAATGATGGGATTAGCCTTTAATCAAAATTAAAGAAGGATTAGAAGATTTTGGAAGAGGTTAGTGGTCTTAAGGAAATTGGCCAAGTTTTGGGCAAATATTAAATAAATTATTTATTTTGGAATTTTTTGTCAATTTATTAATTAAATAATTAATAAATAAGGAAATAATGTTTAAATAAGATTTAAACATTTTTTGGAGGGTTTCTTTAATTAAATATTTTTAATTAAGATAAAGGGATTTAATGGCATAAAAAATAAATAAATAAAATAAATAATTAATTAATTAATAAATGATGATGTCATCAAGGACTCTTTTTAGAAAATAAAAATACTTTATTTTCTAAAGGACTTTTAGGTGTCTACATTTTGCCCCTCTTTGATATAGTGTTGAAACAACACTATTTCAAAGAAGTTCGGATATAAATGACATGGAGATGACTTTATGGAGCAACACAATTGCCCTAGTCTTAGGTAGAAGAGAGAGAATGGACTGCATGATGCCCCCTCAAGAAGGCAGTAGGGAGAGAAAGTGAGACTCGACGATTTCTTGAAAAATAAAAAAATCTGGGATGAGCAAGGAGACTCAAATTGGCAAAGAGAAGGGGCTAAATTATCTCAAACTTTCACTATGGGAGAATGATAAAGGGAGAATTAGAGGCACAAGAGTAAATAAGCTTAAGACTTCAGGGGAGATGGAGGATGAAGGAGTGGAGTGTCATAAAAAGGAATCCAGGATAAGGGAAGGGATGATGGGATGAGATAAAGCTGAGGCAACAGGATTTCAAAGAGTTAGATTGATGGAAGATAAGTGTCAGAGATCCCTAGGACTAGGATTGTGGATCTTGAAAGATGAGGCTTGGTGGATTGATTTGATGGGTGGATCCCTAAATCTAAGAGTGATGATTGATTTTGAGAGATATGATTGCACAAGCTGGGGTACAAGAGATGGATGCTAGATATGGATGGGGGATAATGGAGATGAAGGGAATCCATTGAAGCTTTTTGAGTGGGGTGATACATCAAAGAGAAGTACCACCATGTAGTTGAGCACTAAATTTTCTATAGGACTGTTGGTTAATTGCCAATGTTACCAAGAACATCAAGGCTGTGTCACCAACCATCCAGAGGACTAACGAATTGACTTGAAACAAACACACAAGGATTGCCCCAGCATCACACATGAAACTTGGAGGAAACAACGTGAAACAGACACTGAGTAAACCACAAGCAAAAAAGAAACAAATGAAAGACGTGATCAAAATCGTATGCTCAGAGTGTCCCATTCGTAGCATACCATGATATGAAAGATCATGACAACTTTGAGGAGGGAACAAAAAGATTTCTTGGAAAAGATACTTCAAGACCTAAAAGAGAAGATTCCAAATCAAAAGAAAGCAAAAATCCAAAAGAGAACCATTTTCCAATGAGATGGGTAGGACAAGGTACTAACGAACCAAGATTAGATATGAGGAAAGCTATATCCTGCAAGGATGTATCAGAGAGTACCTAAGCTGGTGGATTTGGATGAGTGATGCACCTGGCAAGCTAAACTAAGAAGGATAACACTTTGGTGATAGGAGATCTAGCTAAATGATGCATTGGAATAGCTAACCAAGATTTGTGTGATATGTGCAAGATGTTGATCAAGGATGAACTAACATGAAAGCTAGATAGATACAATGGTACTGAGCTAAAGAGGATGTACAAGTTGATAGACCAAGATATGGTAGAAATGTACAAGGTTGTTCATGTTTTGGTTTTTGTGAGATGGAAATGTTTTAGAGTGTGTTGGATGGATAGTTGGATAATTTGATTGTTTTGTGAAAATCTTAAGGAAAATGGGAGTCTTTGTGTGCATGTGATAGGGTATAAACTAGGATACAAGCTTTGGTATATAATAAAAGCTAGAATATGGTACAAGTTTTGGACAAGATTTGGATGTATAAGGTATGGTACAAGATTTACAAGGTATAATACAAGCTTTTGTACAAGATTCACAAGCTGAGGTATAAGATTTACAAGCTATACAGGAGCTCTGGATGATAAGATAGCGGGATGGCTCAAGTTGGTGCAAGATGCAAAAGCTAAGGATGAGGTGGTAGCGGAAGATATAGATTTGGCAAGATGCATCCAATGATGATGATATATGTGCGACCAAGGATGGGGACAATGCTAAGGTTGGTTTTAGTTGAGCTAATAGACGATGCTAGAGAAAATGGCTAATGAGAGGATGACATTGGATTTGTATGAGGATAGCCTAGAGCAAGATACCAATGACAAGGGAGGATGGAAAAGAAAAGATCTCCAAGGAATACAATGTCCCCAGTCAAAAGATGACATGCAGAAGGAGGCCTTATGATGGATGTGATAGGATTGAAGCTAGGATGGAAAAGCTGAAGGTGCTAGGGAGATGGATGATACCTGGGATGATGGGGTGAGGTTGCAGAAGATGAGTGGATAGTGATAGATAAAAACTAGAGGAGGAAAGATAGGTGGATAAATTGGAAGATGGAGCTGGATGGCAAGATGTGACCAAAAGCATGAGGATGATAGGCTAAGTTGGGGATGGCTAGATTATGCATGATGCTTGTTTGCCAAGTTTTCATCATGGTACTTGTCCAAGATGCTTGAATTATCAAGTTTTCACTAGTGGATGCTTTATTTTTCTTTATTTTTTTGACTTCTTGACTTTGGACTTAGCTAGAATGATTTTGGCTTTCTTCAGCTATTTTTGGCTTTTTTGGGATTTTTCACTGGTTGTTGGAATGTTCTATTTTGTTGCTAGCTATTGGTACACTGGATGTGTGATTTATGCAATAGATCGGATTAGATGGGATTGATGGTAGGAGATGGAGGGATGAAAAGGCTAGAAAGGAGCATGAGATGGGGATTCTTGCAAGATCAACATTGGCACATGTTGGGACGGGTGTGAAAAGAGCATATGGGGGATAGATGGTAGATGTGGGCTTGATGGAGGATTTGTGGAAGCATGCTTCAGGATATAAGCACCCAAGATTGAGTTAGGAGGTGGGGACATGACTCACTAGATGGGGGATTAGCAATGGCAGATGCCATTATGCATTGGGTTTCAACTTTTTTCTTTAGGATCCACATGGTTTTGGATTTTCTTTTCATAGGCTTTTGCATTGTTTTGTACTCTTTGATTGGATTTTGCCTTTTTGGAGTATTTATTTTAGAATAAACATATGATTGCCTAGGATGTGGATTTTTAGCTTTATGCATTTTGAAGTTGGCATTCACATTGTTGTGGTAAGCTTTGGGAAGATGGTTAGGAGAAGCTTTGTGAGATGGAGAGGATATGGAAGAGCATGTAGGGGGATGATGATGGATGATGTTCCCTGATATGTGCCTTTATTGATCTTGCATAGGAATGGACGGAATAGAATTTTTATGATGGTTGAAAGGAGGATGGAGGATGGTAGATTTTGGGACATGGAGACCTAAAATGGATTTAGTGGATGAAGGGGGGATATGGTAGGTTTTCTTCGGTTGCAAAGATGGTGGAGGGGGGATGACATAAGATTTCTTGAAAGAGTGATGGGAGGCTAGCATGGTGGGCTTGGAGATAGACTTGATTTGGGGATGGTGTGTACCAACACTTTTAGATGGTGAGCCTTTGGATACTCTAAACTCGGATTAGATATCCAAAAGTGCCAGGTCTACCCACACACAGATAGATGGAGCAGTTTGGATAGGTGGTAAGATGGAAGCATGGAACAGAGGAGATGGTAGAATAGGATCTTGATTTAGTTGATGGGATCCAAATATATCCTGCAGTAGAGGAGGCATGGCTTGAGGTTTTGGTGATGGAGGGGATGGTGACTACACTATGGATGGAAGACATGGTACGATGATATCTTCATTTATGCTTTGGGGATGTCAACATGATTTTGAGCAGGATCTTGATAGGATTGGATTGGAGTGGATGGTGTGATAGGAGGTGAAGGGATGGATTCTTCAAAGGCAATGGATGGATAGATGGGAGATTTGGTAGTGGACATGGGTGAGTAGAAGATGGATGCATAAGGGTCATTACGAGAGATTTGGGAAATTCTTGGAGGTGATGTGGATAGGATTTGGAGGGATTTGACAGGTGGTGGGATTTTGATGCTTGCAGGAAGTGGAAGGATCTTAAACAATTTGATGGATGGTATGGGGATGATAGCTATGGGAGATGGAGGTGATATTATATATGGGAAAGCTTCATCACTAACTACTTCACATGTTTGGATTAGATGACATGGCTTATCGACTATTGGAGGTGGCTTTTCTTGTATTTCATCTAGGAGATTCCTGGGAGACTCGTGTGTCAAAGGTGGAGGTGGTGGATTGATAGGAATAGTTGGTGTGATCGGGGTGAAAGATTGGAAGCTTGGTTGATTGGGCGATGGAGGAGAAGCTAGGATAGGAGATGGCATGACTAGATAGTTTGGAGAAATGCTTGGATTTTGGGGGATGGCTAGCAGAAGGCATCTAAGGCTCTCAAGATACCCATCATAGTCAACAATATTTTCATCATCATTAGAATAGGATGTAGTGGGAGAAAGGAAAATGTGACCAAACTCATCATGATAGGGTTGGGATTTCATATTTTGATGATGAGTTGGATGGGGATGGGGTCTTGCATATGGATGAACACAAAAGCTCATGGTTGGATTTGGATTAAGCGCAAATTTTGGATTGGCTAATGAAAGATTTCTTAGGGAGAGTCAAAGCTGCATGGTAGACCTAAGGAGGATTGGCTAGAGATTTTTGGCTTTCCTATGGATGGAAGACTTCAAGGGTATGCTGTCAAAAAGTGAGAGTTTTGCTTTCCTATGTGTAGGATTGGTGGCTTTTGGTGTCAACTTGAGGATAGACAAATGATATTATGGGCATGACATGAGATTGATCACTTGTGGATCCCAACCTTTAGCTTAAGGTGATGAGGGATGACAAGTGACAAGGCTAGATTACCCTAGACAAAGCTCTGTCAAAGGGATAACCTTGGGGAGATTGAGGGATTTGGATAGATTGATTGTATAGAAAACTTTGGCAAAGTAACAAAAATTCCTTATAGGCTTGGGTGATTTTGGATTGGGTTGCTAGCTGCCTGGGGGGATGATTTGGATGGAATTTGGATTTGGGATTGTTCTAAAGCAAAGAATTAGATAGATTCAGTTGCGACGGGGGAGCTTGGATGATTTTCTGATGAGGAAATGACTACGCTAAGTATGCCTTGAGCTAGGAGATTTCTTCTTTTCTAAGATTTTGACCAAAGTTGGCAAACATTCATTCAAAATCTATGAACAAACAACTAGACAAAAGTTTGGACAAAGCACTTCAAACACACAAACATCCTAGGAAGCTTTCTACAAGGATGAAATTTGGTTTAGCTAGGGAGTCCTCAATATATGCAAGGTATGAGAGGCCCAAATTCATAGATGAAACCAAAAAGATGTCACACAGCTGAGAGGAGCCGTAACCCACTTCTCCTCTTTCACTTCTCAAGGGTATAAAGTTCCTTGAGGCTTAGCCCAAGAGATAGAATTTTGATCCCAAGAGAGGTGTCTTTGGATTCACCTTTCGATCTTTATACTCTGTCGAAATGCTAGAGTTAAGGTCATCCCAAGGGGTGATGAAATCCCTAAATAGGCCTCCTAAAACTTAAACAAGATTTTGGATCCTAATATTACGAACCCAAGATGGCCTCAAAAGATGACAAGGGGAGAGAAGACTTGGATGATCTTGGGCTAAAAGATAGAGTTATTTTCCAACTGATGCTTAAGTTTTCTGATCTAGACTTTTTGAAAACACACGTGATTAAGATGCAAAGGTTCAATTCCAATTTGAAATGTGCCAAAAAAAGAAAAGTGATCGAAGAATGAATACAAAACAGAGAGTTAAGGTCAACAAGAAAGTACACCTGCGTGCCAGGAGGCCCTCCACGTCAACTATCGATTAATTTTCTTTAAGGCATTCAAGAGTTGGTATTTGTTCATTTTAAGGCCAAAACAAAGATGTGTGTAAAGCTTGATTTCAAGTGCACACCTGGAGACCCTCCACATCAAGATTTGTTCAATTTTTATGCCCAAATGAAGTGTTAGCAAGACTAATGTGCATTCAAAAAAAAATTTATATTTAGAAAGACCAATAAAAACTCAAGTGAGTGGTGTTTTATTTTTGTGGAACATTTAACACCTTCTTAGGTAGACCCATCCCCATATATGGCGCTAATATTGCAACCAATGGTTAGAGTGATGAGTGATTAAAGAGGGCGAGTCCAAAAAAAAACTCACTCAAAGTGTCTTTATTTGTTTTTATAAGTTAGAAAGTTTCTAAAATGTGGATTCTTTTTATGGCCCAAAAGATGAAGTGTGATGTATGATAATTCTTATTTGATCTGTGACATTCAAAATTGGATTTGTTATGCATTCCAATGAAAAAAAAAATTTAGATTTTCATCCATGACACTCAAGAGTGATTTTAGCAACATGCATTCAAAGACGAGTGTTTAAACATTAAAGTTCTTTCCTTCGAGCATTCAAGATTGAGATTTTGTGTGTTGTTTTAAGAACTTTGAAGTGCTTTGTTTTAACTTTAGATCATTCAAGATTGAGTTTGTTTGAACTGAAATTCAAAGAGGAAGGAATAGGCATGCTTTTCTTTCCAATTTAGATCATTCAAGATTTTTTTTGTTTGAACTAAAATTCAAAGAGGAAGGAATAGGGATACTTTTCTTACCAATTTAGATCATTCAAGATTGTTTTTGACTCAAAAAAATGACTCTTTGGACTTTAGTTTTCATTCAATATTTTGTGTTCTAGTTTGCATGCTTTAAGCCCAAAAATGATATTCCTAGATTGTTTTGACGCATGAAAAACATAAGAAACATTCAAAATTTTGCAACAAGACATTTGTTTGGAACAAATAACAAAGCTTTTAGGACAATTTTGGCAACCATTTAGGACTCTTATTTTTTATGAGATTTTAAAAGAACTTTAAAATATTTGCAAATGAAGTTCATTTTATCTCTGATTGATGCTTTTAGTTTGATTTAGATTTTTTGTGTGCACTTAGTGTTGATTTTGAACTTTTCGAAATGGAAACTTAAAGTTCTTTTTAAGTTTCCAAAAATGAAGTGTTCCTAACTTTTCATGAATGCATCTAAAACCTTGATGTTGCAAGGAAGCAAATGATTCGATTGATTTAATTTCATTTGTTAAAAGTTTTTTTTTTTTTTTTTGCAAATTTTTAGTTTTTAATGGATTTAAGTATGATTCGAGGGTTCATTTTAAGCACTAAAACAAGGTGTATATAATTTTGCTCCCTGAAAAAAAAAATTTGGCCAAGATCCGACAAGAAGAAGAAGAAAGAGTAGATGGAATAGAAGAAGAATATAGACAAGAAGAGGAAGAAGAATTCCAAGTGCTTCGTCCACCTATAAGCTTGAAAAATCTGAAAACACTCTAAATCCCATCAGAATATTTACAAAGAATTCTTGCTTCATCTTCTTCTTGCTTCCTTGGACCTACAAAACTTGATTAAATGCCCCTACCAGTCAACAAAACATGCAAATTAGCTAAAGTTAGTACAAAATATGCAATTTTAACTACAAATGATAACAAGCATGACCCATGCGGGGTCCCACCGGGCATGCCAAAATGTATATGAGGATTAGTAATGCAAAGAACACTAAATATCAAATCAAAATTATTCACAAAACAAAATAAATGTAACTTCAAGATAGACCAAGATGAGCTCTCAATTGATAATATGAGCCATTAATGGGCTCTCTCACTTACAAGCTCTCTTGTTGAGTAGCTTTGTTTAATTAGATAGGATGTATGCTCGATTCTCCAAAGGCTTCAATACTGTTCTTGATGGATTTAGGCTTGGGTGAATGGATTTGATGTAAAAAGGCTTCTCAAAAATGGCATTATGGATTTACTTCATGATCAAAATGGCATTACTATGTTACTATGGGTGATTGTGTTAAAATGGCTTGGGAGAGGATTCCTTAAATAGACAAAGGGCTTGAGGGATCAAGGGCTAGGATGTAAGGATGGGAGAAAGTTTATGGAAGGTTTATATTGAATGAGAGGAGAGCACATGGATTGTGCTTCCTTATAGTCAATCAGGGAGTGACACATGTCACAGGGTCATTGGTTAGAGCAAGAGAGATTGAGGGGTCAACAAAGGAGACTCAAAGCTCATAAAGACCCTCATAATGGCTTCTAAGAGCAATGAATGAGATTGTAAGAGTCAGTTATGGCTTTGTGGGCTTCATAAAGTTTTATGGTTGAGATATTTGTGAGAGAGTTGAGATATTTTGACTTGGGTTGGATTAGGAAAATCTTAAGCTTGACTTAGGAATGCGCAAATGATTAAGGCTTGGATTAGGCTTGGGTTAAGATTAGATTAGGCTTGTTAGAGATGGGAAAGTGGATGGCATTTAATGATGGTGTGTGAAGGAGGAGATATTTGTTGGCTTTGGCTTGGGTTAGCAGGTCTTAACCCATGTTTAGGGAATGTGACAAGGTTAGGGGGGGATTAGGATTAGGGTCAAAGATAAGGATTGAAATCTTCTAAAAGAGTCTAGGCTTTGGATGAGGATGAAGACTTTCTAGAAGAGTCTAGAACTTCCTAGGATGAGGATAAATAAGGTTTTTAGGAAATAAATAAAGTTTTATTTATTTCAAGGGTTTGGATTGAGGAGATATTTATTAAAATAGTTTTAACAAACATTAGGATTAATATTTAATCTTAATTAAATATTTTGAGTTGGGATTAGGGGTAGGAAATGATGGGATTAGCCTTTAATCATAATTAAAGAAGGATTAGAAGATTTTGGAAGGGGTTAGTGGTCTCAAGGAAATTGGAGAAGTTTTGGGCAAAAAATAAATAAATAATTTATTTTGGGATTTTTGGTCAATTTATTAATTAAGTAATTAATAAATAAGGAAATAATGTTTAAATAAGATTTAAATATGTTTGGGAGGGATTCCTTAACTAAATATTTTAAATTAAGATAAATGGATTTAATGGCATAAAAATAAATAAATAAATAAATTAATTAATAAATGATGATGTCATCAGGGACTTTTTTGAAAAATAAAAATACTTTATTTTCTAAAAGACTTTTAGGTGTCTACAATAAGAGCCAATGTGGGTACATTATTATATGTTTTATGCAAACCTCTTAACTCATTGAGATTTTCATTTGTCAAATCCTCGATTCGAGGAGGGTTTTGAGGGGGTAGAAGATCATTTGGTAGACAATTTTATGAGGGTACTGGATCGTTTGGTGGGGGGTTACAGGGAATATTAGTCCCTGCCTTAGTGTCATCATTCTGATTAGCCATTCCTATTGAATTGCAAAACGTAATATATATTAAGAAAAACCTTAATTTTAACCTTTTAAAAAAAAAAACCCTAGATTCAACTAAAACAAACAAAATCATGCTAAAATCTATCGAATTTAGATTAAAAATTAGTTTAAAAATGAAAAAAACATACCTTAATATCTAATATTCAATCTAATATCTGATATCCGATTGCGCACTAATATTGGCCCCAAAATGTGAGAAATAAGGGCCCGTGAGTCTGGTTTTTTTTTTAATGTAATGCTATAGATATTAGATATCTGATATAATATCTAATATTTGATATTATATCGGATATTCGATATTGAATCAGGTATCTAATTGCCCGCATATCTTATATTTTATATATAAGATATATAACATATAACATATAGCTTTGAAATATTATATTCACTTATACTTTATATATATTTTATATTATATTATATATATTATATTATTATATTATTATAATATAATATTATTATTATATTATATTTTTATAATGTATTATATTATATTATATTATATTATTATAATATAATACATTATAATATAATATTATTATTATATTATAGTACACTAACCATTATTGTAATAATATTATATTATAATGTATTATACTATTATAATATAATGTTTTTATATTATTATAATATTATAATAATAATGTCATATAATTATTAGATATCCGATATATAATCAGATATCCGATAAGGATCAACCTTTCCTTCCAGGCTTGGTACTTGGATAGGTGGAAAAAATTCAAAGTAGATTTTGAAGCGCTTTTAGACGTGTTCAAACTCTATTTTTTTCACATCACCACTTTTTGGTACACCATGATCCTACACATACCCTTCATAGTTATAATCCCTTCCAAAAGTCACAACACTTAATAACTAAATTCCTTTGGAAAAATTCCAATATTTTATAATCACAATATTTTTGAAGAGTCACAAATATTCATAATTATGACCCTTTTGAAGGCTCACATTCTTTCAATATCATTAATACCTTTTCAAAAAGGCACTTCCTTATTTTCTTCATATTAATTTCCTCTTCAATTTTTCCTTTTTGAACTCCTACCCTCTCCTCTTCTTTTTTCCTCCTCTCTAAAATAAACTTTCCTCCCTTTGATATCTTAATTAGGAGTCATGTCTATTTGTTATGAATCCCTTGGCTTTTCATTATATTTAGCTAATTTGTATTATTCAATGTTATATTATTTATTTACTTACTTATTTGTTATTAAATTATATTGTAAAGTTAACATACTTTCTACAATATTGTCTCTTGTATTTAATTTAATTTTTTTATTTACTCGTTGAAATTTTTTTAATTTTTTTTAATTATTTAAAATATCATAATAAATATTAAATTTGATGGTTCTATTTTTTATATTTTAGTATTAGTTTTAATATAGCTTAATTATCACTATTTATTTAATAACATTATATTATCTACATATTATTATTAATATTCTATCATAAAATGGGGATAGGATAGTCCACAATTCTTCAAATTGCTTGTCCTCAAGCAATTGAATAATTTCTTCTATTGAGTTAAAATGTATATTTCTTTTAGTCCAAATTCTTAGGTTTCTATCATGGATATGTTTGAATCCTTTCTAAAAGTCATTAACTTTCTACATTAGTCTTTCAGATAAATTATTTTTCTAGATCTTCTTTAACCCTACATGATGTCAAGATCATGCTTTGATACCATTGTAATGTCCCCACTGTTAGGGTTAGTTTGGGAAAAGAAATACCTACAAAATAATGGTTAGTATCACAATAATAACAAAACTAACTACATTATTCTACCATGTAATTTGACACTAATCTTATGGACATCTCCAGATTGAGCTTCCTAGCTCATAGCTACCTCACTGTATTCATGGAAGCCCAACCCTTAAGGTTCTTCTTCGATGAAAATCTTCTATCCAAGGCCAATCACATATGCATATGTTAACATCATCCGAATCTTTTGGCACATTGACTCTCAAACATGACAAACAATGGAGATCTTAATATCTCACATGCTCCATACTTCAAGTCTCATTAATCTCCATGGTGTTAACCCCATAAGCTAACACAATATTATCCACAAGTGTGATTCATTCGTATAAATAAATTCATAAACATAATTAGAAAAATATAACACATAAACATACATTTCTTAGCTTCTTCTTTTCTAAAAGTCACAACCCTTCATAATGCAAATCCTTTGAAAAGTCACAACACTTCATATTTATAATCCTTTCAAAAAGTCAAAAACTTCATGATTAAATTTCCTTGGAAAAGTCCCAATATTTTATAGTCACAATATTTTTTATGAGTCACAATTATTCATAATTATGACCCTTTCAAAAGTTCACATCCTTTCAATATCATTAATGTACCTTTTCAAAAAGTCACTACCTTAATTTCTTCATATTATTTTCCTATTCCATTTTTCCCTTTTGAACTCCTATCTTCTCCTCTTCTTCCCCCCTTCCCCCTATAAAAAATAAACTCTCCCTTTCATATCTTAATTTTAAGGAATCGTGCCTATTTGTTAAGAATCTCTCAACTTTTCATTATAATAAGTTAATTTATATTATTCTATGTTATATTATTTATTTAGTTAGTTATTTTTGTTTACTATTATTTGTTATTAAACTCAATTTAGAAAGTTAACATGCTTTCTACAATATTATCTCTTGCATTTAATTTAGTTTCTTTATTTACTCATTGAAATTTATTATTTTTAAAATATCATACTAAATATTATTTCTTTGTTTCTATTTTTATATTTTAGTATTAGTTTTAATATAACTTTATTATCATTATTTATTTAATAATATTGCATTATCTAATTATTATTATTAAAATTCTATCTTAAAATGGGGATAGGACAATTTAATCAACCTGTTAGGAGTGGCCTTGTTAGAGGAATTTAGAACATTCCATTATAATACCACCTTGATTAATGTATTTACTTACAACTGTTAGGTCAACCTTGATTAAAGGATTTCAATATTGATCCAATGGCTAGAAAGTAAGTATATGATTTGATCTAAATAAGTACAACTCACTTTACAAATACAAATCATAATTATATTCATAATTGGATCCACTTAATGGCCTTCATGATGATCTATGTCTTTGATTCACTTGGAAACCCTTCACAACTATATTCAACCTCCTACATAGGTTCACCACTCAATAGCATCAACAACTACTCCTACATTTCTAGGTCTTCACATGCACTTAGATCTACACAAACTTAGCTCTTGTGCCTCTTAAATAGGTAATTCTAAACTTTTTTTTACTTAAACACCATCGTAGATCTTAGGGTTTTGATCAAATTAAAAACATACAATGAATCTGTCCACCTTCTTATTCATCCTCTAATTTTCTAGAAGCTTCTCTTTCAAATGATTCAATTGATTGCTTCCCTAACTCTTTCCTTGTATTAAATGTTCTAGGTCATCCATCCTTATCTTCAACATGATTTCTATATTCCAAGAAATAAAATCTATCAGCTGGAAATCACCATTACCTCATAAATTATCAAAATGTTTGTGTCTCGATCAAAACTATGTTCTGATACTCAATCATCACTAGGTTACTTGGCCAATATTAATATTCTTGTTTGGTAGATATACTGATGCTTGGTTTGTTGGTGTTTTTACACTACTAAGAAACAAAATACTTAATACCAAGATGATGAAGATTAAAATAACCTAAGGATTAGCTACTTCTTATAAATAGCTATATGTTCTTCAGATCTAGACCCAACTTCAACAAAATCATGAAAGATTTTCTACTCTTTAGGCTATACAACACCAAGGCAGGTGCACCTAAGGGATAAACGATTCACAAGCTAATACTACATTCATACTTCACTCATTCTATGACATTTTACAACAATATTCCATCCCTTATAGAAAGTTGGTCACAAATCTTCTTAGATCTACTGATAATTTTGGGCAATAATAGCTAACTAAGACTCGGAGGTTAAATGTAAATAAGTCGTAACCAATTTTGACATTATTCAAACATTTAAAGTAAAATTGATATTGAACTTTAGATTTTTTCTTGATATCTATCTATAATCTCTCCATATGCTAACTAAAATAGTTAATTGGTGCCTTATCCATTAGGATTCAAAGTTTATCCAATTTTCTTGACCTAATTGACTACATTACAATCAATATAATCAACAATTCTCTCTACAAATCATTCTTACATAAATCCTTCCTAATGCTTGGATATCCTATCACATTCATTGAAGCATTTACTTAATTAATTGAATCAACATTGATAACAAATTAACATACAACTTATCCTAGTTGCATTAAACTGAACAAGCTTTACTCATACAATCTTAGAATAACAATTTCTAAAATGGAAACAAGATTTAGAGAGAAAATACAATGGGGATAGTTCATATTTTCATTAATCTTCTTTGAAAATTATATGACATTGGGTAATACTCAAAAAAACTCAAAAAGGACACCATGATAATGGACAATTAATGTATTCTCAGAATTCGCAGAGGAAATACATCAAAAATTTCATATCAAGAAAAATTGGACTGAACAAAACTTAGTAAAAATAAAAATGTACAATGACTTGGACCCTTTCTCTTGTATCTCTTTGAGTTGTGGCTATGGTGAAATTGGTTGATTCAACACCTAGCTTTGTGGCCTCTTCACTTGTAGTTTCTTCAACTCTTTTTACAATTAGATTACTTATCAGGTCAGTGTCAATAGGCAAGGATGAGCTAGTTCTAGATCCTTTTCTGATTAACCAAGTTACCAATATAACATAATCCTCACTTAATTTAGCACCTTTCATTTCTTTCTTCCCTTTCTCATCTATACTTAATTTCTTGGTAATAGAATTAAAAACCATTGCATATGCAATATCCCAATTAGGTAGTAGAAAAATCCTAAATGATTTTATCATTTTTCCTTCTTCTAGAGTCAAGTTGTTAAATTCCTTCATCATTTCCTCCTTTATTTGGTTCTGTAGATCTGCCTCTTCCATCTCTTGATCCTCTATTTTCAATTTATTACACCTTTCTTCAAACAGTCCAATGTTTTTCCTCTAAACAAACTAATATAAGGCTCGAGACTTAATGAAATTGTCACTAGAAACAAATTATTGGCTGGCCTATTCCACCATAGGGTCCAACTCTCTTCCTTTATAATCAACAATGGTTAAATCAATGCTTGGCATAGTAGGTTCTTGAGGATTTTCCTCCTCCAATTTGGATGTAGTAATGAAAATTATCGCTTAGGATGCCAATTGTTCCACCTTCTCATTAGTGAGATATTCATCTCTTATATGTAATGGGGATTGAGTGGGTGAATACTCCTCTATTTGAAGCACTGGTTCCTTTTCTACCTTTTTCCTTGTGGGCATAGGCTCATCAGGTCTCTCCTCCAAAATAGCACTAGTTGATCCTATTATTTGTTTTCCTTTATCTACTCTAGCCTTTTTATTCTGAATTATATTATAACCAGGTCTTTTTTGAACAATTAATTGCCTTGATCCTACTACAGGGGTGAAAGAAAACCTTCTCATGAACTTTCGGGCCTTATCAAGAAAAGAATTAATAAAGAATAATTTCTTCTCATTTATGACTTCCATAATCTCAAGAAAAGTATTTATCAGTTTATTCAATTTATCTACCTTTGTTTTGCATCATCTAGAGGCTTATACTTATTATCAAAACAATTAATGAATTCCAAAACCCTAGAGTAGACTCTCCACTTCTTTTTTATCTCTTGCTCTTGCAAAGAGAACATATTCCTAATTATGTCTTCGGGGAAGTAGGGTTGATGCTTTTCTGAACCAATTCTAGCCCTTCATCTAAATACATAAAAAAAACCCTCACTATCACGAAAATGGACATGGGATAGAACTATTTTATACTGGTCTAAGAATTTATATAGAAACAACCATCCACCCTTAGTAATTATGAACTAGTCAACCATAGTACAAGTAGGGAAAATTGAGCCCCTAGATCTATCAAACAATTGTGCTTCCTCAAATCCACCTATATGCCATGTATTTCAGCTATCCCTAACTTGAGAGGCAATTGGTATGACAGTACATGGGGAGTCCCCTGAAAACCATATACCCTAAAATCTATAGAAATAGAGTAAGGTATAATATTTGCCTAGTTGTAGGATACTTTCAAACCAGAAGGATTGTCCATAGGCCTGATAAAATATAGTAATGCCTTGGGAATCTTGGGATTGTCCCTTAATATGAGGCTTTTCAACCTAGATGCAAAATACCTATCAAATCTAGTAGACTTGGCTTTCTTTGCATCCTCGGACATATTTGCACTCCATAATTGGACTAGCAGAGCTTCTCCTTCATATTCTCTATTCAAAACCATCTCCTTTTCAAAGTATGTAACCCCTTTAAATAAGAACATGTGCATTAATAATGAATAATGGTCAAATGTCTTCTCCACCTTGCTCTTTGCATTCCCATTTAATCCTACATGAATTTCCTTTGCTATATAAAATGAAAAATCAAAGATAGTATCCATGCCAAAAGAAGATATCTATCTCATGATATATATGAACTTTATTCATATAAAATTTTGTTCATCCTCATCGAAAACCCTACACAAACTCATGTCTATATATCTGTTGGAAATATTCGGGATAAGATAGGTTACTAAGAGGGGAGGAGTGAATCAGTAACTTATAAATTTTTTAAACAATTCAACATTTTAGCCATTCACCATTCATTCATCTAATCTACTACATAACTGAAAGAACAAACATTCATTGCACATGTACATAGAGATTTGGTGACCCAGAAACCTTCCAAATAGAAAGTAAAACTTGGGTGTGGATGATGCCCACAAAACTTCAATACTGCAGTATAAAGTTGGCCTATTAAGGCTTATAATGATCACTTTTGGTGATCTACCCTATTAGGAGCAAGTAGGACTACTAGATCCACCTTGTTAGAGGATTTACAAACATACAGTAAAGTATGCACTCTATTAGGAGATTTACAGAAAGACTGTTAAGTCTACCTTGTTAAAGGATTTATAAACTGATTCACTTATTAGGATGAAGTAGTGGATCTACTCATGACTACTTTCTGATAAGATCATTTTTGTATTGATCACCTGATGTGATAGATATAACTTTTCTGCACCTATGTTGACCTTGATGTATTCCTTTTATTCTGCTGCTGATTTTCAATATCCTCTTTACATGTGAACATTAATCTCTTCTTTTATATCTTTTCCACACACATCATACATGCTACAAATGATATCATACATTACATATATATCATTCCATTATTTACAATGACAAGGTCAACCAAAACATAAGTGAACAAAACATTACTGAATTAGCCAAATAGTAGAAAACTTGAGTTCTTCAAGCTGACTCGGTGAACTTCATATACTCAACATCCACTACATTACTTGGCATGCACTTGGTAGAAGTAGAGGCTCGGTTCATGCTAGCCACACAACACTACTTGGAACTCGGTAACCATTGGAGACTCGGTAGATATAGTGTCACTCAGTAGAAACTAACTTCTTCATTTACCATGCTTTGCTCAGCGAACACTAAGTTCTTCATTTACCTTGCTTTGTTTAGTGAACACTGAGTTCTTCATTTACCTTGCTTTGCTTGGTGAACATTGAGTTCTTCATTTACTCAGTATTCTCTAAAATGCTTGATGAGAAGTGTTTACCTACTGATCTTATAAGGTAACCACTGAATGCTTGGTATACGCTATAGACTAAGTGATGAGCTTGATAAGCATTTAGAATTGAATGAGTGTTTGCACTAATGAAAAATATATCATAATTTCAACAATCTCCCCCTTTGGCATTAGTGACAAAAACACTTATGAGCCAAAAATTATGCGCAAAATTTGATGTACTGATTTACATATATCTCCCCCATATAATATGCACAGATTATTTACAAAGATCTCTATCTTTACACATGGCTTCCTTATTTACATATATCTTTATCTCTTCTTTGGTACTCTATCTCCCCCTTTTTGACAATAATGCCAAAGTAAACAGTATGTATTTACACAGAAACACTAGAATGAGAGATAAACTCAGAATGTACCTTGAGAATAAGAGCCAAAGTCTTATGCCAATTTTCTTGCAAAATTTTATAGGTGGAGAGTGTTATCTAAACTTCAGCTAAAAGTTCAATCACCTGATCTGCAACTGAAAAAGTGTTTTCATGGATCAATGTTTTAGAGTATACAATGTGTTTCTACATTGTATCCATAACACAAAGGATCATATTCTGAATGTCAATCAAGGTAGATCTGATCCTTGCTTCCTCTCTCAATAGTTCTGCCTACTTTTCTAACAAAAAATTGATTTTGAGATGATAGGATGAACTTGAATTGGGGTCAAGTTGCAGCATTTGGGCATTGACCTTCATATCCTCATCAATTTTATTTTATTTTTCTTTGATCTCCTTGGTATACTCGGTAATATCACAAAGTTTGGCAAAAAGTGAAGTTACATTATTAAAATAATTTTCAAGATTGACCAAAATTGTGGATAATTCTATCTGTTTTATTGCAATGTGCTCAAGCACCTTATTATCAAATTTCCTTTCAGCCTTTTCAATCAATTTTTCTTCACCAGAGCTGTCCTCATTGAATTTATTTACAACCTCTTCTAACTAAATCAAAATGTGTTGAGTAGAATCTACTTCAACACCTATAGCTTGTATAATTATATTCTTGGCATTCTCAATTATTCTGTACTCCTTATCCCTTTGAAACCTTAACTGCTTCTGCGTACCCTTCATCTCTATTAGTTCACTAGCATGCCTCATTTCTTCAATGGTAGCATTTTCATAGTCAATCTTTTAAAAACTATCTCTGTGTCTAAGTCAATATCTTCAGGAATTTCCTTTCTAGTGATCAGAAGTCTTAATGGTTTCTTTTGTTTGACTTCTGTGATGACTGGTTTGACCTTAGGAATAGACACAGTAGTGGAGATGGAGGGACTAGTAGTGAAAACTAGGATAGGACTTGAGGATTGAGTGCCAATAAGAGTGTTTACCGGATCAAAAACTAGAATAGTTCCCAAAAATGATGATACACTCGATAATGCAATATCTGATCTAACTAGGTTTGAAGTAGATGTAAATAATGCTGAAAAAATTATAGAACAAGTTGGAATTGATGAGAAAAAAATTGTGGAACTTACTATTTTTCTGACTGATGATGATGGATTTGAGGAGACTAGCTCGGTAGCTGAAGGAGTAACAGTCAGCTCAGTAGATGAAGTACTTGGCACATCTATCTCAGATATCTGGAGCTGGGAGGAGGCTGGTGAAGATTGAGCAATTGATGTGGCAATTGTGCTCACAATCTCACTTGTAGAAGCTATTTCCTTAGTGGATGAAACAATTTTTGGTGGAGAGTGAGGAAGTGATGCAATCACTGCTGCTACAATTTTTACTCGATCATCTTCCTCCTTATCTTCCTCTTCAGCTTCTTCCTCCTTGTCTTCTCCCATTAATTCATGCAGCTCACTTGGTGAGACTCTGATGGATAGAGTGCCATCAATATCATCAGTGTCACTACTATCATCATCCTTGATTTCCAGTAGGTCTTCACTGGGCTTATGCAGATGATAGATGGTTTTCCACATGTTTGTAGCATCATTTACAACATGCTTAATGTCTTTGATCAAAATTAAACATGTGTAAAATCTTATCATCATCTTACCTTCATGATTTTTCATTGCAATTTTTATTTTTGCCCCAGTGAGACTTGGTTTAAGATTCTTTAAGGATTGCTCATAGATGTCTTTTACCGCTTGGGTGGTTGACTCCCATCTTCGTTGCAATCTCTCCAATAGTTCTTTGATATTTGGGAGGAAAGCTAGTCTAGGGAGTATTTCCATTTTCCCATCTTGCTGAGTACTAGTTCCTCTGTCTGCATTTTCTCAACATTTGTTCTAGTTTCAAAATTCAATGCCTTGAAATTTGTGATGCCTGCTACTTCTTCCAATTGTGTAAGCCTTTCCTCAAATATGGGTGCAAGCCTAACTATTATAGGTTCCTGCTTACCTTTTCTAGTTCTTCTTGTGAATATGGCAGTAGGCTTCTTCTTAGGTTTGGTAATTATTTCCTTACCTTTCTTCTTCGGAAGTTCTTCTTCAATTTCTTGTTCTTCTTTTTCTTCTTCTCCTCCTTCTTCTTCATCATCTTCTTCATCCTCACCTTTACCTTCTATTAGCATGAGAGGACTAGATGTAGTTTTCTATTTTTCTATTTTCCTCTTGCCTTTGCTTATGGCCTGTGGTAGCCTAATTTCAAGCTCAATTCTGGCCTTTTCTTCATCATAGGTTCCAAATTTTTTTTTTCCTTGGGTCTACTAGATCATTTGCCAGTGCTTCTATGATGTCTCTGGCTTCATCAATATTTACCTCATAGGGAAGAGGTTTTACCCATGCAACTTGGGGTTTGACTACTTGGATGCACACCTTACCACAGTCAACCATGAAGCATACATCATCTCTATAATCTTCAACTAATTTTGGTGGAATTCAGAACCTGTTATTCATTCTCTCCTTGAGATCTTCAAAATAATTGTCCATGATGCTATCAAAATTTTCCCCCATCTCTGCTACAAACTCATTTATCTGAGACAAAATTGGAATGTCTTTTCTCCATACAATAGTTCCTTTAGATGGAAAGAATTTTTGAACGAAGAAAAATAAATAGATCAACAAAGAACCAAATTTACAAAAGTTATTCTTGGAAGTCCTTATACTATCCATATTTTTATTCAATTGTTTCAGCAATACTTTATAAAGATCAAATTCAAGGTTTTTCTTTACAATCTTGAGGGCCAAATCCACATCTTCACAAGGTGCACTATTCAATCTACTAGAACTGTATAATTTATATGCAATTAAATGAATGCCAAATCTTAGTTTGACATCTGATACAGTTTTTACCTTTAATCCTCTACCATCCCACTCAGCTAGGGTTTTCTTCTGTAGCTCCTCCTGACCTAGGGTTTTGGTGGCTTTTGCTTTATTGAGCATAGTGAGACCTATGATTTTATGAATCATCTTCTTTGTGATTAGCACCAATTGCTCTAAACATAATTTCACCTAGGGTATTATCCATCTCTAGGTTTCTAATTTCTTGAATAGAACATTTGAAATGAGTATGAATATCATTGATAAGAAGTACCTTAGGTGGTATTTGTGATTGAGCTGCAGTTGGGTCGAGTGATACTGCAACGACGGGAACAATCTTGAAGTTGGGCACTTTTCATTCTGTACCCTTTATCAACATTTATGAACCTCTTTTTACCTTGGTACTGCTAGTGCTTGCAGATGCCATAACTGCTCGATAAGTATAAGAAAATATTGAACAAATTCTTCACTTGAAAATTGCTTGAAATCGCTTGAAACTTGGAATTTGCTCTGGATTCACTAGAAATTTTTTTGCTCTGAAATCACGATGAAGAATGAAATTGAATTCTACCCTTTTTACAAAAATACTATCATTAATGCTCAGTACAAAGGTAGATGAGATGACATAGTGCTTGCTAGTTTTTCATTGATCTATTCGATAAAACCTTGCAACTTAGTGATCAAACAAAGCTTTTAGTTACTCCCAACCTTGCTCGGTAGATGCAACACAGTGAATAATAACTTTTCTTTTGTCCTTGTATCTGAAATACTCATTATGACCATTTGCACTCTTTTACACTGAAACTACTTAATATATGGCTAGAGGATGCAGTTCTTGATTCTTCTTAAATCTAATTGGGAATGGTGGAGTCACCCACTTCTTGAGTGACATGACCGTCATTTGAACTATCTTTCTCAGTAGATTTAGGAATCCATTGTTGTCTCATCTACTTTCGAATGTTATCAGCTTTAGCTTTCTTTTCATCTTCAATTCTTCCAGTATTCATACAATTCTTGGCTATATGACCAAGTTCAGTACATGTGTAACATCTTATACTTGTATCCTTCTTTCTTAGGTGATGTCTTGAACAATTTATCCCAATGTGTTCATATTCTCCACAATAGTGACACCTACACCAAGTATTGTAGTCCCAACCAAATATTGCTTTCATAATTTGTTATGTTGGATTGAATGTTTTTTATTTGCATTGAGATGCCTTGTGACCTTGTTTCTTGCATTTGTGACATTTGCCTTCAAATTTTGGTTTTTCTTTGCATTCATTAGCTTTGTGACCATGCTGATTGCAGTTGAAGCATTTACCATTGAATTTTGCCTTTTCATTACTCCAACATTTGTTTGGTGTATGACCTATCTTGCCACAATAATTGCAAGTGGGTCTTTGATTCCCTTGGGCACCTTGTTTGGAGGATTGACCTTCTTCCTTGAATCCAAGATTTGCTTTACCTTTTTATCTATGAAGATTCCACTCATTTTTTTTATTCAATTGGTTCATGTCTGTTTGAGATTTCATCATTATCTCATTGATTTTCCTTTTAGTGATCAAGTCATTTTCCAAATTTTCACTGATTTGTCTTTCAGATCTTAAATCACTTTGTAAGCTTGCATTGATTTGTCTTTTAGTGATTAAATCATTTCTCAAACTTTCATTCTCAGATCTTAGATTCAATTTTTTTTCATTTGCATTAGATAGTTGACCTACAAGATTTTCATGTTGAAGGAATTGATTATTTCTTACCCCAAGTCTTCATTTTCCTTGTTTCTCTATTCCAAAGCTTCACATAGCCTGATTGATTGGATTTCTTATTCTCTTTTAAGCTTCCTTACTTCTTTCTGTAGAGAACCATTCTTTGCTAGAAGTTCCTTGATTTCTTCATTAGCTTCATTTGAACTACTTGATGGTAAAAGGTCTTCAATCTTTTCTTCAACATACTGATGATCATTCATTTGTCTTGCAAGTTCCTTCCTTCTTTTTAGAGATTGAGAAACATGCTCCTTTGCTTCTTTGAGTTGAGCCATGGCTATTTCCAGATCTAGCATTTCATTTTCAATAGATTTATCAAGTCTGAATATCTCCATTGTCCTTGATCTTTGCTCAAGCTGTCAAACTTTATCCTGAGAACCACACAGCTCTGATACCAATTGTTAGAAATATTCTGGATAAGATAGGTTACTGAGAGGGGAGGGGTGAATTAGTAACTTATAAATTTTTTAAACAACTCAGCATTTTAGCCATTCACCATTCATTCATCTAATCTACTGCATAACTGAAAGAACAAACATTCATTGCACATGTACACAGAGATTTGGTGACCCAAAAACCTTCCAAATAGAAAGTAAAACTGGGGTGGGGATGATGCCCACAAAACTTCAATACTGCAGTATAAAGTTGGCCTTTTAAGGCTTAAAATGATCACTTCTAGTGATCTACCCTGTTAGGAGCAAGTAGGACTACTAGATCCACCTTGTTAGAGGATTTACAAACATATAATAAAATATGCACTCTATTAGGATATTTATAGAAAGACTGTTAAGTCTACCTTGTTAAAGAATTTATAAACTGATTCACCTATTAGGATGAAGCAATGGATCTACTTATAACTATTTGCTGATAATATCCTTTTTGCATTGATCACCTGATGTGATAGATATAACTTTTCTGCCCCTATGTTGACCTTGCTGTATTCTTTTTATTCTGCTGCTGATTTTCAATATCCTCTTTACATGCAATTATTAATATCTTCCTTTATATATTTTCCACACACATCATACATGCTACAAATGATATCATACATTACATATATATCATTCCATTATTCACAACTATAAAGTCGGCCAAAACATTACTAAGCTGGCCAGATAGTAAAAAACTTGGTTTCCTCAAGCTGACTTGGTGACCTGATACTTGACATCCACTACATTACTTGGCATGCACTTAGTAGAAGTAGAGGCTCAGTTCATACTAGCCACACAACAATACTTGGAACTCGGTAACCATTGGAGACTCGGTAGATATAGTGTCACTCGATAGAAACTAACTTCTTTGTTTACCTTGCTTTGCTCGGTGAACATTGAGTTTTTCATTTACCTTGCTTTTCTTGGTGAACACCGAGTTCTTCATTTACCTTGCTTTTCTTGGTGAACACCGAGTTCTTCATTTACCTTTCTTTTCTCAGTGAACATTGAGTTCTTCATTTACCTTGCTTTGCTTGGTGAACATTGAGTTCTTCATTTACCTTGCTTTGCTCGATGAACACTGAGTTCTTCATTTACCTTGCTTTGCTCAGTGAAAACTAAGTTCTTCATTTACTCAGTATCCTCTGGAATGCTCGGTGAGAAGTGTTTACCTGCTAATCTTATAAGGTAACCACTGAATGCTAGGTATACACTATAGACTAAGTTACGAACTTGATAAGCATTTAGAATTGAATAAGTGTTTGCACTAATGACAAATATATCATAATTCCAACAATTTCCCCCTTTGGCATTAGTAACAAAAACACTTATGAGCCAAAAATTATGTGCAAAATTTGACATACTGATTTACATATATCTCCCCCACATAATATGCATAGAGTATTTACAAATATCTCTATCTTTACACATGGCTTCCTTATTTACATATATCTCTATCTCTTCTTTGGTATTCTATCTCCCCCTTTTTGACAATAATGCCAAAGTAAACAGTATGTATTTACACAGAAACACCAAAATGAGAAATAAACTCAGAATGTACCTCGAAAATAAGAGCCAAAGTCTTATCCCAATTTTCTTGCAAAATTTTGCAAGTGGAGAGTGCTATCTGAACTTCAACTGAAAGTTCAATCACATGATTTGCAACTGAAAAATTGTTGTCATGGATCAATGTTTTAGAGTATAGAATGTGTTTCTATATTATGTCCATGATAGGAAGGATCATATTCTAAGTGTCAATGAAGGTAGATCTGATCCTTGCTTCCTCTCTCAACAATTCTGCCTGCTTTTCTGACAAAAATCTGATTCTGAGATGATGGGATGAACTTGAATTGGGGTCAAGTTGCAGCATTTGAGCACTGACCTTCATATCCTTATCAATTTTATTTAATTTTTCTTTGATTTGCTTGGTATACTCGGCAACATCACAAAGTTTGGCAAAAAGTGAAGTTACATTATTAAAAGAATTTTCAAGATTGACCAAAATTGTGGTCAATTCTATTTGTTTTATTGCAATGTGCTCAAGCACCTTATTATCAAATTTCCTTTCAACCTTTTCAATCAATTTTTCTTCACCAGAGGTGTCCTCATTGAATTTATTTACAGCCTCTTCTAACTAAATCAAAATGTGTTGAGTAGAATCTACTTCAACACCTTTATCTTCTATAATTATATTCTTGGTGTTCTCAGTTATTCTGTACTCCTTATCCCTTTTGGACCTTAATTGCTTCTACATAGCCTTCATCTCTATTAGTTGACTAGCATACCTCATTTCTTCAATGGTAGAATTTTCACAATCAATCTTTGGAATCACTATCTTTGTGTCTAAGTCAATATCTTTAGGAATTTCCTTTCCAGTGATCAGAAGTCTTAATGGTTGCTTTTGTTTGACTTCTGTGATGACTAGTTTGACCTTAGGAATAGACACAATAGTGGAGATGGAAGGACTAGTAGTGAAAACTAGGACAGGACTTGAGGATTGAGTGCCAATATGAATCAAAAATTGGAATACTGCCCAAAAATGATGATACACTTGGTAATGCAATATCTGATCTAACTGGATTTGAAGTAGATGTAGATAATGCTAACAAAATTGTAGAACAAGCTAGAATTGATGAAGACAAAATTGTTGAACTTTCTATTTTTCTGACTAATGATGATGGATCTGAGGAGACTAGCTCAGTAGCTAAAGAAGTAATAGTCAGCTTGGTAGATGAAGTGCTTGGTACATCTGTCTTAGATACTTGGAGCTAGGAGGAGGCTGGTGAAGATTGAGCAATTGATGTGGCAATTGTGCTCACAATCTCACTTGTAGAAGTTGTCTCCTTAGTGGATGAAACAATTTTTGGTGGAGAGTGAGGAAGGGATGCAATCACTACTGCTGCAATTTTTACTAGATCATTTTCCTCCTTATCTTCCTCTTCAGCTTCTTCCTCCTTGTCTTCTCCCATTAATGCATGTAGCTCACCTAGTGAGACTGTGATGGATGGAGTGCCATCAATATCATCACTGTCACTGTTGTCATAATCCTTGATTTCCACTAGGTCTTCATTGGTCTTATGCAGATGATAGATGTTTCTCCACATGTTTGTAGCATCATTTACAACATTCTTAATGTCTTTGATCAAAATTAAACATGTGTGAAATCTTATCACCATCTTACCTTCATGGTTTTTCATTGCAGTCTTTATTTTTACCCTAGTGAGACTTGGTTGAAGATTCTTCAGGGATTTCTCATAGATGTCTTTACCACTTAGGTGGCTGACTCCCATCTCAGTTGCAATCTCTCCAACAATTCTTTTGATATTAGGGAGGCAAGCTAGTCTAGGAAGTATTTCCATTTTCACGTCTTGCTGAGTACCAGTTCCTCTATCTGTATTTTCTTAGCATGTAATCTAGTTTCAAATTTCAATGCCTTGAAATTTGTGATGCCTGCTCCTTCTTCCAATTGTTTAAGCTTTCCTCAAATGTGGGTGTAGGCCTTACTAGTATAGGTTCCTGCTTACCTTTTTTGGTTCTTCTTGTGAATATGGCAGTAGGGTTCTTCTTAGGTTTGGTAATTATTGCCTTACCTTTCTTCTTCAAATGTTCTTCTTCAGTTTCTTGTTCTTCTTTTTCTTCTTCTCCTCCTTCTTGTTCATCATCTCCTTCATCCTCACCTTTACCTTTTGTTAGCATGAGAGGACTAGATGCAGTTTTCAATTTTGCTATTTTCCTTTTGCCTTTGCTTATGGCCTGTGGTAGCTTGATTTCAAGCTCAATTCTGGCCTTTTCTTCATCATAGGTTCCAAAAAAATTTTGCCTTGGGTCTACTGGCTCATTTACTAGTGCTTCTATGATGTCTCTAGCTTCATCAAATATTACCTCATAGGGAAGAGGTTTTACCCATGCAACTCAGGCTTTGATTGCCTAGATGTACACCTTATCACAGTCAACCATGAAGCATACATCATCTCTGTAATCTTCAACTAACTTTGGTGGAATTCAGAACCTGTTATTCATTGTCTCCTTGAATCTTCAAAATAATTGTCCATGATGCTAGCAAAATTTTCACCCATCTTTGCGAAAAACTCATTTATCTGATACAAAATTGGAACGTCTTTTCTCCATACAACAGTTCCTTTAGAGGGAAAGAATTTTTGAATGAAGAAAAATAAATAGATCAACATAGAACTGAATTTACAAGAGTTATTCTTGGAATTCCTTATACTATCCATATTTTTATTAAATTGTTTCAACAATATTTCAGATAGATCAAATTCAAGGTTTTTCTTTACAATCTTGAGGGCCAAATCCACAGCTTCACAAGGTACACTATTCAATCTACTGGAACTGTATAATTTATATGCAATTACATGAATGCCAAATCTTAGTTTGACATCTGATACAGTGTTTACCTTTAAACCTCTACCATCCCACTCAGCTAGGGTTTGCTTCTATACCTCCTCCCGACCTAGGGTTTTGGTGGCTTTTGCTTTATTGAGTATAGGGAGACCCGTAATTTTGTGAATCATCTTCTTTGTGATTAGCGTTGGCTACTCTAACCATAATTTTCCATTATCCACCTGACTCACATAGGCTTTTCCTTTTACTATTGGCCAATTACATTGGACCCACTAGTGCTTTTGTACATGTTCCATGCTCTCGTTATGTTGCTAAGCACAAACATCTAGCAACTTCTCATAGCACCATAGTGACCATCGTTGATGTTGCTTTGATCAGATGATGAACATTCCATGATCATTTCATTGCAAATGTGGTGGAGTTGCCTAACTTTCCTTTGGTTACCATGTCACGAACAATAAAGATCAAGCATATTTCCATAATAATATAGCAACCACCATCAATCTAAGATAAATCAAATGACAGAAATCAACAAGTACATTTCCCTAAGTGTAGATCTATAGTGGCATATGACATGAGACCATCCTAACATGCTCACATGGCCATTTATGAAAAGTAATCTTTACAATGCTACTTTTAAAATTAGTTTTTCATTAGTCTCTTTTCATGGGAGGTCACTATGTCATGATTGGTAAAGTTCCTACAACTTCCAGTAGTGATAATGTGACCACTGTTGATTTCAAGGAGATTGGATGGCGTAGATCAATAGTATTTTCTTGTTAGAGTATATCTTTAATTACATCTGATACTTCTGACATTCTAATGTGCTCACAAGGCTTATTAATGGTAAGTAAAATCATAATGCTCATCTTTAGGATTGGTCCCACTATATTTCCTTTTTATGATGGTCGCTATGTCGCCAAGGGTAACAACCTTGCAATTTCTCATAGTGACATCATGACCACCATAGATTTTAGAAAGATCTGACAATAAATATTATATTAGGAACTTTAGGGAGAAAAATGAATAATCTTTTAAAGGTTCCTAGAATGAGGTATTTTAAAATGATTTTCTTGCTCAATTACAAGGAAAAGGCATTCAACCTAAAAACCTTGCTTACGAAAACATTTTTTCAAAACACTAACTAGGGTTTTCTTAGGGTTAACAAATTAAAAAGGGACCAAACCCTAATTTTCACATAAAGAACTAGGAATATTCACTGTGATACATATTAAAAAAAATTAATGAAATGAAAACATGACCAATATGGTTAATATTGATTCTTGGTTGACACTACTTTTGCTCAACACATACTATGGCTCTGTTGACACTAGCATCACATGAGATATATTGCAAGTTCCTTAATCATCTACTCTTTTTCTTAGTCAAACCTATGCATTTGGTCAATCTTTGATCTCTTCTTCAAGGCTTCAATACAAGCATCTTCTTAACTACTAGCATGTTTAAAGAATCACTTTATCTTGTCCAAGTCTAACTAATCAAGAGTCCATTGTAGTTTCTTCTCATAACTCAACCATTCCTCTAGGTGATATTGTTATGTCCAACTTCTCAAATCCTCTTCATCAGTTATCAAGATATGACACTCAAATCAAATAGAAAACTATCTCACCAATAAGGTTTGACATCAATGATAACACTAAAATTGTTCCAATTGAAGTTTCCAATAGAGTACCTAACATTGATTTATGATTGGAACCCATAAAACATTTTTACTAAATTGTTGTCCTCTATATGTTGTACTTGGGGGGTGGTGGTTGTAGGAAATAGTATTTTACCACTTTAATATTTACTTATGTTTATTTAGGTCAGTAGATTTATTAGGTAGATGGATATTCACAAGTCCTATTTGGATTCTACTTTATTAGGTAGGGGATATTTTTGAGTTCTATCAAAAATCTACTTCCTCCAGGTTACACATCTTGTCTCAACTTTTCAATTATTCTTTCCTATTTAAGAAGAGCTTATTATACATTTGTATTCACCTCATTTCAATACAATACATGTGTTTATTATATCTTTTTTCTAAAGAATTTTTATATACTAAACCATGGGTATAGGATGATCTATCCTAGTAATTAGTCAAACTTAAACTAAATATAAACTTAATATTCTCCCACATTTAAAAGAGGTGGTGGAGGTATCCCTTATAAACAAAATCACATAAGAAAATCGAAAAATATCTATAAAACATAAGAAAGGAACACTTGATTTATATTATCACAATGAAATAAGAGTTCTACACCATTCAATAAAATTACATGCTAAAATCATATGTGATCAAATTGTTACAATGAAAATGTAAAATATGAAGCCACAACATATAGTAATGACTTTGTCCCTTTTAACCTTGGTTTACCTCTTTATTTAGTAACAATAATATCATTAAAATTTTCTAGAAAGTGTAAAAGAATAAATTTGCACCTAAAGGTCTAAATTTTTTGCCCACTCATGTGAATTTTTCATTGGAACTTGTGTTTTGGTGGCCACAAATTTTGAGAACCATCACTTTTGACTAGAGAATGTGATTTACTATTATATAAAATATTAATATAGAAATATCTAAAAATGAGCAGCATTTCAAAGATTTATTTATTAAAATTTCAAACCTTTTGGGGGGCTAGTAAGGTTTCCAATTTTGACTTTGGAAATTTTATCTTGGTTAAAAATGATCCACATTTGAAAGATTTTTTTTTCCAAGCTTCAAACCTTTAGGGGGCTTCTAAGGTCTCAAATATTGACTTTGAAAATTGATTGGACAAATTTATCAAGATTAAGGCTTAAAAATCTTCTAAATGGTGAAATATATTGGAATGATTCTAGCTAACAATATTTTTCTTTAAAATTACACTCCTTAGGGTTCGTCACTCCTTAGGAGTTGACAAATTCCATGGTCACTGAGTATTCCTATGAAAGATGAGTTTAGTTAATGCCAAGAAAAGAAGAGCAAGTGGATCTTGAGTCATATAGAAGGTGATGAGCTAGTTGAGCCCGAGTGTTAGTAGGAATAATAGTTATCACCGAGCATCAGAGATAGTATGTGATGAGTAAAATATCTTGAACAAAAAAGTTCTAAAGTAGCACAAAATTTGAGGTAAATTGTTTTGAGCCGACGTGTAAACAACATTTAATGATCATAGATTTTGGTACAAAGTTTGTTACATGTTTTGATGTGGATCATTTATCCCTATGAAGGAATGATAACCAATTAGATTAAGAGGAAAAAGGGAAAACATCTAGATCATTGGTCCTATTTTAGAAAACTCTACAAATCTCTATTTAAAGGCAAATCAAAACCTAATTTTGTAAGGATAAAAAGTGTTACAAATGCTTATGTGAAGGAGTTGTATTTTGGAGGCTGCAAGAAAAGTTGTGAAGTAACAAAGTATAGAGACTGAGTGAAGCAATGGAGAGAATAAAGATATATCAGATAGGAGATCATATCAGAGAATGGAAAGAGAAGATCCGTTATCAATATTATAGGTGCAGATCGAAGGATTAGGTACTGAATCATTTTTGGCAATGAATTTGGGTAAATATCTTAATAGAGTGGTCCTAATAGGCCTAAGTAAATTTCTTAATAGAGTGCTTACCTCATTGTGAGTTTTAAATCCTTTAATCAAGGTAGACCTAACAATCTTGTAAAGATCTTAATAGGGCAAACCCCTCATAGGGTAGATCATCAGAAGTGATCAAATTTGTAGCCCTAACAGAAAAATTTTGTTGTTTAATAGTGAAAATTTGTGGATGTCATCCCCATCTCAGTTTTACCTTCAACTTGGAGGATTTCTAGGTAACCAAAATCTATTGTGTCATGTGTTTGCATTTTCACGTTGATGGATGTTATACATAGTTAGAATTGTTTCAACATTTGAAGTTTAAAGTTATGTTATGCATATCTAGATATGAAATGGATTAAGTGGTGAATGTAGTTAAGTTGTTATTTTCTTCGAAGGAAATTTTTTTAGTGATCTTGATTCACCCCTCCTTCTCAATATCTCAGTTTCCCAATAAACTTCTAACAATAAAATCAAATAGGTCATCTTACTAAAAATGACATGCAAATGTTTTGGCTTGTTCTAGGATTCTAATTGTCTTCCACCTCATAAGTTTCATTAGAGATCCAAATCAACCAAACAAAACTATAGAATAGAAGGAAAAAATAACATTTTTGAGTGTCGCAAAGCCTTCCCTTACACAACTAGATGCTGCCACATCAGAGTACCTAATAAGTATCCTACCTCTTACACATGTATGTTTTACGAGATCCCCAATGTGTTCACACATAAAAGGTCCCCTATTTGAGAACACCTAGATCTTACACCTATAGAAAATTTCATAAGGCTAGATCACTAATCCAATGCATCTCTTTCAATCAATCATTTCCCTCTTTTTGGCATTAATATTAGCCATTGATTATCTACATAAAGCATATATAAATTGAAGCATTTTATCTCATTTTGATCATCTAGTCTTATTATATCATTATATTATCAATTTTCTTTTATTGATACTCATCATCCTCATTCTAATATAATGTTGTTAGTCTAAGCCACCTCATTCCATGCAATTGCACAAAATGAAAAGAGAAAATCAAGTTGAGTTTAGGTTACCTCTACTTCAATTCAATCTAATGGATGACAAGCTAAAAGACAATATAAGATTGCTAATTTCATTTATATTATATATAATTATTATCTTCTATAATTTCTTGATCTTCAAAATGATTTAGACTTCAATATAACTCATACTAACCATAATTAATCTATTATAAATTACAATGTTAATAGAATGTAATAATTTATCATGATTTTCTTAAATTCAACATAAAATTTAACTAAATCATATAACATTTAAAACTGAGATAACACATATACCTACCTTCTTAAACCCATTTTGAATCCATATGAACTAAGGTAGGCAACCCCAAGAACCAATGAAACCTCTACTACATTGTCTCCTCACCCTTGACTACTCAAACTAAACCATACCTACACAAAGAATCTAGAAACTAACTTATGTCATGAAACGTACATATTTGGAACAATTGACAATTCAAATGTGGAATAGGTTTAGAGCAAATATGAGGGAAGTTTATTCCAAATGGGTCCAGAGTAGATTTAAATGTGGAAAGGCTTTCTCCACCTACGTATTGTCAAATCCTCGTATTTGCCCTTAATATTTCACTTTCATAGATAGAAATAGCTCGATAACAGCTAGCAAATCGCATAGGCTCATAAAAAGATGTGATATAGAATTTACAATGCTACTGGATATACAAGATAAAACCAACATTCAGCCATACACTAGAAAATTCCAACCAAAAAGATTGTGAAAGCCAGACCCAAAGATAAGTTGAAACTTTAGCTTCACTTTTTCTCTCAAGAAAAAGCTCGGGGAAAATTGGACCAAAAGATATTGGATGTAAAATCTCATAGTATCAAGTCTACTTCAAGATTTGTGATAAGAACTTTGACAAATAACAAATGGTAAAAGAATCATAAAATGGTGGGACGCTTTAAAACAGACACTTGAGATGGGTTTGCCTGTGGCCCATAATCAACCAACCACTCATAACTCAACGCTTGAACAACTGAGTTATCTTCATCACATTCAAGGTTTTTCTAGACTTTACATCCAATTGAAATGAGATAAAAATGATTTGAGAATCATTTCTAGTCTAGATCAATTCGAAAGTAAAGTGAAGGAAATTGGTCATGAAATGACTTAAGAACCAATCCTCTATCAACAAACTTTAACTTTGATGACAGCTTAAGTGTAAATGCAAAAGATAATGGATCTGGGATGTTTTCGAATTTGAAAACTCTCCTAACCTGGTTTACTCACATGATGGTGCTCCATACTACAATCATCAAATGCGTGTATGACTTTACGTGTAAAATGGACATATGACACAACTTCCCATCACAATGATCCAGAAATGAATTGAAAAACGACTCATGTAAGGTCATCTCTCAAGTCTTTATGAGTTAAAGCCAGTAATACTATGAACTACAATGGAATTCGTATCCACTCTTTGAGATAAGATAGACTATATCATTTATTTATATGTAGAATATGTAAATTGAAAATACAAGAGTTGCTTTTTCTATGATGAATCCTTTTAAACAAATACAGGTCGGAATCAGAGATCGCATGAAAGCCACCACAAGCAACCATTCTCATGGAGAAATACTCTGATTTTATACATCTAATTATATTTATATATAATAAATAGATTTTAGCAAGTGAATTTAGTAATGGGTCATTCAAATTTTCACCATGCCGGCTATGAGTTGACAATTCTAACCCAATCCACATATTTCTCTTTTCTTCCTTATGAAACATTTTGACATCTAAACTCATGTCTACTCATTCTAACGAGTACTTATATAGATATATTATCTTACACTTTTGTTCTACTATATTAGTAAGAGAAAATGTGCATATCAATTTAAAGTTGCAATTTATTATCATTCTTGTTTGCAGAATTTTTTATTTTCAGAATTTTTTAATAACTATTGTTTTCATATAGTATATATTATAAAAATTTCTATTATTACTTCATGTTCAATTAATAATAGGAAAAAGCTATATGAAATGAAAATAAATAAATTATAAATGAAATTGTGTTAAGGTATATATTTATCCATGTACATCCATATTCTCATATCAAGATATTTACAAGAATGTTCATTTTTATAGTTGTTAATAAATATTCTTCCTTTGTAATATCTAAGTTCATTTATCTATAAATATATACATTCATACATACATATTTGTTATTCATATATTGAAGGATGCATGTGTACACACATGTGAAATGAAAAATAAAATAATGTAGAAAATCATAGAGAAGAGCAATCACAAATAATACAGTATTTACGTGAAATATTTTAGTAAAAATGCACTAGTAAAAAACCACTTACCATTCTCTCAAATTTATTTTTAAAGAATTTTCATTGTTGTAGTAAGGTTCAAATTGTTTGAGCAATGATGACTTCTATTTTCATAAAACAACCAAGTTGCATAGTTAAAATTATATACCACTTACTAAATTAAAAAATTTTGACTCATACAACTACATATTAAATACTTGTCAAAAAAATTATTCTTGGAAAGTCACAAGAACTACTTACTATTTATGGCTTAACCCCTTTTAATGACTTAACTACAACTAGATGATGAATATGATGACTTCACTCTCCAACATTCTCCCACTTGAAATCAAACTACAAGCATGTGAAATTTCTCTATCAATATATCATTATCACTTCTACCTATTATTAGGTAATCCTGAGACAAAGAGAAGTTCTACACCAAATGAGCTACCAAATGAGCTTCTCTTTTCTAATAGCCATGTACTAGAAACTGTGGAAACAAAAAATCTAAAATCTATTGAGAGAGTTAGATTAAACAATGGGAAATGAAATTCGCATAGTAAAAATATGAGACCAATTTATGATGTAAATGCTCAGAAGCATAATAGCATCAATATTTTCTAATATATTGTATGATATTTGATATATATCTGAGATATAGAATATAAAGAGCTAGCCTATTCATATAGGCATGAGGTAGGAGGAAATCTGCTCAAGATTGAGATAAGTGTCTCAACTTGGAGGAAGTAGAGTCTTGATGAATTCATCCACCTACCATTCACCTACAATCTAGAAGGGTGATGTCCAAATTGGAATTAACTACATGTGACATTTTAGGACTAGATAAATTCAAAGGGATAACTCAACAATATCCTTCTTATAATAATATCCAAAATATATAATTTCTCCTAATTTATGAGTTGACCTAAGTAAACTTAATAGAAGAGTGAAATGAGAAAGAACCATTTACTCTAACACCACCCCTTGAGTGCAACTTAGGAATTCATTGTTTACTCTGACCATAGGGGTGTTTCTCTAGTCGGCTCCTTACGATTTTTCCCTAGTTGGCTAATAAGGAGGTTTTTCTTTTTAAAAAAATTTGTATATAAATATGAGTTTCATTTTTTACAATTTGCATTTATGTGAAATCAAGTTATTGGCTTTTGAATTGGGAAGAAAGAAATATTTGACAAACTTCAACCTATTTTTGAATTTTGGAGGAAGAATTTACGACATGGGCAATAAAGATAAAAGAGCAAGTAAATATGCATGAAGAAGAACTAAGGAACAAGAAGATGAAAATCGTCAAAAAAATGCTAGCAAGATACTATCTTAGATCAGGTACACATGTACAATCTTTTTTCCAATGTATTTAATTATTTTATTTAGTTAGGATTAGGGTTTAAATCCAATTAGGAATATGATATTTATCTTAAATTAGCATTACTAGATTAACTTAATATTAAGAGTTTATTTGAAATTATGTTCATATTTAGGCCATTAGGGTTTATTCAATTATGTCCATATTAGTCCTTAGGGTAAATATTACATTATGAATAAATTTAAATTATGAATTTATTTAGCATGGGAATTACCTTTTTTATTCAATTATGTTAATAATTTATAGTCCATTAAGGTTGATTAGATTATGATTAAATTTAAATAAATGAATTTATTTAGGATGTAGTCAACCAGGACAACCTACCAACATTGGAGAAGGTTCATCCCAAGTTCAAATAGGTACATGTGCATCTCTTCGAAGTATATAATATAGATCTCTCTAGATTTCTAGGTCTCTATCAAACTTTATATTTTTAATTTTTAAATTTAGTGAGTGATATTTCCCCTTATAAACATATTTGATTTTATTTTTTATATCATGCAAGTGCCACTCTAGTAGATGATGAAAATGTTGGACATGAGGAAATTGAAGATGAACCAATGGATATTGAAGAAGGACCATCTGAAGGTTAGATAATTTAATCAAGTACATAATATTTCACTCAAGTTAAACATGTATATATGTATACATATATGTCCCCTAAAGAGATTGTATCTTAAGAATTTGTTTCATTTTTTCTTGTGCAGCCTGAGATCAAACAACAAATGAGAATGTTAATTTAGCTCAAAGATTGAAGAGAAAAATTAATCATAGAAACATAGATCATTTAATTGAAATGGATGTGGAAAAATTGAGAGAATATGCTAATCAACCTTCACATACTACAAAGAGGAAATTGAATAAAATGTCTAAAGACATAATTGCACAATTTGAGAATCTATCAACAATGGAGAAAACTCAACTATTATCAATTTCACTTCTTAAAGATGAATTAAAAGAGCCACTAAGACTATAGGGTATAGATAAAAGTATAAAAAAGAGGAGGACTTCTAAACTAGAACAAGATATTGTTGAAAGTGTTAAGGAAGGGTCACATTCCATTGGGAAAAAAACTAGATCTGCAGATAAATCCGTTGCACGAAGAGTGATACTAACATCTATTTTAAATAAGAAAACATCCCAAAATAGACAAATCTCTTCATTATCATCTCATTTTAGGTATAGTTGGAAGACAGTACTACATTATCTGAAAAGGAGAAACAATTTGAATGATAGTACATTAGAAGGAAATTGGACACTAATGTGTAGAGCTCCTCGATCTAAGATGATTGGGGAAACAGTTAGGAACTTAGTTATTCAATTTTGGATTGATAATACTCATCCTTCACCAAATAGAAGAGATATCATCAAGCAAAGGATTGGGCCTAAGGAATATATTCAACACACAAAACATTGGTTGGATGTCACTCAACATGAATTGTATCTCTCATTTTGTAATTTAAATCCTAACATAAAGATTGGACAAACAATGTTTGAAAGATTGAAGCCCTATTTTGTAAAGATAAATAAATCTTTTGAAACATGTTGTTGTTGATATCATGTTGAATTTGATCTATACTATGAAGGGTTTCGAAAGATGATAGAAGAAAGTGGTGGAACTTCTTAAAATACTTTTCCTAAATGACTGAGTCAATTCATAACATCAATCTTATGTGACAAATCAAATGATTGTGGAATAGGTGAAATAGATTGCATAAGAGGAACTTGTGAAACATGTGGTAACTTGATTAAATTTCTTTTGAGAGAAGAAGATACTAATATGACAAGGATGGTAAAATGTAAGAGATATAAGTACATAAAGTCAAAAACAAAAGCTGGAAAAGAATCAACAAGGTTAGAATATGTAGAGGATGAGATATTGGCTAGAGAATTTATGTCAAATTTTTGTAAATTGATTCAACCATATATATGCCGTGCATTTTTTACTAAGTGGCAAGCAGAACAATTTCAAACACTAAGAGAAACTTTCCCACTCGGAATAATTCTATCTGTTGTTGGCTTTGTAGAGAATTACTCTTTCATATCTCAAAAACAACTTCAAGCAGAATACTACTATACAGAGCAGGTTACTATTATGGTTCAAGTGTCTTATTGACATGCACAAATTGATCTGGATGGTGTGGAAAGTATAGATCAAGCACGAGTCATTAAAAAAGAGTATCACTTTTATATTAGTGATGACAAAGAACATGACACACATTTTGTGGAACATTGTTTTAAGACATTTTTTGAATATTTGAAAAATAAAAACATTAAAATAGAAAGACATTTTGTATGGTCAGATGGATGTGCAGCACAATTTAAATCAGCTAGACCATTTTATGCATTATGTAGATATCATCGATACCTTAATATACCACACATTTGGAGTTTTTTTGAGAGTGGACATGGAAAGGGTGAGCATGATGGTGCATGAGCTTGTATCAAACGTGCTTTAAGAAATTATCAAATGGACTATAAAGGATATCACATTAATAATGCTCATGATGTGGTTGAGTGGTGCAAAACACATTTTTTAGTGCCAACAAATATAGATAACACATCATCACAAGTAGATTGAGTCATACCATTTAGAGTGTTTTGGGAGGTATCAGGTATATATAAATTAATTTATTCATATTTTTAAATTGAATCTTAAGTTTATATTTAATATGTTACCTTAGATGATCTCTAACTAAATTATGGACCTTGTGTACATTTAGGTGTTGATAGAAGATCAATGCATGCATGCAAGAGGGTAGAGAAGACACAATCTTTGCATTCAATTATGAGTACAAATAGTAATGTGTGGTCATTGTATACAAGAGAATACTCATATTTTTTTCCTAATTGTATTGATGAAGACTATGGTGGTTGCATTAATCAAGAACGTGGATATGTGGGTGAATGGACTTTGGTGCCACTAGATGTTATAAATACGAATGAGTTTGAGGACGAAAACTATGATGATATTCCATTGATTTCTAGTGATTATAACCATATTTTAGGATTGATCAGAGTTGGTATGTATGAACTATATATATACCTGGATCATGTACATGTATACATTTTTCATAATTTTGGTTAATTTTTATTATATATATGTACTTATGTAAATGACGTGCATCCAGAATTTTGACATATATAAGTTTGTGTAGGAAATGTTTTTGTAGTCATGGCAGAATCAGAAAATGTAGAAGGTGCTAGCTATTATTTATTATGTTGCACCATGGAAAGAGAGAAGCTAACAAAGACTGAAATAAGTGATGAAATTATTTTTCCCACAGGTTAGTATATAGTTGAATTATGTATATATGTATGTCAAGTATCTATGTTTTTAATGAATTCAAATTTTTTGACTTAAATTCAAGATTGATGTATTTTTTAAATGTGTACATGTGCAGGTTCTGTTGTTGTACAAGGAACATATTTGAAGAAAATAAAAGTACTTAAAAATGGGATTCATTTCATCGATTATCAACCTAACAATAAGGTATATCAATATAGTAACCATTTTATTGCCACTGGTCTAACTCTTCATCCAGTCAAAGGACTTAGAATACATAAGTGGAGGCTCCATATTGATGATCATGAGAAAATATTAAATGTTATCCAAGAATGAGCTGATCCACTTGATATGAGATAGAAACAACTCCCAATTTGAAATGTAACTCAAGAAAAATTTGAAATTTGGTGGAATAACTAATTTTCTAAATTGAACTTTTACTCTTTCATTTTTAACTCTATGTCTTGAATTCAAATTGTCATAAAGTAACTAATTATAGAAATTATGAACTTATATGTATGTGTGTACACTAATTACCTGACATGTGCACCTTGAGGGAAAGAAATTTGAACACCACTTGTCTTAAGGGGATGAAATTAGGAGTTTGTAAAATTAATTATATTGAACTTTCTATTTCACTTAACTTGTCAATTTTAGGACACATGTACGCTTTCAATTTAACTAATTAGGACATGTGCTTTCAATTTCAGGACATGTGAGCTTTCAATTTTAGGACATGTGAGCTTTCAAGTTCAAATTGTGATTTGTTTAACTAAATTTTGAACATGTACATGTTTTAAGTTGGACTTGAATTAGAACATTGGGCTTAAGGGAATAAAATTCTAGGATACATGTGTACAAATTAAAATTTCACAATGATTAAAATTTGAAATGTAACTCAAGAAAAATTTGAAATTTGGTTGAACAATTATTTGATCAATTTGAAATTTGGTGTCCAATAACTAATTTTCTAAATTGAACTTTTACTGTTTCATTTTTAACTCAATGTCTTGAATTCATTTAACTTTCTATTATATTGAACTTTCTATTTCACTTAACTTGTCAATTTTAGGACACATGTACGCTTTCAATTTAACTAATTAGATATGTGCTTTCAATTTTAGGACATGTGAGCTTTCAATTCAACTAATTACCTAACATGTGAGCTTTCAAGTTCAAAGTGCAATTTGTTTAACTAAATTTTGAACATGTACATGTTTAAGTTGGACTTCAATTAGAACATTGGGCTTAAGGCCTAATAAAATTTTAGAATATGTGTACAAAGTAAAATTTCACTATGATTAAAATTTGAAATGTAACTCAAGAACAATTTGAAATTTGGTTCAAACTATTTCAAATTTGGTTGAACAATTAGTTGATCAATTTGAAATTTGGTGTACAATAACTAATTTTCTAAATTGAACTTTTACTCTTTCATTTTTAACTCAATGTCTTGAATTCATTTAACTTGTCAATTTTAGAAGACATATACACTTTCAATTTAACTAATTAGGACATGTGCTTTCAATTTTAGGACATGTAAGCTTTCGATTTAACTAATTACTTGACATGTGAGATTTCAAGTTCAAATTGAAATTTGTTTAAACTAAATTTTGAACATGTACACATGTTTTAAGTTGGACTTGAATTTTAGAACATTGGGCTTAAGGGGATAAAATTCTAGGATATGTGTACAAATAAAAGGGATGAGTTCTATAGATTTACTTGAGTTAGGAATTATGTACAACTAATTACTTGATACTTAAACATTTAATACATGATATATTACTAGACATTTAAATTACATGAACTACATATATATATATATATATATATATATATCTAAATTTAATCAATATATTAAACATGCACGTACATATCTAAATAAATTACTTACATATCTTAGATAGAAACAATTTTTAATATACTAGATCTAGATCTATAATGTAAATTAGATTCCACAACATAATGTAACATGTATCAATCATCTTGAGAACAAATAACAAAAACATGTATCTATCTAGAGATCTATCAGAAGATAATATCAAATATAAATAGCATGCACACATGTAGACATGTAGATCCAAGTACATCTATATCAAATCAAATATAAAGATAACATGCATCATGTGTGTATATAAAGTGTCTATCTAATATATGAATGTCTCTTTGGATGAAAGTTTACAACAAATCATCTAGATAAAAAAAACTATAGATCATCAGGTGCACGACTATCATTGCCATGCCTCCTCACAACGCGGTTTGAAGATTGACTAGTATCAAGGTGCTCACTAGGATGTGTTGACCCCTATATATAAATTCAAGAGAAAGTGATATCAATACATACATACATTTAATCAAGAAAAAGTGATATTGAAATGCATGTACACATAATCAAAACATAAATAAACATTACCTGTCCACTACAGACATCATCCAATGAATCTCGACGACATACATAATCTGGCATCAAAGTTGGAGTAAAAAGAGGCATGTACCCCTACATTGTACATGTGCACATGCAACACATCAAATTAAATTTTCTCTAGATGATTACATTTGAAATCTACATGCATGATATACATACATGTGCACACATGCACATGTCTAAATTAAATTAGTTTCAAATGATTGAAATTTTAACATGAACAAATTTTTTTTTACCTATGTAGATGGTGGCATCTGATAATACTCGGACTGCCTAGCATCGATCATGTCCACTAATGCATCCAGATTTCACTATGTCGCATCAAGGTCAATCTTTGCATCTATGCGGGCCCCATGAATGGTGATTGGCACATGTCCTAATAATGACGAGCCAAGTGGAATATGTGGATGAGATAGCATAGAAGTAGAATCATCATGTGTCAACAAGTCCATCCATCCTGTGGTCGACAAGCTCAAATCAACATCATCAAGACCCACATTTGAACTCTGAGCCTGCACTATAACATTGGCTGAAGGGTCTATGGTATGTATATGTCTCTCTAGAGAAAAAGAGTGGCCAGTAGATGGATCATCATGTGCACTACCACCATGACTACTACTTGATCGATGAGAGGAATATGGCTGAGGATGTGTCCTAGTACTACCATGGACACGATCTCGAACATCTGATATGGGTATGCCTAGATGCTCTGATACAAATCTATATGTATCTAATAGATCCTCAGCTAGACCAATCATAGTATCTCGTGCCAAAACTCTAGTGAGACCCTCTAAGCTAGCCACTGAAGGGACGTCTACTGCACTATACAAGTCTCCTGAAGATGAAGCATAGGATGATGATTTGGAACACCGATGAGACATCAAATATTGACCAACCTCATCACTCAAAATAGATCTAATAGCTGCTGCAATCTCTCTAACTCCCTAAAGGACCCGACGTAATTGAGTGCTACACATGGCCTCATTAACTGATGGACCTAACACAGGGGAAATAGCAGGTGCCCTCTCTCCGACAATCAATCTATGTGCTAGTGGGGGAGGACCTAGCTGCCTATTAGCTAGTCTACCATGCCCTTGTCCTAAATGTCCTGGTAAATCTGTGTAGTTCACCGCCCTGCGTAAGTGAACCTCTGCATAAAGCTATTAGGCAAAATAGAGTGGAATTTGGTCATTATTTGGATAACGACCATGGGAAACAAGGAAGCGTGGGTATATCAATGCAGCCATCTATGGATCTGTACAATTAAGGGGAGTATACCCCTTCCAAGGATTTTCTTAGTGGCGATTAGTCACCAAATGGTGAATATGTCCCGATCAGGCTATAGAAATTGGTGAAAAAAAACACCGTATACTAGTTGACTGGTTCGTCCAAATTTTATAAAATACTCATATAGTGGTCAAAATGTTCTCCACTATTATTACATAATTTTAGTTTGGTAGTCAGGTTCTTCACCCATATTTCTCTTTAATGTTTACTCTTATTCGCCACAGAATTAATTGAGCATCTCTTTCGACGATCATCATTTGCCAAATTCCCATTTTCCTATGTGAAATTTTTATTTTTCCTAGGACCCAATTTGCCATGCATCACACACAATGGGGTCCCAAATTATCACCCTATTCGCCCACTCAATTACTTGAAATTACACAGGCTTTGCCAAATATTAGTTCTTATCATATGTAACGGTCGGCCCATTCGCCAAAATGAAAATGATTTATTTGTAGTTAACTATTTAAGACACATGATTTTCATTATTGAAACATGCTAAAAGAAGGAGCCTTCTTCATAGTATTGCAATCAATAGAGAACCAAAATGACTATGACTATGAGTCCATAGTATTTTATTGCAGCCTTAATTTGATGAAGATGTCACAGTCAAATTTAAATAGGAAGAGGAGTAGGACTAATGAAGGTGGAGATGTCCAAGAGAGGCCAACGAAATGCAAAAATATATCTTCATACTTTGGTAGGGGTAGACGCAACAATGTTGGTCAAAGTAAGGAAGGTACATCATTAGAGGAGCCTGTACAATCTCAAACTACACAAGAGTCCATTGAACAAATTGGGGAGCCTAATAAATATGGTGACAGAGTTGTAGAACTTGATATATCTAAGGAAGATGACCTTGAAGAAGAATATCTAGTAAATAATCAGTACTAGGATGAATCAATCAACTTCGGTGATGATGATGGTGCAATTAACAGTAATAGTGACAGTAAAGGGAGAGGAAAATTGAAAGAAAATACTAATCATCACTGGGAGATGGCCAGGAGATTTAAATTTGATTGGGCAGCAAAGTATCAATTCATTGAGCCCATGGAAAATCCAATTGTAGGTGAGCCACTAGTAGAATGTAGATGTGCAATTTGTAGTTGGAAGTATAAAAAGGAAATGCGATTGCAGCTTAAACTAGACACCATAGAGAAACATGTTGGTAAGATTTACGAAACCTCAACTGTAGATGGTAAGGAAATAAAAGTGGTAAGATATAAAACAAAGGAGCAATGTCAACATAAAAGGAATGCTAAAGAATATTATATGTTTCAAAAATTTCAAATGAAATTGGTGAAGTTCAAGGTTCTATTAATGCTATTTTTGCAAAAGCAAGTGAAGTAGAAGAACGTGGAAAAGCTATTCAATTAAGTAATGTTTTCTATATTTTGAGCAGAGGGCATCCAATGACAGACTATCCAGAAATGAATGGTTTTTTACACTTTCTAAAAGTTCCTAACTATCCTATCAGTCATTGGTCGATAAAAAATGGATGAGAATGGGCAAGTTGTATTACATAGGTTGAAATAGAGGATGTACAAAGAAAAATAAGAGTCAACCTTTATTTCATTGTCCTTAGACAAAGTTACGGAAATAGATAATACGTCATGGGTATGCATGCATGTTTATATTGTATAGAATAATGTCTACCAACCACATCTACTATCTGTTGCTAAACTAAGAGACAATGCGACAACATAAAATTTATTTCAGTTAGTAAAGAGAAAATTAATTGAATATGGAGCTATGGATTAATTGACAATAGTGAAGAAGTTGGTCTATGTTGGAGCAGATGGAGCTTCAGTAATGCAAGGTCAAAGGAATGGTCTTTGCACAAAGATGCAAGCTTCTTGTTCACCATATGTTGTTGCCATTCATTATATGGCCGATAGGATGAATCTTTCTTTTAGAGTTGTGAAGAAGTTTCCTTCAGTAAACAAGGTTGAAGATTTAGTAAGAGAGTTGTATGCATATTTTTGTCGAAGTGCCAAGCATTTTAGGGAATTTTAGCTCTTTGCTGATGGAATTAACAATGGAAACAAGCTTCTAAAAGATGTTGATACCAGATGGATCTCTTTGGATGGACCAACGCATCGAGTATTTTTTGAATATCAATCTTTGATTGGATTGATGTACAAAAATTGGGACAATGCAGAAAATCAAAGATGTGGTGACCTGCTTTGGAGGTTAAGCAATATAGAGACACTTTTGACTTTGACATCTCTTCTTCCCATGCTAGAAGAAATGAGGTTAATTATGAAAAAATCCCAGAAAAGAGCCATGTATATTGTAGAATATGCTCAGTTGTGTAAAATGTCATGCCAAGCCCTTGATAGTCTCTATCATACTGACCTAAATGTATCTGATGATAGATTTAATCACTGGCAAAAACTAATAGATTTGGACAATCCTGATAATTATTTAAGGATCACTGAAAATGGAGATTTATGTGTTTGTGTAAGGGGATTTTAGATACCAATGTACTATAGTGCCCCAAAGAAGCGAGCTACAAGAGTTACAAGGGAAGAGTTTACCAAGATCGTCGAGTCTATAGCATCTACTACAAGGGACATAGCCTATACAGTTTCCTCTGAAATAATATCATGATTCCCATATGATCAACTACTTGAGGCCATGACAATTGTGTTTCCTCAATATTGGTCCTTCAACAATAAGGAAGATTATCATAGAAGGCTGTTGATTTTGATAAAGGAATTTTGCAAATCTATAGAATTCAATGGAGTGACTATCAATGAAACATTAGATGAGGGTCTTCTTAGATAGAAATCAGGCACCTTTGCAAGGACCATCAAGCATCAATATCAATTAATGTGTAAACCACATGAAGAGGGCTCGGCAACAAAGCTTTGGATGTAACTAAAACAAAGCACATTGTTGCATGAAGAAATTTCAGAGTACTTCAAGCTTGCTGATCTATGTCAAACCATGATATTGGGTTCAGTGGAGGATGAGAGAGTTTTTAGTGCTTTGGGCTTCCTAAAATCAAAGCTAAGAAACAAAATAGACAATAATTTGGAATCATTCTTGAGGGTATACACATCTAGGTATAATGTCAATACTTTTCCTTTTCAAAAAATAATGGAAATCTGGAACAAAAGATGCAAAAGAAGAGGGGTGGGACTGGGCAACACCATTAACCAATCTCCTATAGCGACTCCAAGTGGGACAAGTATAGTTGGTAGTGGCACTGACCATGGGATTGGGAGTCATAGAAGCGGAGGTCAAAGTGAACTTGAAGTTGAAGAAGACACAAACGAAAATGAAGAGAACAATGAAGCAACTAGACTACCAGAATTGGATGATGATGATGACATAGAGATGAATTGGAAGATTTAGGAAATTTTTGCTAAATTAGCAGTGGCAACCAATAGGTATTTTTTGAACTTATTAACTACTATATGATATTCTATCATTCAATGTTTATTTTAGAAAAGCAAGAAATTAGAATGTATTATGTTTCATCATTATCAATGATCTTTCATTTTTGAATTTGAAATTCCTAAATGAAATTTTGTTTTCTATTTTATTCATTTATTCAACATACATTGAATTGGAAAACATGAAAATTAGATAGAATCATAGATTCAATTCCAAAATTATTAATTATTAATGGTTTTCATTTGCAATATTAAGCTAATATGGTACAATTCTTGTAAGCCAATGACACTGAATTCCCTTTTATAGAAACAAGAGAGCAACAACAGCTTCAGGTGAATTTGCCTAATGTGAAGTCTCAAAATCTAAATCAATAAGACATCTACAAGTCTACAACATCTCTACAACTTTAGTTGTACATTTCTGCATTTGACAGGCTGATTTAGTAGATTAGCAATTTTAGCATAGGCAATAGCATTTGGAAGACTGCAACATTGATCCTATTCAAAAAACAAAGTTCAAACTTGTTACTTTAAACTCAATTCTAGATTCTAGACTCTAGTATGTAGGATAATATGAAAGATATTCATATATAGTAAAGATATAGAGATGATTGAAATTGAAAGTACTTTCACATACAGACTATAAGTTTCTATAGTATGCTCCATTCTTCTTCGGTTGGAAGGGCAAAATTTTTGATGTTATGGTAAATGACCTACATTCTCGTCAGCATTCCATACTTGGAAGAGCGAGTTTCAAGCAATGTTCCTTCCACTAGTCCATGCAAATTTGTGAATATTTTGATGCACTTTGCAATGCCTTCATGAGTTTTTTCCTGAGGAAGGTTGCCTAAATCAAAGGTTATTTGGTCCTCCAACTTTTTTTTGTAAACTTCTCTTCCAACGAAACCCATTGTTGAGAAATCAGGTCCAGGACTCGATAAACCAAGAGATATCAATTTTGTTGTTTTATTGTTCATCTTGGTGAGCTTTGGCCCAAATAAAGCAAGAACTTCTTCTGCTTCTATTAGTTTTTGACATTTATGAAATACATAGGTTGCCTTTATTATTGAACCAATGTGGTCCTGAATTCCCTTGCTTGCCAAATGCCTATCAACAATTTTGTTGATTTCTTCCATAATCTGCTTTGTAGTTTTCTATCTCTGACCAAAACTTTTGTTCTCCTCAAGTTGCTCTTTCAGCTTTACAAAAACATCTGTAAGAGCTTCATAGAGTTCAAACCAATCACACAACCTATCAACATAAGTCTTTATTTGCCCCCAGAAGTAATTTTTTATTTGCCTTACTATATTATTTACATGGTCATTCAAGCCGTTTTCATATTTTTTAATAGTATCATTTTCCTTCTTTAGGTCTTCTTTTATTTTTGAGTACTAGTGTTCACTATGTTTTCTTATTTGCTCTACTTTATTTTCCCACCCTTTTGCTTTCTCTTCCCACTCTTTTGTTTTTACCCTCTCATTTTCCAATTCTTTATTTAACTTATTGTTTACATTTGCAGCATTCTCCTAGTTTCTGTATAACTTTGTTGAAGAGTACTTTTCATCCTAAAGTTTTTTTTCCATTTTTTCCAAATTTTCCCTCAGAGTTTTCAGTTTTGTGTCCATTTTTTCTTGCTGTTCAATTGCTTCTTTAGAGCCAGAGGATGAATTTTTTATCCTTTTCTCTAATTCTTTGCACCTATTTACAACTGCTTTCTCACTTGCCTTTACATTTGCCAGGTCTGCCTTTAACTTATCTATTGTGCCCTGAAGCTTTCCTTTCTATCTCTCCAACTTCATCATTGAACTGTAGACCACTTGGTTGGTCATTTTGGACACATTTATCTTGTCCCCATTTATAATTTTGGATAAATCCATTTGGAGGGTGCTAACTTGAAATTTAGATGGATCTAATTGACTCTCTAGTGGATTGTTATCTCTAGCTGGGGGCATAACAACCATGAATTCCATCATATCTTTATCTAGGTAATATGTGGGAAATAACCTATTGGTTGTAGGTTCTGCATCATGAGCTAGAGCAATTGCTTCCATCTTCATTGTCTTACTATCTTTTATATTCTTGTTTTTTGATCTTTTATAGTTAGTTACAAATTCATTGTAATGAAAATCATGATTTTGTGAGACAATTGAATGTTTGAATGGTGAAATAGTAGGAGCACTTGCTCTGATGTACAAGCTTTCACCAATACCATGAGGATAACCAACACCTAGACCCATTAGTGGGGTTTGTGGACTATTTTGAGGGTTTTATCCTAAAGGATGCGCAATTGTTGGACTCACAGTCACCATTGGCGTTGTTGTACTAGTAGTACTACTAATACTTGTCATAACCTTCTGCTTCTTTACACTTTCTTGATCTCCGAGACTAATTTTTTCTTCTTCTATATACAATGTCTTTTTGAAACTACTAGTTGTAGTTGTACCCATGATATCTATAGCTATGGGAGTGATAGTTGATTCGGATTGAATTTGAGTGCTTGGAAGTGGAACTATAAATGAAGCAAGAACAAATTTAAATAACTGAGATGAATCCAATGTGGATGGAATTGACTGAGTTGATGATTGATCTCCATGCCCAAGGCCTAGTTTTTTACCATGTTTTGGTGCTACAGCTAGTGGTTGAGGTGGTAACCAAACCCCTTCTCCACTAGGACCCAGACCACCAGAACCTTGGTAGCCCATTTTTTCTACAATTTTTGCCCCTTTTCTATATAGAAGTTTGGTGAATGCATCAACTCCTCTTTGAATTTGTATACTGGATGAGGGATTCAAAGAATCCTTGTCATCATAATCATCATTAGTATTACTGTGATGTGCTTCAGGTGGATGCTCCTTATTCCACAATTTGTCAAATATTGTATCCTCTTCAACCTCATCACAATCTAAAGAGGTCTTTGGCTCATCGAGATTCGTCCTCATTTCCCAAAATTGAGAAATTTTGCTTCGACTCCACCCAACATCTATACATTTATTCATTAGCTCTTTTGGAATAGGTTTTGTAGATGGTTTATCTGCTTTCTTGTAGAAATTGGATGATTTCATGCCCTGCAATTTTCCTTTCTGTTCGTGCAATGCCATTATTTGTGATGAAAATTCTTGTATTGACATATTATTTTCAGTAGCATATTTCTCCATCTATTTTTTGACCTCCTCCTAGGAGTCCATGTTTTTAAAATTTTCAATCAAAGGCATACTTTCATGTTGATATTTGATTGCAGAAGTCCCAATGCCCTTAAGCCTTGCTCCAATTATGTTCAGTGGATCATACTGCCAGTGACTGTCAACATCAATTCAAAAAATTGAAAAAAAGGCTTCTGCCACTTTGAATCCTCGTCTCTCAAATGCAAACCCTCCAAAGGAGAATGGCAAGAAGGGAAATATCATTTTGTTTTGCTAACCATGAAAGATTAAATCTATGCTCTCCATTTGTTGTACATATTCCAATGAAAATACCCTCTCTGTTACATATATTGGAAGTTTGTAGGGTTCTACCCATGAAGCGTAAAACCTTAACATAGTGTACTCTTCCATTAAGTACCAGTCAGCCAATTGTAGTTCACTTTTGAGTTGAATGCAATTTCTACAAGTAATAGGAAATCTAGTCATTGAAGTTCCTGTAATTTTATGGTACATTGGTGCCAAAAAGAAGTCTACAAAATTGTTGTAGTTCCTTCTATTATCAATCATCCTTATCTTAGGTGTCCACTCATACATTGGATTTTGGCCTTGAGTCTAACTGCAAAGCTTGTTTGCGTCAAATAATGCACAATGCTTGGCTAGGAGAAGATAGCACAAGTAGGTTGTGAATCTAAATGTCTTCTTTGAACCTCTTTGAATCTTTAGTAATTGATCTTGCATGCAACGAACAATGTGCTCAATAAAATGATATCTTACTGGTTCTTTTTAAAAATGAATATGATAAAGCATTTCAAGAGTGCTAGCATCCACTTGTTTGTTACTATCCAATCCCAAACAAAATGCTAGCAAGGAAATATTGTCTTGTGCCAATGGCAAAAAATATTCAAAATCATAAGGAGGCATGTGATTTGGACTCAGCCTACAACTGCTTGTTATTCCTCTGATATAAGAATCTCTCTATTTTGCATCTAATTTTTTAGAATCATCTGCCAACTTTCCCAGGTCAATATGTACATTTGACTGTTATTGTTGAAACCCTAGGTTTAACAGACTAGCAAATCACTCTCAGTTATGGACAAAATTTGCTCCTGAGTAATTTTATTCATAATTTCTTTTCTATTTTCATCATAATTTTCGGTGCAGAGCATAAAAATTTCTAGGCAAGGGAATACTTGAGGTAACGCCATGTGTGTCGACCCAGCTACACATGGTGCAATTTTATTTGCAGATGCATTTACACTAGGGTTAAATGAACAAAATTTTGAAGCCTTATTTGGATTGTTCCACTTGTTTTCAAGTGCAAATCTTATCTCGATTATACCCTTATTTCCATGAATAACATGATCATGTATATCATGGAATAAATCACTAAAACCTGGTGTTTTAAGCATATTATGGAATTCTATTATTTTGCCCATCGTGGTAAATATTTAAACATAGCTACAAGCCTACAGGGGTGATTCAAAATTAAAACCCTACAGACTAATTTTTTTAATATAATATAAACAGTAAAGTTGTAAAATTTAAAATGTGGGATGTAAACTTTCAAGATTTAGTAGTTACACTTACCCGTTCATGTTCACGTTGCCCTTAGTTTCAATTTTTGCAGAGAGGTGAGAGACTGTAGTTTGTTGCTTTCCTCGAACCACAATCCTCAACCTAGAAATTAAGAATCCATAACTTTGTTGCGCTGTAACTTTGTAAATTGTAATTTGTAACCCCTTTCTAATTTCTAAATTTGTAGACAATGTATAACTACAAAATTAATGAAACTTAACATGCCAAAATTGTACAATCTGTACTCTATAGTCTATAGTCATCACACTTGTCACATAGTACACTTTCAATTTAAATGTGAGTGGAATCGTGGACCACTGACACTAGTTAGTAGTTACTAGACACACATTAAGTGTTAACTAACCTATCATAATGTATTAATGTCATTCATAACATCACTATTAACTACAAATGGAATGTGATTATGTCAATGTGTTAACTGAGTAGTGACATGTATCATGATTACGGGACGCATTTAAAATGATAGGTTTCCTTTTTCCTTTCATCCCAAAACTCAACTTCGGTCGTTGATCTATAAACATCCAAAGGCACAAGTGAATGGTGTGGTGGCCCTCTGGGTCATGGGCCCCACTCCCATTAACTAAGCTAGTCAGGTATCAGGATGACTCACATCATGAGTCAGACGTGTCAGTGTCACGTCATCACCAAATTAAAATGACATTGTTATTTTTTGGTTGACCGAGGAGTTTAGTGACACGTGTCATGATTCCAGGAGGCATTTGAAATGACAGGGTTTCTTTTTCCTTTCATCCCAAAACTCAACTTCGGTCATTGATCTATAAACATCCAATGACACCAGTGAATGGTGTGGTGGCCCCGTGGGTCGTGGGTCCCACTCCCATTAACTAAGCTAGTCAAGTATTAGGATGACTCACATTACGAGTCAGATGTGTCAGTGTCACGTCATCACCAAATTGAAAGATATTGTTATTTGTTGGTCGACTGAGGAGTTTAGTGACACATGTCATGATTCTAAGAGGCATTTGAAATGATAGGGTTTCTTTTTCTTTTCATCCCGAAACTCAACTTTGGTCATTGATCTATAAACATCCAATGGCAACGATGAATGGTGTGGTGGCCCCATGGGTCGTGGGTCCCACTCCCATTAAATTACGAGTATAGTTAGTATATTATTAAATTATATAACTGCAATATTGTATATTAATTAAAGTAGTAAAATAATATATAAATAAACATTATAGTATCATGCTAAATTAAAATTAGATGACATCCTAAAGAACATTTATCATACCAAAGATATTTATCAACTAATTATACATGAGATATAGATAAAATTGTATAATTTTTTTTAAAAAGAGTTAAATTGATTCATTTCAATTATTAAATTGTTTGATATATCTTGTTCAAGTGATAAATTCATCCAATTGTAGAAGTTGGACAATATTCTTAAGGTTAAATATAATGCATTAAAAAAAAAGCATAAATTAATTTAAAAATAACATTTATGCTTTAAAAAAACCAAACACACTTATTATAAATAAAGTTGATAATATACCAAGCTCAATATTTTGAACTTTATTAAAATTGATACAAAATTAATATTATATATTTTAAAGTATAAATTAAAAATATCAATATAGTAAAAATTATATATGTTCATTGTTAAATAAATGTATAATCTAATAAAATTATATATATAAATTAAAAATAAAAGAAAATATATTAAAAGCATTGGTTTAGATATGTAAAAATAAAGGGTATGTGTAGGATCATGGTGTACCAAACTATGGCCTTAAGTGGCAGTGAAAAATCAGTAAATCAGGGTTATGTCAACTTGACACATAATTTTAAAATGGTTCTGGACTTTATATCAAAAAGTTGTAAGAAAATAATCTGTAGGAAATTGAATATAGTTTCTAAACTATAAGGCCTTATCTGGAGAAAAAATTATTTGATTGGTCAAAAGTTTGGATTTTAATGCAGTACTACAAAAATTTCAAGGCGAAAATAAAAAGTAGGTGTATGTCTGACCACCTTAATCATAATCAAATGATAATATTTTTAAATATAATTTTAGATATAAAAATTAGACTCATGCCTAGATGTGACGCATATTTTTGGAAATTTTTATTCCAAATAAATAATTAATTATGAATTTTCTACTATACTATTTTTAGAATTAAAAAGCTCCCATGTCTGACCACCTTAACTAGTTCAAAAAAAATCAAAATTAAGTCTTTCTTATTTTTTTTCTTATACTAGTCGAAGCATAGAATGTAACACATCTTTTGGATTTCACAAATCTTATACAGTTTGAAAGTTATAGCTATTTTTCAACCAGTATGTTAATCAACACTTTGTAGCTAACTCCATTAGAAAATAAGTAATAATCACTTACTGAACTCCTAATTTGACAAAACTTACATTTATGAAAAGCTAAGAACATTCTTAAGAAACCCTTTTCATTACATCAAATTTTGGTTTTAAAAAAGTCGTCAGCTACATGCTTGAAGTAAAAAACACATAAGAACATGCCAAAAACACATTTTCAAGATGTTTTAAAGATGACCATATAAGGTTGGTATTGAAAGATATAGTAGCAATTATAAAGGTATTAATTATTTTCATTTAGTATCAGGATGGGTGCAAAAAAAGTGGGAATAGATTTTGAAATTCTTTGAGTCATTTTAGAACTACATATTTTTCAGATCGCCACTTTTTGGCACACCATGATCCTGCACATACCCTAAAAATAATTAAATTCTAATTTAAACTTATATACAAATTAAAATTAAAATAAATATGAAATTAAACTATATAAAAAATAAATTTTGAAAATTGACAATTTAAAAGAGTTAAAATGTCTATATTTGATTAAAATATCTATATTTGAATAACATTTTACAAATTACAAAGATAAACATCAATTAAAACTAATTGTCTTTTTTTTTTAAAGTTTATCCACTTGTCACAAATGTGGAAAAGATAAAATTGAAATTAATGCATTCATTAATAGAGGTGTTAGAATTAGAAAAATGATTATTTAAAAAAAAAAGTTTATCCACTTGTCACAAGAAAATATAAGGTTCTAATTAATGCTTGCATTAATAGAGGAGTTGAAAAAAATAGTTATATTTTTTATGAAGAAAATTGAATTTTTCATTGCCTTTTTCATCATGAACCAATAAAGTTTTAAAAAAATTGTATTTTTCAATTTCAAAAAAAATGCAAATTAATAAACCTTTTTCAAACATTGGTATATCAATGAAATTTTTAGATTATAGAACTAATATGAAACTAGGTAATTCCATTAGTTTCCTCCCAAAGGCAGGAACTAATAATATTTTATATTCACATAGGCTTTTATAAACAATTCAATAGAAAATTCAAAAATGCAAAATATTGCAATGTTGCATAAGTAAGCATAAGAAGTTAAAAGCTATTTTATATGGAACTAAAACTCCATAAATTTCATTGATATTTCTTGAAAATTTGAAATTTACAAATTTACAAAATCAGGGTAAAATCCTAGACTCTAGAACTACTGTACTATTCATCGTAGAAACCACCAAAATTGACCATGGTTGCAAATTCTTGTAGCCATTGGTTGCGATCTTCCACTTCATCTAGGAAAAACCATTTCCAAAGAAAATTCAACCCAATTCTTGCGCATTTCCTATGGTTCTACAACTGCCCGACAGTCAAGCCCAGTAGAAATGGTTGCAGGACCACATTCTGGCTAGGTTCTAGAAGCTTGTGGACTTCACCTGCCCAAGGGATCCCCACTTCTTAAACTGCATGAGCAAGAATTTCAATGTCATCGCCCAAATATCCTACTTTAAAAATATTCTTTAGGAGTAGCAAAATCTCGGCCCTTGCTTCTCCGAGGTCAAGCAGGGAGACTAGAAATTGTGACGTAATGTCACTATTGACACGATACTGATTCTCATTCTTCAAAAACTCATGCCCCAGAACCATTTTGACAGTAGCAATAACAAACTTCACACCAGAGCATGGAACAACCTCATTGCAAATTAACAAGAGGTTTTTCTCAGGAACACAACCTAGAAAGGTCTTTTGCACCTCTTCCAAAGTGCATCTCAGGTGAATAGGATTGTCCATCTTTACTGCAAAGTTCAAACTCTAACTTCTAGAAGACTAACACCAAACAAACTAGACCTATCGACTACCAAAAATGAGATGAGAAATGATGAAAGAAATAGCTCAATCGCCTATAAATAAGTTTGGTGGGCAGGGTGCCAGGGATTATTTATTTGTTTTTGTCTGACTACCAATTCAATTACATTAAATTAGAAAATATTCTCAAATCTTGAACATAATTGCAAGTACGTACTGAAAAGGCCAATTGTAATTAAACACTAATACCATCCATTGTCCTATAATGCGTGTGAAGCCACTTAACTGATGGAAAAGGTCAATTGTAATAAAGACTAATAGTACTACTGCTAGTGGACTGTGGCATGTCCTGTAATGCATGCGAAGTCGCTTAGCCGATGGAAAAGGCCAATTGTAAATTGTAATTAACAATGAGAAGACATCATTATACTATCTCCTACAACTTAAGTGATACACGCTGGATAGAAATGTGTCACCATTTCAAACACTTGAACAAGGTCAAGGCTTCATTCTAGACGTTTGGTAGCATACTAGCGAGAGAATGTCGCTATCACTAACATGGCATTTAATTCTTTTCAGGTGCACTATACTCCACATACAACTTACCATGATACGTGTCAACATTCCGGTGACTACCTCGACAATCCTTCTTCCTTCAAGAAATGTTGGCCAAAATTAAACCTTAGCCATTGATCTTTGATCATCAAACAGTCTGAGTTCTCAAATAATACATTTAACATAATTATAGTGGTAGTGGCAAAGATTATGCTTCCATAATGTACGGTCAAACAACCACGTCTTTAAACAATCACTTGCTAGTTGCCAATAATTTATGAAAGTTGGTACGTTAGGTTAGGCTACTTATTTCCCATCTTTTGAAAATAGTCATACCAACTATAATTTTATGAAAACCGTTCGCCATAACAAATAAATTAATTCAATTATTTGGAAAATAATTTCGCCACCTTTTTATAAAAAAGGTATCGATTATTAAAATATTCACCAACCAATATCCATATTTCAAAACATAATTCGCCATCATTATTAATAATTTTATTAAAAATAAAAATTATAATCGCCATTATTTTATAAAAATTGTCTACACTATTAAAAAATTCGTCACCAAATATCCATTCATAGACACATAATTCGACAACACTATTAATTTTTTTTCACCCAATTGACATGTGATTCACCACAATTTTATAAATTTGGGAGGGGGGGGGGGGGGGGGGGGGTTGGTGGGGTTTCCTTAAAGTTATCCCTGACCCCTTCACATAATTTTGTGAAAGATAATGAGGGAAACATTCCCTCTTCAGGACATCTTTGGGCACCAAGCCCTGCACCTCCTAGAGTGAAAGACCAAAGGAGACCTCTCATCTCTTACTATCAAGGGCAGTCTGTATAGTATGTGCAGAATATGGGGTAGTGCCATGAATCTCATCTTGAATAAATGTCAGGTTGTGTAAGATACTTTGGCATGTACCACTATAAACACTAGAGCATGTGCCACTAATCGAGGATTCCTAAAGTCTATGAATCTCCTAGTTAGTGCGATCATAAAGCTCCTGAGGTGGGATAGGTAGTTGATCACGGGGTACATGATGCTACTCAGGATGGATAGGTTGCTACTCAAGGCCTGGGATAGGCTGTGGTGGCACTCAAAATTATAGCCCCGATTTTGAGCACTATTGAGAAATTAAGCCCTATGAAAGCTTTTTTATGCCTATGTACCCACCTGCCAGTCTGAAGCCTAAAAGGTATTTAATGCTTCTAACACCCTCCATTCCATGCATATCCCTATTCTATGAATTTAAATTGACATCCTGAATCATTTGGCGAAGTATTGTTTTGAAGCAAATGTCAAATCTCCATTTTCACCTGAGTGTCAAACAGCGACAAGAGGCCTTGTTTGCATTTGAATATCTTGCACCCAAAATTTTTTTAGGACTAACAACTTTGAGAGTATCTAATGTCCATACTCGAGAACCCATGTTTCAGATTTCAAGTCATTTCGAGTCCGTTTGACTAGGTTTTGAATTCCTCAAAGTTGGTAGTTTACTGTTTTCATGTTGATGCACTTTGCACATATTTCGTGGAAGCCCTGTTTGACGAGTTATAACTTTTGACTAGTTGACCCAATTATTGAAATTCCTTTTGCATTACATTTTAGACATCAAATACTTATCATGTTTCAAGTTTCAGCTCTTGATGAATCCGTTTGATCAGTTTTCAAATGCGATTCCAAATGGAATTTCTAAAGTTTTACTAGTGTCAGTGTTTGCAAATTGTTTCGTACCCTTGTTCATGGCGTTATAACTCTTAATCCATGATTGGTAGGACTAAATGGTTTCTTCCTCTATATTATCCAATGAAAGTACTACAAGTGTGCCAATTTTCAAATCTTGACGAATCTGTCTTCACACTTTACCAGTGTCATTCCATGCGCAAAAAATGATATTTTACTAGTGTTCACTCTCTTGCAAATCCAAGCAGCCAACTTTGCACCTCTGCCAAATTTTCCCCATGATTCTTCATGAGCCTAAATTTTATAATCATATTCTCCTAATGACAATGTACTCATGCCCTAAATTCCAGATCTCCAAGTGCCCATATGTCCATTTTTCCAAGCCATTTCCAAACCCACTTTCTAGTTTTCTAACATGTTTATCTGCAGATGATTCTGAGAAGGCAACTTTGACATTGAATATCTTTTGACTGTGAATTTTTCATCTGATGAGATCTAACAGGGTGCAAGAATGTGGTACGGAGAGTTAGTGTGTCGATTTTCAGAGCCTAGTCAGAGGTGTGGGTCAGTTTTTAAGGCCAGTCAACAGACCTTCTGACATGAAATTCACAACTTGCAGATTATGTAAAATGAGCTTCAAATTGATTAATTAGCAGCTGAATTTGACTCTAATCAGTCTGATGGGTTCGATGGATCAAGTCAACATTTCAGTTGTCTAGAAATGATTTTTTTTTAGCTGGACCCACTCTGGGGCCCGACTAATTGCATCAGATTATGTTGTAGGTGTGGTGTTGCTTATCAGAGACATTGTCTTGTGCCAATGTAAATAAAGGACGATCTTTGAAACTAGTGAGTCAATGCTCAATGCATCTCACTATTATATCTGCCAAACCTGATTGGAATACTTATAGTAAATACTATACATGGATCAAGCATGACTAGTACAAAATGGATAGAAGTTGAATATGAACATCTCTCTTTGCTAGTTGACAAAGATTCCATGTACAAATAGGAAAGATGTATTTCACAAATCATATATTGATTATGAAATTGTTTAAATTAAACCATATATGTTTCCTTCTAAAGTAAGTATGAAATAAAAAAGGAAGATCACACATTTGCAGCAGTATGAGGAGGCTCATGCATCAAAAGGAACATAGCATGAAAGCTTATATTGTAAGAGCTAGAAATTTCCTTTGGTAGTCAGATAGGTTCGACTACCATCATGTTTGGCCAAAAGAATAGTGATGGGCACTGCGATTTCTTTCTTTGGAGTTGTAGTAGGTAGCATGAACAGAATAGGGGTAAACCCTACAGTAAACAAAGAAGGCGTATTGAAAATCGCAACTCTCCACACCTTTAGAATGGAGATCGCACCAGCAAAGGAACAAACGAGGAGTCCCATGTTTTGAAAAAGAGGGATCAACATTTTGAAATAGAACATGAGAGTGTTAATCCATCTTATGCATATCCTCAAATAGCTTTCCTTCACCTGTATCCAAGAGCAAAGTCAATGAAGAGAGCAATGGTGAAGGTGACCAAGTAAGCAACATCACTCTGCATGCATAACTAGTACCTTGCTACGCAGCCCTCCTAGTTATTGTTTAAGATCGAGATAGAGAGTCATCATTTTGGGGCCAGATCGAGGTTCAAATCTTCACCATAGCCATAGCTTTATGTGTTACAAGGGATGCTAAGAAGAAGAAAGAACTGCCAAACAATAAGAGCAGTAGTTGCTAGGAAGAAGACAAACCCATTTAATCCCACATGTGGCCCACGTTGGAAGTTTATAATGTTTAAATACAATACAACTCATTATACAATGTGAATTGAAGAATGGGGTTTTTGAAAGGCGAGGCTGTGGTGTGTGCAGGTGGGCCCAGATGATGTCAGCGAGATATAAGTCAAATTTTGGATAGAATTGTGAGGATGATGACATGGCGTAAAAAGGGAAGATTACATGAGATGATGACATGTGGATTGATCCAAGGGTACCTGCTTGCCCACATTATCAAGTTGCACCCATGTTAAATATTGTCGAAAAGTAGGCTATCGCCATGTGGCGACAAGTCCTAGCAGGTGATGAGTTGGCAAACATTAGGAGCAACTTGAGAGGATGCGCCAGATCATGACACATGTCATCATTTGACGAACAACGCAATCCTGTATTATGGAGATGCAAGGGATTTAAAAAATGTGAGAAAGCGAGATTGTGACACGTAGCGCAGGTCCCGATGATGCTGATGTGTCAGATGATGCAAAGGGCTTAGTGAATCAAATAATGCCACATGGTATTTGGTCAACTAAAGGTTGACCCTAGATTCAAATGGTCAGGGAAATACTAAAGAATAAAAAATAATAATAATATTATTATTATTTTTAAGGATTCACGTCAGTTTTTCAAATCATACATGGCTTTAAGTATAATGTTAAGACATTAGATTGTTTTAAAACTTTCAAATTTTTTAATTCAAAAGATGTGCAGACTTGAGTGTTCTACCAGGAGAGCTTTTTTCAAATCGACTTTCTGGGGGTTCCCAGGAGGCTAGATATGCACTCCAATATACCGATGGAATTGGGAAGAACTAAATCTTCCAAATATGAAGTTAGTTTTTACACAGGTAGCAGTTTGCTTGAGTTACAAGAGGATTTGTCTCAAGTACATGAATTGCAACAATAGTTAGGTATGGAAGTTCAGATTTAATTTCTAGCATGGAAATAACCTGAATATGATTAAAAGGCAATGAAAATGAGGTTTGAGGTGATTTTAACCATTTTCAAATCAGTTGAATCTCAATTTCATTAGTATTTCATTGAGGCAAATCAAATATTTTGGTGACTCAAGAGGGTTTCATCATTTCAACAGAGATATTTTACAAGTTAGTAACAAAAATGATGAAACAAGATCAGATCAAAATAGGAGATGGAAGGAAGAAGTTATTTAGTTACAGAGGATTGCATTTCAAATGGACACTTGTCACTTGAAGATTAGATCCAAGATTCTTTCCTTTGCTATATCTTCCTATCTTTCATTATTTCTCGAGGTTTTAATTTTTTGTTACTGAGAAACCATTGTTGCTAAGAACTTTGCAGTCATTTTGTGAGACGATTTCTTTGGATCTAGAACTGTGATTCCACCTTCATCCTTCAGCTTTTTTCTCTTATATGAACAATAAGTGTAAAGATAATATAGATAATTTTGAGATGTTAGGTTGTTTCATGTTTTGATTTCATGCATCTGAATGTATATTTTCAAAGGAAATGAATACATATGAGTAGCATTTCACTAGTTTCATTCTGGTTCTCGTTTCCTGTCTCAGTAATCTGTAGTTTTATGTAGTCCTCAAATAAAGAGTTGAGATCCATTTGCTTCCCATTCAGGTTGTATGTCTAATATATTTTTATGTTGGAACAAAGTCCCAAGTAAATGCTTGATGTGTTTGACAGGGTTACTAGTTATGTTGAGAAGGATATTTAGTGAGAATGAGATCTGAATGAACATTGATGTCTAAATCATAAGGTGATTAGATAGATCTAATGTCTGGGTATACAAAATATGTCCTGATGTTATAGATGTATGTTTTGAATTCATGGATTTTCCCAATGGATCAAGCACTGATCAGTTATAGGATCATTGGTTACATTGCTACATGTTTGAGGATTTGTTGAACATCAACATCAGTAATCAACGCTTTTCCCTTTCATGTTGAAGAGCTATAATAGAATGCCCTCACTCAGCTTATCAAGTTCCTAGATCTGCATTTAGCTACTGTAGATTGATTTTATTTCATGAGTTATTAGGAGATATAAGTGGTTTCAATTTGCTTATTAGATTCAGTGTATGCTTTGATAACTGGTACCATATAAAGAATCTATAGGTCTACCCACCTAGGTTTTGCAAAGCCTGAAGAAGAAGAAGGTTCATGCCTTATAGTTGGCCTATAGTCACAAATGGCATGTTGAAAATGGGAGTTAGCTTCCCCTAGATATGTTAGTTTCTTAGTGGGATAATTGAAAACCCTCTAGCATTTTCAAACACCAAAAAAATGGCGACTCTGTTGGGGAGTTGTATTGAATCTAAATGGTAGACAAAACTTGAAAATTTAAAGAAGATTCAATACAATAAGAAGGATATGCTACAATAGTAGGGTTGTGTGAGGTGTTTACCATTTCTCTGCTGATGTTTTATGTTCCCCAGTTAAGCTTTATTCATGGACAATAGCATGTTGTGAAATTGGATGTAAATTGTGTTCTATGACTATTATAAGTCTATCTTCAATCAATTTAGTTTTGCAAGTGCTGTTGAGAAACTTTCAGAGTCAAGGATTCATTTATAAAGTATATTTTCTTTCCAAGATAATAATGATCTACAAGTTTTTCCTATATTGAAGGTCTGGTTCAGATTTGTCAAGTGACAAAATATGTTTTATTTCTCACAAAGTGTGAGTGGCGACTCTCAAATCTCTATACCAGTTGTTCCTAGTTGATTTAATTGCTAAATTTTGAAGGACTTTTAGTTGTATGAGTAGATCTAAAGCTGTTGATGTATCTTGAAGAGAAATTTTTTAATTCTTGATGAATTTTTAAAGTGTTGTTGTAATCTTCTGTTATAAAGAATTGAAATGTAAGAATAGATCACAATAGTGATTTTTTCATTCCTCTTGTAAAGAGATTGAAGCTCTACAAAGTTCGATCAGTGGTGTAAAGGATTCTCAGTCTTGCACCTCTACCAGATTAGCAAATCAAAGTTCAGCATCAACACTTGAGGTATTTTGGTTTTCATGTTCCTTTTCATGAAGGTCAAGTGTTTAAAAGGGTTGCCTCTATTCAGTGGTTTTTAGCACTAGGATAAAGAGGTAGAAATTTCATTCTCAAAATGGATTCAAATTGTAGATCTGATAATACTCTGTCAAGCTATGAAGAGGTACATGAAAATTTGTTTATGTTGTATGGAAAGCTTCATAGTCAAGTCATTTCTTCTATCTGAAGGAATGTGGGAAGTGTCAATGACTTAGATGCAATTCAGATTTACATGCAATTCAAGTTGGAAATCTTAGAGCTTCCCATTTCAGCAAGACCCAGTGAATTATCATGGGCTTTTGTGTTTTTATTAGTCTTCATGCCTGATTCAGTACATTGGACAACGAAAGCAAGATTTGAAAAGATCTAATACTTTGAGAGAGCATTTAGAGAATGTGAAGGCTATTTAGAATAGAATGGTTACTGTATTGTTGAAATTGAAAATGTTGATAGTCATAGTGAAAGTGATGAGTCCTATGACAATATGTTTGAGAATGAAAAGAGTTATAACAGTAGTCTTGAAATATCTTCCTGCAATGAAGTTAAATGTAGCAATGCATCTAATGTCCAGATATGTATGGTGAAAGTACTACTAATTGTTCAGATTGTATGACTAATGGTGTTACTATTATAAGTTCTTCAGATTATTTGGGAAATAATTGCAATCAAGATGAAGAAGTTCATGAAAGAGATCTGTTGAATACTAATGAAGTCTCAACCTTGTTACAACATGAGTTTGAAAGGTATGTATCAATGTGTGATTTAAGTTTTCCCTTATTAGTGTGTGAATCTCATAAGGATGATGCAAGGTATGATGTATACCCCTATGTTGGTTCTCCTACATATCAACAGTATTATTCTTTTGAAGACTTTCAGCATAAGCATGAAGATTTGTTTGAAGAAATGAAGGCCAGTAGAGATGTATTTACTACTGTCATGAGTGATCTTAAATCAGATCTATGTTATAGAGATGATAATGAGAGGTTGTTGATATCTTTTGATTCTAATTTAACATTTAATGAAGAAATTCGTATGATTGATGTTACTAATGATGATGAGAGAAATCAGTTGGTTTTTTATCTGATCCAGATGGAGTATATGATAGTAATTTGCAGTTACTTGAGATGAGATTTGATGATTCATGCAATAAACTGAATACTGACAATGGTACACATGAATCTATAGTTAAATCTTCTCTACAGGTTGGTGAGTCTTATGCTAATGAGTTTGACACATTCAAAAGTATCTCTAACATTTTTTTTTATAAGAATATTGATGCCAGTAGACTTCCTGTTGATGAGAATTTTAATGAAGATTCTTTTCATATGTCTGATGAACCTTTGTTTGAAGACTATTATGAAAATTTTTCAGTAAGTTTTAGATCTGATTTGGTATGTGATGACATGGTACATCAAGTTGATTTAGATCCACTATATTTTTTGAAGCTGGAGGCACAAGGTGAGTTGCAAGCCTTTAATACATGCAACTTGGTGAATGATGTAGAATATGAAGTCTTTGTGTTTCCAATCAGCGTGCATGAATCATTCTTGGATTTTGATTCTCAGTCCAGTTTGTATAATTATAAGCATGCTGACCTGTTCTCTCATAATGAACATGAAGTAAAGGGTAACTCTGATATATGTATGCATTATGAGAATAAAAGTGTGAATTCAATTTTGCCGAGTGTTTTGCTTCAAAGTGCTAATCTGATTGGTGGAATTGATGGGAAAGAGAGTTTTAGTTTGCCTCAAGAGGATGTAAATGAAAATAAGGTTTATGAAAGAGGTAAAAGTCTTTTCTAAGTTCGGGGGCACTATTTGTACATAATTAGAGTAGTTTCATTTCTTTCAATAAAGTTGTTCGAGAGAGTTTTTGCTATCAGGTGTGTGGTCTACTTCTCCCAAAGATCTAAAATCTTTCCATGCCCACAAGGGACATGCATCCCTAGACAAAGCCACTATTGGTGCTCAAAATTGCAACCTTGATTTTGAGCACTATTGAGAAATTAAGTCCTATGAAAGCTTTTTGATGCCTATGTACCTGACTGCCAGTCTGAAGCCTAAAAGGTATTTAATGCTTCTAAAACCCTCCATTTAGTGCATCTACCTGTTCCATGAAGTTAAATTGACATCTCGATTCATTTGGCAAAGTATTGTTTTGAAGCAAATGTCAAATCTGCATTTTCACCAAAGTGTCAAACAACGACAAGAGGCCTTGTTTTCATTTGAATATATTGCACCCAGAAATGTTTTAGGACTCACCGCTTTGAGAGTATCTAATGTCCATACCCAAGAACCTATGTTTCAGATTTTGAGTTGTCTTGAGTTAGTTTGACTACTTTTTGAATCCCTCAAAGTTGGTAGTTTACTGTTTTCATGCTGATGCACTTTGCACACATTTTTGGGAAGCCTTGTTTGACGAGTTATAACTTTTGACCAGTTGACCCAATTATTGAAATTTATTTTGTGTTGCATTTTAGACATTAGATAATTTTCATGTTTCAAGTTTAAGCTCTTGAAGAATCCATTTGATTAGTTTTCAAATGTGATTGCAAATGGAATTTCTAAAGTTTTACTAGTGTCAGTATTTACAGATTGTTTGGTACCCCTGTTCGTCAAGTTCTAACTCTTAATCTATGATTGGTAGGACTGAATGGTTTGTTCCCCTGTATTGTCCAATGAAAATACTACAAGTGTGCTAGTTTTCAAATCTTGACGAATCCGTCTTCACACTTTACTGGGGTCATTCCATTCGCAGAAAATGATATTTTACTAGTGTTCACTCTCTTGCAAATCCAAGTGGCCAACTTTGCACCTCCACCAAATTTTCCCCATGATCCTTTATGAGCCTAAATCATATAATCATATTATCCTCATGACAATGTACTCATGCCCTAAATTCCAGATCCACAAGTGCCCATATGTCAAGTTTTCCTAGCCATTTCCAAATGCACTTTCCAATTTTCTAACATGTTTATCTGCAGGTGATTCTGAGAAGGAAACTTTGACATTGAATATCTTTTGATTGTGAATTTTTCATCAGACAAGATCTAACAGGGTGCAAGAATGTGGTATGGAGAGTTAGTGTGCCGATTTTCAGAGCCTAGTCAGAGATGGGGGTTAGTTTTTAAGGCCAGTCAACAGACCTTCTGACATGAAATTCACAGCTTGCAAATTATGTAAAATGAGCTTCAAATTGATTAACTAGCAGCTGAATTTGACTCTAATTGGTTTGATGGGTTCGATGGATCAATTCAGCATTTTAGCTATCTAGAAATGAATTTTTTTTTAGCTAGACTCACTCTGGGGCCCGACTAATTGCATCAGATTCTGCTGTAGGTGTGGTGTTGCTTATGAGAGATATTGTCTTGTGCCGATGCAAATAGAGGATGATCTTTGACACTAGTAGGTCAAGGCTCAATGCATCTCACTAATATATCTGCCAAACTTGATTGGAATACTCATAGTAAACACTATACATGGATCAAGCATGACTAGTACAAAATGGATAGAAGTTGAATATGAACATCTCTCTTTGCTAGTTGACAAAGATTCCATGTACAAATAGGAAGGATGTATTTCACAAATCACATATTGATTATGAAATTTTTTAAATTAAACCATATATGTTTCCTTCCAAAGTAAGTATGAAATAAAAAAGGAAGATCACACATTTGTAGTAGTATGAGGAGGCTCACACATCAAAAGGAAAAGAGCATGAAAGCTTACATTGTAAGAGCTGGAAATTTCCTCTAGCAATTGGATAGGTTTGAGTACCATCATGTTTGGTCGAAAGAATAGTGATGGGCACTATAATTTCATTCTTTGGAGCTGTAGTAGGTAGTGTGAGTAGAATAGGGGTAGATCCTACACTAAACAAAGAAGACATCTTGAAAACTGCAGCTGTACACACCTTTAGAAAGGAGATCGCACCAGCAAAGGAACAAATGAGGAGTCCCATGTTTTAAAAAAGAGGGATCAACATACTGAAACAGAACATGCAAGTGTTAATCCATCTCATGCATATCCTCAAATAGCTTTCCTTTGCTTGTATCCAGGAGCAAAGTCAATGAAGAGAGCAATGGCAAAGGTGACCAAGTAAGCAACATCACTCTGCATGCATAACGAGTACCTTGCTATGCATCCCTCCTAGTTACTATTTAGTATTGAGATAGAGAGTCATCATTTTGGGGTTGAGATCGAGGTTCAGATCTTCACCATAGCCATAGCTCTATGTGTGACAAGGGATGCTAAGAAGAAGAAAGAACCACCAAACAATAAGAGAAGAAGCTGAAGGGATGAAAAAAACCCATTTAATCCCACATGCGGCCCATGTTGGAAGTTTATAATGTTTAAATATAATACAACTCATTATACAGTGTGAATTGTAGAATGGGCTTTTTGAAAGGTGAGGCTGTGGTGTGTGTAGGTGGGCACAGATGATGTCAGCGAGATATAAGTCAAATTTTGGATGGAATTGTGAGGACGATGACATGGTGCAAAAGGGAAAGATTGCGTGAGATGATGACACGTGGATTGATCTAAGGGTACCTACTTGCCCCCATTATCAAGTTGTACATAGGTTAAATATTGCAGGAAAGCGGGTTGTCGCCACATGGCAACGGGTCCCTATGGGTGGTGAGTTGGAAAAGATCAGGAGCAACTTGAGAGGATGCGCTAGATTGTGACGTGTGTCATGATCGGATGAATGATGCAATCCCGCATTATGGAGATGCAAGGAATTTAAAAAATGTAGGAAAGCAAGATTGCGACATGTAGCACAGGTCCCAGTGGAGCTGAAGTTTAGGATGATGTAGAGGGCTCAACAAATCAAATAATGCCACATGGCAGTTGGTCAACTAAAGGTTGACCCCAGATTCAAAGGATCAGGGCAATATTGAAGAATGAAAAATAATAATATTATTATGATTATTTTTAAGGATGCACGTCAGTTTTTAAAATCATACAGGGCTTTAAGTATAATGTTAAGACATTAGATTGTTTTAAAACTTTTAAATTTTTTAATTCAAAAGATGTGCAGACCTGAGTGTTCTATTAGGAGAGCTTTTTTAAAATTGACTTTTTGGTCATTCCCAGGAGGCTAGATATGTGCTCCAATATACTGTCAAAATTGGGAAGATCTAAGTTCTCCAAATATGTGGTCGGTTTTTACACTAGTAGTAGTGTATTTGAGTTACAAGAGGATTTGTCTCAGGTTCTTGAATTACAACAATAGTCAGGTATGGAAGTTAAGATTTGATTTCTAGAATGGAAATGACGTGAATACAGTTAAAAGGCAGTGAAAATGAGGTTTGAGGTGATTTTAACCATTTTCAAATCAGTTGAATCTCAATTTCATCAGTATTTCATTTAGGCAAATTAGATATTTTGGTGACTCAAAAGGGTTTCATCATTTCAATAGAGATATTTTGCAAGTCAGTAACATAAATGATGAAACAAGATCAGATCATAATAGGAGATGGAAGGAAAAAGTTATTCAGTTATAGAGGATTGCATTTCAAATGGACACTTGTCACTTGAAGATCAGATCCGAGATTCTTTCCTTTGCTATATCTTCCTATCTTTCATTCTTTCTAGGGGTTTCAATTTTTTGTTACTAAGAAACCATTGTTGGTAGGAAATTTGTAGTCATTCTGTGACACCATTTCTTTGGATCCAGAACTGTGATTCCACCTTCATCCTTTAGCATTTTTCTCTTATATGAACAGTAAGTGTAAAGATAATATAGATAGTTCTGAGATGTTAGGTTGTTTCATGTTTTGATTTCATGCATCTGAATGTATATTTTCAAAGGAAATGAATACATATGAGCAGCATTTCACTAGTTTCATTCTGGTTCTCGTCTCCTGTCTCAATAATCTATAGTTTTATGTAGTCTTGCAATAAAGAGTTGAGATCCATTTGCTTCCCGTTCAGGTTGTATGCCCGATATATTTTTTGTTGGAACAAAGTCCCAAGTAAATTCTTGATGTGTTTTACAGGGTTACTGGTTATGTTGAGAAGGATATTTTGTGAGAATGAGATCTAAATGAACACTGATGTCTGAATCATAAGGTGATTAGATAGATCTGATGTCTGGGTATACAAAATATGTCTCGATGTTACAAATGTATGTTTTGAATTCATGGATTTACCCAATGGATCAGGCACTGATCTAATATAGGATCACTTGTTACATTGTTGCATGTTTGAGGATTTGTTGAACATCAACATCAATAATCAACGCTTTTCCCTTTCATGTTGAAGAGCTATAATAGAATGCCCTCACTCAGCTTATCAGGTTCCTAGATCTACATTTAACTACTGTAGATTGATGTTATTTCATGAGTTATTAGGAGATATAAGGAGTTTCAATCTGCTTATTAGATTTAGTGCATGCTTTGCTAACTGGTACCATATAAAGAATCTATAGGTCCACCCGCCTAGGTTTCACAGAGCTTGAAGAAGAAGAAGGATCATGCCTTATAGTTGGCCTATTGTCAGAAATGGCATGTTGAAAATGGGAGTTAGCTTTTCCTAGATATGTTAGTTTCTCAGTGGGATAATTGAAAAGCCTCTAGCATTTTCAAACAATAATAGGTTACTCGAGCTCGGGTATAGGCTGCTGCTCAGGGCTCGAGATAGGTTGCTCGGGCCCGAGTATAGGCTTCTCGAGGGGGATAGGCTACTTGGGGGCGATAGAGGGTTGTTGATCAGCCATGTCAATGTATGTAGGTGCATGTATAATGTGTAAACCTAAAAATTAAAATTAAAATGTATGACATTTAATAAACTTGAAATTTATATTAACATATGTATGTACAATTTGACAAAATTAAAAACCTTGTATCTAAATTATTTTAATAAAATTAAACATGCACGTACATGTATACATATATATAGAAGTCCTAAAACATAAATGAACATATACCTTAAGAAAATTAAATTTTAAAACACACATGTTGTTATATATAATGTTTGTAACTCAAGGACCTTTTAAGAACTACATGTGTGCAAGTTATATTTCTATCTAAGTTAGATTGAATGTTGAAAGGTTTTTAACATATGTGTGTAGATAAACTTGTCAAGTGTAATTTAGGTCCATGAAGTAAATATGTGCATATATATGTATATATAGATATATGCGTATATGTACATGATATGTATATTTGCACATATATCTATCATGTGTGTGTGTATATGTGCATATGTGTGCATATATATACACACACATGCACATGATATGTGCAAATAGACATATCATGACACATATGCATATATAGATCTATTTATGTACATATATATAGACACACTCTAGGATAAAATTTAGGTTTAGGGATTTGCATTGAGGTTAAATGGTGTGGTTTTTCAAATCATGGTTAGAAAATTAGAGCTAAAAGTTGGAAAAAAAATATAGTTAGGTTTGGGGATGGCTAGCATAAGTTTTACTACTAATATTAAGCTTTAGGGTCAAGGTCAAGTTTAACATCATGATTAAGGTTTGGGTTAGGTTAAATTATATTAGTGATATAGTTAGGTTTAGAATTATTCTTAGATTAGAGAAATACTTTTCTTAGGATTATTGTTAGCGTAACTTTGGTTATGATTAAGATTGTAGTTAAGGTCATGGTTTATGGTTAAGGCTATAATAAAGGCCAGTGTTAGGATTCATATAATGCACCATGTAGGGCTAGAGTTATGACTTTGATTAGGGATAGGGTTACGATTAGTGTTTATATTATCTCTTAGTTAGGGAGAGAATTAGAATTTGGTTGGGTTGAGGTTTAAATATGTTTTGAAAATATTATTTGAGGTTAAGGTTAGGGTTTACATCATGGTTGGTCACAAATAGGGTTTCGGTTAAAATGACATACCTAGGTTTTATTTTTGGGTTATGGCTAGAGTCAACATTAGGCTTTATAGTTGAGGTTTTACATCACATGGTAAGGGTTTGGATAAGCGATATATAGTTAATTTTAGCATCATCTTAGGTTAGAGAAATAATTATATTGGGGTTTTAAAAAATTAGGGTTAGCATTTCAGTTATGATTAAAATTGGAGTAAAGCTTATAGTTGAAGTTAGAATTAATGTTAGAGATTTTTTTAAAGGTCATGGAACTATGGCTAGTTTTAGAGTTTAGATTAGGTAAAATAGTTAGAGTGTACTTAAATAAACTTTAAATTAAAAGATAATATTATATATTTAGATCTAATATGGATGAAAAATTATCTTTAAAAAATATCTTATTTGTGTATTTAGAGATTCACAATGACATTAGAGGCTTAAGTATGAATAGTAAAATAAAATATACAAAGAAACATATATAAAAATAAATAAAATAAAATAAAAAAACAATAAAATATGCAAAGAAAAATATATTTAAATACTAAAAACATATAAATTTGAACTAAAACAATAGAAGAAGGGAAAAAAAAATGTTTCATACCTTTTTTAGATAGTTGATGAGGCAGATGCCGGTCTCTCTCTAACTTTTGATTGAAATAATGAGAAGGCAACTGGCTGTGCCCCTATTTATTCTAGTGGATTAGGGTTTTGATCGAAACTTTGGTCAAGTTTCGATCGAAACTTTGAAACCTGCACAAAAACTTGCGTTCCAAGTTTCGATCGGAACTAACTTTCTATTGAAAGTAAATATTTTTGATCAAAACTTTTAAAATAAGTTTCGATCAAAACTTCTCGAATTATTTTTCACCTCTACACTTTTTGGAGGAATTTCTTCCTCCAAAAAAGTGTAACTCACTATTTTGGGTTCACCTGAAATATAATCAGAAATGACAAAAAGATACTCATACACAATAATGCTAGATATGTTAACTAGGGAAACCCTTGATCAAGGGGAAAACTGTAAGAATTTTCCTAAGGAAAAAGTTCACCCAGAAACTAAGAACTCAAACACAAGCACAACTATAGACCAAGAGAGAGAGAGAGTATGATCAGAACGATGATATATTCAATATGCCATGCTAAGAGTACACTAGGAGTGCATGTATAAAAAGGCCTCTAGAATGCCTCATAATCAGCATCATGATATGTCATACAACCAACCACTTTCCACCAAATATGGGGCTAACTTCTATTAAGCACGAAAGTATGTGCGATGATGAGAGGATAAGCCTACAAGGGTATGATACACAAATCAATGTTGTAGGCATCATGTGGTAAAATAGAGTTGTATACTCCTATGTTGTCAACATGACAACTCAAATAGGTGTGCAAACTCCTAAGTGTCTCATAAATTTAAAAAAAGAAAAATAATAAAATAATGCATTAACCTAATTAAACTTAAGTAAGTGTAAATAGTGAATATGTATTTATAGAAACACTCTCTATTAAGTGCAAATTAGGGGAATGCCCTTAAGCTTACGAACTAGGATGAAGATGCATAATGGGTCCCAGCTACTAGACCATGTTAGGTACCCATGTACATAATAAAAATGCAATCTCTTGTAAAGTGGAGAAAGAGGGAAAACTTCATGGGAAAAACCTTCCCCCAAAAAGAGAAATAAATAGGGTTGCATGGATGGATGGAGTAATCAAGACCCCCCTATTATGACATACATCCAGTATATACATAAGAGAATAAGAGAAAGAAGAGAGACAAAATAGGCTCCCCCCCAAAGAAGAAAGCCAACAAGTGAAAGCTAGTCCAAGAATGCAGAATGACGTTCCTCCCCTTAGGAAGAAACAAAGACAAACGTACAATCCTGAAGATGTATGCTAGCCTTGAAACTTGCTCAAGTATCCCTATGTTGATGCTGAAAAAATGAATGCAGATCTGGCAAGCATGTTTGTTGAACTTGTTCTAATGAACCATCTATCACCTCTACTGACAAAGAGACCTCCACTAATTATTGTTCATAAGGATCCACAATCATGCCAAATTGTGAAGATTGATCATGTAGAGAATGGACATGAGGGTTAGAGTGAGCCCTCACAACAACTATAGAAGGATAATAATTATCAATGAGAAGATCTAAGTCCTCAAGACTATCTCCCAAGTCAACTGAAGCTAGAGCTAGAAGATGAGATGTAAAATATTGTGATGGACCTTTCATTGTGGCAATGTAAGCATGTGGGCTAGACTAATGTGACCTCTCATTGTAACTATCAATAGAACACCATGTATCTGAACCTGTTGAAGCACTATCGTTGGTGCCACTATCAGTTTCCACTATGTATGATGTGTGGAGAGGAGCAGAGGATAAGCTAGGTGAACTTTCTTCAAAATGAACATCCTTCTCCACAAAGAACAAGTGAGTCTCAAGATCCATAAGTCTGTAAGCTTTAGCATTGTCTTCATAACCAATGAAGGTACAAGGCCTAGGTGTCAGTGCCTTGCAACCCATGGAAGATAGGTTTGCCCATCCTGGTCAACCAAAGACTCTAAAATGACTCACAACTAGTTTTCTACTGCACCATGCCCCAAAAGGAGTCTTTCCATCTAAGCCATTATGAGGAAACCTATTAAGTATGTGAGTAGCATTGCTAATGGCTTCAACTTCAAGTGTAGGATCAAGAGACTTGGCTTTTATCATGCAACTTGCCATGGTTTTGAGAGTCCTAATCCTCATAGCTACAACATCTATCTTGTGTAGACTAAATGTTGGTGGGTTCTGAAGATCAATCCCCTCAATTCTATAAAAATCTCTAAGTCTTCTATCTACATATCTATTCTCATTGTCCACCCTTAGTACCTTGATGTCTTTCCTTGAATTGTGCTCAACATGAGTCTTAAGGTATTGAATCTTATGAACCACTTCATTCTTATGATGAAGGAAGTAGACCTAGGTGAATCTTGAAAAATCATCAACAAATGTAAGTATGTAGTGTCTTGGCTAAATGAAGTCACTATAAAGGATCCTGCTAAAACCATGTGAACTAGTTGAAGAACAACTGGAGCTGGAGAAGACTTCCCTTTATCATACTTCTCCTTGAGATTCATATCCACCAAACAAGATGAACATTCTCGCTTAGAAAAGTTGATATTAGGTAGACCTTTGACCATATGTTTTGAGCAAAGTTGCTAAAGAGAGCAGAAGTCAATGTGACTAGATTGCTCATGCCATAAGTTGATTTTTGAAGTAGAGTGAGTTAACAAGTGATGTAGGAGAATCCTAGGTTACCTTTTTATTCTTCTCATTTTTGTTCATTCTACATGGGAGTTGAGTTACTATAGAACTCAATAAGAGCTGATTTACCGTAGTACTTAATGGGAGCCAAGTTACTATAGCACTTAGTTGGTATCAAGTTATTGTAGCACTTATTTGGTGCTGAGTTACTATAGCACTTAGTTGGTGTCAAGTTACTATAACACTCCTTCATGTGCTGAATTACTATAGCACTTAGTTGGTGTCAAGTTACTGTAGCACTCCTTCATGTGCTAAGTTACTCTAGCACTTAGTTGGTGTCAAGTTATTGTAGCACTCCTTCATGTGCCGAGATACTATAGCACTTAGTTGGTGCCAAGTTACTATAGCACTCATTCATGTGCTGAGTTAACCAGTGTATGCCGAGTGTCAGTATTTAGACATGATTTTTGTGAGCCAACTTGCGAGATTTATTTTGTTCGTGGCATTTATGTTAAGATCTTTTCTTGCGATGAGTCTAGACCATTTTTGGGTTGGCCTTCCTCTTATGTAATATTGTAGAATAATCTGTAAGCCATTTTGGCAAGTATATGTAAAGTGTTGAGACAATTTTTTAGTGAAGAAGATTAGAGAGCAGAACTAAATGTGTGAATTTGTAGTTGGATCATTGAAGGTGAATACATTTTTAATTGGTTGTAACCCAAAAGGCCTTATAGCTAGGCATGTATGTTGAATATTTGAAGAATAAATAAAAGTATTTCATTCTTCTTCCTCCTTTGGTTGTTGTTCCTTGTGATTGCTTCTATTGTGTAAGTCTTGCAGGCTGAGCCTTTGGCCCTAGTTATTCACCCTTTTCCTATGATAGTTGGTATTAGAGCTTTAGGTTCATCCTTGTGGCTTGATTTGAATTTGGTTGTGGGGTGGTAGATCTATGGATTTGACCTATAACTTGTAGAGGGTTATGATCTTATAGGAACTTGATTTGTAAAGATAGTTTGTGGTAGAAGAAATGTCGATGATGCTATATTGGATTAGTTGAGACAAATTATAGCCAGATTAGATGCTATGGAGATAGCCTAGAGGAGAGGAGCACATCTTGATGATGTAAGTGATGAAGAAGTAGTAGCACCAAACCATAATTCACAACCTGGAGATGATCAAGATGAGGAAAGATTGTTATGAGTATTGTCTAGGGAAAATTTAAAGCCTACTATAGAAGTTGTTCTCTATGATGGAAAATTGGACAGTAATGTTGTGTTGGATTGGATCTCTGATATGGAGAAGTTCTTTGAGTATGAAAACACTCTTGATGACATAAGGGTGAAGATTGTAGTCACTAAGTTGAAAGGTCATGCATCACTATGGTGGGAACACTTGCAAACTAATAGACAAAGGAGAGGAAAGGAGAAGATCAGAACTTGGCCAAAGATGGTGAACAAGGTAAAGAAAAAATTCCTTCCTACTAATTACCAAGTTAGCTTATTGAGAAAGATGTAGAATTTGAAATAAAAGGACATGACTATGAAAGAATATATTGAAGAATTCTATAGATTGGACATCAGATCTGGAGATCTGGATGATGATGTTGAGAAAATTTCAAGGTACATTAATGGATTGAGATCTGGAATACAAGATGAAATAAGTTTTGTGAAGCTAGAAACTGTAGAAGAAGCATATCAGTATGCATTGAAAGTTGAGGAGATCTTGACAAAGAAGCATGAATAAAGACAAAGAGGTAGAGGTGGAACAATCTAGAGAGGCAGAGGTAGATCTTATGGAGAAAGTGGTAGATCTAATAGTTTTATGTAGGATAAAGGTAAATTTGAATGGAAGAATGATGAAAAAGGAAAGACCAAATAGAAAAGTGGTAATTCTTATCGAGGAGGCACTAAGTCTTATCAAGGAAGAGGTAATTTTTAATCTAGAGGTGGATGTCATGATAATTGTTTTAGATGTGGCAAAGAAGGGCATAGATCCTTTGAATGTAGATCCTCTGAAAGCGGGTAGAATAATATAAATGTTGTGATTCAAGAAGAGATTGAGAGTTCACCAAGTGAACCTAAGGCTGGAGAAAATTTGATGGTAAGAAGAACCTTATGTCATAAAGGAAGTGATGAGGAACCTATTTTAAGGAGAAGTCTTTTCAAGACAAGATGTAAGATGGCTGGAAAGTGTTGCAAAGTGATCATTGACAATGGACGTTCTAAAAATATAGCATTAGAAGAGCTGATTACCAAGTTACAATTGCAGAGACTAAAACATCCCAAACCTTATCATGTTTCATAGATCAAAGATGAGCATAAGATATTGGTAAGTGAGCAAGTCCTTGTGGAATTCAAGGTTGGACATTACTTTGATGAATTTTTGTGCAATATTATGCCCATGGATTATTGTCATATTTTGTTGGGTAGACCTTTGAAATATGATAGATATGTTTTACATGATGGAAGATTAAATCAATATACTCTTTGGGTAAATGGGAAGAAACAAACATTGCTACCTTTGATTGAAAGTCCAGATGAGGTTAATTGTAATGTTGTAAAAATTTACATGGTTAATGGGAAAAAATTTTAAAAGGAAATGAAAAAGAATTAAGTTTGTTTTATTATAATTCCAAGAATATTGAGTTTTGTTAATGGAGACCAAGTGCAAGAAAATAGTGTCAACTGAGTGCCAATCATTGGTGACTGAGTAACAAATGGTAGTATTGACTGAGTGCTAGAAGAAATTGTAGAATTGTTGAATGAGTATAGAGACATTATTGTTGATGATATCCTTGATGGTTTACCTCCTCTAAGAAGTATAAGTCATTGTATGGATATGATTCCTAGAGATATTTTACCAAAAAAAGCAACATATACATTGAGACTTGTAGAGAATGAAGAACATAATAGAAAAGTGCATGAGTTGTTGCAGAAAGGTTTGATCAGAGAAATCTTGAAACCATGTGTTTTACCTATTGTATTAGCACCTAAAGAGAATGGAGAATGGAGAATTTGTATTGATTCTAGAGCCATTAACAAGATAACAGTGAAATATAGGTTTCCTATGCCGAGGATGGATGACATAGTGGATTGTTTGAGTGGAGCAAAGTACTTTACCAAGATTGATTTGAATAGTGGCTATCATCAGATTAGAATCAAAGAAGGTGATGAATGGATGACTTTTTTTAGGATAAAAGATGGTTTGTATGAATGGTTGGTTATGCCTTTTGGTTTGACTAATGCACCTAGTACTTTCATGAGGTTGATGAATGAAGTTCTGAAAAGATTTTTGGGTAAGTTTGTGATTTTTTATTTGGATGATATTTGGATATTCAATAAGACTAAGGAAGAACATCTTAAGCATATTAGACAAGTATTACAAAGGTTGAAAGAGGAAAAGTTACTGATTAATCTTAAAAAGTGTTCTTTTATGCAAGAGGAGATTGTGTATTTGGGATTTGTAATTTTAGCTGATGGCTTGAAGAAGGATCCTAAGAAGGTTAAATTTTTTTTGGAATGGCCTACACCTAAGAATGTGGGTGAGGTAGGGTCATTTCATGGTTTGGCTAGTTTTTATAGAAAGTTTATAAAGAATTTTAGTGCTATTTGTAATGCTATGACTAAAATAATGAGGGGAGATAAAAAGGAATTCAAGTGGACACATGGAGCTAATAAGAGTTTTGAGAATTTGAAACAAAAGGTTGTTGAATTACCTATATTGGCTTTGCCTGATTTCAACAAAGTATTTCAAGTTGAATGTAAGTGATAATGCAATATGAGTTGTATTAAGTCAAGAAGGTAAACCTATTTCTTTCTTTAGTGAAAATTTGAATGATTCTAGAAGGAAATATTCTATGTATGATAAAGATGTTTATGCTATTGTTCAAGCATTAAAGAAGTGGAGACATTACTTGATGCCTAAGGAGGTTGTGTTGTATACTAATCATAAAGCTTTACAATACTTGGGAAGTCAACAGAAACTGAATCAGAGACATATGAAGTGGGTTTAGTAATTGCAGAGTTTTACATTTTTCATTAAGCATAAGAGTGGAGTTACTAACAGAGTTGTTGATGCATTGAGTAGAAGATGTTCTTTGTTGACTGAAATGAAGGTTGAAGTTCTTGGTTCTGATGAGATGAAAGAGTTGTATGATGTTGATTCTAATTTTTCTGAGGCATGGAGAGAGTGCAGAGCACCAAATCTGATAGACCACATAAGTGAGTATGATGAGTATTTCATTCAAGAAGGTATGTTGTTTAAAGACATTCAGTTGTGTATTCCTAGAAGTTCTATGAGGTTGAATCTAATTAAGGAAAAGCATAGTGGTGGATTGGCTGGACATTTTGGAGTTGATAAAACAATGAGTTTGCTAAAAGAGAAGTGTTATTGGCCACAAATGTATAAGGATGTTCAACTTTTTTTAAAGAGTTATGGAGTATGTCAAGTTGCAAAGGAAGTAAGTCACAATACTGGTTTGTATACACCTATTACTATTCTTGAGAAACCTTGGATTGATATCAGTATGGATTTTGTTCTTGGATTGCCTAAGATAGTGAAAGGGTATGATTCCATATTTTTTATAGTAGACAAATTTTCTAAGATGGCTCATTTCATACCATGTAAGAAGACATCAGATGTTGAGCATGTTGTTGAACTTTTCTTTAAAGATATTGTGAGATTGCATGGATTACCAAGAAGTATTATTTCAAATAGAGATAGTAATTTTGTTGGTTATTTTTGAAAAACTTTGTGGAAGAAGATGGGTACTGAGTTGAAGTTTAGTTCTACATTCTATTCATAGATAGATGGATAGATAGAGGTTGTGAATATAAGCCAGGGTAATTTGCTAAGATGTTTAGTTGGGAATAAGCCAAGTAATTGGGAGATGGTATTGGTACAAGCTGAATTTTCATATAATAATTATTTGAATTGGAGTATAGAGAAGACACCTTTTCAGAGAAGCGTTGCAGGAGAAGAGTTTGCTGATTTTATGGAGTCTTTGCATTAGCAAGTGAAGTTGAGGTTGGAACAAAGTAATCAAAAGTATAAGGAGAATGTTGATCAGTCTAGAAGACACCATGATTTTCACGTTGGTGATGAGGTGATGGTTCATCTGAAGAAAGGAAGATTCCCAGTTGGAACATATAGTAAGCTGAAGATGAAGAAATTTGGACCTTGTAAGATCTTGAAGAAGTTTGACAGTGGTAATGCTTATGAAGTTAAGCTACCTCATGACATGGACATATCTCCTATATTCAATATTGCTGATTTGTATAAGTATCACAAGTCATAGGATGAAGTTTTTGCATCAGATGATTATCCTATGAAGTAGATTGAAGAAGTTGAATAGATATTGGATCAAAGAGTTGGCAAGAGCACAAGATGAAAAGATTACTATGAATATTTGGTGAAGTGGAAGAATAGACCTATTGAAGATGCTTCATGGATTTCTAAATTTTAGTTGGATTCAACATAGGTTGGGACATCTTAATGATTCAGGAGAATCATTTATTTCAACCTTAGTTGTCTGATGGAGGAGCATCCTAGGTTTCCTTGTTATCCTTCTCATTTTTTTTAGTCTACATGGGAGCTGAGTTGCTATAGCACTCAATGGGAGCCAAGTTACTATAGAACTTAGTTGGTACCAAGATACTATAGCACTTAGTTGGTGCTAAGTTACTATAGCACTTAGTTGGTGTCAAGTTACTGTAGCACTCCTTCATGTACTGAGTTATTATAGGACTTAGTTGGTGCCAAGTTACTGTAGCACTCCTTCATGTGCTGAGTTACTATAGCACTTAGTTGGTGCCAGGTTACTGTAACACTCCTACATGTGCTAAGCTATCCAATGTATGTCGAGTGTCAATATTTGGATGTGATTTTTGCGAGCCAACATGTAGGATTTATTTCATTTGTGACATTTATATTAAGATATTTTATTGGGATGAGTCCAGACTATTGTTGGGTTGAGCTTCCTCTTATGTAAAGTTCTAGAATAATTTGTAAGACATTTTGGCAAGTATATATAGAGTGTTTAGGCTTAGAATTAGGCAAGTTTTTGGCAAAGAAGATTAAAGAGCATAACTCAATGTGTGAATTTGTAGTTGGATCATTGAAGGTGAATGCATTTGTAATTGGTCGTAACCCAAAATGCCTTACAGCTAGGCATGTATGTTGAATATTTGAAGAATCAATAAAAGTATTTCATTCTTCTTCCTCCTTTGATTGTTGTTCCTTGTGCTTGCTTCCATTGTATAAATCTTGTAAGGTGGTTTGGATAGCTGGGTTAGCCTTTGGCCCTAGTTATTCACCCTTTTCCTACATAAACAAGGATTGAGAAGGTGAGTTAGGCACAAAGTGGGAGAAGGAATAAAGCCTATTTTCATTATTGAATTTTCGCATTGCAACCAATGAATCATCTCTAAGACTTTGCACCACCACTAAATCTAGAAGGAACTCAACTTTGTGACCATCTCCAAGGTGAGTGATTTGATAAAATGATAGGAGATTGGAGCTAAGGTTTGAAACATAGAGAACATCTTTGAATTATCTATTTTCCATTTCCACATGTCCTTTCCCTTTAACTTCCATTTTAGTCTCATCTCCCATGAAGATGCGTGGTACCTTTGATTTCTTTAATGAAGAAAAGTCTCCCTTTAAAGAACCCATATGGTAAGAGGCACCTAAGTCAAGTATCCATTCCAAAGAAGAACTTGTGTTTTCCATAAGTGCTTGCCCTTTACCCTTCGAAGAGGTTGGATTAGAATCCATGGAAGTACCTAGCTTTTCAATCTTGTTCTTCCTGAGTAGATTTTATAACTCATCAATTCTTTTAGTCTTGCAATGATGCTTGTCATGATTTGGCTTTTCGTAGTATGCACAAAAGAGTTTGTCCTTCTTTTCATTACTTCCCTTCTTGTTGTAAGAAGAATTGCCTTATTGTAAGGAGGATTGTTGTGTCTCAAAATATGTGTTCTACTTCTACTACTTCTTGTTGTTGTTTCTTTTCCCTCCTTGACTTGATTTGTGCTCATCACTAGCCACCAAGGCTTTGATCTTTGATGACTTGAGAATTCCAAAATCCATCAAGTGAGACTGTTCATCAATAAACATATCTAGAAATGCATCAACTGAAGGCTTCTAGTAAGTACATCTCATGGTCAACCTATGAGTAGTAAAACTCAAAATAAAGTTAGCATACTTGGAAGGTAATCTCTTCAGGATGTGATGAATCAACCTGTCATCCTTCATTAGATTTCCACAATCTTTTAGAAGTGCCCTATACTCATTGGATTTGATGATATAATCCTAAATTATGTCAAAATTCTTTAGATCCAAGAGAAGTATATCATCCTCAATCTGAAATCCATTTTCTTCATCCACCTTAGCATACAAGTATTCAAGTTTATCCCAAGCTTCTTTGGATTCTGAACAATTTTTAATGTGAAAGAGAAGATCCCCCTGTACACAACTCCTGATAACTCCTAAAGCATGTCCATATTGAGATTGCCAATCAATGAGTTCTTTAGCATTAGTAGGTTTGGTAATTGTACCATCGACATAAATACTATATCATTTTTCCATTAATCTACTTCGTGCAATATCTTTCCATGTAGAATAGTTGCGTGAAGTTAAAGGAGGAGATTTAAAACCCATGATGTAGAAAATGAAAAGACCACAATAGAGAGACACAAAAACATAGTACACACCCCTCCTTTTCACTTAATCAAAAGACCCCCCGAGAAAAGATGTTGTTGGTGCTTTATAAGTAGTGCGTTTATAATGGGCCACTTGTCAAAATGAACAAAGTGGATTTTCTAATTTTTCTTTTACAACTACCTTATGAGGCTTAAATCTATCACTTAATCAATATAGCTCAGATTTACAACAATTCTAAAAAGGAATCAAAGCTTTATAATGCCAAAAAAGACCTAATTCTAAAATTGAGAAATTTTTCCACACAACCCTAGAATCTGACTTCAGATCTAGAAAGTAGACAAGAAAATATGTAGTTTAAAAAAAAATAGAATTTGAAAAAGTGACCAAATGTGCCTGTACGGAGTGTTTGAAGTTGCAAAATGTAGGATTATGTAGGCATAGTTTCCAATAAACCCAATTTTTACAAAATTTGTGTATCAAAACTAGAAAAAAACACCACCACTAGAAAATTTAGGAATTTCTACCCATTTAAAAAAAAAATTACACCTAAATCGGACTCCAGACATCTAAGTTATGGGCTCATAAAGTTAGGCTACCAAACTAAAATGCAATCTAGAGAGGGGTCTAGAGCAAAAAGTGTTTTCTTAAAATTCATGGTCAAAAAACCATCAATACAATTATAAAATGACTATATTTGATGGTTAAATGACCATCAAATTTAACCTAGTGAACTACTGACATTAGCAAAAAACTAGGCCCCTACTGACATGTCAGGCTAAGTTGGCATCCATATTGTACAGATGTGACATGGAAGTCATGTGGTCTATATGATGATGTGTTAATGCATGTGACAATAAAAGGTCAACATTCCATCGGTGACATGGCAGTTTCGATGGCAAGGTGTGCAGTCCATGTAGGATGAACCTGTTGGTGCCACGTGTTATTGTTACTGCACAGGAGTTGTTTTAAAAATCCATCGAAATCACCAATATCTACTAGGATATACTATCAAACCATTGGTATTAAAAGATGGTGCTAGAAAACCAAAGTTTGCGATAGATTAGGTGGCCAAAAAAAATGCAAACTATTGCCAGAATTGTTGAAATGCACCAGGAAAGTTGCAGATAGCCAGAACTATCAAAATGCATGGTTGGAAACCAAACATGGTAGAGGGATTCTAATTATTAGTCACAATTTTTAAAAATGTGACCAGAAAAATTATTTATGGGCAGTGGGAGGATCTTGAATTGTAGTCGAAAGACTTTGAAAACTGCTAGATTTACTAATCCCTACTAGATCTGTTTGTAAGTAGCCGTTAGGGTTCAATTGTATGTACTAGCTAGGATAAGTTTGAAATGCACTAAGAAATCCTTAGTCTATGTTAGATTATCTTTGCATATAGCTGGAAAAGTAGTAGACCATTGGGATTTTTGAAATAGTGGATGTCGAATGTGAAATACGAATGGAAGGGCAACAAGGTTAACCCCACATTACTTGTGGGATAACCCTCTTTGTTATATAAAAGGAAAGAGCCTACAAATAGAAGTAAATTGGGCAAGGCCATTGGTGGAGGGTCTGACCTGCTTGCCAGTGGTGGATTTGATGCCACACAAAAATTGTTAATGAGGCTGGGATGTACTAGGCAATCACTAGATTTACAATGCTATGCCCAATTTTTTGGAAAATTTTCTAGTGATGCTCTATGAAATAAATGGTATGGCCTCTATGCCAAGTGTAGTATGGCTTCTATGCCCAGTTGTTGAATATGCCCATAGATGAATTTCTATTGCCACATATAAAATATACTATGCAGAGCTGGGATCTGATAACCCTGCTTTGCAAAAAAAAATTCTCTACTAGTTGCCCAAAGGGAATAATTTTTTTTGAACAATTTTGATGAAAATACTATAAAATTATAGAGAAAAGAAAAATTATAGATCCAAAATTAATCAATTAGATCTACAAAAGATCATACCTAAATTGCAAATTGGGGCCTCTAGGTTTCAATTTGTGAAAACAAATTGCTGCACAGTTGACTTTGGGCAAAGGTAGCCAAGTTTATAGTTGATTTTCACCAGTTTAGTGTTTTGGATGAAATCACAAGGTTAGATATGCCTCTAGACACTCCTAATTTTTGTAGTACTCCAGATTTAGCTGAGGTGTTGAAGCAAGCATGGTCTTGAATGGCTATGTGATGAGAAAATCTCCAAGAGCTTTGCTACCATGTAAGAATTTGCCTAAGGGAAAAATTCACCCATGAACTAAGAACTCAAATACAAGAACAATTGTAGAGCAAGAGAGAGAGTATGATTATAATGACAATATATTCAATATGCCATGCTAAGAGTACACTAGGAGTGCCTATATAAAAAGGCCTCTGAGATACATCTAGAATGCCTCGTAATTAGCATCATGATATGTCATACAACCAAGTACATGTCCACCAGATATTTGTTAACCTCGATTAAGCACCAAAGTATGTGTGATGATGAGAGGATAAGCCTACAAGGGTGTGACACACAAATCAATTTTATAGACACCATGTACTAAAATAGAACTGTGTACTCTTATGTTCTCAACATGACAACTCAAAAAGGTGCACAAACTCCTGTGTGTCTCACAAATAAAAATAGTGTAAAATAATAAAATAATGCATTAACCTAAGTAAACTTAAGTAAGTGTAAATAGTGAATACGTATTTACACCAATAAAAACCCAAGTGGGGATCATACCCATAAGATGATGTAATAATATAAATATTCCTTGTTAGAGTATGAACCATGTTAGGAGTCTATAACAACATCTACTACATATCAGTCCTTTTTAGAAGACTTTGACTCCCTTTAGGATGTTACAACCTTGTTAGGAGTTGTGCCAACCCTGTTAGGAGTTGTGGAAGACAAATGGACCCACTAGCCAAATAGCTTCAAGGTTAAGACTAGTGAAACCATTATCCAAATGATCTCTATATTATTCTTTGTAGAATAATAGAAATGAATAGTACTTCGTTCCTCTACCCTATCAACTAGACCTCTATTCCTCATATAATAACTGGATCACAAATATTGCATCCAATAATCCCTTGGATTGCTTATATGCATTTAGTATGCACTTTGCTCCTTTTTTCACTTTGCACTTCATATAATGATCATAGCATTTGATACACTTTACAAACAAGGAAACCATCTTTCCATTATACCATATCTTCAAAATAATTCCTTGTGTCAACTTTGAGGCTTTCCCAATTAATTAAATAATAAGATAATTAATTAATTATAATTTCAATAGCACTATTGGCTCATAGTATATACAAAACTTCATACTTGTGATACTAGGGCTTGCTCATCTACTAATGCCATCATCTAACAATCCTTTTTCAGTGTCTAACCACACATCTTCTTATTATATCTTAGATGAAAGATATAATAGAAACATTAGAAATTGCTTTCTAAGCACTCTATCTCAAGCTACTCTCTGTAAATCATGTACAACTACCATACATCTTCAACTTATGTGATATACATTGAACCACATCATCAAGACACTATATTGAACATGTCCATGACCACACATCTCCAGACAAGAAAAACCTTGTCCATACAACTAAGATATCTCTCTGCTATTCTTTCAGTCTGTATAGACTTATTGCTATGTTGACATCAATGAAAAACATAGTCATGAATGCAATATGTCAATATTCTCCAATGCTTAGGATACTCCCTGAATGTAGTAACATCAACATTCATGCTAGCAATCTCCTCATTTGACATCGATGGCAACATAGACTAACAAAACTAAGTTCTAAGAATACCAAAACAATACTCTACTACTATTGTTGTTTTACTTATCCTTTCAAATCCTCTTCATCAATAACATCTAAAATCCTTTTGAATACTGCTCTATTTTCCTTATTCTTTAGGATTGGCACTACTTGTTCATAGTAAATAACTCACAATACATATTCCCCCCCATAGAGATATTCCTCCTTCTTTAATGAATCTTTTTAAATCTCTGTAATAACTATCTCTCAACCATCGATGTACATATCTCCCCTACATATACTTAAGATATATTTTTCATAAATATTCTCTCCCTCATTGACATCAATGAAAAAGTCTTCATTGTGTCAATTTATTACTTCAAGTCTTCAACCAACTCAAGTGTTGAAAGACACTATTCATGACCAAATACCAAGAGTCCTCAATGACTTAGCTGATTATAGATACTCCCTCATATGGGAAGCATGAGCATTAGGTCTAATATAACAAGAGTGTTCTATACCACTGGATTGATTCTATACAACTGGATTGATGCACTTACTCAAAAATAGGTAGGTGCATAACCCCAAGCATACCTCTCAAGTACTCAAATGCATCTTTAGGTAAAGGCTTTGTAAATATATCTACAATCTTATCTTTAGTAGTCACATATTCTAATCTAATATCTTTTTCTTTTGCTTTCTCTCTCAACACATTATACTTAATAGATATATGCTTAGTCTTAAAATGAAATACATGATTCTTACACATACTCATTGAACTTATTTTGTCATAGTAAATGATAAAAGGTTTTGCAAACTCAATTTTGATATCCTTTAGCATATATTTTATACACATTACCTAATTACAATTATAACTTCTTGCACCATTCTTTGAATTGGTGCTCTTTTTGTCATCCATACTGCCTTCCCAATCTACATCAGTATGTGCACATAGAGTGAAACCACTCGATATATCATAGAAAATTCCATAGTCATATGTTCTTTTCAAATATCTGAATACCCTTTTTAATGTTGTACAATGATACTCCATAGGATCACCTTGAAATATAGCTACATTCCCAACTACATTTTCCATATTTGTTCTAGTGTGAGCTAGATATTGCAAACCTCTAATCATGGATCTATACTTCTTCTACTCAATTGTAGGTGTCTCATCCTTGCTAGATAAGTTGTGACTAGTTACCATAGGAGTACCAACAAGCTCACAACTTTCCAATATAAACCTTTTGAACAAAGAATTCAAGTACTTGGCTTGTGAAATGAAAATACTATCATTGTTCTGCACAATCTACAATCCTAGGAAAAACTTCATTTCTCATATCATGCTCATTTCAAACTCATTCTTCATTTCTTCTAAAAAATTATCACTTGATTCATCATTTCCTCCAAATAGGATGTCATCAACAAATATTACTATTATCAACAATCCATTCTCAATTTCTTTTCAATACAACTTACTATCTGTTGTACCTTTAGCAAATCAAATTTTGGCCAAATAGTTTTCAAACCTTGCATACCAAGTTCTAGGTACTTTCTTTAGACCATATAGAGATTTTTTTAGTCTACATACCATGTCTTTTTCTTGTATTAGAGGAAAACCTTTAGGTTGCTCAATATATACCCCCCTTCAAGTTCTCCATTTAGGAAGGCTGATTTAACATCGATCTGATATAATTTAAACTTCTTATTCACTACATAAGCCAAGAACATTCTTACTAATTTGATTATATAAAAAGGCACATATGTCTTCTCATAGTCTATGCCTTCTTGCTATGAATATTTATCCTTTGCATACAAGTCTAGCCTTGTTCCTCAGAACTTCACCTTGCTCATTCATTTTGTTTCTGAGTACCCATTTGGTTCCTATAACATTATTGTCTTGAGGTCTAAGAACTAACTCCCATGTTTCATTGTTCACAATATGATCCAATTCTTTCTTCATTTCTTGAATCTAGTGGTCATCTTTACATGATTCATATGCACTTGTAGGTTCAACATGAGAAATAAAAAATACCTCTTCATTAACTTGATTTCTTGTCATCACACCTTTATCTTTGCTTCCAATTATCTTTTCTAGAGAGTGATTCTCTTTTAGAAACCTATTAGGGTTAGTAGTTGACATCTTAAATATTATCTCATCTCTAGGTTTAGACCTCAACTCTCCTCTTTTCTCAATAGTTAACACACCATTCTTCATCACTTTTTTGATTTGCACTATGTTCATAGTCTACACTATTGTATTGACTTCTTCTCTCCAAAATGTCTTGGATACATGATTCTCAAACAACATCTCTCTTGTTTCCTCTAGTACTAATTTGTTTCTTCTTTCTACATTCCCATTTTGTTCAAGTGTCCTAGGTAAATATAACTACCTTTTGATTCCATTCTCTCCACAAAACATGTTAAATTTTCTAGAGGTGAATTCTCCTCTATCTGATCTCAAAGACTTTATCTTAACATCAAATTCATTCTCAACTCTATTCTTAAATATATTAAACTTCTCAAAAGGTTCAAAATTCTATTTAAAAAATGCTACCCACATCATTCTAGTGAAATCATGAAAGAAAATCATGAAATACATTTCACCATAAAATCTTCTTATTCTTGAGGGACCACTTAGATCTGTGTGAACAATCTCCAACTTCTTTGTGGTTTTCAACTTCTTGCTAGGAAAAGATATGTTCTTTTTCTTAGCCAAAAAATATTCTTTACAAACCACATTATTAAGCTTTATGATCTTACGAAGATCTTTGACTGCAAATGTGCTACTAATCTTTACAATATTATCAAAGTTTATATGACAAAATCTCCTATGCCATAACCAACTATTATCCACTTTAGCAAGCAAACAAATCTTTTAAGTGAGATTCAATTGAAACACATTATCTCTAGACCTAGTTTCAGTTCCAATCACTTTACCATCGTTATCCTTGATAGTGCAAGTCTTTTATGTGAATTGGAATTCATAGTCTTTGTCCATCAACTATCCAACACTCAAGAAATTATGGTTCAATCCATAAAAAAAAAAAAAAACATCATTAGTATTAATTCTTCCATCTAAAGTAATGGATCTAGTCCCTATAATATGACAAGCTCCATTTTTACCAACTCTAACAATACCTCTAGCATAGTTTCTAAATTTAACAAAATTATTCATATCACCAGTTATGTGATGTGAACAATCAGTATCTATTATCCAATCAAATTTCTTTTTAACTTGGGAAAATAGAAGCTTTTCATCTCTAATTTCTCTATCAAGATCATCTTCTATAATAGCTACAAATCCTAGCTCATCATCACTTTCACTTTGAGCTCTTTCATCAGATTCCTCTTCTTCATTAGCATACAAACAATTTATATCACTTCTAGGGCTAAACATTCCCTTCTAATTTTTCTCTCTTTTAGAATATTAATTAGATGCATAATGACCAAACTCATTACATTTCTAACATTTAAAGATATTCATACCATTTTTTTCTCTTCTCATAAGAAGCGTTATACCTTCCTCAATCTTCTTGTCTTCATCAGATTTGGTTCTATTGCTACTAGCAAAATATCCATGTTTGCTTTCACTTCTAGACAACCTTGGCTGAACATTCAAGGGATTGAAATTTGTCTCAACTCTTGTCAGTTCTCCTAATTGTTTTAGATCCACTTTTGCTACTTCCAATATTCCAAGAAACATTTCCCTGGTAAACTCCTTAGTGTAGGGTATAAATAGTTGAATCATCTAAGCAACTTTGTTGAATGGTGGTGTCAAAGTTTTCAAGTTCTCTCACACAAACTCATATTTTTCCTTGGTTGAACCCTGTGACTTGATTTCTGCAACAATCTTTGACATCCTTCCAATAGTTTCTTATAGATTCATCTTCCATCATTTTAGCATCTTGAAATGCACATATCCAATTCTACAATCTTACTCTTTTTGTATGTGTATCATCTTCAAAAATAGATTCTAATGCTTTAAAAATTTCATGAGATGTTTAAAGTGACTTTATCTAATTGTATTCATTCTCTAGAAGAGTTGATAGTAAAGCTTATCTATCTCTCATGTTGCACACGAACATATCTCTTTCTGTTTCACTACATTCTTCAATCTTCTCTTCTTTCACAATCAAGGCATTTTTTTGTTGGCTAATATTCGTTAATTGGCCAATTTTAGAAATTTTTGGATGGTAATTTGGATAATAATTTAAGATTTAATGCAACATAAATTCCATATTTCCATAAATTTTAATTATAAAAATATTTAAAATTGCTCAATAATTAATTTTATTTAAAAAATTATATTCAAATATTCACCATAATGTTAATTATATATTTAGATTTGATTCACCTAAATATTATATATTATTGGAGAAATTAAAATTAATTCACCAATAATTATCATAATTATTAGTTACTTTAAGGATATATCACCAATATCTAGTTTTTACTATTGATTTAAAATATAATGTAATATTCCATGAGTTAAAAAAATATTGAATTTTCATTTGTAATAATATATAGTGATTAAATAAATTTCTATTATTATTGAGATTCATCAATATTTTCTATACAAAAATTGTGATTGCAAAATAATCACTAATATAAATAAGATTTAAAGTAAAAAATTGAAAGATTAATGAATAGAAAATAAAATAAAATTTCAAAATAGTGAAAGATTCACCAATATTTTATATCTTTTTTTGAAGGGGGTTTTCTTAAAGAATACCTTGTTCGCAATCGTCTTGTCACTCTTTGTCAAGATCTAATAACCTGGACCCATACACAATAGATGAACCTTCATCTTCTTCTTCCAATTGTCATAGTTGGCCCAATCAAATCTAGGACTATCCATTCTAAAATATTCACCATTGATCTCCCAAAGTTGCTATCTTATCCTTCAAGGACCTAATGCTTTGATACCAATTGTTAGAATATATAGTCCACCAATATAAATGAGAGGGGGGGGGGGTTGAATCAGTTATCCAAATAATATCAGAATAATCTACCTTATTAAACTTTAACCATATGAGAAATATAATCAGAAACCATAATAAGATAATCATGCACAATAACACTAGATATGTTAACTTGTGAAAGTCTTGACTAGAGGGAAAACCCTAGTGGGGATGGTACCCACAAGATGATGTACTAATATAAATATTCCTTATTAGAAGATGGAATTTGTTGGGAGCCTATAACAATATTCAATACATATTAGTTCATGTTAGGAGACTTTGAATCCGTGTTAGGAGTTGTGGAAGATAGCTAGACCCATCACCCAAATAACTTCAAGGTTAAGACCAATAAACCCACTGTCCAAATGATCTTTGTATCATTCCTTGTAGAATAATAGAAATGAATAGTACTTCCTTCATCTATCATGTCAACTAGACCTCTTCTCCTTCTAATCTTGTAAGCAAATCACAAATATCACATCCAATAATCTCTTGGATGACTTACATTTAATAAGCACTTTGCTCCTTTTTGCACATCATGTTTCATAAAATGATCACAACATTTGATACACTTTAAAAATAAGGAAAACATCTTTCCTTTATAACATATCTTCAAAATAATTTATTGAGTCATCCTTTAGGATTTTTCAATTAATTATAATAAGATAATTAATTAATTACAATTATAACAAGCACTGTCAGCTCATAGTCTATTCAAAACTTCATGAGTGCAATACTAGGGCTTGCACATCCATTGACATCTTCATCTAATTTTCCTCTATCATTGTCTAACCTTACATATTCTTATTGATAGCATGAATTCTAATGATACTACATTGGGGGAGTAGCTTGATCATTGTAGAGTATTGATATGTTGCATTCATGAATATATTTTTCATTGATGTTAACATAGCAGTAATTTTGTTGCCACTGAAAGAATATAAGTCAATAATCTTTGTATGTATAGAAGCTAAGGAACTTTTAGATGATGTGCAGTTGAGGAAATGTTCCTAAGGTTATCCTAATGATGTTGTTAAAAGGACTAAGTCTGATTTGATGTTGTACAAAAGTTACACTTGATTTACTTGAAGCACTACAGAAATAGAGCATCAGTTTTGTATTTTCTAATGTTTGCATTGTATCTTTTAGCCAAGATATAATGAGGAGATCAGCAGCCAGCCAAAGATAGAAGACATTTAGGTGATGATGTTAGTGTGTGTGCAAGATGTGGTTTCACACCTATAAAGTTTTGTATAGACTATGATTTGATAGTACTATTGTAATTGTGAATTAATTAATTATCTTATATTCATTGATTAGGAAAGCCTCAAGGATGACTCAAGGAATTATTATTAAGATATAGTATAAAAGAAATATTTTTTCCTTGATTTTAAGGAGTCTTCATTTGAGAGGATCAAGTGGAATGCAAAGAACTAGTGCATAGTTCAGGAAGGAGCATAATGTTTATTGAATGAGTGTAAGCAATCCAAGGGATCATTAGTTGTGTAGTATGAGGTCTAATTAAAATATTTGAAGGAGAAGAAGTCTTCTGGTAAGGAGAAAGAAAGATGGTAATAAAATGTGATTCCTTCTTTAGGTAGAAGCATATCTGAAGAAGATATGAAGATGGTAAGAAAATACAAGACTTTTCTAGTAGTAGTAGTTCTGAAGAAATATGAAGATCGAAGAAGGAACAGCCCTTTTGGTAAAAAGAAAGAAAGATGGTAGGAAAATCTTTAAGTGTTGGAATTGTGATGAATATGGTAATTATGCATCTAAATATCCTAAAAGAGAGAAAATGTTTAAAGGAAAATTTAATCCTAGAGGAGATAAGGATAGAAATTTTTTTATATGCTAACGAGGATGAAGAATTTGATGAAAAAGATCAAAGTGAAAGTGATGATGAATTATAATTTTTGGCTATTAAGGAAGATAACCATGCTATAGAAATTAGAGAAGAGAGCTCTAGCTACCCATGTTGAGAAGAAACCATATTGGATAATTGATAGTGGATGTTCACATTACATGACTAACGATATGAAAAAATTTGTCAAGTTACAAAATCATGATGGAGGTATTGTTAGAGTTGGCGACAATGTAACCTATCATATTATAAGCATTGGATCAATTATTATTGATGGTAAAACTAACACTAATGATTTTTATTTTGTTGATGGTTTGAAACATATTTTTTTAAGCATTGGGTACTTGATAGACAATGCATGTATGTTGCAATCCATAGAGAAGACTTCTATTATCAAAGACAAAGATGGTAAGTTGATTGGTACCAGAACTAGATCTAGAGGTAATATTTTTCAATTAAATCCTATTGAAATAGCATGTTTGGTTGCAAAGTTTGAAAATAGTTGGTTATGGCATAGAATGTTTTGTCATGCAAATTTTGATAATATTGTGAAGGTCAGCAATAGATTTGTACTGAGATAGTTGCCTAATATTGTAATTAAGACCACTAATGTTATCTACAAGGAATGTATTTTGGCTAAGTAGAGGAAAGTATCTTTTCCTAGCAAGAAGTTCTCTAATATAAATAAATTGGAGATTTCTCACGCCAATCTGAGTGGTCCTACAAGAATGAGAGGATTCTATGGTGAAAGGTACTTTATGATTTTTGTTGATGATTTCATTAGGATTATGTGGGTAGCATTTCTTAAATGTAAGTTTGAATATTTTGAAAAATTCAATATATTTAAGAATAGAGTTGAAAATGAATCTAGTGTCAACATTAAGTATTTGAGATCAGATAGAGGAGGAGAGTTCAACATGTTCTATGGAGAGAATAGAATTAGAAGATAGTTATCTTCACCTAGAACTCCTAAACAAAATGGGATTGTTGGAAGAAGGAACAAGTCAGTATAAAAAGTAGCAGGAGCGATGTTATTTGAGAATTATGTCTCAAAGACACAGTAAACACTATAGTATATACTCTAAAAAATGTAAAAATTAGAAAAGGTATGAGCAAGACACATATGAGTTATGGTTTGGCCACTCACCATCAATCAAATATTTTAAAATATTTGGAAGTAAGTGTTATATAAAGAGAGACGATGATATTGGTAAATTTGATCTTAGAAGTGATGGAGGTATGTTTCTTGGTTACTCATTGACAAGTAAAGCTTATAGATGTTTAAACTATAGAACTAAGATAATTGAGTGTGCAAATGTAAGGATTGATGAAAAGTTTGGTACTAAAGAAGGTTGTAGACTATAATTCTGATGAAGAAGAGGATAATAATGGAACTATTAGATAGAATTATGAAGTTCTTTTTCAGACTAAAAATGAATTGCATAATAATGTGTCTATTGAGCATAGAGAAGAACAAAGATCTAAACCTAGAGAAGAGATAAGAGTTAAGATGTCAACTCCTACTTCTAGCATAAATATGACAAAGAATCACCCTTTAGAGTATATAATTGGGAGCAAGGATAAAGGTGTAATGAAAAGGAACATAGTGAATGAGGAATTATGTCTAATTTCTCAAGTGGAGCCTAAGAGAATAGATGAGGTCCATGTAAGGATGATCACTAGATGCAAGCTATTAAAGAAGAACTAGATCAGATTTTGAAAAATGAGACATGGGAATTAGTTCCTAGACTTAAAGACAAGAATGTGATAGGAACCAAGTGGGTATTTAGTAATAAGATGAATAAGCAAGGAGAGGTTGTAATAAACATGACCATTTTTGTTTGCGAAGGTCACTCACAATAAGAAGACATAGATTATGAAGAGACATATGCACCTGTGGCAAGAATTGAATCAATAAGGATGTTCTTGGCTATGAAGAAATCAAGAATTTCAAGCTTTATGAGATGGATGTCAAGTCATCCTTTCTGAATGGAGAATTTGAAGAAGATGTCTACATTGAGAAACCTAATAGATCCCCTCTAACAGAGGATAAACATTTTGTATGCATACTAAAGAAAGCATTGTATTGTTTGAAGCAAGTACCTATGACCTAGTATGCAAGGTTGGATAGGTATTTGTCTAAGCTTGGATTTATTGAAGGTACAAGAATTGGTAATTTGTATATGGGGAAAATTGATGAAAATTTATTTATCATTTTAATATTTGTGGATGGCATAATATTTGGAGTAAATGATGAATAAAGTGATGAGTTTGCTAAAGAGATGAAAAATGAATTTGAAATGAGCATGATAGGAGAAATGAGTTTTTTTTCTAGGATTATAGATTGCATAGAATAAAGATGGAATATTTATTTCACAAACTAAGTATCTGAAAGATTTGTTGAAATTTGTAAGAATTTGGTATAACTCTGATACCATGTAATAATTTGCCCAAGGCAATAATGTAATGCCAAGATCTAGAAGCACAAGAGATAGAACAAGAGAGATGAGAGATGATCAAATGAGAATTTCAATAATGATCAAATGCTAATGGATATTTGATGTATACATCATATAAGTGCCTTGTATATAAAGGCAATTAAGATGACTAGGATTTAGCAAAGAGATAGTCATAACAACTAAGAATATGTCCACCAAGAGTGGATTATCCTTGATTGTGCATGAATGTACATGCAATAATGAGAGGATAAGAATACAAAATTGTATCTCATGAAGGGATGTAGTAGAAAAAATGTGCTTAATTGGAGTGCAAACTACTATGTTGTCAACATAACAACTCATATGAATATGCAAACTCCTAGGTGTCTACATGGCAACTAATATGATTATTTAATGTAAGATGGGTCTCGACTACTAGGCCATGTTACGTACCCATGTACAAACTACAAGTGCAGAAGATATATAATGCAATCTCTCATAAAGTAGAGAAAGAAAGAAAGCCACATGGGAAAACCCCCCTACGAAAAGAGAGAGAAGTAAAATAAAGGAAAATGAGAGAGAAGAAGACCTCATATGTGGAAAGGACCCCCCTATAATAGAGAAGAAGAGGAAGAGAGATCAAGTAGGCCCCCCTCAATATAGAATGCACACCTATGATAGACGCTTAAAACTTGATATAGAAACTCCTCCATGAGTGTAGAACAAGATTCCTACCCTTAGGAGAAAATATAACCAAATGTATCAATGAAACCTGTCCCATCTTTAGGAAGAAACCTCAAACTGTATGAAATCTCTAAAACTTTCTCAAGTGTTCCCATGTCAATAATGGAAGGTGCCTCCTCAAAATCATGTGTACTATGTCATTCTTCTAAAAAAGATAAATCAAGATCAATTAACGATGAATTTAGATCATGTTTCAAAGAATCAAGTATCTCCTATAAAGAGAAAGTGACCTCCTCCAAGTTTTGTATCAAAGGATCTACCATCATATCAACGTCAAAAGATTGATCAAGTAGAGAACTAAGATGAGGGTCAGCATGCTCCCTTGCAACTGTAATCACCTAAAAATGGTCATCTAGACTATTAGCCCCCTTCTCAGCATTTTGGCTAAATTAATTTAATCATTTACCTAGGCCAAATTGCTAATAATCAATTTATTTGATTATAACCTATACTTTGACTATGCTATCCTAAGTTCATTATTTGATTAAAAGAACATGTCCCCTTTTAATTAAATAAAAGACCCCATTCTTCTAACCCACTTAAAGTGCACACATAAAGTCCTTTTTCTATTTTGCAATTAAAAGAAAAGGCTTTGTGACTTTTGTCTTATATGACAAGTCAACTTATATTCTATTGGTTGACTTGTGTGTGCACATGGATCACTCCTCTTTTTGAATTCCACCATTGATCATCCACCATCTTAATCTTGATCTCTATCGTCTGTGCGACTTTAAAAGGGAGAGAGCTTTCCCTCTCAAATCATCCATCCATCATTTGAATATTGTTATGCTGCAGGTTTTCTAATAGGTTTATTTGGAGCTTTGTGGAGAACTTCTCTTTCTTGTCTACATTCTCTCATCCATGGCATTCTAGCTTAGATTAGCTTTCATTTTTACATGTAACTTAAATAATATAGTCTAATAGTTGGATTGCAACACTCTCATCCATACTTAGAATAGCTGCATTTTTCATTCTCATCTTAGCTTAGTTTCCATACTTGCATTGCATTCTTGAGGAACTCCTTGAGACATTTGCACTCTTGCTCTTGTCTCAAAGAACCTCCTGTTGCATGGTTTACTAGCAAGAAGCACATTTCTAAGGCTTGGCTGAGAGCCTTCATACTTGAATACTAGCTTCTTGCACTCCGTGGATAGGGACCTCTAAGCTAAAATTTGAACATTTCAAACTCATGGAATCATTTGGATAGAAGGGTTTAGAGTGTGACACATTTCTAGTGTACATTTTTGGCGCCCACCGTGGGGCTTGAATCAAGTTTCTAGCTCCATTTGCTTTTCTTTTTCATCTCTAATTTTTTATAGTAGCATATTGGATCTAATCAAGTTCTTTTGTAGAATTATCACTTTGGTTTTAAGACCAACCCATAAGTACATTGGTTTGAAGGCCAAAAACTTAGTTGGTTTAAATATTTGATCAAATCTTTTAAACCAATTGGAGTTTGGTTTTGAATTTTTTTTTGTGAGTTGTTTATGTGTTCAAAATGTCTCAGTCCAATTTTCAAAGCCTTTTGACATGATTTTCAGGAGTTGTGATTTTTTCTTTATTTTTCTTAAAAAGCCATTTGTGATCACAAATCAGCTCATTTTTTGGAAAAACTTACATTTTCAAAAATTATTTTGAATTATAAGAGGGGAACTTTCTTTGTGTTTTGACTTTTGAGGTCATATTAGGGACCAAAAACCCAATTTTATAAATCTGGGCTATTTTGACAAAATCAATCTCTAGGGCGCAAATAGAGAGATTTTTTTGAATTTCTTGAATTTTTTGAAAGCTCTCTGATTTTTAGTAGGGGTCTCTTCTTTTCATTTCTATTTTTAGATCCGAAATAATAGCAAAAATGTCTAATCTTGTTGACTAGGTCAAAAGCAAAGAGTAAAAATGAGAGCATTTGTGATTAGTTTGCACTTTCTTTGCATACACTTGATTGGAAGATAAACTGGATATTTGAGGCAAGTAACCACCTTTTATTGTAGTATTTTATGTTATTTCACACTAACTTGTGGTGCTAACAAGTTGTGATTGCAGGTTGTCATCCTTGTGAAAAAAAATTGAAACATTGCATAAAAAGAACGCATATCAAAGCTTCAAATGCACAAGGGCTACTAACGATTGTTTGTAGAGTTTCCCAATGCATAAAAACCCATTTTTTCTTGTTTTTTACTTTTACATATGTAGCATATACTAGTTATTTATTTTTAGACACATTAAAACTTACAATTGGGATCTTTTGGTGATAGGAGAGTATGCTCTTCACCCTTGTGGTGAATCAAAAATCTTGACTTACCATTTGGTTTCAAGAGTAAGAGGCAACTGAATCTTTTTGGTGTGTTTGGGAGAAAATGATTGGAATAGGAGAGTATGCTCTTCACCCTTGTGGTGAATCAGAAATCTTGACTTCCAAAAGTTGATCCACTCTTTGTGTAGTTAGAATCCTTTAGAGGGCCTGCTCTCGAACAACCTAAGAGGAACGACCCAAGTGGGGACAAGCAGATTACTCGGCTCTTCCAACGCACTATAAACTCAAGGCTATCAAGGACACAAAATCTTGGTAGACATAGTGTTTGTCTTCGCCTAGTGTGATCACTTATGGGATTTTGACCATAGGGAGATCACTAGACAAGAATGCTTAAGGTACTCTTGTGGTTGCAAGATTGGTTACTCATCGCAAGGTGAGGTGTCTTGTAATTGGGAGCAAGAGGAACACTATGAATGGAAGCCCTATCTAAACACCTTAAGTTAGTAACTACCCCTTTTAGCTTATGGCACTTCCATGACAAAGCTAATATCTCTTGTGGGAAACCACTTGGTGTGAGGAAAAGGAGCATCAAGTGTGGGCCAAGTTGTTGAGTAATGAACCATGAATTCTAGGTAGATATTGCTTGATGTGTTCTTGAATGTGCTAGACCTGTGAAAATCTTTTGAACATACACAGGATGATAGTTCTAGGGAATTCTTTTAAGGCCTCACATATGCTTGTATCATGCAAGGTTGCTTTGTCCCTTGCTTGATTGTTTGAAGACTACTTCATGTGTCACTATCTTTCTTGGAAAGAAATTATTTTTGAACATCAAACTTGCTATGCTATCAACTATTGTCAAACTTTGTCACAAATGCAAACATTTTCTTGTGTTTCTTGCTAAGGGGAGTCTCATCATTTGATTTTTATTTTCTATGTCTCTAGTTCTTGAACATGCTTAAAGTGACTCTTTGGTCTTGGTGCTCTCAGTCTTTCTATCTTCATGGTCTATGCATACTTGCTAGTTATCCTTTTGCTGAAATGGTTACCTTGATTTCTTGACTACTATCTTGGGTTGGGAAAGTTGTTCACTTGTCACCCTGCTTGCTCTATCTATTTGGCTATTTGGGCATCTTGCCTAGCTATTGACTTGAGTCATTCATGTCATAAGTTTCTTGGACATATTGTTTGACAAGTCGCTTTAATATCTATCTAATATCTTGGCAAGTGAACACTCTACCTCCTATAGTTTCAACATCAAGTTATCTTCTAGACTATTTTATGCTTGGATTTGCATCTAAAACTATGGGATCTAAACCTTGTGCTACCAAACTTCAAACAAATCTAGATGATCATGATATATTCCATGTCACTAAAGAGTTTCAAGATCTATATGCACAATACAAAGAACTAGAAGAGACAAATGATCTTTCTTACCTTCATTTCTCTAAGCGCATGAAAAAAATGAAGTCTAAACTTGAGAAAAGGTTAGAGGAGAAGATTGCATCATTACATGAATCTTCCTTAAGGTCTTTACATGCATGTAAGTCACCCTCTTTGAGGTCATCCTCTTCTTCTAGGTCTACATGCTCTATTTCAAGACATCAAATGTCTTCATTTTCTAGATGTAAAGACCTCTTTAGAGAACAAGCAAGTGATACCTCCTTTGAGCCTATGCTAAAATTTCATGATGGACCTATCTTTGACCAAGCTAATGATGAAGACATGGATGCATACCATTCACTTGAGAAACAAAAAAAGGACTCTAGACATGATTTTGATAGAATTTTTTCTCCCTTGGAAGATTCTTATGATGACACTTTGAAAACACTTCTTAGCACCAAGCTCATCAGGTTACCTAATTCTAGCTCATATGGAAACCCAATCTTGGATATCTATTGTGTTTATCATCAACATAATGAGCATAGTACTTCAGATTGCATTGAGCTGAAATATAAAATCCAAGATCTTATTGATAATGGAATTATTGATACCTCTAATGACTCATGTGATGAGGATACTTTTCTTGAGAAAGATCATATTGATGAACCTATGTCTAGTGATGGTTTGCTTGATAGCTCCACTTCTTCCAAAACTCGTGCATCTCCCAACACTTCAAAGCTTTCCAACATGCCTCCATCAAATAAAGAACCTAATGCTTTCCACATTGACTATGTGTATCCTCAAGGGCTACCTCTAAAAGAAACTCAAGCTAACCTTCACTTGGCTGCAAACCTTTTCCATGCTACTAATCCTAAACATCCTCAACCTTCATGCACCACTATGCCTAATCCAAGCACTACTCCATTCACTCTTCATTCTCCCTTGTCCTTAGAAGTGGCTCCATGTCAAGAGGACTCTCAAAAAGAAAAAGCTATAAATGTCAAGAAAGATCAAGATCAAGCACCCTTTCATCTCTTTCAAGATTTTTCCCCTCCATATCCTATATCGTGTCCACCCCCCAAGTATGATGAAGATACCACTTCCATTATCTCCCTTGAGCTTACTGAAAATTATGACAAAAGTTCTCTTCATATGCTATCCAAAGCTACTTGTCAATATCAAAGTGTTCCTTCATGTTCTACTTCTCCATATCCACTTCAAAATTGTGCTCAAGCTTCTAGTGCTTCTATTAAAAATGTTGTTCCTATCAAAGGTACTCATGAGTCTATTGATGCCTTTAACCATGTTGCTCATTCTAAAGATGTTGATATCCCTTCCCACTATCCCTTTGCATCGTCTAAATCTATCCTTGGTCCTCATCCATCAAAGCTAAAGCCTTCAAACCTTCCATCCATATTGGGGCCTTATGTTCCTCCATCTCCTACATTCACTCCTAGCTCATTCCCTAGCTCTCCTATAATACCTCAAGATCAACAAAGACACTCATCCTTCATGAATTTTCACCCATCTATACATCTAAACTAGTCATATCATCCTTATTCATTTACAAGTCCCAAGTCCTTTGGAAGTGAGAATAGACATAAGAATCCATTAAAAAAGAAAGATCACTATGTCCCATCTAATCAAAATGTGAATGCTAAGAAGGAGAATGCACAAAAGAGACCGCAAAGGTCCACTATTAAAAAAGCTAAATCAAAGAAAATATGGGTTCCTAAACCCATTATTGAAGAAAAGTGTTTTGAAGTATCCAAAGGAAAATCTAAAGTTATATGGATTCCCAAATCTCTTTTAAAAGGCTTGAATATTGAAAATACTTCAAAGTTGACATTCAAGCTTCCAAAGGCTTCATTCCATCTTCTTCCAAAAATCTTTCTGAAAATATTCCAAAGCCTTCCACTCCACTTTTTTCCAAATCTCTTCTACCACCTCATACATCTAAACCTCAAGCTACTTCATCCATGATTCCTCCATCATTCCAATACCCTTCAAGGTGTGTGTCAATCTTGATCTTGTCCAATATTTCAGCTACCCTCATGAAATCCTCTAAAGCTTACACTTACTTTCTATACATGAACTATTATCCTCCATATACTCTTCCTACTACCATTTCTCTTTCATCACCCTATCAAAATCTTTGAGCATACCTTTCTATGGCCTTGGCTTATCATGACTTATCTTTTCTATAGGAGCACTATCTACATCCAAATAGCTTGAGCTCTTTCTAAAAATTCAAAAGAATTTTTTTTTTTTTTTAAATGAAAAAAATGAAAATGTGCCTTGGTGAAAACTACTTCTTGTGGCACCTTGGTAGCAAAAGTAAAGAGAAATAAATTTCTCCTATGGTGAAAACTACTTCTTGTGGCACCTTGGGTAAGTACCATGATGAAAACTTGGAAAATAGGCATCATGCATAATTCTTCCATCATCCACATATCCCCTCTTCTCTCTTTGATCTGACAATGTTGAGCTATCTTTTCATATTGGCTATATTATCCATGAGATTTTCTATTGTGCTCTCCCATTCACTCATAGCCTCTATCTTGAGCTTTATTCTTATTGCTCTATCCCATTGCTATACTATCTAGTTGACCCCTTGGTCTTGATCATAATAAATGAAACATGGTTCTCATAGGTCTCTTGACATGGCTACTCTTTTGGACTACACACTTCATGCAATCTCACTTGTTGGCTTCATTGCTTATCCTACATGCGATCTTTCTCATTACTTCCATTTATTATCCAAAATATGCTTCATACGACTATTTCACCTCTTTCCCTAGCTTGGGTACTCTTGAGGAGTTAGTCCTTGAGGATCACTTTCACTTGCTTCATACTCTTTTTTCATCCATCTTTGCTTATCCACTAGCTCGTTGCTCCATCATATCCTATACCTTGCTAGACATTGGGAGAAAATGATGTGATCTTGCTTAAGAACTAGTGATATCTAAAACCTTATAAAAAATTCCAAAAAAAATCATATATGATGCTGAAAAAATCCTAAAAATCAGAAAATGTCCTAAAAAAATGATCATCTTAGTGAAAACCTAGCAATAGGCACTTTGATGTATCACCAAAAAAATTCAAAAATTGAAAAATACAAAAAAATTGAAAAAAGTTCTGAAAAAAAATTGTCAAGTGGTGAAAACTTGGAAATAGTCGCTACTTGAAATCCTCGCACCTATGTCTATCAATCTCAATCATCCACTTCACTACACATTTCCTAGCTTGGAATTGTTTCTTGTCCTCATCTTGGGGGCACAACTGCTTAGCCTATTGAGGTATTCTTGTGCATTAGGGTTTCTTGGGCAACTCACAAAATAGTGTTTCTCAACACTTCCCCCACCTTGACATCAAGTATTTTTCAACACTTTTCAGATAGTTTACCTACAGTCTCGGATGTCGCGATATTTCTCACTATCAGAATCAAGTCTTGAAGAAATGGCCAAGTGACTTACACACATGCACTTTAACACTTAAACAACTGAGCTATGCTGATCTTTATCTACTTTGTGTGCTGTATATGATGATTTCTTTGCCATGTGTTCCCTCCCTAATAGTCTTTCGAGGATGTCGTTGACTAGAAGATTGGGGGCATGGGACATACTTTCTTGATTTCTGCTTGTGGGTATACTTTGTTTGTCTATAGTGTTGTAAGCATTTATGCTTGTCCTATCCAACATGTTGACTTACAAATGTATCATCCTTGAATGTTTTGCAAGACTTCCCTTAGAGTTTATCCTAGCACTTATGCCTTGATACAGGTGTAATCTTGCTAAATTAAACTTAGGGAATCTAATCATGTAGTTATCTTGACTTACATGTCTCTGATGCTTAGACTGGATTTCCACATACCTATCTGATATTGATCATATTCATATCCTCATAGTTATACTAGTGATGGTTGTATGATCTCATGATGTCCCTAATAAATGCTCAATGATGAAATTAAGAGTCTAAATGTTATGCACTTCTTGCTAGTAAACCACTTTTCATATTAGCTTGCATTTTAGGTTCATTTTCTAGCTTAGTCTTGCATTCTTGCATATGGGGAGAGCTCTCTCTTCATCTTTTTGTGGACATATCAACTAACTCCTTTCATATATTTCTTTACTTTCTTCTTGTTCATGTCTTTTCACCTTCTTAATCTCTCACTTCATCTCTTTTCTATCTTATCATCACATTATATAAAGTTTTGACCTCTTAAATAATTTCAACGTCTTAGATTCATTTTTGAGATCGAAATCGAAATTCAAGTTCATCTTGATGATTAAAATTGTCTTTTAAAATTATACTTTCTTCTGAGTAGTTAGCTGACCCTTTGAGGTATAATCTCTAAATCATCACTGGGGCATCTTTATTTCTTCATGTCTTCATCATTTCTATGCTTCATATCTACTTCTATTCACCTTTTCACATCTAAATCCTCTTTCTACTTGATTTGACCTAATTTTTATGATTTATCTTTCATGGTCAACTTTGGTCAAATTGGGACATTTTATCAATTTCTCATAGTCATTCTTGGGTTCTAATCATTTATCTATCATATCAAACATTGCTATATCTCTATTTTCTCATGTCTAGCTAAGTTTTCTACTTCCTCTTACCTCATTTTGATTTTGATCTCGAGGGGGCAGAAATACTAGAACAACTACCTATTTCTTAGGAGCATTGGTTTGACCTTATCACTTGCTCTTGATCTATTCGCTTTGCTAGGTGTTAGAATTCTTTTTGGATCCTAACATCATCTTCCTAGTGTTCAGTACTATCGCTATCAGGCTGTGCATTCAGGACTTGCTATCTATTTTTGCATTTCATTCTTCAGAATCAGACATCTATTTCTATTGTTTCCTACTTGGCTTGTGTTCTTTGACATAATGTGTTCCTAGATCGATCATGCATTAGTCAAAGAGGGGAAAATGTAATCACCTAAAAATGGTCATCTAGAATATTAGCCCCCTTCTCAGCATTTTGGCTAAATTAATTTAATCATTTACCTAGACCAAATTGCTAATAATCAATTTATTTGATTATAGCCTATACTTTGAGTATGCTATCCTAAGTTCATTATTTGATTAAAAGAACATGTCCCCTTTTAATTAAATAAAAGACCCCATTCTTCTAACCCACTTAAAGTGCACGCATAAAGTCATTTTTCTATTTTGCAATTAAAAGAAAAGGCTTTGTGACTTTTGTCTTATATGACAAGTAAACTTATATTCTATTGGTTGACTTGTGTGTGCACATGGATCAATCCTCTTTTTGAATTCCACCGTTGATCATCCACCATCTTCATCTTGATCTCTACTATCCGTGCAACTTTAAAAGGGAGAGAGATTTCCCCCTCAAATCATCCATCGATCATTTGAATATTGTTATGCTGCAGGTTTTCTAATAGGTTTTTTTGGAGCTTTGTGGAGAACTTCTCTTTCTTGTCTACATTCTCTCATCCATGGCATTCTAGCTTAGATTAGCTTTCATTTTTACATGTAGCTTAAATAATATAATCTAATAGTTGGATTGTAACACTCTCATCCATGCTTAGAATAGTTGCATTTTGCATTCTAATCTTAGCTTAGTTTCCATACTTGCATTGCATTCTTGAGGAACTCCTTGAGACATTTGCACTCTTGCTCTTGTCTCAAAGAACCTCTCGTTGCATGGTTTACTAGCAAGAAGCACATTTCTAAGGCTTGGCTGAGAGCCTTCATACTTGAATACTAGCTTCTTGCACTCCGTGGATAGGGAGCTCTAAGCAGGCATTCAAAAATTTCAAACTCATAAAATCGTTTGGATAGAAGGGTTTAGAGTGTGACACATTTCTAGTGTACAACAACAAGTGAAGAAGGATCATCTTAACCAAAGAGAAAATGAATGTCATCAATAGTGTCTCCCAAATCTGAAATGTAGGACTCCACAAACAAACTGGGAATGTTTTTCAAGTAGTCATCCCATTGAATTGAGTTTGGAAGACAATGAGTATTTTGTTGCACTAAATCATGTGAATCCATGACTATTTGAATACAAGCATCATCAAGTGCAATAGTAGATGCAGTATCAATTGGAGGAGAAGAAATAGATGACTCAAGAACTTGATCACATGTGAGAATACCCATGTTCAAGTAGCCAATGTCCTCTTTAAAGTTTGAATCAACACTAGAAGTGGGATTAAAATCTGCTAAAACAATCTACTAAGAAATCACTATCATCATCATGAGCAAAATCTAAGAAGTGGGTATGTGCACCAAGTTGTGGTGCCAAAAATATGACACCTAAAGTTTTTTTTTAAAAATTTTGCAAAGCGTCCATGTGCTATAGAACATACACACTTTGCCAAATTAAAATTTTTATAAATGGGCTACAAATCTGCGGCCCATTTTATCATTCTATTTGACTTTTTCATTTCTCCTCAACAATGCATATGTGGATTGAAGAAGTTGAAGAATTTTGTCATGTGCCTCCTCAAAATGCCACCTCATTACCAAAGTTCAAGATTGGGATCATGTAGTATGTTTTCTACTCTTGTTTTTGCATTATTTTATATATATTTTGCATTGTTTTATATATTTTTGCATTGTTTTGTAAGTTTTTACATCATTCTATAGGTTTTTACAATTTTAATTTAAATTTGTTTATTTATTTAGATAGAAATTTGTTTCTTATTAGGAAATGTGAATAATCAACTACCAAATCTTCAGCCAGATCAACAAAATCAAAATGAAAACTCTCCACAAGATCCTAATCAAAACCCTCGACAAGATAAAAATCAAAACCCTCCACAACAAGACCAAGAAATTTCACAACCTACATTGATTGGAAGACCTCATCTTGGCACCAATGATAACATAATAAAAAAATTAGAAAGAGGGAAAAATGAATTAGAAGACTTCATTGGTAGGTTGAAAGCTTGTGGACAAACCAATCCAATGAGAGTACAATGGGCATCCTCCCTCGAGTCCATTATGACCCGTGTAGCTTTTGTTAGTGGTAAGTTGGATATTTTGCATGTTAAGAGGGATGATAAAAGAAGATATTATTCAAAAATATTATCATTTCAAGATGTAAGAAAAAAAGAAATAACAAAAGGTAGCATTTGTGCATTGTTTTAAAAACCTAGAGAACAAGATACTATTAAAACTACAACTAAAAGATTCCCCATCCATTGGTGCATACATGATTGTATTAGAAATAAATTTTAGGATAAATGGTGGATGGTCTTTGATGCCTCTCCCTACAATAATCATCAGGTTCCAATGTATTTCTTAAAAAAATTGTATTGTGAATTTGTCCTTGGGGAGTTTCTCAATTATTTTGGTATATTAGAATCTTATGGTAGAGGTGGGGGATCATCATTTGAGAGGTTAGGGGAACATCATAACCCTAATGTAGTTAGGGCACCTATTGTCAAGCCATAGGGTGAGCATGTGACTATTCTTTCAGTTGTAAAGGAACATGTAGAGACTAGCACTCTAGGGACTATTAATGCTTTGACACAAACCCTCATTCATTGCATGAGTTCATTAGTGGAGGAGGAGCCTTCTATGCATTGCAATAAAATGTGCACATCATGTGGATCCTTATGCACATTTAGGATTCATGCTAGAGATAGTATGGATGATGGGATAGTCACTATTGAGATCCTAAGTGAGATATTTGGCATTGACACACACATAAATTACAATTATAATAAACTTATTTGATTTCATTTTGTATGTATAGTGAATGACTAATTAATTATTATGTATTGACATTATCCAAAATTTAGGGTAAGAGTGTTGGAGGTCCTAGTATAGATTCCCCAACCCCATTTTTCATCCCATCGACGAGTCAAGAGGTATGTATTGATTTAATCATTTAAATTAATACATATATTTATTAAGTAATTATATGAAAGATTGAGAAAAAATAATTTATGCATGTGCATTAGTTCTCTATTGGACAATCGACAATCACAAGGGACTTTGAGCGTAGGCATGATATGAGCTTCATAGAGGTACATTTTTTTCATGTTAATTTAATTCTTTTGATTATATTTGTTTGATGTTTCATGTTACATGTAAATTGTATTATATGACATTTAGTTATTGATGCCTGAAACTCCTCATCTTTGCCAATCCATCGATCATGGAGTTACTACAATGATGGCTAGTTCAAAGCCATTGACTGAGGTATGAAAGAATTTTCTTGGTTTTAGTTGTTGTTTATAATAGTTAGTATTTAAATTTCAAATGTTATTTGTAAGTGATTATATTGATTGAATTGTTGTAGGGCCTTATTACACCTAATCGTCTATGAGCCTTCGAGTTGGACATACAGAGTGACTATTTGATGGTAATAAGAAAATAATTAATTTTGTGTGTACATATATTTTATTTCAATGTATAATAATTATTGATTCATATCTATTTTATTTGTATCAGCTTGAGTTAGAGAAGAGCCTAAACAAGATGACAAGTGACCATGTGAGGAAGACCCCACCATCCCCATTATCTCCCTCCACTTGACAACTGAAGACCTCTAGGGATTTTTTTCCTTCCCCTCATGAGAAGGAGAAGATATAGTTGATAGACACACATGTATAGGTATTAGTGGACATATATGTTGGATTTTATGTCAGTGGAAATATTCGATATACATTTGATGTATATATGACATTTTATATTTGATGTATGACATATATTTGATGCATGACATTATTAGACTTATGAAATTATTGGTTAATATATGATATGTTTGTTCATGTATGACATTATTGGTTATCATAATATATTATATGTTTGTTAATATATGACATTATTGGTTATCATAATATATTATATGTTTGTTCATGTATGACATTATTGGTTATCATAATATATTATATGTTCATTCATGTATGACATTATTGGTTATCATAATATATTATATGTTTGTTCATGTATGAAATTATTAGTTATCATAATATATATCTTATTTTTATTGTTTACATTTTAAGTACATTTCATGTATTTCATTTTAATGTGAAATGTATCCAAAATGATGCAGAGTGCTCACACCAAAAGCTAGTGGATTCCTAGACAGAACACTTTTAAGGAAAACTACCTTTTCCACCTTCATAAGTGTCTTCAAATAATCTTTCCAACCTGGTTAAAAAATTGAAAAAACTTCTACCCAACTTCACAAAACTACTTGATCACTTTCCCTATTCAACACTTGGGAAGCAATAAGGGAAAAATGAACAAATTTGAGAAATGGATCATAATCAGCTTCTTGCTTTAAACTAACATCTTAGACACTTCAAGGAAAACTTAATAACTATCTCACAAACTTTAATCTATCATCTATTCTATCCTTCCAAGATATTCTTGAACATACTATGTGTGAAAAGAATCTTCCAACATCCTATGACTATATTTTCTTTGCAACAACATGTGATTTGTTGATTTTGAGACAACTCTTCACAAAGGGAAGTGATTATGTTTCAAAGCCATAAAATGAATACAAAGAAAACCAAGAAGATCCTTAACATCTTCCACTAACTCTATTCAGTGATAACATGTAGCTAAACTGGTGTTTCATTCTAATAAAGTATGAGTTTTCTGTTCCAAATAGGAAGTAATGATATTTGACAATAAATCAATGATCATATATACAAGTTTAACATCAACAGTGATTCCTCACCATATAAAAGAAAACTTAATAATCACCAATACCTTATGCCTCCTCTAAATTCATAGAGGGTATTTTCATCATCTGACATCCATTCCAACCAATTACCAATTAGTTTGATTTGTTGTAAGGATAGTTTCAAGGTTTTCTAAAAAAATGCTAAAATTGCCAAAAAGTTGTAACTTTGATTGCAAAATGCAATTTTTGCACTAAATCTTCCTAGAACTTAACCAAGTAGTTTTTGGTAAAAAATAGGACCTATATAAGGTTTAATGACTCTCAAAACACTTATTGAGTCAACCTATTAACAAAAATAACAAAAAAAAGAAAAATTGTTAGGACTAAGGCAGCTTGGGTTTATAGGTGACCTCAAGTTCTTTGACCTCACAAACAAGGATTGCCTTATTACCATCAAAATATAACATGTTCAAAGTAAGGTGTATGATCACCACTTTACCTTCTATCATGAGTCTCCATAATTGGATGAGATGACATATCTAGTTGTCACAATCAAAGATAGCTACTCTATGGCATTTAGGGACTCTTAGGGACAATTCAATTTGGCATGCCTAAGAATGTTTGAGCACTCAATAGGATGGGAGGAGATTGGGGCTAGTGTTTACCCAGCCACTTGGAGCTAATAAAATAGATAGTTTGATCCCATGATGAAAGGTGAGAGAGATTTGGTAGTTGGCAACTTTGTACTGGCCAATGCTACAAGTTTCAACATCACCCGAGATGGTATCACAAAATCAAAATGGAAAAAAATCTCAAAAAAGTGAGAGAGGTTATTTTAGGTCTCTAAAACATGGTCCTATAGTGCTTAGAATTGCATCCATACCTTATATGAGCTCCATGATATGCCTAATCAAAGATCACTACCCTATGGCATTAAGTGACTCTTAGGGATATTTTGGTTTGGCGAATAGGATGGGATGAGCTTGGGGCTAGGGTTTAGCTAGCCACCTAGAGCTAACATAACATATAATTTGATCACACAACAAATAGTGAGGAAGATTTGGCAGTTGGTGCAGTGCCTGCCCCTAGGTCACATTTTTGGTTGTCATTGTCAAACTCTTTTAGGGCTAGTTTTATGTTGATGGTTAGTAGCATTATTTTGAGATTATCAAATATTGTGTTATGGATTTAGTTGATATGTGATAAGAATACTTAGAATCTACATTTCATGTATGTATGATGATTATTATAGTGTTTCTAGTTATTAATGATAATTAGTAAGATGATTTATTATCACATGTGTTTTCTTATGGATACTTACCCCATACTTGCATGTGTATGGTGTGCATGTTTGTTTTCTTTATGTATGACGTGTCTGATGTGGTTAAGGAATGGAGTCATAGTCACCTACTAGTCAAGATCTACATGATGCACCACTTCCTACCATTGCCTATTTAGTTTAGTATATATTATGTTTGTACATGCATGGTTTTTATGCAAGTTGTAGGTACTGGGTATCGACTTTCTTGAATTGCTAGGATGAGCGTACCCTATCACATTATCTCAATGGTAAGAGAGGGGAGGTAAATTCTCAAGTCCAAATCGCAACCCAAAAGTCATTTGTCCTAATTGGAAATTAGGACAAGTATCTGAGTTGAATACCTTCTGAATGCCTTGGATGACGTAATTCATGATATTAACCCTTGGTTTGATTTAGTATGTATTTTGGCTATGATGGATTTTCGTATTTTACCTTGTGAGTCTTTGATGTATTTTCTATTAATTAATCCTAATTAAAAGATTTAATTAATGATTTAATTTAATGAAAAATTATTATGATATTTTAATATTTATTTTATTTAATTAATTGGAAAATTAATTAAATAAAATAATTAAATTTGAAGATAAAAGTTATAATTTTAAAAAAGTTGGAATGTGATAATATTTATTTAAATTAATAAATATTTTAGCAATTAACTTTCAAAAATAAATGTAAAAGTGGAAAACATATTAAAATTGTTAAAAGATTAAAGGTTGCATGATGTGTGCATGTGATCAAAATATAAATATATTAAGGTTAAACACATGCAGATATTAAAGTTAGTGCATGATATTTAATAAATAAATTAATTAAATTGAAAAGAGTAAAGTAAATATTATATTAATTAATGTTCATTATTTTAATATTTAGGAGTTTGCAAATTCTTGGGAGTTGTCATGTAGACAACATAGGAGTTTGCACTCTAAGTATGTACATGTTGTCTACACTTAGGAGTTAGCATATTATTTGAGCACATGGTGTCTACAACCTTATGACTCATCTAGAAGGTTGGAGTAGACTCATGTTTAGTTGTCATGCTTATCTTCTAGTTGTTTCTAGAGACATTCTAGATGCATCTTAGAGGCCTTTAAATAGAGGCTCTCCTAGTGTGTTTAAACAAGCTTCAAATCTTACATGCATTTGAGAAGCTCATATGCTTCTACATGCTCATATGTTTGTACATGCTCATATGCTTCTACAACCACTTTTAGTTAGTTGGAGGTTTTGGTTGGCTTGGATCTTGGAGGAATTGCAAATGTCAAAGAAGGAAGGGATTCTCTATGGACTTCTGAGGGATGGAAAATTAGCATTAGTGTCCAAGTGCACTCGTGATTTTCGCATAATCTATTTGCACTCTTTCTCTTCCTGTCTTCATCATGTCTATTAAATGTGTCTAAATATTCTTTGTGATTGAATCTTCAATCTTGAAATTAGAATCTAGATATATATGTTAATTTTTATTTGAATGCAAAGAAAACAACAGAAAACCCTAGCTTCCATTCATGAAAGGAAATTAGTTTAAATCGGGTTTGGGTTCGAATTGTAATAGAATCAAAGATTTGATTAGACAAGGGTTCATATGAAGAATTCTAAATTAAAATTTAGCTAAACCCATTAGAAGAATTATTGGATAATTTAGAGAACAAATGTGTTATAGGAAAATTCTTAGAATTGGAAGCCTTTAGAAAAAATTATGTATATGTTCTCTGTAGAAATATACATGTTTATATATTCTTCAAATCTGTGTACATATATATATATATATATATATATATATATATATATATATATATATATATATATATATATATATATATATATATATATATGCTATTGTGCTTTAAAAAAAAATGATATAGTACTTAATAGTGATCTACATGTATAAATATATATATACACACATATATATTAATATACATATACATATACACACACATATATACATATATGTATATATATATTTAAAAATGCTGATATTTGAAATATGTCACTGAGAAAATGATTTAAAAGAAATTGTTTTAATAAAAGAAAATCCGAATTGTGTTTCATGACTGAGAATAGCATTTTTGAAACGTTATAAAAAAAATAAAAGTTTAAAATGTTTTGGGGAGGGGCGGGAAGTCACATCCCACCCCCACCCCTAGTGGCCACTGTCCACGATAGTGGACCTGCCGACAGTCATTTATGACTGCACCATAGCAGGCCTCCCATATATGGGATGGCACTGCAGTCGCAGGTACTGCATACCCGCAGCAACAGAGTATGTAATTCGATTTCATTTTTTTAAAAACATTTATGTTATTTGTTTGAAAATCAATTTTGACATTTTAATTTATGTTAAATTATTATTATTATGTATGTATATATATATATATATATATATATATATATATATATATATATATATATATATATATATATATATATATATATATATATATATATATATATATATATATATATATATATATATATATAAGTACATATGTATATATGTTATTAATAATAAATAATTGTTACATTGTTATAAGGATTTAATATTATAAATGTTATTATATATATATATATATATATTTGTTAATAATAATATATGATAATAAATATCATTTAAATGTATATAATCATGATTAAACAATAATGTTTGTTATTTTATGATATCTTAATAACGTTAATGTATCATATTTATTTATTTAACCATGTTAAAAATGAATAATCAATTTAATAATAATTTGTCGACTATTATTAAATTAAGAAGAGAGATATTAGTAGTGATGAATTAATAAGATTTTTAATAAAACTTGTTATGACTAACAAGTTATTGTTAAATTATTAATTTGAATATTAAGGGATCAAAAGATGGTTGACTTTAATATTAATTTTATTTAAGGTATACTAAATGTTATTTAATATATATTAAATAATTACGAGATGGTAATTTATGTTATGTTGATAATAGTTTAATGATGATTATTATAATGATTTAAATTAAGAGACTTAAATTTTAATGATACTGGATTGATAGAGAGTCATTGTTATATTATAACAATGCTATGATTTGAATTATTATGTTATTATTAATTCGTTATGTAAATTATTGATGCACCTTAATGCTGTTAAGAGTTAGTTAGATATTAACTAATGAAGTTTATGTAAGGTTTGTCTAGATCGATTAATTATAGTTTATTATTTATTAATGTTTGTTGGGTCTAGCAAATTATTAATAAATAATAGTATAATGGTCTTAATGATTATCAATAATATGAATTAATTAAGGGAACATTAGTATTCATAAAAGAATGACGAATGTGGTCATTATAGAATTATAAATAAGATTTCCAATATAGCTTGTTATTAAATATTAACAAGTTATTATTATTGAACTATTAATATGAATATTTGTGTATTGGATTGTAGTTGACTTTTTACGTACAAACTATTGGTAGTTATTAGTCAACTGATTTTCATTGGGTTGTTGTTATGGTTATGTAACTATTAATTAAATTGATTAATTAGAGTTAATTAGATTTAATTAATAATTGAGTTATGTAATAGAGTTTTTGATTAATATGATTCTTACATTGAAGTTGATAAGTCTTATTCCAATGACTTGAATAATGACTTTAGGTATTTTAATGATTGTTAGTAATGATTTAATCAAGAGACATAAGTTTTAGTGATAGTTTCAATTAAGTATTATTAGAATGATAAAAGTCATGGATTGTGTACCTAGGATAATTGATTGATTTAATTGATCATTTTAATAAAGTTATAATCTTCTTATAATATAATGAATAATGATCCTCTGATTATGTTGAAAAGTTGAAGTAACATTAAAGAAGAGTTAATCAATTAGAATATGGATCTTAGTTAAATAAAGAGAACAATTTAATTAAAGGTCAATGATGATCAGTTTAATGAGTAAAGTATTTAACCTCAAGTTATTCTTAGAATATTATTTTAAATAATAGAAGAATAATGCTATCGAGAGAACAAATGGGTTGACTTGTAGGTCAAATGATTAATCCTATACACTTGAAGTATACTTGCAAATAGAAAACAGAAAATCTCTACACTTAATTTAGTTATGTAATTTTAGCAAACCAAAACATGTGTCTGCATTGTGTTTTCTCTATGCTTCTGTTTTGGGTTTTTGGGTTGACTAGTGTTGACTAGTTATAGGACGTCTACCAGAAGCTTGAGGGTTATGTGAATGTGATGGCATGATGATGTCTTGAATTCGATCTGTATAAACCCAACCATGGTAATGTGATGTTATGCTCTATGAGATGTTTGTAATTACTGATTGTTATTGCTTATCAGTCTTCTTGAGTGAAGCTAAGATATATATATCTGAGACACTTGACTTAACCATTTTTGAGTCATCAATCAGTTATACTTGGATTACTTTCCAATTGCCATGTTGGGACTAAAATGTTTATTTCTTGATGATGTCATGTTGTCATGTTTTGACTCAACCATTTTGGAGTCTTTGATTAGTATTACTTTGAGATACCTTTTTGGTTGCTTGTTAAGAACCAATGGATTTTGTGATTCACATTGGAGATTATATTTATGAGGTTTATTTTGTGGAGCTTTTATGTGTTCTTGGATGGGAGAACCATCTTATTATCAGGTTGCCTATTAAGAAACCGAGTTTGATCTTTATGAGTGTTGTGGTATGGGACACAACTATGGATTTATGTGCTTAGGAGAGGTTGTTTAGGTACATGACTTTGGGAGTGGCTTGCATAGGGGTCCAGGGCCCAAAGTGGTTAGTACCAGGGTAACCTAATGCAAGTTATGTAATAAGTGATAATCTAGTAATTAAAATTTATGGGGGGAAACACACTACAAAGATAAGTTAGAGATATTTGATCCACCCATGCCTTGAGTGCTTGTATAGACTAAGGATGGGAATGGGATGAGTGCCTCATCTTCTTGAGAGGGCTTTTTGGTTTCCACATGTGCCACGTTGAGGGTCTTGGGTTCACAGTAACCAATCCAGGGTAACTCAACGCTTGAGGGTCCAGGGTCTAAACAGAGACCAGTCCAAAGTAACTCATGTAGCCATGTCATTACACTCCCTAGTATGTAGCATGAGTCTCCTCTGTAGTCTTTGTTGTGCCTCTGAGAAGTTGATGTTAGTTTTGTGATTGGAACCTTTGAGTTAGTATACTTTTAGGATTCTTGAACCTAGAGAGTATCTTTGCTATGTGATTTTGATAGCCTGTTTGGGTCTTGAGATTATCTCCTCAGCACAGTGGGAGTGGACCATTTAGGTTCCACGTGGTTGGGTGGTAGTGTATTTCCACTCTTATCATTTGAGATCCATCTAAGACATCGTGGCTGATGCATTCTTTGTTGGCATCTATATCCATGGATTATAATGGTGGACTCGTATCCTTATATTGATGATTTGCATATGTTAGATGATGTTATCTTATGCTTTACTTGCATGTTACATTTCTTTCTGCATATGATGTAGTATGTTTTAGGAGTGACATTCCTACTATGTTAATACTGATGATCTCTTTGGTGCTTTGGGATGTTATGCATGGAGGGATGGCTAAGATCCACGATGGTCTAATGATGCTATTTACGGTTGGAAGGAACCGTGCACTCAGTTATTTATGTTTGGGATATATGATTATCTTTTGTGATGGATGTTTATATCTTTATGATGATGATGTATCATGTAATGTTTATGGTTTCATTTATGGATTAGAGTTAGTATGATGTTGTAGTTTATTTATAAGGATGTTTGTTCTTTTAAGCCTTTCATACCCTGTGACATGTACAACAGATGATTGAGCAATCTAAAATGTAATTGCTAAAAGGACACTTGTATATTGCTTAAGAACGTAGGATTTTTTATTATGTGGATGTAGTATTAGATGGAACATAATTAGTTATGTTAGATGTGATTCAACGTTAAGGGATCTTTAAAGAATGTAACTTCTTATGCATGTTATGGTTACTTGAATTGATGATAATGCTTCTATTATCATGTGAATGATGTAGACGGATTCACTTTTATGTTTAAAAAAAAAAAAAAATTCTACCAAACTTAGTGAAACTTTAAGTTAATTTTTTGGATCCCTTAGCGGGGCATTACAGTTGGTAACTTTGTACTAGCCAAGACTACAAATTTTAGCATCACCCGAGATGGCATCGTAAAATCAAAATGGAATAAGTGTTGGAAATATTCAGGTCTAACAATGTTACTGAGAGGGGAGGGGTGAATCAGTAAGCTTTAAAATTTAAACCAATTCAGCATAATAACAAATTCACCATTTATTCATCTACTTTACTGAACACATGAAAAGATTAACACACTGATTTGGTGACCTAGAAACCTTTCAAATTGAAAGTAAAATTGGGGTGGGGATGATGCCCACGAAACTTCAATACTGCAATATAAAGTTGGCCGGTTAAGGCTTACAGTGATCACTTTTGATGATCTGCCCTGTTAGGAGCAAGTAGGACTGCTAAATCCACCTTGTTAGAGGATTTACAAACATACAATGAAGTATGCACTCTGTTAGGAGATTTACATAAGACTGTTAAGTCTACCCTACTAAAGGATTTACAAAACTGATTCACCTGTTAGGATGAAGCAGTGGATCTGCTTGCAACTGATTTGTTGATTAGATCTTATGTACTAATCACTTGATGTGATGGATATATCTTTGCTGCTCCTTGATAACCTTGCTGAATACTTCACTGTTGATTCTTTTTCAATTCGCTCAATTACATTCTTACTTCACTCTTGCTTGACTATTACTCTTTTTCATTATGTCTTTTGTAAATGGTACAATACATTACATATATACCATTCCAATATTTACAACAACAAGGTCGGCCAAACACAAGTGGACAAAATATTACTGAGTCGGCCAAATAGTAGAAAACTCAGGTTCCCCAAAATTACTCGGTGACCTTCTTACACTCGGTATCCACTACATTACATGGCATCGTCATGCACTCGGTGGAGGTAGGGGCTCGGTCTGTACTAATCACTGTGAGTAGCTTGAAACTTGGTAACCATTGGTGACTCGATAAACATTGTGTCACTCAGTAGAAACTAACTCTTTCAATTCACTTGGTAAGCACTAAATACTATCTTGGTAATCACTGAAACCTTCATTTACCTTTCTGACTCGGTAAACACTAAATCTTTCATTTACCTTTCTGACTCGGTAAATACTAAATTCTTTGTTTACCTTCCTAACTCGGTAAACACTAAATCCTTCGTTTACCTTCCTGACTCAGTAAACACTAAAACTTTCGTTTACCTTCCTGACTCGGTAAACACTGCTAAACATACTTGGTAACCAATGAATGCTCGGTATGAACTGTAAACTGAGTGATGAACTCGGTAAGCATTCAAAATCAAATAAGTGTTGTAACTAATGAAAAATGTATCATTATTCCAACAATCTCCCCCTTTGGCATTAGTGACAAAAACACTTATGAGCCAAAATTTATATACAAGATCTGATAGAACTGATTTGATTCTGCTATGCTGTGTGCTGAATATACATGGGCTACCTTACATATAACTCCCCCATACAATATACACAAGGTTTTTACATGAGTTATATGACTTTATTCTTTATTACTTTATTACCTTCTCCCCTTTTGTGTCTGATTTTCTAATTTTCCTCTATATATTGCTTTCTCCCCCTTTTTGACAATAATGCTAAAGAATAAAGAATGTATTTACATAAAGACACCAAAATGTGTGATAAAATTAGAATGTACTTAAAGAATTAGTTGCAGAGTTTTATCCCAATTGTCTTGTAGGATTTTACATGTGGAGAGAGCTACTTGAAGTTTTGCAAAAAGTTCAATCACATGGTCTATAACAGAGAAATTATTGTCATGGATCAATGTTTTTGAATATGCAATGTGCTTTTGCATTGTGTTCATGATAGGAAGGATCATATTCTGGATGTCAATCAGAGTAGACCTAATCCTTGCTTCCTCTCTCAGCAATTCTACCTGTTTCTCTGACAAAAAATTGATTCTCATATGATGGGATGAACTTGCACTGTGGTCAGATTGTATCATTTGGGCACTGACCTTCATATCCGCATCAATTTTATTCAACTTTTCTTTTACTTCCTTTGTATACTCGGTAACATCACAAAGTTTTGCCAAAAGTGAGGTTACATTATTAAAAGAATTTTCAATGTCAGACAAAATTGAGGTTAATTCAACCTGTTTTATTGATAAGTGCTGAGCAATGTGCTCAAGCACCTTATATTCAAATTTCTTTTCTAGTTTCTCTATTAATTTTTCTTGTCCCGAGATATCCTCATTGAATTTATTCATCGCTTCTTCTAGTTGTAACAAAATGTGTTGAGATGAATCCACATCAACACCTATAGCCTCAGTTATTATTTTTTTAGCACTCTCAATTATATTGAATTCTCTGTCCCTTTCATTCCTTAGCTGCATTTGTTGTGCCTTTTGCTCTAATAGCTGACTCATCATTCTCATTTCATCAATTGATGCAGTATCTAGATCTATCTTAGGAATGAAAATGTCCTTATCCAGATCTATTTCTTCATCTACTGCCTTACTGGAAAACATGTATCTCTTTGGTTTTTCTGTAGTGATTGCACCCTTAGATGGAAAGAATTTCTGTACATAGAAAAATAAACAAACTAGCAAAGAACCAAATTTCCAAGGGTTTGTCTTTGCAGTCCTTATGCTATCCATGTTTTTATTGAATTGTTTTAATAGCACATCAGCTAGGTCAAACTCCATATTTTTCTTTACAATTTTATATGCCAAATATATAGCCTCATAGGGTACACTATTCAGCCTACTAGAACTATATAGTTTGTATGCAATAACACAAATACCAAATTTCAGTTCTATATCTAAAACATTTTTGAGCTTTAAACCTCTGCCATCCCATTCAGCTTGGGTTAATTTCTGGAGGTCATCTCGACCTAGGGTTTTGGTGGTTTTGGCTTTGGTCAACATTGGTAAGCCCGTGATCTTGTGGATCATCTTCTTTGTTATGAGGATGGGTTGTTCTAACCAAAATTATCCATTATGCACATGGCTTAAGATATACCTCACCCATTTCACTTGGAAACTCCTTGGCAGATGCGGGATATGGGTTAAGCCTTTGGTTTCCAAATGTTTGAACTCAGGTTTTAGGTTTCCATCCATGCATAACTCGGCTAGGGTACTATCCATATCTAGTGTCCCTATTTCATGCACAGTACACTTGAAATGAGTACGAAAATCATTGATTAGAAGTACCTTTGGAGGGATCTGCGATTGAGCTCCATGCGGGTCGAGTGATTCAGCGATGGCAGGAACAATTTTGAAATTGGGCGCCTTCCACTCGACTCCCTTCACAAGAATTTTAGAACCTCTCTTCGCCTTGCTGCCACTGGTGCTTGTGGATGCCATTGCTACTCGGTTAGAGAACAATTTCGTAACAAAATTTCTTTGCTAGAAAATCACTTCAAATCACTTGAACTCACTTGGATGCACTTGAAAATATATTTGCTCTATGAACTCTGAATTCGCGGTGAAAAATGAGATCAAATTTTGCCTTTTTGATCGAAATCTTGTCATTAATGCTCGGGTACGTAGGTAGATGAGAATTAGGGTTTTATAAATAGTCACCAACTTACTCGGTAAACCTTGTAGCTCGGTGAACACACAAAACCTTTCTTATCTTCCCGACCAAGCTCGGTAAAGTCTAAAAACCAACCTTACTCGGTAGATGCAACACTGTCAATTATGACTTGTATCTGCAATACTGATTTTTCATTTCCACTTCTTTCTGGAACTGCCTAGGATATGGCTTGAAGATGCAGTCCCTTATCCTTCTTGATAAGTCTTAATTAGATATGGTGGAGTCACCCATTTCTAGAGTGACATTTCCATCATTTGAATTTTCTTGCTCGGTAGATTTAGGAATCCACTGTTGTTTCATTTGCTTTCGAATATTATCAGCTCTAGTTTTTTTTTCATCTTCAAGCTTTCCTATATTCATGCAATTCTTGGCTATATGACCAAGTTTAGTACAAGTATAGCATCTTATGGTTGTATTTTTCTTCCTTAGGTGATGCCTTCTACAGTTTGTTCCTACGTGTCCATATTCTCCACAATAGTGACATCTACACCAAGTATTGTAATCCTAACTAAATATTGCTTTGACAATTTTTTCTACTGGATTGAGTGATTTTGATCTACATTCAGATGCCTTATGTCCTTGTTTCTTGCATTTGTGACACTTGCCTTCAAACTTTGGTTTCTCCTTGCATTCATTGGCTTTGTGACCATGCTGATTGCAATTGAAACATTTTCCATTGAATTTACCTTTACCATTACTCCAACATTTTTTAGATTTATGACCTATTTTGCCACAATGATTACAAGTGGGTCTTTGATTCCTTTGAGTACCTTGTTTAGAAGATTCACCTTGTTCCTTGTATCCAAGACTAGCTTTACCTTTTTGCTTATAGAAATTCTGCTCATTTTGTTGATTCAATTGATTCATGTCTGCTTGAGATTTCATCATCCTTTCATTGACTTGTTTTTCAATTTTTAGATCATTTTCCAAGCTTTCATTGGTTTGTCTCTCAGTTCTTAAGTCATTCTGTAGACTTTCATTTTGTGCTCTGAGAATCCTAATTTCTTCATTTGCATTGGATAGTTGATCTGCTAGATCTTCATGTTCAAGGGATTGATTTTGAGTTTCATGACTTCTATCTTCCAATTCTTCTTGTGCTTTATTTCTTTGTTCCAAAACTTCACATAGCCTGATTGACTGTATTTCTTTCTCTCTTTTAAGATTTCTTACCTCTTCTTGCAGAGATCCATTCTTTTCTAAAAGTTCTTTGATTGCTTTGTCAGCTTCTTCTGAATTACTTGATGGTAACAAATCTTCAATCCTTTTTTCAACATAAAAATGGTCATTTATTTGTCTTGCAAGTTCCTTTCTTCTTTTTAGGGATTGAGCAAGATGTTCCTTTGCTTCTTTGAGTTGAACCATGGCCATCTCCAAATCTAGCTTCTCATTCTCAATAGTTTTGTCAAGTCTGAATATCTCCATTGTCCTTGATCTTTGTTCAAGCTGTCAAGCTCTGTCTTGAGAACCACAAAGCTCTGATACCAATTGTTGAAAATATTTAGGTCTAACAATGTTACTGAGAGGGGAGGGGTGAATCAATAAGCTTTAAAATTTAAACCAATTCAGCATAATAACAAATTCATCATTCATTCATCTACTTTACTGAATGCATGAAAAGATTAACACACTGATTTGGTGACCCAGAAACCTTTCAAATTGAAAGTAAAACTGGGGTGGGGATGATGCCCACGAAACTTCAATACTTTAATATAAAGTTGGCCGGTTAAGGCTTACAGTGATCACTTCTGGTGATCTGCCCTCTTAGGAGCAAGTAGGACTGCTAGATCCACCTTGTTAGAGGATTTACAAACATACAATGAAGTATGCACTTTGTTAGGAGATTTACATAAGTCTGTTAAGTCTACCCTATTAAAGGATTTACAAAACTAATTCACCTGTTAGGATGAAGTAGTGGATCTGCTTGTAACTAATTTGTTGATTAGATCTTATGTACTGATCACTTGATGTGATGGATATATCTTTGCTGCTCCTTGATAACCTTGCTGAATACTTCACTGCTGATTCTTTTTCAATTCGCTCAATTACATTCTTACTTCGCTCTTGCTTGATTGTTACTCTTCTTCATTATGTCTTTTGTAAATGGTACAATACATTACATATATACCATTCCAATATTTACAACAACAAGGTCGGCCAAACACAAGTGGACAAAATATTACTGAGTCAGCCAGATAGTAGAAAACTCAGGTTCCTCAAACTTACTCGGTGACCTTCTGACACTCGGTATCCACTACATTACACGGCATCATCATGCACTCAGTGGAGGTAGGGGCTTGATCCATACTAATCACTTTGAGTAGCTTGGAACTTGGTAACCACTGGTGACTCGATAAACATTGTGTCACTCGGTAGAAACTAACTCTTTCAATTCACTTGGTAAGCACTGAATACTGTCTTGGTAATCACTGAAACCTTCATTTACCTTTCTGACTCGGTAAACACTAAATCCTTCATTTACCTTTCTGACTCGGTAAATACTAAATCCTTCATTTACCTTCCTGACTCAGTAAACACTAAATCCTTCATTTACCTTCCTGACTCGGTAAACACTAAAACTTTCGTTTACCTTCCTGACTCGGTAAACACTGTTGAACATACTTGGTAACCAACGAATGCTCGGTATGAACTGTAAACTGAGTGATGAACTCGATAAGCATTCAGAATCAAATAAGTGTTGTAACTAATGACAAATTTATCATTATTCCAACAATAAGATCTCCAAAAAATGAGAGACATTATCGTAGGTCTTTGCAACATGATCTTACAGCACCTAGAATCACATCCATACCTCACACAAGCTCTAAGATATGCCCCTTTATAGATCACTGCCCTATGACATTTAGTGACTCTTAGGGATGATTTGGTTCGGTGTGCCCAAGAATGTTCAAGTGCTCAACAGGATGAGACAAGCTTAGGGCTAGGGTTTAACTAGCCACTTGGAGCTAACATAATAAAAAATTTGATTTCTATGACAAATGGTGAGGGAGATTTGGCAATTGGAAACTTTGTACTAGCGAACACTACAAGTTTTAGCATTACCTAGTATGGCATTGAAAATTCAAAATAGAATAAGATTTTCAAAAAGTGAGAGCGGTTATTGTAGGTCTCTACAACATGGTCTTATAGCACCTTAAATCACATTTATACCTCACATGAGCTCCAAGATATACCCCATCAAAGATCATTTCCCTATGACATTTCGCGACTCTTTGGGACATTTTAGTTTGACATGCCTAAGAACATTTGAGCACTCAAAGGGATGGGACAAGCTTGGAGCTAGGGTTTACCTAGCCACCTAGAGCTAATAGAATAGATAATTTCATCCCATGACAAATAGTAAGGGATATTTGATAGTTGGCAACTTTGTACTGATCAACACTACAAGTTTCAGCATCATCTGAGATGGCATAGCAAAATCAAAATAGAATAAGATCTCAAAAGAGAGAGAGGTTATTATAGGTCTCCACAACATGGTCCTATAGCACCTAGTATTGCATCTATACCTTGTATGAGATCTGAGATATGTCCCATCAAAGATTGCTGCCCTATGGAATTTAGTGACTCTTAGGGATGTTTCAATTTGGCATGCTTGAGAATGTTTAAGTTCTCAGTGGGATAAAAAAAGATTTTTGCTAGGGCTTACCTTTCCACCTAGAGCTAATGGAATTCATAGTTTGATCCCATGAAAAATGGTGAGGGAGATTTTGTAGTTAGCAGTTTTGTACTGGCCAACACTACAAGTTTTAGCATCACCTAAGATGACATCACAAAATGAAAATAGAATAAGATCTCTAAAAAGTGAGAGATATTATTGTATGTCTCTGCAACATGGTCCTATAGCACCTAGAATTGCATCCATACCTTGCACAAGCTCTAAGATATGCCCTATCAAATATCGCTACCCTATGGCATTTAGTGACTTTTAGGGATGTTTTGGTTCGACATGTCTAAGAATGTTTGAGTTCTCAATTGAATGGGATGAGCTTTGGGATAAGGTTTACCTAGCCACCTAGAGCTAACAAAATAGATAGTTCAATGCCATGATGAATGTAGAGGGAGATTTAGTTGTTGGAAACTTTGTACTAGCCAACACTTAGAAGTTTCAACATCACTCGAGATGGCATCAAAAAATCAAAATGGAAGAAGATCTCCAAAAAGTGAGAGAGTTAATTGTAGGTCTCCATAATATGGTCCTATATCACCTAGAATTACATCCATACCTCACACGAGCTCTGAGATATGCCCCATGAAAGATTTCTTCCCTATAGCATTTAGTGACTTTTAGGGACATTTTGGTTTGGTGTGCTTGAGAATGTTCAAGAACTCAACAAGATGAGAGGATCTTTGGGCTAGGGTTTACCTATCCACCCAAAGCTAACAAAATATATAGTTTGATCCCACAACAAATGGTGAGGGAGATTTGGCAGTTGGCAACTTTGTATTAGCCAACACTACAAGTTTCAGCATCACCTGAGATGGCATCGCAAAATCAAAATGAAATAAAATCTCCAAAAATTGAGAGATGTTATTGTAGGTTTCCACAACATAGTCCTATAGCAGCTAGAATTGAATCCATACCTTGCACGAGCTCTGAGATATACCCCATCAAAGATCGCTGCCCTATGGCATTTAGTAACTCTTAAGCATGTTCTGGTTTGGCATGCTTGAGAATGTTTGATTGCTTAAAGGGTTGGGATGAGCTTGGGCATAGGGTTTTCCTAGCCACTTGGAGCTAACAGAATAGATAGTTTGATCCCATGAAAAATAGTGAGAGAGATTTGGCAGTTGACAATTGTGTACTAGTTAACACTACAAGTTTTAGCATCACCCAAGATGGCATTGCAAAATCAAAATAGAGTAAGATCTCTAAAAAGAAAGAGATTTTATTGTAGGCCTTTGGAACATAGTCCTATAGCACCTATAATTGCATCCATACCTCGCATGAGCTCTGAGATATACCCCATCAAAAATTGTTGCCCTATGAAATTTAGTGACTCTTAGGGATGTTTTGATTTGGTGTACTAGAGAACTTTCAATTGCTCAAAGGGATGGGATGAGCTTGGGGCTAGGGTTTACCTAGGCACCCAAAGCTAATGGAATATATAGTTTGATCCCATAATGAACTGTGAGAGAGATATGAGCAAGATATGTATGCCTAGGCCACTTTGTGCAAGATATGAGCAAAAGTTGCTAATTAGGTAAAATTGGGTCTTTTTGAGTCTTTTCTCAAGATAGCCTAGGATTAGGTGTTTTTAGTTGTTTTTTAATAGTTCAGAACCTTTTCCAATTCCTATAAGTGAAATCTAGTGAACTTTGCAAAAGTTACGCTTTTTGTGCAAAATTTGCAAAATTTGTAATTGGTGCTTAAAAATGCAAATCCGACTGGAAACCTTCTAACCTTTGAGAAAATGTTTCCCATTCTTATATACTTGAGCATCGATAGTTACAACTTCCCAAACTTTGATTTGCAACTTTTTACAAAAATTGCAAATGTTGCTCAAGGAACTTTTTGAGCAATTTTTGCTCTTTACATATTTATGTCAAATGGGTCCATCTAGGACTATTTTAGGACCCTAGTTAAGATTTCTATTGTAGTGTATACAATAGATGCCCCATTCCTCACTAGGAATGGAGACACCATTATTTTTTTAACTCCTGGATTCACAATTTGAGAGTCAGGAGAAGAAATTTTTATTAGAGTTAGAGTTTTAGAGTCGTCAAAATAAAAAATAAAAATTAAAAAGAAAAAAGTCCAAAAAAACAAAAACAAATTATCAAAATAAAAATCGCACATGCATGGGCGAAGTGCGTGCTGCACACCTTGCCCAGTAGGGGGGTTATAAAACCCCCCAAGCGGCCTCAACACATGGCATTTATTTGGAGGATTTTTGGATCAAGCACAAGGTAAGCATTCTACGTGGTGGCACTTAGCACCCATGTGCTCACATAAACCTAAGTGTCATTTGGTGCTTCATGCCTATGCACCATGGCTTGGTAACACTGCACTAACATAACCTAAGTGTCATTTAGCACTTCGTGCTCATGCACCACCAACTTGGCAATGCCTTGTTAACATAATCTAAGCACTATTTGGCACTCCACACCCACATGCCACTAGCTTGGTAGTGCCCACATGCTCACATACACCTAAGCGCCATTTGCTACTTCACGCCCCTATGCCACCAGCTTGGCAATGCTATGCAAACATAAACTACGCACTTTTTGGCACTTCATGCTTGCACGCCACTGGCTTGGTCTTGCCATGCTAACATAAACTAAGCCTTGTTTAGCACTTGGCACCCTCGTGCCACTAGCTTGGTAGTGTGCTAACATAAACTAGGCTATTGTTTGGTGCTTCATACCTATGTACCACCAAATTGGTAGTGCCACACTCACACCAACATAGCAGCATTTGGTGCTTCGCACCCACACACCACTTTCTTTGGTTGCACCACGTGAAACCCTAGCGTGCGTGCCTTCTAAAAACCCATACACATTTTTTTAATTTTATTTTGATTTAAATTTTAAATTTCAAAATATAAATAAAATTTCAAAAAAATAAAAAAGTAAATATAATTTTTTTAAAAAATAAAAAAATAAATATAATTTTTTTTAAAAATAAAAAAATAAAAAAATAAAAGAAATTTTAAAAAATAAAAAATAATAAAATAGAAAAAATAATAAAATAAATGAAAATAAATAAAATTCCCAAATGGGGGGCATTTTTTTCTTTTCTTTATGTTTATTTTAATACATAGTGTTTACATTTTATCTTTGTACTAATAACATTTTTATTCTTTTTCTAACAATGTGGAGGTGATTAAATGACATTCACAATTGGAATGCCACCCAAACCTATCATGTTCAAGTTCCAAGGCATACCTTCAAAGTGTAGATACCATAATGATTACACAAAGATCAAAGATACTGACCTCAAACACACAGATTTAGTCAATTTTTTGAAAATTTAAAACAAACCAACAAAGAGGTTAGCTATGATGTGTGCATTGATCTATTCTATATTGGTGAATGTAGCATCACATCCTATGTTGGTGCAATCAATTAAACTAATCATGGCCCTATCACAACACTTCATGCCTAATGAGAGGGTGGTCAAGAGCATCATAGGGAAAGTGGTATTGGATCTATGACCTAACAACATTGAGAGTGTTTTCCACCTACCAAGAGTAGACCAATTCATCTAATTTTCCTAGGAAGCAACTGAGAGATGGTACAAGGAGCATAAGTAAGAGGCCATTGACATAATACAATCCTCATACCTCATTGAGAAGCCTCCTTGGGGAAAGATAACTGATAAAGTGGATATGACTCAGAGATACATGAGGGAAGACATTGGATACTCTATCATTCTCCTGAGCAAAGTCATAGGCTTACTCACAGTGGGTCACCTCAATACCTTTATGGCTAGTTTTATTGAGACCGTCAAATAGGTAAAGATACCACTAGACTAGGCCACCACACTAAGTGAAAACTTGTGTGAAAAAATGAGAATGATGAAGGGCAAGAAGAAGTTTTACATGACTTCTTACATGGTGTACCTACTTGTAGCAAGGGAAACTAACTATCCCAATTTGCATAGGAGAGGTAGTATGTAGGACCCCAATGCTTGGCCATACATAGTCTACCCTCAGCTGGTGAAGAACAAGCTCTCAACATAGAGCAAGGAATAATGGATTGTGAATGGTGCATTCATCTTTGCAATTATCCAATTCATTGAGGTTGACTATGGAACAAGGTTATCTGACGAAGTTGAAGCATAGGTCATGGCTCTTGGAGCCTACTTCATCTAGTTCAAGACATTCATGTATCTATAGGTAGCTAGTGCATCCTTCAATTCTAAGAAGCATTCGAGATACCCAAGTGACAGGTTGGTACTATTGGAGATCTCTCAAAAAATTGAGTTAGCCTATGAGAAGATAAAGAGGAAATAAATATCTTTCTAGGTTTGGCCATTGATCATAGGACCATATCAGGTGAAGAGGAAATAGGATTTTTTTCCTTTGAGTGGAAGTGGGAAAATATCCTCTTGTAGAATACAACTCTCCCCGGCCATATTTTGACAATGTTGGGAAAGTGGAGAGTTTGGCAAGAAAAGACATCCATCACGAGGATGTTGTTGAAGATCACTAGATGAATGAAACAAATGACTACAATATTCATATTGGGGACTATTGTAGGCTGACTTTAAATCTTGCAGAGAAGGCTCTCTAGTTGAACATCCTAGAGGAGATAAAGCAATAGGATTCAAAGGAGTTACTGGATGCCCTATTCAATGTGGATAAAATTGGTGAAAGAACTATTCTTAATGCAAATGTTGATAGGGAAGAAAGGGATGAAACTAATCATCAAGCAAGAAATGTCATTAGAATGATATAGGATTGGATCAAGAAACCTTTTCCACTTGATCCAATTCCTAATATTGTAATCTTCCATGCACATGCTCACCCAGAAAGGGGTAAAGCAAGGAAACTCAAAACTCCTACCTTTGTGCTCTAATCTCCTATCAGGCCAGAGACAGTCTACTAGCTTGATTGCCCAGTTGGATATTATCACCCTCCTAAAAGGAAGGGAAAGAACAAAAGAAAGAGGACCTCTCCTCATATTTCTTATCCACCATTCCACATGGATGGAAAATTTGGTTCTTGTGCAGAAGAAGGTTGGAGAGATTCATCTTTGTGTTGACTTTTGTAACTTGAACTTGGTATCTCAAAAAGACAACTATCCTTTACCCTCACTAGATGAGGCTTTGTAGATTGTGAATGGTTTGAAGATGATGCCCTTTTTGGATGGATACTTAGGATATAATCAGGTGATGGTTTTTGAAGAAGATAGGCTCAAGATGACTTTCACAACAAAGTGTAGAACTTTTGCCTATAGAAGAATTCCCTTCAGATTGATTAATGTAGGAGCTAAATGTCAACATGCGATGGGTAAAGCTTTCAAAAGATTTATTAACAAGTGTATAGATATCTACATGGATGACTTGACTATCTTTTCAAAAGATCAAAGTACCCATATTGCTGATTTAATATAGGTATTCAATAGCTGTCATAAATATGACATATCTCTCAATCCCAAGAAATGTTTGTTTGGTGTTACTAAAGGAAAGCTCTTGGGATATTTCTTTTTAGATGCCAAAATCTCTATTGATTCGGATAGAGTTGAATCCATTCTAAAGTTAGCACCTCCACATAGTAGGAAGGAATTGAAGTCTTTCTTCGGAAAGATAAACTTTGTGTAAAAATTTATAAGTGGATTTGCAAAGATAGTTCATCCTCTTAATAATTTAATCAAAAAGGGGGATAATATGGAATGGGTTTCAGAGATAAAGAAATCATTTGAAGATATCAAGGTTTCCATTTCAATTGCCCCAATTTTGGTGACTCCTGATTATGAATTAACTTTCAAGATCTATTCCTTTTCTTTTGAACACTCTTGTGCAAGGATCCTCCCTCAGAAAAGGGAGAAGGAAGATGAAAGACCAATTGATTTCATGAGTTGTCCTATGAAGAATGTAGAGTTGAATTATTCAAACCTTGATAAACAATCCTTTGCATTGATCAACATGGTAAATAAATCATGTCATTACATACTACGAAGTAAGGTGTATGCAATTGTATCTGATCCAGTAGTAAAGACACTTTTAATGTAGAATGAACTTGGTGAAAGGAGAAGAAAGTGGGTGGCTATACTTCAAGAATTTGATCTTGAAATTCAATCTATGAGATTAGTTAGAGGTTAAGGGTTGTAAGAAATCATAGCTAATAACCAAGATGCAAATGAAAAGGAATTCAAATTTGATGATGAAATGGATAAGGATGATCAAAAGAAGATGTTTGTATCAGAAGTTGACATTAATTAGGGAGTGGTGACATAGTTTTGGTATCAAGACATTTTTTATTATCTCCTCTAAGAAAAATGACCAAAGTGGATGAACAATTCACAATTTAGGGGACTTAAAATGAAGTGTGAATTTTATATTCTACATGACAACACGTTGTACAAGAGAAACTATGAAGGGATTTATTTGAAATGCCTAGGATATGAAGAAGCCAAGGAAGTCTTGGAAGACTTTCATGATAATTATGGTATAGGACATGATTTGGTAGAAGCAACAACCCACATGATTCTAAGATTGAGTTATTTTTGGCCTTCGATATTCAAAGACACTTTTGAGCATGTACACTATTGCCATATCTGTTAGACTGGTGCCAATAGAGAAAGAAATTTGGAAATGTCCTTATAGCCTGTATGTGAGATATGTCCCTTTGCAAAGTGGGGATTAGATTTCATTGGTCTGGTCAACCCACCATCATCAACTAGACATACATTTATTCTCACAACTATGGATTAATGCACACGATGGACAAAAGAAAAAACATTTAGAAATTGCACTGCTAAGGTGATCACAGACTTTTTGAAAGAACACATTTTTACTAGGTTTGAAATGCCATTTTCCCTTGTGTGTGATAAAAATTCCCTTATAGACTCTATATGAGATATATCCATTCACAAAGTGGGGATTTGATTTCATTGGTCTAGTTGACCCACCATCATCAACTCGACATGCATTTATTCTCATAGCTATGGATTACTACACACGAAGGATAGAAGCAGAAACATTCAGAACTAAGGTGGTGAAAATTTTTTTGGAAAAACACATTATTACTAGGTTTAGAATGCCGTTCACCCTTGTGTGTGATAACAAGTTTTCTTTTGCATCTACATTCCTAACCCAATGGGAATTTTAAAATAAAGGCATTATCAAGTTCTCTTCAAATTATTACCTACAAGGAAATGGGGTAGCAAAATCTACAAATAAAAACTTGATCACAGTAATAAAATGATTGTTGAAGGAGAATCCTAGGGACTGGGATATGCAACTAAAATATTCCCTATGGACATATCAAGGTAGAGTAAAAAATGCCTTGGAGACTTCTCCATATTTTCTTGTTTACAAACAAGAACTAGTGATCCCACTTAATCTTAGGATTTCAATTTTGAAATTCATGAGTGGATATGTTGAAGATGTTGACAAAGTAAAAATTGGATTGATGAATCTTTTAGAGATGGACAAGAAATGACTAGTTGCATTAGAGCACATGGCTAAACATCAAGCTATTGTAAAAAGATGACTCGGTAAAAGGGCCATGATCAAATCATTCAGGATTTCCAACTTTGTTCTACTCTAGGATAAGGAAAAAGAAAAGCTGGAAAATAATACCAAGTTGCAATGCTTGTAGACGGGCCCTTATCAAATCACAATTTTTTTTGGGAGAAAACACTTTTAGGTTCAGTTCCTTATAGGGGGAATTTCTTCCCTTGCCCATAAATGGACAGTTTTTGAAGCCTAAAAGACAAAAATAAATAAATAAATTAGTAAGATTTTATTTATGCATTTAGCTTATATTTTTATTCTGGAAAGTGTGTTTATTTCTGCAAGTATATTTTCTTTCATGTTGCATGTTTTCTTTCAGTTGTGTGTTTTCTTTCAAAGTTGTGTCAATCTTGGGGGTTAAGGTGTACTTGAGTTTTTTCTCAAAGATTTTATTAACCACTCTTGGGTTCTAATTTTTGTCAAAATATTTGGACAATTGTGTGTCTTATACCAACTGAGCAATAGACATTTCTTGTGGAAATAGGGGATTTTCAGTCTAGAAATCAGGAGCCTAGACCAACAAGTTCTCAACACTTTGAAATTTTTTTAAATTTGACTATTTTAGGTGTTCTTGAATATACGTCGAAGATGATGAGAGATGATCCAAAATTTAATTCGTTCAAATAGGAGGGGTCCCCTTGAAATGCTACTAAGATCATTGATTTGGTGTGAGAGTTTCTTAAAAGTTCTAAAAGAGGAACACAAGAGGTGTTCACAAGAGATGAAATCCAAGAAATGAAACCAATGTCTTGATTACATAGTCTAAGTATAGTCAAGATACAGAAAAGAAAAAAGAGAGAGAAAAATATGGTGTTAAGTCTAAAGGATTCTAAAGATCTAAAATGGTGAAAGATACATTTTCAAAACAAAGTATCTTCTATTCAAAGTATTGTTTCATCAAAAGTAACATTTTGAATGACATGGAACAATTATTAAAATTGCCAAAAATTAAAAAAGAGTGTGGTATCATGCCAAGAGCCCTCAAACTAATTATCTCATCTGGTCAAGCAATTGACCAGATTTTGAATGAATGAATGAGCTGGGAGGAGTGGAAGATTGTTTTCAAGTTGTTAGAAAACTTTGATTGATTGCATCTTGACACATCAAAGGGAATGAATACACAAGGCGCACACTGAGTTTGAAGGTTTTTAGTTCTAAGATTTTGATTGAAAGTTCATCCAAAAAATGCTCGAGATGTTCAAAATTTGGTTGGTGTCTGACACATGTTGGAGGAATATTTGCTGATGAAGAAATGCCTTGGTCATTTCTTCCTTTTTTGAGTCTATTTGTTGTGGTGTCCACAACACACACCCCATTTCTCACTAGGAATGGGGACCCCCTACTATTTTTGACTCCCAAACTCACAATTTGAGAGTTAGGAGAAGAAAATTTTATTAAAGTTAGAGTTTTAGAGTTCTCAAAATAAAAATAAATGTCAAAAAACATAAAAAAAAATTTATTAAAATAAAAATCATGGATGAATGAGTGTTGCCTGGTGGGGGGGTTATAAAACCCCCTACTTGGCCTCAACACATGGAATTTTTTTGGAGGATTTTTGGATCAAGCACAAGGTAAGCATTCTGTGTGGTGGCACTTAGCACCTATGTGCTTACATACACCTAAGCACCATTTGGTGCTTCATACCCACATGACACCAACTTGGCAACACCATGCTAACATAAGCTAAGTGTCATTTGGTACTTCATGCCCACATGCCACTGGCTTGGCAGTGTTGCACTAACATAAACTAAGTGCTATTTGGCACTCCATGCCCATAGGCTATGGTCTTGGTAGTGCCCACGCATTCACATACACCTAAGCACCATTTGGTGCTTCATGACTGCATGCCACTAACTTGGCAATTCCATGCTAACATAAGCTAAGCATTGTTTGGTGATTCCCACTCATGCACTACCATCTTGGCAGTTCCACACTAACATAAACTAAGCACTATTTGGCACTCCATGCCTACATGACACTAGCTTGGCAGTGCCATGCTAACATAAACTAGGCTATTGTTTGGCGCTTTACACCTACACACCACTAGATTGGTAGCACCACACTCACACAAACATAGCACCATTTGGTGCTTCATGCTTTGGTCACACCACTTGAAACCCTAGCGCGCGCCTTCTAAAAACCCATACACATTTTTTTAATGTTATTTTTATTTTAGTTTAATTTAAATTTTAAATTTAAAAAAACAATGTATATAAAATTTCAATTCATGTATATATTTTTAAAAAAATTAAAAATAAAATGTAAAAAAAAATTTAAAAATTTAAAAAATAATAAAATAAATGAAAATAAATAAAATGCCCAAATGGGGGCCTTTTTTTTCTTTTCTTTATGTTTATTTTAATACATAATGTTTACATTTTATCTTTGTATTAATAACATTTTTTATCTTTTTCTCATAATGTGCAAGTGGTTAAGTGGCATCCACATTTAGAATGCCACCCAAACCTATCATGTTCAAGTTCCAAGGCATACCTTCAAAGTCTAGATTCCATGATGATTATGTAGAAATTAGAGATACCGACTTCAAGAACACAGATTTAGGCAAATTCCTAAGAATTTGCAGCAAGAAAATAGAGAGGTCAGCTATGATGTATGTATTGATCTATTCTAGATTGGTGAATACAATGTCAAATCCTGTGTTAGAGTAATTAGTTGAACTAATCATCACCCTATCACAACACTTCATGCCTAATGAGAGGGTGGTCAAGTTCATCATAGGGGAAGTGGTATTGGATCTATGACTTGACAACATTGAGAGGGTTTTCCACCTACCAAGAGAAGACCACTTCATCCAATTTTCCTATGAAACAACCAAGAGATGGTATAGGGAGCATTAGTAAGAGGCCATTGACATAATACAACCCCTCTACCTCATTAAGAAGCCTCCTCGGGGAAAGATAAATGGAAAAGGGGATATGACTTGGGGATATATGAGGGAAGACATTAGATACTCTATCATTCTCCAAAGTAGAGTCATGGGCTTACCCACAATGGGTCACCTCAGTACCTTCATGATCAATTTTATTGAGACCATTAGATAGGCAAAGATACCATTGGATTGGGCCACCATACTAAGTGAAAACTTGTGTGAGCAACTTAGGATGATCAAGGATGAGAAGAAGTTTTACATGACTTCTTACAAGGTGTACCTATATGCAGCGAAGGCAACTAACTATCATAGTTTTTATAGGAGAGGTAGTATGTAGGACCCCAATGATTGGCCATACATAGTCTACCCTCAGTTGGTGAAGAAGAAGCTCTCAGCACAGAGAAAGGAATATAGGATTGTGAATGATGCATTCATCTTTGAAATCATATGATTCATTTGGGGTGAGTATGGGAAAAGGTTATCTAATGAAGCCAAAGCATAGATCATAGCTCTCTGAGCCTACTTCATCCAATCCAAGACATTCACATATCTACAGGTAGCTAGTGCATCCATTAATCTTAAGAAGCTTTCAAGATACCTAAGTAAAAAGTTGGTACTATTGGAGATCACTCAAAAAATTGAGTCAACCTATGAGAAGATAAAGAGGTAGTAAAGACCCTACTGGGCATGGCCATTGATCAGAGGACCATATTAGGTGAAGAGGAAATAGGATATTCTATCCTTCAAGTGGGAGTGGGAAAGCTATCCTCTTGAAGAATACAACTCTCCCCACCCATATTTTGACAATGTCAAGAAAGTGGAGAGTATAGCAAGAAAAGACTTCCATCATGAGGATGCTATTGAAGATCATTGGATGAATTCCACAAATGACTATGATGTCTATATTAGGGACTATTGTAAGATGACTTTGTATCTTGCAAAGAAGGCTCTCTAGTTGAACATCCCAGAGGAGATAAAGCAATGGGATTCGAAGGAATTACTAGATGCCCTATTCAACATGGATAAAATTGGTGAAAAACCTATTCTAAATGCAAAGGTTGACAAGGAAGAAAGGGATGATATTAATCATTGAGCAAGACATTTCATTAAAATGATAAAATATTGGATCCAATTCTTGATACTATAATCTTCCATGCACATGCTCGCCCAGAATGGGGTAAAGGAAGGAAAGTCACAATTCCTACCTTTGCACTGCAATCTCCTATCATGCCAGAGATACTCTACCAACTTGATCACCTAGTTAGATATTATCACCATCCTAAAAGGAAGGGAATTAAAAATAGAAAGATGACCTCTCCTGAGAAGATTTAGAAAGAATAGGTGCCTCCTCAATAGCAGGAAAAGAGCCCACAAGGGTCCCAAGATACTGGAGCTACCCATGTCTAGAATGAACTACAGTTGCCTCCCATTATACCCAGCCAACTAGAATAGGGAGAGATTTTTCACATTTCCATTCTTCCTATGCAAGATATGCTAACTTATCCTTCTACCTCCAAGAAATAGAAGAAGAGGATTAAGATTTAGATTTAGAAAAGGCAAAGGATCAATAGAAGATTACTACCCAATCCATCTATCCCAAAAACCATTCTAGAGGGAGATGAACAAGAAGAAAAAATAGAATTAGAGAAGGAAGATGAAGAAGAAGTGCCCCTATAAGGAATAAATTGACTATCTAGAGCCATAGAGTTGCAAAGAAGAATGAGTGTCATGGGTACCCTGTCATCCACTCAAGCAGAACCATTAGAGCTCTCTTCTCTAGAAAATGAAGTTCAATAGTGGGTAGATGAGTAGGGTGAAGAGAGTGATGATGTTTTCTTAATGTCAAATTTTGATTTCATGCCTATAGGTGTAAAGTTGATTGGGGATAAGATCAAGGAAACCCCTATAGGTGAACCTCAACAGAAAGAGTGGACGCAAATGCCACCAGACACAAAGGGTCTTAATCTTACTCCTCCATCTTTACCTCATGTTACAATGGTAGAATTGGGCTTAGAAACTCCCCCACCTCATAGTTTAGAGGAAGATCATGTTTAGAAGGAACCAATATCAGAGGAGAGACTAGAACAAATGGTGCTAGTGAAGTGTCAAAAGGACAAATGGTGGAATATTGTCAACCACTTTCCCATGATATTGAGGTACAAGCTATAGAATACACAAAGTGAAACTATAGAAGGGGAATACTCACAATAGGAGATGACTCCAACAGATGACTCCAACCAAGAGCGATAAAGGGAAGGAGGTAGTTGAACATACTCCTTCGTAATCAAGGGCTAGGTCCTCAGCAAAATACATCCCAAGGTGGATTGGAAAGGAAATTATGAGGATTACTAAGCCTCAATTTCATGCTTCACGTGAAGACATTTGTGACATTGCAGAGATCTTAAACAAACCTAAGTCTCCATCACATGAGGCAGCACCATTGGCATTTGTCACCACCATACGGAACCATAATTTATTTGTACAACTGGCTCTCCCTCCTGAAGGTACAGATACAAAAGGACTTAGTCTCAAAGATTATGAATTGAAGGATGTTATGCTGGGAAGACCTACATAGGATTTAGCTTGACAAATGATGACTATGGGAGTCAAAGAGGTCCTTAAGTACATGGAACAAGAGGAGATTGAACCTCATGCACTTCGAAGGCAAGTTGAGATCCTAAAGGGATATCTAGCCAAAGTAATTGGCCCTCTTCATCTTGAACACCCTGAGCATACTTTGAACACTATACTTAGAGAAGGGGGAGGTGTACAATTAGACCCACTTTTGAGAGCTTCTCAAGAATGGAGAGGAAGTTTTTAGGAGAAAGGTATTAAAATCATCATGGGGAATCTAAAGTTATTGTATGCCACACATGAGAACATGAACAAGATCCTAGCAATTTTGAAGGACTTTAGTATCATGCATGAGGTATGTGTCTGGAGTAAGGATTTGTAGACTCTATAAGCCATAAAGGGCCAAAGATACTTGATTTTGATTGATGTATATATCAGGGAAGAATTGGACATGATTGATGATTGGATAGAGAAAATAGTGGATACCAATAAGGTAATGGAGACATTACATGATGAGATCCATTGGCTCAAGGACCAAGCCCAAGAGCTGATTTTCGAAGTAGAAAGGCATTATAGTGATCCATGTTTGGATATTTTTTAAGATAAGGAATGAGAAAGGTTGTTACCTGTAGAGACAATAGTGGAAAATTTTAGGAAGATTTTTGTGGAGGTTGTTGATGATGAAGACATCTGACAAGCCTTCAGAATAGAAGAAGCCCTATTAGAGATGGACACCAAACTCAGAGATTTTGTAGAAACTTGAACTAAGGTGGATAACTATAGATAGAAGGTCAAGTACAAGTATGAGGCTTTAGATCTTTTGGATGCTACTAAGATAACTAAGATGATAGAGAAATTCAAGGGTCCAAACATAGCTTTGGGATGAAGAAGAACAAAACCTTGATGCTATAATTTCAATTTTGATAATTAATAAAATTTTGAGATTTTGACCCCATCAAGGTCCAAAGCTCCATAGATCCCCAATTGCACAAATCTACAGGTCTGCGGCTCCACAATTTAGAGGTGCACTAATAGTTAACTACTAGTTTCAAAAATAGTGCCTTCCATACATCCATAATGCATTCTGATGATAGTTTAACTTTGACACACACCTAGTGAAGGACCAACTTCTATTTTTAGCACCTTTATATGCTCCTACTTCAATTGAAGGCTTCCAATTACTTTCTCTCTTATGCTTTCCCTATTTTTGACATGTAAAGGGCTCATGCATCCAATTAATTAATAAAATATGGATGGAGTCCCTCTAAGAACTAGATTAATTGTTAGTTTGTGTATATTTAGTTTGTTTTAATGTTTTAAAATCATTTTATTGCATGAAGATATCTCTCACTCTCAAACACAAATTGAGGAGATGATTTCTTATAGATACCCCATTATAAAATGTAACAAGGGCCACCATTATTATGCAATAAAATTATACTTTTGGTACTCGCATTTTTGAGTGTAGTGATTCTTGCCTGAATGTGTCATATTTTTATAAATTTTATTCATGAGATTTTGATTGAGCCAAAGGTTTATTGTGTTGTTTCTAGTTTTTTGATCTTTTAGTTCTGGTGTTTGCTATAGATTTACAAGTTCTACTAATGTATCTAGCTTGAGGAGAGATCACAAATTGTGCCTATATAACTCTTTGTCTTGCATGAGTGCACTTTTTGTGGCCTCGCAATTTGATGAAGAGAGAAACATCATTCAGTTTTTGAAATTTCCTATCAATGATTGTATTAGTGGATTCTAGGAAGCACTACTCTTATTTTCATTAGTTTCCTACCAATTTATTTGAATGTTTAACTCATAGTGTGTTGCTTTCTGTAGCTTATGTCCATTTAGGATTTCAATTTCATGTTATTTTCTTTTAGTTTAATTATTTTCTTTGCTAACCCCTTGCTAGAATAGGAACTCATTTTAGTTGCATTATTAGATTACATTCATTGAAAAACTAGAAAATATAAAAATATTATTCTTTTGTTTTTTTTTTTTGGGACATTGAACATATTTACTTCATTTTGAGATCATAGTAGAACTAGCAAAGGCCTCCTTGTGAGAAATCAAATTTATCTTCAACAGAGTGGATTTTGTTACATCACAAGACAAATACTAAACCTTGGAGTTAATCCCCAAAAGATTAGCTTTTCAAGAGAGAAATTGCACAATGGATTCCTACCATTGAACTTGTGCATAATGACTACCCAACAATTCCTAGGACCTTTCAGTAACCAAATACCTTAGTTTCTCATGAATATTGAAAGGTAGTGAATAAGCAATTGGCTACCAGCTATAGATATTTCAAAGACATTGAAAACAATATATATTATTCTTTCAACAAAACTAAGGTACCAATTCTAAAAATAAGATTGAAATGATTCCCATCAATGGCATAGCCAAGAACTACCTTTTAAATACAGTGACCAATAGTTGGGCTCACTCCCCATGCCTTATCATTCCAATGGAGGAAAGCTTAATATATAGATGAATATATAAAGAGGAATTGCAGCTATAGCTATTAAGTATACAAAGGAAGATTTAGAAAGCCTACTTAATATAGAGATTAATATGAGAGAAAAGGACATTTCAAAAGAAAATGGTTATCTATGTATCATCTAGGGTATGCCAATTACTTAGGATTAAGAAACAAAACCTATAGCTACTAGGAAAGAGTGCACATGTATAGAGATACAAAAAATTTAGATAGAGAAGTAACAAGTGCTATAGAATTGTCCATGGAGCAATGTGAAGTGAAGCCTCAAATTGACTCATTAGTAGGCAAAGCATCTAGTCACACACTTCATTCCAATACCATAGATGTTTCAATTAGAAATGCATATTCATCAATAGCCTTGTATTTATAGGACTTGGGAAGCTAGGATACTCAAGCTGGGCATGATCCCTCAAATTTCTCATCAAAATATATTAATGATCTTAATAGGACAACAAAAAGCTCATTGCCACCTTTAAATGGAGATAGTCAATTCCCAAACATGTCCTATTCAAGTAGATGACTGGTGTAGGAGCACCCATTATAGACTCACCAAAGAAGGCACTTAAGGATCCTAGATAGTTCAATTAGGATAGGTTGTGATGTAGCAGTGCACAGTGGAATTTTCTAAAAGGCAAGCCACTAGGCAATTAGACAAGGTTGGAATCCTTCAAATTTCCCAAAAAGAGGGTTTAGTGCTAGGGTACTTATCATAAGCATCAATAATGAACTTATCACAGGTTATCACAACCCAAAAAAGGAAAGGAACCTAATCACTGGGTTTTCCTAAGTTTAAAAACACCAAAACATAATGATTCTCCAAAAGCCTAATAAGGGAATTGATGTAGAGAGCACAACTAAGAAGCTTCAAATGGGATTCCCACTCTTGAAATCAACCAGCTAGCTATCAAATTTTTAAACTTATTACAAGGTTTGAGCACACTACAATCCTCTAATGGATTAAAGAAACATGCTCTCCAACTTCACCAAGAATCCAAGAACAAAGAACCAAACTTGCCCACTTCATGGGTTTTGCACCAAACTCCCATAACTAGTCAATACTATGAAAACACCCTAGAAGTTTTTCCCAAGGTTTTTAAGAGGTTAAATGATATTAGCACACCTATTTACCATAAACTAGACCACTAATTATAATCATACACTTGCACAAAGCCTCTAACCCCAATTTGGCCTAGTAGCCCTATAAGCCCCTTTTAGCCCTCCTAAAATGGATTTTTGGATCTAACTTCACAAAGTTTCAAAAAAGACCCAATGTAAATTAATTTTTTCAATGCCCTTTTCAAATTTACTTCTAATCCCAAAGCATCAAGTTCTAGCCCCACTCCAACATTCCCTTTCCTTCACAAAGCAACACATACCTAAGTGGTCAAGTTAGGCTTGGTTTACAAAGAAACCAGTAGGAAATGGGGTTGTGTAAATGAAATAAATTATTAGGAAGGTTTGGAGACAATAAAATAAATTATTTCTAAATTCTCAACACTTCGCCAATTTCCAAACTCCTGTCATTCACAAATCAACACGCTACAAGAGGTCAAATCTTTCATGGTACTTGACCTAGGGCTTGATTGGAAAAATCACAAAGCACATCCTCTGATCTTGAGACCCTAGAATATTAAAAATGACCCTATCAGCTACAATTTCCCAAGTATCCATGAAATTTCAACCAAGGAAATTGCAGGTAGAGGCCCATTTTTGCTGTGTGCACCAAAATGTTGTCCTAAAAACCTAGTTTCACTAAAAATGCAATAACTTGAGTTAGAAAACACATAGAATGATGAGACCAGAAGAATAAAAAAGATAATTCAAAGATATATCTCAAAAATTTATCACATTTAGTTTTAAATTATATCCAATTCATGCAAGATGAAAACACTAGTAAAAATGACTCCAAAACTAAATTTCCTTCTTTGTAACTTCTTCCAATCCATACATTAATGCCCTCTAGACCTCACAAATGAGGTATATATATCTCCTATGTATATTTTTATGGTTACAACCAATATTTTAATAGTTATAACCCCTTTTCTACTAAGTTGCAAATTTGAGCAACTTTTACAACCTTCAACAATGCAACTTTGCATAAAAAGTGTAATTTTTACATTTTTCACTTGATTCCACTTGTAGGACTTGGAAAAGGTTCCAACATACCTAAAACCAACTAAAAAAAATTAATCCTAGGATTTATTAACCAAAAACATTAAAAATCACAAATTTTCCTAACGAGCAACTTCTACTTATAAATTGCATAAAGTGCCTGAAGCATACAAAATGGTGATTTTCTTTGACAACCATGGACTTCTCACCCAAGGTTTGGTTAGTCTAGCCTAATTAGGTTTTAAAAAAAAATGAGAACCAAAATTTAAACCAAGTGCCTTGGTGCTTTGCACTAGGAACATACCCCCAAACATGAATGAAAAGAGAACAATGACCATGGAATGGAATACAAATACACCTTAAACCTATTAAAGTCTATATACAGTAGATAAAGTGATTCTATTTTGTCCAAACAACATTGATATATAGTTGAAGCTCAACATTTTTGAATTGGCTAGCACATGGGTGAGTGAGAATCTAGAATGGGAGAATCTTGCATGGGGAATGAACCCAAGTGGGACAAGCGACCACAATGCAGATTCTAAGCCAAAGCATGCAAAGGTGGATGATTTGGGGACTTGTGGGGTCTGAAATTCCCTTTCAAGTCTTTTACCTAGACTTCACGTGGTTTGTTAGACTCTTGGTCCAGCTAATATTCTAAATGAGGAGGTTTCTCGAGATACTAAAGAAAAAAATGGCAAAGCAAATCGGAAGATCAAAGGGCATGGGTCTCATTATTTGGAAGGAAACCTAGAGCAAAATTTTCTTTCCCTCTAGTAACATAAAAATCCTATTAAAAAAAAAGTGAGTTTCAAATCTCCATTCCCGATCAAATTGTTGATTTTTCTATTACTTCTATGGAATATACTCTGGTCAAAAAAATCTTGGGGGCTAGACTAGATATTGATACCTTGAAAAATATGTTGAAACAGAAGTGGGTGATCCATAGTCAAGTTGATATAGCCCCTATGGTGAATGGATTACTATCTTTTGTTTTCAACTATAAGGAGGATATGAACATGGCTCTATGTGGAGGACCATGGATGTTTGGAAAAAGCACCCTCACGGTTAAGAAATGGGAGCCAAATATAGATTTATCTGATGTTTTCTTCTTAACTAGTTCGATCTAGGTGAAACTGCTAGGCCTTCCTTTATAACATTGGCATGAAGACATTTTCAAGGAAATAGTAGGATCTTCTAGGGAACTTATTTTTTTTTATCAAGCTATGGTCATAAAATCAAACTGAATAGTGCTAGGTTATGTGTGAAAGTGGCTAACTTGAACAACCTCCCTGATAGGGTGGAATTATTTTTAAAATTAGGGAAAAGGACTCAAGAAGTAACTTATGAGGATATTCCAAATACTTTTTTTGCTTGTAAAAAATAAGGTCATTGGGTTAAAAATTGTCCAACAAAAAGAAAAAATACAACTAAGGTTGTTAAATAGGACAAGAAGAAGGAGGAAAGGATTCAAAATAAAGTATGGAAACCAAAAAATAATGGTCAAAATGAAAAAGGAAATATTCTACATCCTGGATCTGATTTTGAGAATGGAAAAAAGAATTTGAACTCTAAAATGTAGGATAATGGTCCTGTTTTATCTGGTGAAGAAATCCACTTGCCTGATTCGATGAAACAAATTGTAATATACCAAAAGAATGCTTTTAAATGGGAAGATTTTTTGAATAGGAGAAAATAGAGGAAGGAGATATTATGGAAGTGACAAGTAGTCATTTGATTATGGAGGTAGTGCAAAATGGGGAAGACCATTACTTGTTGCTAGAGGAAGTACAAAATGGGAAAGACCACACTTTTGAGATTCAACAAAATGGGGCAGTCCATGCTGCTAAGATTCAAAATATCAAATCCTAGTCTCTTGAAACACCTTTTTGTAATGACTTAAATCCTTTTTGGAATGAGTTGGAACCAGAGCAGAAAAAGCCTAGAAAAGCTTGACCTAAAATAGAAATAGAGCTAGAAGAAAAAGACTAAGAAGAAAAAATCTTCAATTCCTAAGAGAATTAAGACCTAAAGTATTAAATTAGAGCATAACTCTAAGGTGGAGCAACAAATTAAGGTTAAACCAAATGTGGAGACACCAGAAAAATTGGGAAGAAAATCTTCAAGGAAAACAAGAGAAATTGAAAGCTTACAAAATATTGTTGATGGAAGACATGCAACTATTATGGATTTTGCCCCCAAAAAATAATCATCAAAATCATTGCTTAGAATATTAGGGGGATGAGTAGTATTCAAAAATTGGATATTTTTTGTAACTTTGTTTGCGAGAAAAAACCTATAGACACCTAAAAATCCTTTAGAAAATAAAGTATTTTTATTTTCTGAAAAAATCCCTGATGACATCATCATTTATTAATTAATTAATTATTTAATTAATTTATTTATTTTTATGCCATTAAATCCCTTTATCTTAATTAAAAATATTTAATTAAGGAATCCCTCCGAAAAATGTTAAAATCTTTTTTAAAAATTATTTCCTTATTTATTAATTATTTAATTAATAAATTGACCAAAAATCCCAAAATAAATTATTTATTTATTTTTTGAACAAAACTTGGCCAATTTCATTAAGACCACTAACCTCTTCCAAAATCTTCTAATCCTTCTTTAATTTTGATTAAAGGCTAATCCCATCATTTCCTACCCCTAATGCCAAGTCAAAATATTTAACTAAGATTAAATATTAATCCTCATGTTTATTAAAAATATTTTAATAAATATCTCCTCAACCCAAACCCTTGAAATAAATAAAACTTTATTTATTTCCTAAAAACCTTATTTCTCCTCATCCTAGGAAGTTCTAGACTCTTCTAGAAAGTCTTCATCCTCATCCAAAGCCTAGACTCTTCTAGAAGATGTCAATCCTTATCTTTGACCCTAATCCTAATCCCCCCCTAACCTTGTCACATTCCCTAAACATGAGTTAAGACTTGCTAACCTAAGCCAAAGTTAACAAATATCTCCTCTTTCACCCACCCTCATTCATTGCCATCCACTTGCCCATCTCTAACAAGCCTAATCTAATCTTAACCCAAGCCTAATCCAAGCCTTAATCATTTGCACATTCCTAAGTCAAGCTTAAGACTTTCTTAATCCAACCCAAGTCAAATATCTCAACTCTCTCACAAATGTCCCAACCATAAAATTTTATGAAGCCCACAAAGCCATAAATGACTCTTACAAGCCCATTCATTTCTCTTACAATCCATTATGAGGGTCTTTATGAGATTTGAGCCTCCTTTGTTGACCCTTCAACCCCTCTTGCTCTAACCAATGACTCTGTGACATGTGTCACTTCCTGATTGGCTATAAGGAAGCACAATCCATGTGCTCTCCTCTCATTTAATCTAAACCTTCCATAAGCTTTCTACCATCCTTGCATCCTAGCCCTTGATCCCTCAACCCCTTTGCCTATTTAAGGAATCCTTTCCCAAGCCATTTTAACACAATCTAGAAAGTAAAGCCATAATGCCATTTTGAGAAGCCATTTTTACATCAAATCCATTCACCAAAATCTATCAAAAATCCTCCATTGAAGCCCATTTGAGCATTTGAGTATACATACATAATCAAGCCATCTTAGCTATTAGACACACCTCTACATCAAGTGATCATCCTCATTGAAAGAGCCTATCCATGGCTCATATTCTTATTTGAGTACTTCACTTTGTCTCTCATGAAGTTATGTTAAATTTTCATGCAAATTCTTTTTGATTGTTTTAGTTTAGTGTTTCTAACATACTAAAGTAGCATATACATTTTGGCACGCCCGATGGGACCCGCATGGGTCATCTTCATTAGCTTTTTTAGTCAAGTTTTATATGTCATTTGCTGATTTTGGCTAATTTTGCTTGTTTTTGTGATTGGTAAGATTGTATAAATTGGTTTTGTAGGTCCACATGAGCATGAAGAAGAAAAAGGAACTCATAGTCTATCTCATAGTGTTTGCAGATTTTTCAAGCTTATAGGTGGATGAAGCACTTGGAATTCTTCTTCCTCTTCTTGCCTTTATTCTTCTTCTATTCCATCTACTTCTTCTTCTTCTTCTTGAGGGATCTTGGCCTTTTTTTTTTTAAGGAAGCAAAATCATACACACTTTTTTTTAAGTGCTTAAAATGAACCCCCAAATCATACTTAAATCCATTAAAAACTAAAAATTTGCAAAAAAAAAAAAAAATCTTTTTACAAGTGAAACTAAACCAATCCAATCATTTGCATCCTTGCAACATCAAGGTTTTAGATGTATTCATGCAAAGTTAGGAACATTTCATTTTTGGGAATTTAAAAAGAACCTCAAGTTTCCATTTCAAAAGGTTCAAAATCAACACTAAGTGTACACTAAAATCTAAATCAAACTCAAAGCATCAATCAAGGATAAAATGAACCTCATTTGCAAATATTTTAAAGTTCTTTTAAAAATCTCATGAAAACCAAGAGTCCTAAATGGTTGCCAAAATTGTCCTAAAAGCTTTGTTATTTGTTCCAAACAAATTTCTTGTTGCAAAATCTTGAATGTTTCTTAGGTTTTTCATGCATCAAAACAATCTAGGAATATCATTTTTGCGCTTAAAACATGCAAACTAGAACACAAAATTTTGAATGAAAACCAAAGTCCAAAGAGTCATTTTAACTTTTGAGTTCAAAACAATCTTGAATGATCTAAGGTTAAAACAAAGCACTTCAAAGTTCTTAAAACAACATGCAAAATCTCAATCTTGAATGCTCAAAGGAAAAAATTTGAATGTTTGTTTAATCACTTGTCTTTGAATGCATGCTGCTAAAATCACTCTTGAGTGCCATGGATTAAAATCAAATTTTTATTTTTATTTTTTATGAATGCATGATTAAAACAACAAATCCAATCTTGAATGCCATAGATCAAATAATCATCTTTTGGGGCATAAAAACAATCCACATTTTAGAAACTTTCTAAGCTATAAAAACAAATAAAGACACTTTGAGTGAATTTGTTGTTGGACTCACCCTCTTTAATCACCCATTAATTTAACCATTGGTTGCAATATCAGTGCCATATATGGGGATGGGTCTACCTAAGAAGGTGTTAAGTGCTCTACAAAAATCAAATTCCACTCACTTGAGTTTTTATTAGTTTTTCTAAGATAGAAAATTTCTTGAATGCACATTAGTCTTACTAACACTTCATTTGGGCATAAAAATTGAACAAATCTTGATGTGGAGGGCCTCTAGGTGCATGCTTGAAATCAAGCTTTACACACATCTTTTTTTTGGGCTTAAAACAAACTCACACTCAATCTTGAGTGCCTTAAAGAAAATCAATCAATACTTGACGTGGAGGGCCTCCGGGCGTGCGAGTTTACTTTTTGTTGACCCTAAATCTTCTTGGTGTATTCATTCTTCGATCACTTCTCTTTTTTTGTCCCATTTAAAATTGGAATTGAACCTTTGTATCTTAAATCACGTGTGTTTTCAAAAGGTCTAGATCAGAAAATTTAAAGCATCAGTTGGAAAAGAACTTTGTCTTTTAGCCTAAGATCATCCAAGTCTTCTCTCCCCTTTTCATCTTTCGAGGCCATCTTGAGTGCATAAGATTAGGATCCCAAATCTTGTCTTAGCTTTTAGGAGGCTTGCTTGGGGATTTCATCACCCCTTGGGATGACCTTAACTCTAGCATTTTGACAAAGTATAAAGATTAGGAGGTGAATCCAAAGACACCTCTCTTGGGATCAAGATTTTGTCACTCGGGCTAAGCCTCAAGGAACTTTATAACCTTGAGAAGTGAAAGAGGAGAAGTGGGTTACTGCTCCTCTCGGCTGTGTGACATTTTTTTGGTTTCATCTATAGATTTGGGCCTCATGTACCTTGGGTATATCAAGGACTCCCTAGCTAAACCAACTGTCAACCTTGCAGACAACCACCTAAGATGTTAATGTGTTTGAAGTGACTAATCGAAACATTTACAAAACATACACAGTCCTTGGTGCAAGTATCACATTCTAAGAATAAAAAACTTCTATGTGGTTGTTCCTATCTATTTCTTGATCTTTTAATTATTGAATGAATGTTTGCCAAACTTGGTCAATCCTAGCTTATGTCACACTTAGCGTAGTCACTACCTATTTCAAAAGTTGAACATGTTGAAGCAAAACAACCAAGATCTCTCAAAGCCAAGCAGATTTAGGAATTTATGTCAAAACAACCCAAACCCAAATAGAAGTTTCACAAAGCCAAACTCAAGCCATCTCAAGCATACCAAGAAATTTCAGCCAAGAGAAAGGAAGTAACACCAAGCCCTCAAATTGCCAAACTCCACAAAGAAGAAGATAAAGTAGCCGACGAAACCTATCAAGATGCTTGGTTAGATTGCACTATCAGATTTAGCAAGCATCCAAGAGTTAACCCTACTTATGTCTTACCAACTAGGCATGATTTCTATGATTAGACCCCCTTGTTTCTCCACATCTTCTTGCATAAGCTTCACTTTAGAGTCATCCTTGTAGGTAAGCTAGCCATCCTTAGTCATCCCATTAAGCATTTTAGCTCATACATCTCATTTAGATCTTTGCCTTAGAACCAAACCAATCCCCTCAAACCTAGCTAGCATCCCAAAAGCCTAAATCTCACATCCAAGCCTTCAAAATTGGTGTCACCTTTCCAAGAGTTTTCCATTCCTAAAATCTTCCAAATCCACTTATCCCTTTGACAAAGCTTTGTCTAGGGTAATCTAGCTTTTGCCACTTGTTATCCCTCATCACCTTGAGCTAAAGGTTGGGATCCACAAGTGGTCAATCTCATGATTTTCCTACAGGATCATCAGTCTATCCTTAAGTTGAACACAATCACCACTAAGCATGCACATAGGAAAGTAGACCTTTCATGCTTTGGCAACGTATCTTTGAAATTAGAATCCCCAACCCAATCCTAGTTAGGTTTGTCATATAGCTTTTGCCTCAACCTAGGAAATAATTTGCATAGAAAAGCCTTCCCCTTTTGCATCCATCAGCATTGTTGCATCTCATCCCTAGGAAACATTCTGCATTTTCATGCCACCCATGACTCACTTAGCTAAGAAGAAGAAAGAGACAACAGAGCCATATTATTTGGATCAAACAGTATTGCTCCCCTTGAGCACTCAACCATCTTTCAGCCCAGAGAATGCTATACCATCACCTACTGACATTGAAGCTTTCATAAACCAACCAGGAAATGCAGTATTAGTGAACGCCATTATAGACAAGAACAAAGAAACAATCATGGCTAACTTTTGAAGGGACAACATAGGAGCCTTCAACTTTGGAAGACCTCCTCACTTATCAGATCCATCTCACTCATTGTTTGGGCAACTACCACTCCCAATAGGCTCTTATGATTCAAATTATCCTCAATATGAGCCAAAAGAAGAGCCTTAAGCCAATCCATATGATCCAACAGACCCAAACATACCATCCTCCACCCAAGTTGAAATCTCCATTCCACAAGCCAATCCAGTCACCACCACTCCATCATTGGTTCATACCTCACCACTCCAAACTATCTTTACCCAAAAGAACTCACCATTAACTCCCTTCACTATTGCTACTATTGCTCTCCAACCTAGTCTTCAAAATCCACCCATCTCCCAGATCAGTGCTAGCATCTTTGGCCAACCTCGACAATATACAATAGGGATGCCACCCATGGGGCCAAGTAATCAACCTTTTATCACCCCCAGATTGTTTACCTCAGCTTAGAACACAATTCAATCATTTCCACTAGGTCTTTGGAGCTCAGTGCCATCAGCCACAAATCCACAAGCTACTACCCTCACTCCACAAAGTTATCAAACTCCACAAGCTACTACCAATGTTTTTCCAAGCTCTCAAGTGACCCAAGCTCCTGCCACCACTCTACCAAGCTTTCAAATCTAGCCACCAAGCTATCAAACCCCGTCAGTTCCATTCCCAAGCTTTCAATTCCCACCACCTCCACCACCAACTAATCCATTACCTCCTATTACCAATTATTTTTCTATGCCACTTCTAGGAGGAAATCCACCACCACCAACCACACAATACTTGGCCTCTTTTGCCATGCAGATACCTTCCTAATTAGGGGCACAACCCACATATATTGGTCAAACTCCTCAAATCCAAAGTCAAGTTCCACAAGCTCCCTAATCCTTCCACCAAGCTTCACAACCATCTTATACCTTACCTCGACAAAGCAATTCATTTATCCCATAGCTAGCTTATATTCCTCAATCCCAACCTCAAATCCAATATCAGTAGCAAGCCTTGCAATACATGCAGCAATATGTGCCACCTCCACCTCAGCAACCCATCATCCACCATTCAATTTCCCAAGCAATGTACAATCCCTATCAGCAAATCCCCCAAAGCTATCCCTATTCAGTAGCCCCATCTTGCACATACCAACCTCAGAGTGGTCCTACATTGGGGGCACCCCAGCCATCATCCATCAATTCAGAATGGGAAGAAATGAAGATAGCTCTGAAAGCCATCCAAAAAGGAAATGATCCGAAGACATTCAAGTTTGAGACTAAGTGTCATGATCCATTTGATAGAGCCATTACTATGACTCCATTCCCCAAGCATTTTGAGATATGCAAGTTTGACAAATTCAGAGTAAAAGGAGATCCAATCACCCACATCAAAAGAATTCTATATGCACTACCAAGAAGTGGCATACAGTGACATCTTCCTCTTGCGCCTCTTTCCCAAAAGTTTGGCTAGACCAGCTCTTGAATAGTTTTATAGAATCTCATATGGCACAATTATAAACCTTGCTGAATTGTCTAAGGCATTTGTAGCCCAATATGCCCATCTTGTTGAAACAGAGCTATCAGTAGTTGATCTTGTCCACACCAAGCAAAAGGGTGGAGAAAGCCTTGCTGAATACCTACAAAGATAGAAAACCCTTACCACCCACATAACCTGCACCTTGCCAGAGCACCATTTGGTGAAAATTTTTATTGATAATGCCCATCCTAGCTTGGCTCACCACATGACCATGAACTGTTTGTAGAACTATAAGGATATCAAAGAGAAAGGAATGATCCTCAAGCAAGGACTCAATAAAGATGGTGTGGTAAAGATTTAGAAGGAGGCCAACCAAAATCAATCACATTCCAATGACAAGTCTAGGTATTGGAACAAAAACAAGCACATTGCAACAGATGGGGTTACCGATACAAGACATGTGAATATTGTTGGTCCTTCCCAAAGTCAGCCCAACCCACCGTATCAAAGAAACAATCAACAAGCTATCAACTACCAATAGCAGAATCACCAAAGCTATCAAAGCCACAATCCAGGACCCAACTTTCAAAGGTCTAACAATCAAGCTAATGCCATCAATGTAGCTACAGGACTAAAGTCCAAGTTCCAACCTACACCTAGAAATTATACACCACTTGGTGAGCCATTGGATGTCATTTTTGAGAAATTGACTAAGGAAAACCTCATCAAATTTCCTCCTGCCTAGCAAATTGACCCAAGCCAATCCAAAACTGCATGGTACAAAGATAATGAGTACTACAAATTTCATAGAGTAAAAGGTCACACCACCCTCAGATGCATGAAACTGAAAGATTATGTGCAGGACCTCATTGATTGAAAAGAAATCACTGTTGGTGCCCAAACCTCTCCCAATGTAGGCTTACAGATCTATCAAAATGCTTTTCTTCCTCACAACAACCAAAATCTTGGAAAAGCACCTATCCAAACCAACAACAACAATACTAACAACCACTAGCCAAACCAATAGCATGGGAAGAACAATGACCACACTTCATCCTACATAGACTATGGTAGCCTCATCAGTTGTATATCTAAAAAGGAGTCTTCTATCAATGTTATCAATATCCAAGGCCCAAACAATGAGTGTGTAGTCACCACTAGAAGAGCGTGACTGAAAATTGTAGCCCCATCAGTCCCATCAGTACTATCAACTCTAGCAGTATCATCAGCTCTGTCTAAAAGCCAATACAATATCTTGAAACACCTTGGGAACATACCATCCCAAATCTCCATTTTAGACCTTCTTCACACTACTCCTCTATATAAAGACATCCTTGAAAGTGCTCTCATAAAATCTTGTGTCCCTTTAGATATCAATGCTACTGATTTTTGTAATCTCATTGGACACCTTTCATCCTCATCTGCCTTATCATTCAAGCCCACCGACATACCCATGGTCGAGCCAGATCACACCCTTCTACTTTGCATAGCCATCATGGTATCCAATTTTTCCATAAAAAGAGTAATGATAGATAATGGATCAGCCTTGAATATTTGTACCCTAAAATTCATAAAACAAGCTAGGTATACTGAGGTAGATATCATCAATGAGGTTATCACCATCAAAGCTTATGAAAACTTGGAAAGAACCACAAAAGGAACTATTTTTCTACCAATCAAGGTTGGGCCAGTCATCCAAGAAACAGTCTACCATGTTATTGATCTAAACCTACCATTCAACATCCTCCTTGGTCGCCCATGGATTCATGCCATGAAAGCTATTCCATCCACTTACCATCAATGCATCAAATTTTTGCATCAGGGCACTGAGGTAACCATCCATGCCAATCCAGAACCCTTTGCTTACTACAATGCGGTTGAAGCTTCATATGCAAACCATTTACCTAGAATTGATATCAACATAGCCATTGCCAGCTCATCCCACACTTGTAATGACCCAGAAACCATCCTCACCTCCACCCTATCTACTGTAAAGATCAATAACAAAGGCTGTAGAGAGTATAGTCTGTTAGATGCATTTGCTGTCAGGGAACTCCCACTTGATCCACATGCCCATGGACAATTGACATATCAAAAAGCTAAGGAGATTCCACAACCTTAATAAAAACAGTTTGGCCCAACAACCTTTGCATCCTCAAAAATCTCTCTTCATGAGGAGCTCACTCTAGATATCAACAATTGGTTACATAAGGATGCACCTCCAAGAAATCAAGCATGCCTTGATCACTTCAGCTAGAAGTATCCCCAAGAACATAAGCTCATCACTAACAAATGGAACTATCAAGGTGGTGGTTTAGGACTAGAAGAAAGAGGCATGCAGTGCTCCATCAAGCACACAAGTGGGAATCAAAATCAGGTCTTTTCTTTGGCATACCCACAACTAGGGGCACCAATGAGAATGGTCACACTTTTTCAAACATTCACCGCAACCTTGTCAAAATCAAAGACATTCTTGAGGAAGTTGAAAAGAGAGCCTATGATGATATCCCAAGCCAAATCTTCCTTGGAGACTCTATTCTCCAAGAACTATCCATCCATTTTATTGACCTACCACTCACCCATCCACAACTCATAGATTGGGACCAACCAAGTGTCATACACATTGGTGAGTTCACATCAAAGGAGCACTTATAAGATTCATGGGAGCTGAAACTCCTCACAAGTAAACAAAGCTAGATTTTTCCTATATCTATAAGCTAGATCCCAAGGGGTATTTTGGAGAAAATCCCCAACCTAGTTCTGATACACCCAAAACTAGAACTAAGGTGAATCCAAGACTAGCTAAGGTAGCAAAGAGAAACCCTCGGCAAAAAAATCCAGAGTCACAAGTAGAACATGAGGATTTAACATTACCTCCTCAAGATAATCGACCAGAGGTGTCTTCTATTCTAATTGAGGATACTAGAGAAGTCAACATCGATTCTTCAAAGATCCCCAGACTTGTTCACATTGCTACATCCCTATCACAAGACCAAACTGACCTCTTCTTTGAGGCCTTAAGAGAGAACATTGGCAAATTTGCATGGTCATATCAGGACATGCAAGGAATTGATCCAAATCTTGTAGTTCATCATCTTCCAGTCGATCCAAAGATCAGGCCAGTCAGACAAAAGCTTAGAAAAATGCACCCCAAGGTGGCATTACTAGTCAAAGCTAAATTAGAAAGAATTTTAGCTGCTAAGGTTATCCGACCTATCAACTACTTAGAGTGGATCTCCAACATTTTCCCCATCACTAAGCCTTTTGGTGACATTAGAATCTACACTAATTTCAAAGATCTTAACATAGCTTGTCCAAAAGATGATTTTCCCTTACCCAACATAGATATGATTGTAGACCTTATAGCTAGACATGAAATTATGTCCCTCGTGGATGGATTTTTTGGGTATAATCAAATCAAGATTTCACAAGAGGATCAGTATAAGATAGCATTCACTACCCCTTGGGGAACCTTTTGCTACAACATGATGCCTTTTGGCCTAAATAATGTTGGGGCTACCTATCAAAGAGCTATGACCACCATTTTCCATGATCTTATCCATAACATTTTGGAGGCTTATGTGGATGATATCTTGGTCAAATTTCATACCTTCATGGATCATCTTGCTGACCTGGAGAAAGTCTTTGATAGGTTAGCCATATATCATCTCATGCTAAATCCCAAGAAGTGTGTCTTTGGGGTCACATTTGGCAAGCTTCTAGGCTTTATAGTTTCTAAACAAGTTATAGAGATCAACCCCAAGAAGGTCAAGGCTATCTTAGAAATGCCTCCTCCCCAGACACTATGATAGCTTTGTACTCTTTAGGGAAAGCTTCAATCCATTTGACACTTCATCTCCTAGCTTGTAGATAAGTGTTCGCCATTTGCACATTTACTGAAGAAGGATGAAAACTTCAAGTGGGATCCTTTATGTCAACACAGCTTTAATCATCTCAAGTAGTATCTCATAAATCCCCCTATCTTGGATCCACTAGTTCCTGGCTGTCCCTTGATCTTGTACATATCAGCAATGCCTATTTCTCTAGGGGCACTTCTAGAATAGCATGATGACTACGATAGAGAAAGAGCCATCTACTATATCAGTAGAACCCTAGTTGGTTATGAACTCAATTACACTCCTATGAAAAAGGCTTGTTTGGCAGTTGTTTTCTCAACTCAAAAGCTTCACCACTACATGCTAAGTCATACCATCCAACTAGTTTGCAAGATAGATCCTCTCAAGTATATTCTCTCTAGAACATCACTTACAGGCCATTTGGCCAAATGGGTTATGCTCCTTAGCTAATTTGACATCTAGTATGTGGACATAAAGGCAATCAAAGGGCAAGCTATAGTAGATCACCTAATTGATGCACCTCTAGTAGATACATATCCTTTGATCATAGAATTTCTAGATGAGCATATCTATCTAATTGAAGAACAACCCCCATGGAAACTTTACTTTGATGGCTCATACACATCTCATGGATCAGGGGCAGGAATATTGTTGGTCACAATTCAAGGAGATTACATTCCAAAAGCTTTTAAGCTATAATTCTCTAGCACCAACAATATAGCTAAATATGAGGCTCTCATAGCAGGATTAAAGATAGTCTCAAAATGGAACATCACTGAGTTACAAATCTTTGGCTATTCTCAGCTCATCATCAAGCAAGTCCTCAATGAATATCAAACTAAAGATGAAAAGTTGTTACCCTACAAAGAGCTAGTTGATTAGCTAGCCCAGCATTTTACAAAGCTTCAATTTACACAAGTGCCTTGAATGTAGAAGAAAGTAGTAGATGCTATGGCTACTATTAGCTTGCTCTTGGAAATTTCCCAAGCAACTACATAGTATGAGTTTTTAGTCGAGAAGATCCTCACACCTACTTATGCAAATGATGACTCAAACCATGTTTGCATCCTGGTTGGTCCCCAATCCCCTTAGTACCATGAGATTCATGCTTGCCTTAAAGATGGTATCATCTCCCCTCACCTCACACATACCAAATGCCAAAACCTCATCCAAAAATCATCCCGCTATGTTATCATAGCCAATACCCTATATCATCAGGGTTATCATGATACTCTCTCTCAATGTTTAGATGAAAATGAGGCTCCAATGACATTAAAAGAAGTACACTCTAGATTTTACGATGCCCACACAAGTGGTATTGTCCTAGCATGACAAATCCTTAAAGCAGGCTACTATTGGCCTACCATTGAAGAAGACTCCTATGACTATGTCAAAAAGTGTCTCCCATGTTAGCAACACACAAATCTTGTGCACGCTCCAACATAGGATCTATAGCCTATTGCACCACCTTGGCCTTTCACTTGTTGGGGCCTTGATCTAGTTGGAACTATCACACCTCTCTCATCTGATGGACATAAATGGATAATAATAGCTACAGACTATTTTACTAAGTGGGTGGAAGCAGTCCCCCTAGTCTTAGCTATAGGAGTTCAGGTCTCCAAGTTCATCTTGTACCATATTGTTTGCCGATTTGGCATCCCATCCACCATCTTCACCGACCACGAAGGTAACTTTGAAAATCTCAACATGGAAGAATTATGCACTTCCCTCTGCATCCATCACCACTTCTCTAGCCCATATTTCCCACAAGGTAACAACCAGGCAGAGGCAACTAACAAAACCCTCCTCAAAATCTTAAAGAAAGTTGTCAATGATTTCGACTGTGATTGGTACCTACAAATAAATCCAGCCCTATGGGCCTATCGAACTTCCTTCCATACATCCATAGGCACAACTCCATACTCCTTAGTCTATGGTGCCAAAGCAGTACTACCCATAGAGGTTGAACTTCCCTCCTTGCACATATCTTTGCAAGGGAAAATATCAGATGAAGAATACAAAATAGCTCGGCTTACCTAGCTAGATCTCTTAGACAAGAAGTGACAACAAGCCTATGATCATCTCATAGTCTATCAAACTCATCTCAAAAGGAATTTCAACAAGAAGGTCCTCCCATGACACTTTCAGTGGGGTGACATGGTCCTCAAAGAAAATATGAAAGTCCTTATGTTGTCACTGCTTCCTTTGTCTCCAAAGCCTATCAGCTATCTACACTAGAAGGAGAACTCTTGAATGATCCTACTAACATCATTCATCTCAAGAAGTTCTATGCTTGAAGATCCTTGGTATACCTAGCTTTTGAAAAATACAAAAAAAAAAATAGTAAAGCGAAATAAGCATCCAGTGGTGAAAACTTGACAATTCAAATGCCTTGGATAGGTACCTTGGTGAAAACTTGGTAATTCAAGTGTCTTGTGTACTAAGACTAATCCATTATCGATCACTATCCTATCTCTCATCCATCCACTCACCATCCCATAAAACACCTGCTTGTTCCCTTGGTGTTCCAACCAAATATCCAACATGTAATGAAGCTTGTAAATCTTGTACCTTAGCTTGTAAATCTTGTACCAAAGCTTGTATCATCCCTTGTATCATTGCTTGTATATCCAAATCTTGTCCAAAGCTTGTACCATATTCTAGCCTATATTATATGCCAAATCTTGTATCCTATCACATGCCCACAAAGAACCCCATTTTCACTTAAGCTTTTTGCAAACTATCTACCTATCTACCTATCAACTATTACAAGCATCCCAACCTTCACAAAAATTTCCATCTCACAAAAACCAAAACATGAATAACCTTGTACATTTGTAACATATCTGGGTCTATCAGCTTGTACATCCTCTTTAGCTTAGTACCATTGTATCTATCCAGCTTTTGTGTCCTTGATCAGCATCTTGCACACATCGTACAACCCTTGGTTAGCTATCCCAATGCATCCTTTAGCTAGATCTCTTGTCACCAAAGTGTCATCCTTCTTAGTTCAGCTTGCCAGATGCATCACTCATCCAAAATCCATCAGCTTAGGTGCTCTCCAATAGATCCTTGTAGGATATAGCTTTCCTCATGTTTGATCTTGGTCTATTAGTACCTCATCTCACCCATCTCGTTGGAAAACAGTTCTCTTTTAGATTTTCGCTTTCTTTTGATTTGGAATCTTCTCTTTTGGGTCTTGAAGTATCTTTTCCAAACAATCTTTTTGTTCCCTCCTCAAGGTTTCCATGATCTTCCGTATCATGGTATATTGCGAATGGGGCAATCTGGATGTAAGGTCTTGATCAAGTCTTTTCTTTTTGTTTCTTTTCTGCTTGTGGGTTAACCATTGTTGGTTCCACTCTGATTCTTTTGAGATTCATGTGTGCCGCTGGGGCAATCCTTGCATTTTTGTTTTGAGTCAGTTCGTTAGTCCTCTAGATGGTTGGTGACATAGCCTTGATGTTCTTGGTAACCTTGGCAATTAACCAACAGTCCTATAGCAAATCTAGTGCTTAACTACATGGTGGTACTTCTCTTTGAAGTATCCCCCCACTCAAGAAGCTTTAGTGGAATCCCTTCATCTTCATTGTTCCCCATCCATATCCAACATCTATCTCTCCTACCCTAGCTTATGCATCACTATCTCTTTGAATCAATCTTCACTTTTAGCTTTAGGGATCCACAATCTTAGTCTTAGGGATCAACCAATCCAATCAATCCACCAAGCCTCATCTTTTGAGATCCATAATCCTAGTCCTAGGGATCTCTGAAAGCCATCTTCAACCAATCTGACTCTTTGAAATCCTATTGCATTAGCTTTTATAATAATCCTTCTCTCTATCCTAGATTTCTTTTTATAGCAATGCACTCCTTCATCCTCCACCTTCCCTAAAGTCTTAAGCTTGCTTCCTCTTGTGCCTTTGATTCTCCCTTTATTATTATCCTGTAGTGAGAGTTTGAGCTAATTCAACCCCTTCTGTTTGCCAATCTCAATCTCCTTGCTCATCCCAAGTTCTTGTATTTTTCAAGAAATCATCGAGCCTCATTTTCTCTCCCTGCCACCTTCTTGAGGGGGCATCATGCAGTTTAGTCTCTCTTCTTCTTATCTGAGACTGGGGCAACTTTGTTGCTAAAAAATCTTCCTCATGTCATCTCCGTTCAAACTTCTTTAAAATAGTGTTGTCTCAACACTATGTCAAAGAGGGGCAAAATGTAGACACCTAAAAATCTTTTAGAAAATAAAGTATTTTTGTTTTCTCAAAAAATCTCTGGTGACATCATCATTTATTAATTAGTTAATTATTTAATTAATTAATTAATTTTTATGCCATTAAATCCCTTTATCTTAATTAAAAATATTTAATTAAGGAATCCCTCCCCAAAATGTTTAAATCTTATTTAAACATTATTTCCTTATTTATTAATTATTTAATTAATAAATTAACCAAAAATCTCAAAATAAATAATTTATTTATTTTTTGCCCAAAATTTGGCCAATTTCATTAAGACCACTAACCTCTTCCAAAATCTTCTAATCCTTCTTTAATTTTGATTAAAGACTAATCCCATCATTTCCTACCCCTAATGCCAACTCAAAATATTTAACTAAGATTAAATATTAATGGACTCATGTTTATTAAAAATATTTTAATAAATATCTCCTCAACCCAAACCTTTGAAATAAATAAAACTTTATTTATTTTCTAAAAACTTTATTTATCCTCATCCTAGGAAGTTCTAGACTCTTCTAGAAGGTCTTCATCCTCATCCAAAGCCTAGACTCTTCTAGAAGATGTCAATCCTTATCTTTGACCCTAATCCTAATCCCCCCCCTAACCTTGTCAAATTCCCTAAACATGGGTTAAGACTTGCTAACCTAAGCCAAAGTTAACAAATATCTCCTCCTTCACCCACCCTCATTTATTGCCATCCACTTGCCAATCTCTAACGAGCCTAATCTAATCTTAACCCAAGCCTAATCCAAGCCTTAATCATTTGCACATTCCTAAGTCAAGCTTAAGACTTTCTTAATCCAACCCAAGTCAAATATCTCAACTCTCTCACAAATATCCCAACCATAAAACTTTATGAAGCTCACAAAGCCATAAATGAGTCTTACAAGCCCATTTATTGCTCCTACAAGCCATTATGAGGGTCTTTATGAGCTTTGAGCCTCCTTTTTTGACCCTTCAACCCCTTTTTCTCTAACCAATGACCCTGTGACATGTGTCACTCTCTGATTGGCTGTAAAGAAGCACAATCCACGTGCTCTCCTTTCATTCAATCTAAACCTTCCATAAGCTTTCTCCCATCCTTTCATCCTAGCCCTTGATCCCTCAAGCCCTTTGCCTATTTAAGGAATCCTCTCTCAAGACATTTTAACACAATCTAGAAAGTAAAGCCATAATGACATTTTGAGAAGCCATTTTTACATCAAATCCATTACCAAAATCTATCAAAAATCCTCCATTGAAGCCCATTTGAGCATTTGAGCATACATACATAATCAAGTCATCTTAGCTATTAGACACACCTCTACACCAAGTGATCATCCTCATTGAGAGAGCCTATCTATGGCTCATATTCTCATTTGAGGACTTCACTTTGTCTCTCATGAAGTTTTGTTAAATTAGTATGCAAATTCTTTTTGATTTGTTTAATTTAGTGTTTCTAACATACTAAAGTAGCATATACAAAACCAAATATCTTTCTACTTCAAGAAACAAAGATGGAAAAGGAAAGAGCTGAAAAACTCAATTCTTTCAAGGAATATTATTTAAAGAGAAGCAATTTAGAAGGGGCTTTAGGAGGAACTCTAATTCTTTAGGAAAAAATCCTTATGCTTTGGTCTTGTTATTAATGAAAGTAAGCACCTCATGGTAGTTAAAATGACTAACTTATGCTAGAACTCTGAGTGGTTCTTAGTCAACATGTATGCCCCTAGTACTAAGAATTCTTGGGGAAAGGTTTGGAAAACTTTATCTAATATTAAGAGCAAAAAAAAAAATGATAGATGGATCTATATGGGTGATTTTAATGTTCCCCTTTATGATCAAGAGAAAAAAGGAGGAAATGTTAGTCAACTTGACGAGAGGTTTGATTTAATGGAATTTATTAATAATGAAGGGCTTATGTATATGGATCTCCATGGTATAGAGTTTACTTGGACTAATATAAGGTTTAGCAATGATTGTATTCAAGCTCATTTGGAAAGGGCTTTGATTTCCCTGGATTGGACCAATGATTTCATTTGTAAACTAGAAGCTTCGCAGAAAGTTGGTTTGGACCATTTTCTTTTGATTTTTACTATTGTTAAGGGATACTCTAAGAAAAACTATCTATTTAGATTTCAAAAAATGTGGATACAACACACACATTATAAAATTAATTTGGAGGAATGGTGGAATATTTAAGTTGAAGGGACTATTCTTTATAAAGTGGCTACTAAACTCAACAATGTTAAAAAGGAGGTTAAGATCTAGAATAAAAGATTTTTTTGGAACATTTTTGAGATCAAACCTAAAATTAAGGAAGAGTTGAAAAGTATCCAGGATAAGATACATAAGGTAGGGTATAATCATGATCCGGTTATAGAAGAAAATGGTAAACTGGTTGAGTATCATGATATTGTTACTAAGGAGGAAATCTATTGGAAGCAAAGGTCAAGACTTGTCTAGTTGAAGGAAAGTGATAGAAACAATAGGTTTTTTCACCTTTCTACAATGAAACACAAGGCTAAAACTTGCATCTCTAATCTAATGGTAGGTGATATAAAAATTACTAAGAAAAAGGATATTTCAAATGAATTAGTTTCTTTCTTTTCTTCCCTTATGTCTAGTGATTCTAATATTGATCTTCATAACCAAGAGGAAATACTTAGTGGCATTCCCCCTACTAGAAATCAAAAAAATATGATGGGATCCATTCCTAATGATAAGGAAATTTATTAGATTATTTTCTCTTTAGTTGGGGATAAATCTCTCGGTCCGAATGAATTTCCTATGTTCTTTTTTTAGAATGAGTGGAATCTGGTACGGAAAGATGTTTGTTGTGCTATCAAAGAATTTTTTGTGGCTAAAATTTTGTAAAGAGATTAATTCTACCTTTCTCTACCTAATTCCTAAAAAAGTGGGCATTGATTCTCTAGACCAATTTAGGCCTATAAGTTTATGCAATTATTTTTATAAGATCATTTCTAAGGTCCTCACTTCTAGGCTACTCTTGGTGCTTCTAGATATTATTGCTAAACAAAAGAATGGCTTTATTCTAGGTAGACAAATTTTGAACTCTATCATAGTTGTGCATGAGAATATCCATTCTTTATTTTGTTCTAACAATCAGGGCTTCATTTTGAAAATTTATATTACTAAAGCCTATGATAGAGTGGAGTGGACCTTCCTTGAAAAGGTGTTATTGGCTTTTGGTTTTAATAATAATATTGTGAGGATTTTTTTTCAACTCATCTCTACCTATTTGATTATTATTTTGGATAGTGGGTGCTCTTCTACTTTCTTTAATCCCTCCAGAGGTTTGAGATAGGGAGACCATTTATCTCCCAGTCCTTTCCCCATAGTGGTTGATTGCTTGTGTAGGTATATTGGGAAACTAGTTCTGGATGGTAATATTAAAGGCTTGCAACCCTCTTCTCAAAACCCTTATCTCCTCTCATTGTTAGTTTGTTGATGAAACTATTTTTATGGGAAAAGCTGATGTTAAGGAAGCTAGAAAAAAAAAAAAAAAATCTCTAAGCCTCTACTCCTCGGCCTTGGGACAACTAATTAAATAGAACAAAAGTTCTCTATTCTTTGTGAACACCCTAGTGTCTAGACAAACCAAAATTTCTAAAATCCTAGGATGTTCCATAGGATCCTTTCCTTGTACTTACCTCGGCCTCGCTTTAAGGCTTAATGCCCTTGATTCCTTCTGGGAAGATATCATCAAAAAGTTTTCTAAGAAACTTGATGGATCGAAGGGAAACCTATTGATCCAAGCTGGTAAAGTCACTTTTTTGAAAGCTTTCCTTCAAAGTATACCTACTTAGGCTTTGAGCCTTTTCAAAATTTCCTCTAAATATGTTGATTCCCTTGACAAATTCGAAAGGAACTTTCTTTGGTTTGGTATTGAGGAGAAGAAGAGAATGGCCTTGATTGCTTGGGACCATATTTCTAAATCATTTAGAGATGGAGGCTTGGGAATAAGGACTATTCGAAGTATGAACAAGGCTCTTCTTGCTAAAAAAGGAGGAGTGGAGCTCTATATCAAAACATAAATATTTGTATAGTGCCCCTTCTCTTTCTGATTTCTTCTTGTACCCCATTGTTATTTCCCCTTCTACTATATGGGGGGCTGTAAAAAGTGCTAAGAATACCTTAAGTGAAAGGTGCTCATGGAAAGTTGGAAATGGGTAAAAGATCTATTTCTGGGATGATTCCTAGATTTTGGACCATCCGCTGATAGAAGATTTTGAGGACAAGACCTAAATTGAACAATGCAAGAAACTTTATGGTATTCATGTGGAAAATTACTAGGCTAATAATAGCTAGGTCAGTCTTACTAACATTATCCAAGACTTCAATAATATCCAAATTATACTGAATGCTTACTATTTGCATCCTAATAAGGAGGATGAAATGTTATGGAGGAATGATGCTAATGGGAGTTTCAAAGTCTCTTTTATTTTTAGATCTAAAGAAAAAGGACCTAGTCCATTATGGTCTAAAGCCTGGATAAAAGGTCTAATTCCCAAAATCAATATTTTTTATTGGATTCTATTGTAGAATAAAATTCTAACCCAAGACAATTTGCAAAAAAGAGAGATAAATTTGGTCAATCATTGTTGTCTATGCAAGAAAGACTTGGAGAATAGGGATCACTTGTTTTTAAACTAAAATTATAGCCAAGATGTATGGAGCTACATCTTCATCTTCTAGAATATTGCTTGGGTTCATCATAATAAAATTAAGTAATATTTTCAGAGCTAGACTTTCCCGACTAAGGATAGTAATATGGAATATCTATGGAAAATCACCCTTCCTCACTTGTGGTGGGAAATTTGGAAATAAAGAAATAACAGAATTTTCAAAGAAAAAGAAATGCTTGAATGGGTTCTTGGTTAAAACATCATTAGAGCAATAAAGGAAATTTTCAAATCTCAAAAACAATTTCCTAACAGTTTCTTGATTGACAATCCTATGCTTTCTAGAAAACTTAAAAAGAAGTTGGAGGATCAAAGATCATGTGCAAAATGGAAAGCTCCTCTGAAGGGATGGATTAAGAGAAATTTTGATGGGGTTTCTAAGGGAAACCTTGGAGAATTAGGGTGTGGAGGAATTATAAGAAATCATATAGGTAACACTATTGATGCTATAGCAATTCTTATCAGCATTTTAACCAGCCATAGAGCTAATGCCACTACTACCCTTTACACCATGAGAATGCCTATGGAAACTAGAAGTAGGTACCTTTGAATGCAAGGTGATTCCCTAAACATTATAAATATGCTGAATGACAAGACCCCAAGTACATGGACTATAGAGGATAGTATAATGGAAATTAAAGCTCTAATGGCTAGGTTTGAAAAGTCACCTTTTCCCATTCATACTAGGAAGCTAATGTCATTGCTAATTGGCTTTCTAGTAGGGCTGTATAAGGGGGTAGTACATTGAGGTGGCACAACTACCTTAGAAAAATTATGGATTTAAAATCACTCATTAAATATGATGGTACATATGTGATGGGGGGAGAGATCCTCCAAGATTAGTAATTTAATGATAATTAGTAGAGGATCTATGAAGGGGTGTGTTACAATCCCTAGGATGTACTTTATTGCTATTATTATCTAGGTGAGGAAAATAGGAAGATTAATGAAATCCTTGTTAACTTTTGTGAGTATTTTGGCTTGCTTCATTTTTTCTTTTTTTTGGGATTAGCTACTCTATTCATTCTTAGAGACACATATTTTGAAAATGGGGGGAGAGCCGAGGAGACAAGAGCCCAGAAATTGCAAAAATTGGAAGGCTAAAGCTTTTGTCTAGCAAATTCTTGAGAAAGGAAATGTGACTACTTTGTTATAGCAATTGCATGGTTTCAAACTGCATGTTACAGATGCTTTCTTTAAGAATTGGTTTGAGGATATGGTAACTCTGCATGGCATCATAGTTCATCTCATAGAGGATTTCATTGCTGAAGAGACTGGTCTACTAAAGGATTGATTGAAATACAACAAGGAAACAAGCATTTCAAATGCAACCTTCAAAAAGTTTTCAAAAACTAAGGAGGAAGAGAAAAATTTGGAGAAGAATGGGGACTTTTACTAACTTAACCAGTTTAAGGTAATATGGAGGGATGTTTTATCTTGTCTTCATGAATATTTTATTTTAGATGGAAGAACCAAAAGAGTCCACAAGTTGCATTTTGTTTTTTTAAACCATTTCCAGTATAAAGATAGGATTCAAATTCCTTTCTAGTTGAGGTTCTTGTTATTACATAGCCTCCATGCCCATAGAAAGAAAGACAATTTCCCTATCCTTCATGAAGGCCTCATTCTCTTAATTGAGAATTATTGCAAGACTAAGGCAATTATCATTTCCTCTATTTTAGAGAAGAAATGGGGGTCGGCGAGTGAATCCCAGTCAAAAAGAGAAAAGGGGAGCAAGGATAGAGTGCAAACAATAAATTAGTGATTAAGGACACCACTCAAAAAAATGTTGAGGGTATTACTAAGATGTCTTATAAATATGAAGATAAAAATGTGAAGACAGAGGAATACATGGAGATGGGGGATATTAGCTCTAATTTGGAGGGTTATCCTAGTAGTAAAGATGAGATCAAGAAGAATGATGTGGAAGAAAGTCTGGATAAAAATGAAGGGTTGGATAACACTAGTAAAGAAGAAAACTAGGGTGGAGAAACCTAGAGATTTGGAGAGGAAAATATGGATGAGGAAATGGGAAGGGAGAAACATTTAGGAAAAGAAGAGAAGGGCACAAAGATCCCTAGGGAGAAGGAGGTGGATGATCTAAGTTTGGGGATTTCGCTCTCCTTCCTTAATACCTCAAAGATTAAAGTTTACTCCTCCCTCTATGGAGATTCCTAGACTTACAATGAGATTATGCAATTAAAGAAAAAATTGGGTAAAGTACAGAAGGATCAGGAGAATGATCAGGCTAGACTTGTGCTATTGGAAAACTAGGTGGGAGATATACTTGAAAAAATGAAGAAATATGAACAAGGTCTCTGGCATATGATCAAGGAAAGTGGCAATAATATGGAACAAGTGACTTCTAGTTTGTGTGTGGCTATAGAAAGTTTGGGGAAGAAGGCCAATGAGTATATTATATCTCCTAGAGGACCAAGTAAAAGGACCAGATTGAGCTTGCAAAAGAAGGTTGGTGAGGTTTCTGTTGGTATTGGCTTTTCCTCTCTTGATACCAATCTTAGTATAGCAAAAGTGGGGAAGGAGGTTGCAAAGATGATCAAGGAGTTGTAGTAGTAGTCTAGTTTTTTCTATTTATAGTTTTAGTTTCTCTTTGAAAGCTTTGTAAAACTTGTAGATTCCAGGTCCTTGTAAAACTTGGTCACTTTTTTTGGTTACATTTTGTGGTTTCAGGTTCCTATAAAACTTGATTTTGTGTCTATTTTTTGGTCTCAAGATTTTTTTTCCTAGTTATGCCATGATTGAGCATTTTTTTTCTGTTGTTAGGGGTTTCGAGTCACCTCAAAACCATTTTTACCTTAATCTAAAACACTAATATATAGTTACAATAGTTTACCATTGAAAAGGATAGTAGCCCTTCAAACTATAAATTGAACATAATATGGAAAAACCCCACATGAAGACATAGTTTAAAGTGAGATTCAAACACCCATCTAGGGCATATAAAGCATATGTAAACTTCACAAACTAGAAGAGACTAGAAGCCACTATTGTAACAAGATTTAGAAAGTGTTGATAGGCCTAATTAGGTTGCAGTTACCCTGCAAGTACCCTTTCACATGTGCCAATCTACAAAACAATTATTGGAACATCTAGGGGTATGTGAAGTAAGTCCAAATCCAAAGTTATAGAATTGGATCACTCTAGAGAAAAAGTTATAGTTACTATGGTGAAATGTTGAATGGTTCATGTATGGAGCCATACACCTAGGGTATGGTGGAAAAATTCATTCCTTCCTTTGCCATCTATAATACCTACAAAATCATGAACTAAACTAATAAGGCTTGCATTCCACTAAGAGGAATCAAATTCCCATGGTGGAAAGTGCCAAGACAACAAGGCCCTAGGTGAAACCTTTGGTTTAATGTTGATTTCTAGGCACCTTTAACAAAAATTGAATAACTTACAAACTACAAAGGATCAAAACATGAAATGAAATGTAAATTAAAGCTAACTCGCCCTTCTAACTCTTGGGGTCACTGGTACATGTCCCAATGTCTCTACCAATCTATAAAATGCCAAAATAAGTACATCATACCTATCACCCACCTGTAAGGGCTAATATAAGTTTTTTTATTGATTTATTGCCAAAATAATTACATCATAAAATGTCATTGGTACTGTTATTTTATTGATTTATTTCCAAAATAAGTACATCATACCTATCACCCACCTGTAAGGGCTAATATAAGTTTTTTTCAATAGTTATAATGTTTGTTTGAATCAAATAGCCCTTTTTGGAAGAGTTTTTGAAAGTTTAATAACTTTTTAAGAAGAAGCTCAAAAGTTGTGAAGCAACTTTTTGAGCAACTATGAAAAGAAAGACAATCAAATGAAACTTCCTAAAAAAATATTGTTCTAGACAATAGTCTACCATTCAAACTAGTATATTCTACAAAAACGATGTCAAAAATACCTTAAAACTTAAAAACTTAGTAATTTTTCTTTGAAATATCATGATATATCATGCTAATCGTACACAATGATACTAACTTCTCTCATTTTAGGGTTTCAAAAGTATTTATATCTCCTCCTAGGTCTTTCCCCTTCATACTTATGATTTACATCGACCTCTTTCAAGTTTTAAAAGGAAAATCCACAATTTCTTGCAAAATTAGTATTTTGCAAAAATTGCAAAATTGCACTATAACAACTTTTGGATTTTTCTTGCTTGCTCTTCTTAACACTTCTAACTTGGTATTTGGGCTATCCCTTAGCAATTCCATGCTAGGTACTCTTACCTAAGCTAATGACTCATTCCTTAGGTTACTCATTTCCCTATGGCAATGTATGCCTTGATTTTTAGGCCAAAATAGTAACTCTTCTAAGGACATCCAATGACCTAACTACCACACCTAGGTCTAATAACTCTTAATCTATGTACAAGGCTCCCTTGGAGCATAAAAAAACAAAAATGAAAAGGTTAGGGTCCTATGATTCAAGGTTCTCCTACACCACTCTCTCTCTTTCCCTCTTTCTCTATTCGATCTAATGAACCAACTATATTTGATGTACATTTTAATGTCTCAAGTATTGCCTTGTGGTATAACTCGCAAACTTTCCAAAGAGTCTTAAGGCCTGTTTGGTGAGTGGAATAGGAATACGTATTCTAGAATAGAACATATTCCTGTTCTCTATTTGGTTCAACGAATATTTGATGCAAATTCGCAGACCCAAAAATTTATGTTTTCTAAAATAAAATAAAATGGAATAGGAATACGTATTCCAATACAACCTATTTTGGTGGAATTGAAAAAACCCATTTTTGGGCCAAAAATAGAATACATATTCCATTTTTGCTTCGTATTCCAATCTCATTTTGGTGCATCCAAACAAGGAATTCACAATTTTTGGAATACTTATTCCAGAATACGTATTCCTATTCTGCTGACCAAACGGGCCCTTATTATGTGGTGTTCCACCATATTTTATCAAGTGGACATTTGATGTGACAACAAGGTTTGAATAATGAAGAATCTTCATCTCTATTTGCTAATCCTTGAATGACTACAAGTTAGGGTTCTTCATAGAATATCATCTAAGCCATGTGCTAGTTACAACCACTGCACTGATATGGTACTCTAAACCTTCACCATCTATAACTAAGTGATCCAATTTTTTTTTGGCTTGGACACAATGACACAAATAATAATCTTTCCTTTCTTTATTGTGTTTAGGTGCAATAGCAACAAAAACATGGCATGCAGTTATAAATGTACAAAATGTGCTCATTAATTTAGAAAATACTTAGGTAAAAGTTATAAAGTTGCATATTAAAATTAAAAAGATATATAAATATGTATATTACCAAGTTGCACTAGATCAAAAAAGTAGTCAAAGTTAATGGAAAAATCCATTTTTAATATTTCCAATGCTTGTGGGGGATGATAGGTGTCAATTGGGTCCAAAACCCTTATATCCCATTTGTCCACACACTTGTATGATTTCAAAACTTCACTAATTTCTTTATTATTTTTGTGGTATTCTACCGCTAAATGTCCATAACTAATTTTTTGTTGGATCTTCTAATGTCTCACACCTTAGAATGGTTCTCCTTAGAGTACCTCTACCAATTTTCAATGTTTGGTTTGTCTTTCTCATGAGTCAAGCTTTCTTCATTTGGGTACTTACTATTGTCAATGTAAGTACTCATCTTGTGATATTACTATCTTTGGTGTGTGATTTAGAACCCACTTTGTCATAAGCACTCATTTGATTCTTTACAATGCTTTTTTCATTTGAATCATCCATCGTTCTTAGCCCAAGAATCTTCATGGTAGGCCTCAATTTCAAATTCCTCATAATTTCAACAAATAATTGGCATTGACTTTTAATATTTAATTTTTCAAAGAATAATCTCCACATGTGATTAACTTTTCTTTGACAAGTACGCTTGCTAATCTTGTTAGGCATTGATTTCAAAATGTTAGTATCAATATCACTCAAATATTTTGGTCTTCTAAAATAAATTCTAGAAGGTATTATAATCTCTTCCATTCCCTCAATATTTTGAACATCAGCATAAGGTTGAGTGCTTTGTGTACTTTGAACTAAAGATGATGTGACTTGGGAATAAGATGCAAAAGATGGAATATCACCTACTTGATATGTTGATGTTGTGCCTTCAACATGACATGGTGGAGTGTGTACATCATCAGATCTACAAATTAGCATCTCTTCAACATGAGATGATGATATGACTCTAATATTGGAAGATGGTGTAGCTTTACAATTCAATTGTCTTCTTGAGTGTAATAGTCTCATTCATTCTCTCTGTCTTTCCAATTCTTCCTCTTTGTTTCTTTGTATCTGTGGTTCTTGTTCCTCTTCAAAAGTCAATTATTAATCATTGCTTTGCAATCTTTTTTTTTCATGTAGTAGTTTTATTTTATCTCTTTTAATTTCCAAATCTCTCTCCCTTTCTTTCGTTGTTTGAGTTTTTGGTTTCTTCCTTGGCATGATAATGATTTCTATATGTCAAATTATTCAAACATCTAAATTACTTACAATTTGTAAACTACAAATCATTAAAATACATAGAAAAATTATAATTATTTTAATGAATACACAATATATATTAAACAACTTGCCAAATTTCTAACTATTTCCGAATAACAATTCATTCAAACATACAAATTTCAATGAATTCTCTATATATTAAACAACATGTCAAATTGTAATCAAATTTGTTTCTATATAACAACAAAGAATATCTAAAAAGGACTACACTAACCTTTTCTATAGAAATAATATTCAAAAAGCCTTCAAATAGTGTATCCAATGATTGAATTTGGTGTTTGCTAGCTTCAAATAGAATGAAAGAATGTTAAAAAAGCCTTCAAATAGTGTTTTCTAACTTTCAAAAGCTTGAAACTCATGTTTTATATTGGAACAATAGAATACACAATAGACAAAATATAGAATATGGATCAATAGGGACCCAAACTTGTGTTATGACATTTTTTTGGTGTTTTCAAATAGTGCGTATGCACTATATCACATATACACTATAGTGCATATGCAGTATGTAAAAAATAATCTCTCCCTATCCCACCATCCCCCATCCCCCACTCTCTCTCACTCTTTCTCCTCTCCCATCTCCTAGTCTCTCTCGCTCTCTCTCCTCTCCCATCCCCTACTTTCTCTCTCACTCCCCTTCAACTACTCCCTCTCCCACAACCTACTCGCTCTCTCTCCCATCTTTTACTCTCTCTCACTCTCTCTCCTCTACCATACACTACTCTCTATTGCTCTCTCTCCTCTACAATCCTCTACTCTCTCTTGCTCTCTCTCCTCTCCCATCCCCTACTCTCTCTCTCACTCTCCCTCTCCTACTCCCTCTCCCACTGCCTACTATCTCTCCCATCCCCTACTCTCTCTTGCCCTCTCTCCTCTCCCATCCCCTACTCTCTCTCTCTAGATACTCTTTCTCTATCTCTCCCTCCCACTCCATCTCCCACCACCAACTCTCTCTCACTCTCTCTCCTCTCCCATCCCCTACTCTCACAAAAAATACTCCCATCCCCCCCTCTCTCTTACTCTCCCTCTCCCACTCCCTCTCCCATCACCTACTCTCTCTCTCACTCTCTCCCATCCCCTACTCTCTCTCTCTCTCACACACTCCCATCCCCCCTTTCTTGCTCTTGCTCTCCCACTCCCTCTCCCATTTCTACTCTCTCTATCTATCTCTCTCTAACTCCCTTTTACATCACCTACTCTCTCTCCCATCCCCTACTCTCTCTCTCACTCTCCCTCTCTCACTCCCTCTCCCACCACCTACTCTCTCACTCTCTCTCTCCCATCCCCTACTCTCTCTCTTGCTCTCCCTCTCCCACTTCCTCTCCCACTACCAAATCTCTCTCTCACTCTCCCTCTCTCACTACCTACTCACTCTATCTCCCAACCCCTACTCTCCATCTCATTCTCCCACCCCCTACTCTCTCTCTCTCTCTTAAGAACACACTCCTATCCACCCCCCCTCTCTCTCTCTCTCTCTCTCTCTCTCTCTCCCTCCCTCCCTCTCCCACTCCCTCTTCCACCACCTACTCTCTCTCACTTTGCCTCTCCCATTACCTACTCTCTCTTGATCCCCCTCTCCCATTCCCTCTCTCATTGCCTACTCTCTCTTATTCACTCTCCCTCTCCCACTCCCTCTCCCAATTCCTACTCTCTCTTACTCTCTCTCATCCCCCACTCTCTATTTCACTCTCTCTCTCACTCTCAATCTCTCCCTCTCTACTCTTTTTCCCCAATCTCCTACTCTCACTCTCACCCTCCCATCTCATAGCCACTCTCTCTACCACCCCCTACTCTCTCTCACACTTTCACACTCTCTCCCATCCCCTACTCTCTCTCTCTTACACACTCCCATCCCCTCATCTCTCCCCATCTCCCACTCCCTCTCCCACCACATACTCTCTCTCCCATCCCCTACTCTCTCTCTCTCTTACTCACACACCCTCATCCGCATTTCTCCCTTTTTCTTTTTCTCTCCCACTACCTACTCTATCTCCCATCCCCTACTATCACTCTCTCTCTCCCATCTCATACTCTCTCTCTGCCATGCCTACTATCTCTCACACTCTCACACTCTCTCACATCCCCTACTCTCTCTTATACACATTCCCATCCTCCCTCTCTCTCCCACTCCTACTCTCTCTCTCACCACCTATTGTCTCTCTCTCTCTATATATATATATATCCCATCCCCTACTCTCTCTCTCTCTCTTGGGCTACTCTCTCTCCCCTCTCCCATCCCCTACTCTCTAGATCTCTCACACACACTCTCATCCCCCCTCTCTCTCTCCCTCTCCCACTCCCTCTCCCACTGCCTACTATCTGTCTCACTCTCTCTCTCCCTCTCTACTCTCTCTCCCATCCTCTACTCTCACCCTCTCTCTCTTCCATCCCCTACCTCATCCCCTACTCTCTCTTGCTCTCTCTTTATCTCATGTGATTTCACTCTCTCCCTCTCTATACTCTCTCTCCCATCCCCTTCTCTCACTCTCTCTCCCATCCTGTATACTCTCTCCTACACTCTCACACTCTCTCTCTTACACACACTCCCATCCCCCCTCTCTCTCCCATTCCCACTCCCTCTCACACCACCTACTCTCTCTCACTCTCTCTCTCCCATCCCCTACTCTCTCTCCCCCCTCTCCCATCCCCTACTCTCTAGATCTCTCACACACACTCCCATCCCCCCTCTTTCCCCCTCTCCCTCTCCCTTTCCCATTGCTTACTATCTCTCTCTCACTCTCTCCCTATGTACTCTCTCCCCCATACCCTACTCTCACTATCTCTCTCTCCCCCATCCCCTATTCTCTCTCTTACAAACACTCCCATCCCCCCTCTCTCTCCCTCTCCCACTCCCTCTTCCACTACCTACTCTCTCTGTCCCATACCCTACTCTCTCTCTCAAGTGACTCCCTCTCCCCTCTCCCATCTCCTACTCTCTCTCTTTCACACACACACTCTCATCCCCTCTCTCTTTCTCTCTCTCTCATCTCCCATCCCTTTCTCTCTCACTCTCACTCTCCCACTCCCTCTCCCACCACCTACTCTCTCTCTCTCATATTCTCTCACATCCCCTAATTTCTATATCTCACTCCCTCTCTCATTCTCATGTGATCTCACTCTATCCATCTCTATACTCTCTGTCCTATCCTCTTCTCTCACTCTCTCCCCCATGTTATAATCTCTACCAACTCCTACTCTCTCTCACACTCTCACACTTTCTCCCATCAACTACTCTCTCTTACACACCCTCCCATCAGCCCTCTCTCTCCACTTTACCCACCACCTACTCTCTCTCTCCCATCCCCTACTCTCTCTTTCACACACACACTCCCACCCCCTCTATCTCCCCTCTCCCTTCCCCTACTCTCTCTCTCTCACTCACACACTCTCATCCTCCTCTCTCTCTCCCTCTCCCTCTCTCACTCCCTCTCCCACCACCTAATCTCTCTCTTCCACCACCTACTCTCACACTCTCTCTCCCATTATATACTCTCTTGGCCACCCCATACTCTCTCTCACTCTCATTATCTCTTCCATCCCTTACTCTCACTCTCTCTCCCATCTAGTATTATCTCTCTACCACCCCTACTCTCTCTCCCATCCCATCTCTCTCCTCCTCCCCCACTACCTCTCATGCCACCTACTTTCTCTCACATTCTCTCTCTCCCATCCCCTACTCTCTATCTTGGGCTACTCTCTCTCTCCTCTCCCATTCCCTACTCTCTTACTTTCACACACACACCCTCCCATCCCCCCTCTCTCTCACATCTCCCATCTCCTACTCTCTATATCTCTCACACACTCCCATCTCCCCTTCTCTCTCCCTCTCCTACCACCTACTCTCTCTCTTACTCTCTCTCCCATCTCCTACTCTCACACTCTCTCTCCCATCCCCTACTCTCTCTGCCATGCCTACTCCTAATGCAGAGCCCTCTGTATTTATCTTCAATGAATCTTAGTTCAACTCAAAGGATTCACAATAGGCTGGTACACCCTCAAGGAACCAAGAACATCTCAAAGATTACAACAAAGAACCTTGATATTATACACCAATAAAGACAACATCTTCACTCACACAATTAGATTGCTATGTCTGATTGCATTGTTCATAACCTCAGTTATAAATATCTTCTTGAAAAAAAATTTGGAGGAATTTTTCCAAACTAGGTATAGTAAAACATATTCAAATATGGTACCCATCCAATAAAATAATTACAAGTTATGGTCTTTTTATCAAGACCCATTTTCTCTGTCATAAACCAGAACCAAAACTGGTAACTTTGCCTAGGGCATCAAATATCTTTCACAAAAAAAAAATTTAAATAATCTCAAACCAATTTGAAATTATCCATCTATGATTCTAGTTTCCAAATCTGTAAGCCATTTATTTTTCCCATTCATATATAATTTTTCAAGCACAAATCCCTGCCTTCATCTTGAATGGATATCTTTAAAAACCAGTTTCCACTAAAATGCTCATAACTTTCGCAAATTTAAATTAAAATGATCCAAACTAGTTGAAAATGAAATTTAGTTCACATATCTTTCCAATTAATATTATTAGAGGTCCTGAGTCTCCAAAAATTTTCCGTAACACATGCTGCAATATGACTGTATTCAAGAAATCTTAAATCTGCAAATACCCATTATCACCAAAATGCTCATAACTTATTCATTTCTTCATAAAATAAATTCAAACCAAAGAAAAAAAGAAATTTTATTCACTAATCTATCCAGACATACAAATTTTACATGGTTTCCAGGCTTTACATGTCCGTACAAGACCTGGAACCAACACTAAAACTGAAAACCAATTAAAATAACAACTCAGAATATTACCAAATTTGTTTCAAAATGTATGTATTCCTTTCATTAATGCTTTGGTTTGACCTTACATCCATTTTTATAGATTTTTTTAGTTGGTTATAACTTCCAAACTACCCTTTAAATCAACCCATTACATTCCTTTAACCCTTTTGCATTTTTGACAACATTTTATGCACTTTATGCATTTTGACATTACAACTTTCATACAAACCCAACCTAGACCAACATTATGACTCAAATGACTTTAGATGGATGTCAATAGATCCATTCACTAATTAAATAAACATTTTTACTTTATCATATTAAGAGCTCCTTTGAAAACTTATTACAAATGGCTTCTCTAGCTTTTATATCTTTGTCTTCTTGAAATTTAGGTGCCTCTGTACCATACTCCCAACCTTGAAAAGTTTCCAAGTCCCTTGGAAACATGGAATCAATAACCTGCAAGAAAAAATATTAGATCAAAATACTCATCTTTTCCTTTGACTCTTCACCATCATCACTGGATCGATGCCTCCTCCACTTTCTTATCTCTTTCACTAATGACTCCCATCAATGGAGTTATGCTGGTTGCCTCTATGGTGCTTCTCATTCCTCAGTCCACTCCTCCATGCTGCATCACAACCTCTTGTCCCTCACTTGGCAGTCCCATCATGCCTCTCTCCCAAATCTATTGGCGACACACAAAGGACCATCCTCTCTGGCCCTAGATCATCTCCTATGATCCTTTGATAGACCTCTCCTATCCACCCATTGTAGCTGAGTGAACCGGCACCATTTTGCAACCACAAACCTCAAAACAAGAATCCAAAACAACCCAACATTGCCTGGTGTAGATCATCTTCCATCTACACGCTCAAAATCTTCTGAGCTCTAATACCAATCTGATGTAGAGCCCTTTGTATTTATCTTCAAGGAATCTTAGTTCAACTAAAAGGATTCACAATAGGCTGGTACACCCTCAAGGAACCAAGAAAATCTCAAAGATTACAACAAAGAACCTTGATATTATACACCAATAAAGATAACATCTTCACTCACACAATCAGATTGCTATGTCTGATTGCATTGTTCATAACCTCAATTATAAATATCTTCTCAAAAAACCCTTTGATTTAATTGTTCCAAACTAGGTATAGTAAAACATATTAAAATATGGTACCCATCCAATAAACTAATTACAAGTTATGGTCTTTGTATCAAGACCCATTTTCTCTGTCATAAACCAGAACCAAAACTGGTAACTCTGCCTAGGGCATCAAATATCTTTCACAAAAAAAAAAATTAAATAATCTCAAACCAATTTCACATTATCCATCTATGATTCTAGTTTCCAAATCTGTAAGCCATTTATTTTTTCCATTCATATATAATTTTTCAAGCACAAATCCCTGCCTTCATCTTGAATGGATATCTTTAAAAACCAGTTTCCACTAAAATGCTCATAACTTTCACAAATTTAAATTAAAATGCTCCAAACCAGTTGGAAATGAAATTTAGTTCACATATCTTTCCAATGAATATTATTATAGGTCCCGAGTCTCCAAAATTTTTCCGTAACACATGCTGCAATATGACTGTATTCAAGAAATCTTAAATCTGCAAATACCCATTATCACCAAAATGCCCATAACTTATTCGTTTCTTCATAAAATAAATTCAAACCAAAGAAAAAAAGAAATTTAATTCACTAATCTATCCAAATATACAAATTTTATATGGTTTCCAGGCTGTACATATCCGTACAAGACCTGGAACCAACACTAAAACTGAAAACCAATCAAAATAACAACTCAGAATATTACCAAATTTGTTTCAAAATGTATCTATTCCTTTCATTAATGCTTTGGTTCGACCTTACATCCATTTTTATAGATTTTTTTAGTTGGTTATAACTTCCAAACCACCCTTTAAACCAACCCATTACATTCCTTTAACCCTTTTGCATTTTTGACAACATTTTATGCACTTTATGCATTTTTACATTACAACTTTCATACAAACCCAACCTAGACCAACATTATGACTCAAATGACTTTAGATGTATTTCAATAGATCCATTCACCAATTAAATAAACATTTTTACTTTATCATATTAAGACCTCCTTTGACAACTTATTACAAATGGCTTCTCTAGCTTTTATATCTTTGTCTTCTTAAAATTTAGGTGCCTCTGCACCAACTCCCTCTCACACTCTCACACTCTCTCCCATGCTCTACTCTCTCTCCTTCTCCCACTCCCTCTCCCACCACCTACTCTCTCTCCCATCCCCTACTCTCTATCCTCTCTCCTATCACCTACTCTCTCTCTTTCATACACACACTCCCATCTCCCCTTTCTTTCTCTCTCTCCTCTCCCATCCCCTACTCTCTCTCTCTCTCTCATCCTCATCCTCCTCTCTCTATATCTCTATCACTCTCCCTCTCCCTCTCCCTCTCCCAATACCTACTCTCTCTATCCCATCACCTACTCTCAATATGTCTCCTATCTTGTACTCTATCTACCACCCCCTACTCTCTCACACTTCCTCTCTCTCCCATCCCCTACTCTCTCTCTCTCTCAGTATCACTCTACCTCTCTCATTCTCTCTCTATGCACTATTTAGGTTTTAATAATGCATGTGCACTAAAGAACCCACACACTAAAGTTCACATGCACTATTAAGACTCGAATTTTAAAAAGCTTTAAATAGTGTGTGTGCACTACAATGCACATGCACTATATGGTGCATGATCTATTTAAAGCTTTTCATTCTATCAAGCCTAAGGCTTGGTTTTGCCTTGGGGATCCAACCCAAAGATTTTGAGTTTGTAAATTGATCTAAGACATGTTTTGTTGCAAACATACAAAAAATGATTGATTTTTCTTGTGTGCTCTCCTTCAAGTTTTTTCATGGTTGATCATCAATAAAATTAGGTTACATGATATTGTAGGTCGTATGTTAGCTATATAACCATATAATTTATTTTTTATTTGAACTATTTCAATCCTTTCAACTATAATTTCTTTTGAACGTGTGTCCATTTTTTGTCAAAAACCAACATGTACTAATTTGGCTGTAGAATTTAGCTTATTCATCAAATTTCACAACAAATTAGTTTTTTACAAACTAGACTCCATTCTACACACTTTGAAAAAGGAAGTTTTTATTTTAGATTAGCTTTCAAGCATTTCTAGGGGAGCACATAGATATTTCACATTTTTGGGATGTGTCTAATTAAAAAATTCATTAAAAAATATACATTATAAAATCACCTAAAAAATTTGGGATAAACTATACAGTGTTAGGTAGCTTTTGACTAGATTGATTAAAGAATTTTTTTAAAAAAAAAGGTTAAAATTTTGGATGGGCCACACTTTGTACTGTGTTATGTTTTTTCAGAATAAATAATACCACTTTCTATGGAACCCTTTTTTGAGGACCTAAAACTAAACCATTTTGAAAAAAATATAGTAGTTTAAAAACTAGATTCAAAGGACTACTACTTTTTTTTGTCATATCCTAAAATTTTGAGCATAACTATCATCAAATTCTTGTCGAAGTTTAGAAATTGATGATTTTAGGAAAATAGTGTCAACTTATACCTACTTTTGGCACCATAACTTGGAACAGTTACCCAAGTAGTATAGCCTAGATGCATGATCAACCACCCTTGTAGCAATGATCTCTGTAGTCTTGAAGTCTCCAATAAATACTTAATTAGGTGTGAATTCCATAGTCCTCCTTGTATCCTACTGAGTGAGCTAATAGATGGAAAGAAGGTTGTGACTTAGGTGAGGTACACACAACACATCATTGAAGTATCTCTCCCCCTTATCAATATTTCCTTTCCTAATCACATTCATGTAAGTATGATTGCCCATCAAAATAGGTGGAGTATGAAAATGATCAAATGATGAAAACATAGACTGTGAAGATGCCATATGATGTGGAACCCCTAAATCTTGACTTGAAGTATCATCTAAGGCTTGACCTTTGCCCATGTGATCCTTTTCTTTATCTAAATTTGAATAAGAGGATGAAGTAGTCATTCCTAAACATAGATTTATGTGATTCTTCTTAAGAAGACTCTTTAGTTCATCAATTTCCTTCTTATAGTAATAATGTTCTTCATGTCCACTCTTCTTGCAATATACACAAGTACCTCCTTCTTGGACTATTTACCTTTATTATTGGAATTTTTTGTGGTGAGGAGGTGGATTTCTCTTTCCCAATTTGTGTCTTATGTTTCCACATGTTTTGCTTCTCTTCGATTAGCTACTAATGCCTTAGAATTTGAAGCCTTGAGAATTCTCGTACTCATTAATTTTGATTGTTCCAACATTGACATCTCTCCAAATGACTACAATGAAGGTCTAGTTAATGAATTTCCCATTTTCAACTTGTGACTTTTGTAACTTGAAACAAAGGCTACATATTATGAAGTGTTGGCTCTTGATTTAAAAGTTTTGAAAATGACCAAGAAACTAGACCAATGTATCTAAGGCTAGCAAATTCCTATGACAGATACAGTAGAGTACAATCCTGGGCCAACTATAAGGTGTGACCTTCTTCTACTTTAGGCTCTGCTAAACCTAGGCAGGTAGACCTTAGATTCAATTGATATCGTACTAGTGCAAAAACATATCCCTAAATCTATTAAGCAGATGAGAACCCTTATATCTCCTAATAACTCATGAAATGGCATTGATCTACAATACCTAAATGTAGATCTATGAAATTCAAAAGCTAAGTGAGGGTTAAGCTTTGATAGCTCTTCAACATAAAAGGGTAAAACATGTTTGATTAATAATGTTGAATTTAGCAAAACCCCTAATATGTTGCAACAAGAACTAAGTGACCTTGTAGCTGACCAGTGCCTTATCTATTGGGAAAACCCATGAATCAATCACACACATATGGATATTGGGCAAATCCATGAATCAAATGCATACATATGGATATCTAATACTTATTTATATATTCAGATATCTGATCTATCCAGTTAACTTGTAAATAGACATCTATGCTCAATCTAAACCTCATTCTTACATGATATCCTCATCAGCAAACTTGCAACCTTGTTGATTTCCTTGAAGCATTTACATAACCCCTTAAGTTACAAGCAACAATGAAACAACATACAGCCTTAAGAGACTACAACTATGACCTAGGTCCTTTTTTCAAAGACCATAAAAATTGGAAATTCACTAAGATAGGAGACAAGAATCATAATGAAACTAATGAAATTCTTGTTCATTTGTATTCATTTCCTTGAAACAATACAACAAAATGCATGAAATGAAAACATGAAAACACCTAACAAATCTAAACTATCTATATTATCCTTCCTACTACTATTTATACAAGAGAGAATATGCTGAAGAAAATGGTTTCACAGTAAAACATTGGAACCTTACTAGTATTACCTAGAGAAAACTGCCAACAACCTTGCAAAAGAGAAGGAAGAAAGATATAGGAAGGAAGACATTATTAGATTGAATCTACAACTGACATGTGTACCCTTAGAATTCATTCCCAAGAAAATCAAAAGCCTCTCACTACCTTCTCTGTATAACTAAAAATCAAATCCCCATCATTCTAGCTCTACAAGGCATAAAGAATCTTAGATATATGATCATGAAAGAGAGTAACTAATTTTTAATGTCAAAGTGAATTCATAGTAAAAGTAAAAATTAGTTCAATGTAACCTCTAGAAGGCAAGAAAACTATTTAAAGTTGATTTTCTTCACATCTAGATCCCAACAAGCCTTTAAAACTGCCCTCTAACCAATTCTGATGCTCCATGATCAAATCTGCTTATTTTGCTACCAATGCCCTAGGAAACACAAACTAGCTTACAATGTAAACTAGTGACTACCTATGCACAATCTAACTTCATATCTAGAAATTCAGCTTCTCTCAGTTTCAATGATATATTGAAGTGCCTAATTCAGACAAAAAATGCCCCTATTATAGCCCTTTGGAAAATAGGCTCCTGGACTATGAACATGCATTAAAATTAAAAAATTTAATATTTTATATAGTCTAAACTATATAAAACTTAAAAATCTATTCAAAATTTTCATTTAAAACCATGCGATTGAAACATCTAAATTTTCACTTTATATTCAATACTCTCCTTATCCCTCCAATCTGAAGATGCCATAGGTCAAAACTTGATTGGTCATGATATTTTAAATGTTAATTAATTCCCCTTTAATTTGATTACTTCCATTTCCCGTAGCACTATGAGAAATTGAAACTTTCTTTATGCTCTGACATTCACACTTCACTTTACATCTTTATGACCTCAGTGTAAGACTACGCCCTTTCAAATTTCAATTAATGACCATATGTTGAACACTACCCTTTATGCTCTCATGATGAATGTAAGCCCGAGACTCTTGAAAAATTATTTCATGCTCTTATGAGTGGCTTTAACTACTCAAAGATCAGAATGCCTCTAAATCAATACTCATGCTCATACACGATCCTCTTTGGTGATAAGAGTGGATAGTCATATTGGTCCTCCTTATGCTCGTATGCAAGCCTACTTCTCTAGTCAAAACTTTGACTTTTGAGCCCATAGGCCCCTCCACATATCTTATGGCACAACATGTCATAATGTTAGTGGCCAATGACCTCAACTATAGTGCCATGTGTCACATTTTTATTGGCTATCTATACCTGAGTGGGCCCTACATTCCTTGTCTCAACTAGTCGCCAAATTCTTAAAATTTTTGGCAAGTCACCAGGTCGTTTGCTTGAATTTCTCAACTTTTTTGGTGGTGACATGGTGACCGCAAAATTCTAGCAAATTTTCTAGCAAACTCATCCTACTCACTAATGCCACATCATTGCCACCTCATTTCTAGCTTGTCCTACCACCTAGGCACTCTCTATGTCACTATAGTAACTTCCTTGCAACTTTCCTATAGCGACTTAGCGAAAGTCGCATGGTCTACCACATGGCATGATCTTGTTCCATCTTTAGTTTTGGCACCATGTCATCATTTCTCCATCCCTGGTCAAAATTTAGTTGACTAACAACCTCCAACTATTGACTGGGACCCACGTGCATGAGCTAGCTTTCAAAAAAGCCTCTTTTCTTGAGACATTAACTCTATTGAGTGCAATATTATTTAAAAACATCAAATGTTCATTATAGAACCAATGTGGGATATATATTTTGACTTTGGCTTTGTTATGACTATGATTTGGGTGTTTTTTATTTCTTCACGCTACTTGAAGCTCCCTTTTTATTGCCTGTGTCTCACTACTACAACTTTTGGCATCTTCTCATAGCATTCAGTTAGCTTCGTCTGTCTCTTACTAACATGTGTGGGCATCCATGTGTTAGCATGGACTATGAGCTTCTTGACTTTAACGTGCATGGAGAATCATGCACTTCAAAACTTTAGTTCCCCTTATAGCTCTGCCTCTGCAATTATTCTTTGAATAGATAAGAAATTGCCTCACGTCTGTGCTAGGCTAAACACAATACAATCAATAGGCTCTTGTGCTTAGAAAACATGAAATCTTTGTTTGTGTGAGACTGGAACTAGTGAGATCTCTTATATTTTACTCTATTTCTCCCACACATGAAGCTTTCATTCATCATTAATGTGCAAAATAGAAAAATAGAGTGGCATCATACTTCCTTTTAAAGTTGCACCATTGATCCTTGAAAAATCCTACAATCAACAATGAAAACTAGGATGACTCGCTTTTCTTCTTAGCATGCTAGTAGTCAAACCAATAAATTGCTCCCATCTGTACCTTTCTTTCAATTCTAGTGTTTCAACCTGGGCCCACTGATGACTGGGGACATGTCTCATCAAGTTTCTACCTCACTATGCATAACTTTTGAGCATCTTTCTCTAGCAAGATAGTGATAGCCATTGATTTTACTTTGATCATGTGCCAAACACTTGGAACAACTCTTAAGGGAACAATGGTGGGCCCCTGATTCACTAATTCGGTATACATAATCTTCACACATCTTTTCATAGCAAGTTAGTGAGTACTATTGATCCATGCTTGATTTGATGATCAAAATTCTTTGCATATTTTATGCATAGGGAGTGGGTCTAGGTTACCACTGGTGCTAAGCTGGTTTAACATGTAATCACATATATATGTTATTTTAAGCATTTAGTGACATCACATTTCCAACTCGGCATACCTATCACATTCCACCAATGAGCACACTTTACTTCATTTGACCTTTCGAGCATGGCATGACTCAACATTCCTTTCAAAGCTTGATCCCACTTTGACATGCATCGCAAAGGTGCATACCTACATTCCTTATTGAACTAGTAGCTTCTTAATGTGAGATTGCACTAACCCTTGATCTTAAAAGATCTATGGTTGATAAGGCTTCACTTCCATTTAGTAGACAAACTTCTTCAGTGGCACATTTGGCATTACATATCAACAATTGATTTACAGTGTGACACACTATAGCATACAGTTAGAGATTCTTGACCCCACCATGTCACATGTCAAAAAACTACTTGCCCACATTATTTATCTCTTGTGCAGCTTCAAAATATAGGCATACACTTTTCTTTGATCTTTGACAGATCAACAGTTATAGAATCAGGCATCTTAAATACCATGTTTGTTGGAGTGATGAATAAAATATTTCCATCCATTCCAACTCATCTGACACTTACCACGAAAGACATCTCAATCATCACCCTTGGGAATGGCAGGCCCATGTTGTCAGACTATGCCACTTGTCCCATTGATGCTTCCCTGCATTATTTAATTCATTAGCATCCCCTTCTTGTGGGAAAGTGATAGCCCTTGATTTAAATGAAATCAATGGTTGACACTTCTTGGTGATAAAGGCATATCTTTGTTAGTAATTCAACCAATGACATTGTAGGAAATCCAAAACATACACAGGGAATACTGATAACTCTACAAAGGTTTGACTACTTTTGACAACTTAAGAAATTTTGCAGCATACTGAGGTTTGAACGTCTATAGGGGCTACATGTCAAAAAGGAAATTGCTTGCAATATTTAAAGACCTTGCAGCTCCATATTGTGGGTAAGCCTCAACCCTTGATCTTAAAAGGATCTATGATGCTCAAAAGAAAATGCAATTAAGACAAGCTTTATAAGGTTTGTCAAAAAGATTAAAAGGTCATTCTTACATAAATAAACCTTTAGGATAAAATGTCTTGCCAAAATTTATTTGAAATGATACTTTCTAAGGTTTTCAAAGGCTAGGGCAAAACAAGGCTAGGGACAAGGTTACTTAGTGAATTTTGCCTAGGGTTTTGACCAAATTTCAAATTATTTCGGGTACACATTTAGGGTTTTTTCATTGCAAAATACAACAAAACAAGGGTGGTGAAAAACTAGGCCAACAGGAAGATTGTCCATCATATGATGAATCAATTGGAAATCATTGATTGTAATACCACAATACTTAAGTTTTACCCTCAACTCATTAGCCTTATTGATAAAATCTTGGATTGTGTCAAAGTTTTTAGGATCCAATTTGAGAAGCTTTGCTTGAATTGTGAATCCCTTATCTTCACCTACTTTACCATACAAACTTTCAAGTTCATCGCAAGCTTCCTAAGAACTACTCAAGGTATAATGTGACACAAATGATCGTTACTGAGTGATTTTCTAATGATTCCAAAAGCCTTAGACTCTTCAAATTTCCATAAAAATGCTTCCATATGATCTACATCAGGACTAGAAGGAATTGAAATTGTTCCATTTACTAACAGATTCAAATGTTTCTTCATTAACTTGCTCTATACATTTTCTTTCCATGTGGCATAATTATGTGGAGTTAATTTAGAAAATGAAGAAAGCATGATGAGAAATTGAAAGATTACAAGAAAAGTCACACAAGACACCTCCTCTCCCCTCCCCCCCCTCCCCCCCTACCCAAATAATTCAATGAATTAACCACCCCACCCCATGCCCACCTTCCCACACCCCCCAAAAAAAAAAAAAAGATTCTTTAGCACTTTATATTTAGTGCATGTACAATAGCCACTTTCCAAAATGGAATAAAGTGGACTTCTAATTTTGATGTTTATAATAGAAAATGTGAAGCTATAGTAGACTCAAGTACATAAGACACCAAATCTCTCAAGGATCAAAATAGTTACAAGTGCTGAAATAGGACAAAAAAAACCAATTGTTCAAAGTACAATAACTACTTATAATTTATATAAATTGATACCAAATTTGGAAAGTAATTAAAAATTATGCACTTTTGAAAAAAATGGCATTTTAAAATGTCTTTGTATGAGTCGGAATGGAGCCTCTGAAGTTGCAAAATGCAAGATTGAATAGGTATAGTCACCAAGATCTAACCATTTTATAAAATTTGTCTAGCAACACCAAATAATATCTAGACCAGTGCTAAATCTAGGAAATATAGTCCAAAATCCAAAAAAAATACCTGATTTGGAGTCCCAATGAGTGACTTATGGCCTTTTAAATTAAACTACCAAATAAAAAATCAATATGAAGAGGGATCCTATTTTCAAATAGCTCATGATGTTAGCAACTTGAATAACTAAAATTGATAGTTTTGGTCTCATCAAGGCAAAAAATATAATGCACCAATGACATTGTAGTGGGTATCAAATTTTATATAATGAATATTTGGAAAAAAATGCGAACAAAAATTACCAAAGCTAACTAAATACCCTTTTTCACTACACAATTACACAATTTCAATGTGTAGAGGGTAGATCTATTCCACCAAAGGACTAGTAATGCACTCACAATGGGTGATGGGAATTTGACATGCTTCAAGTGCTAGATGCCTATGTGAGTGGATGGAAAATTGTTTGTCACTTGTAGATGCCAGATCAGGGTAGGTAGACTACAAATGTAGAGCTCCTGTATGATAAAAATGGTGCCAAGTTTGCATGTTTGGGGTGGGTATTCAACAAATTGACAACTAACTTGGAGCATAAAATGCACGAACATCCCCGTGTAGAGAATACCTTGGATTAGATTATGTTTATGATGTGCAATGATCATTGATGAAGAATACAATGCTCAATTGCAAGCTATAGATTAGGTGCAATAGATTAGGGCTTCTTACATACTCAAGTCATGATAAAAGTCACCAATGTTGCAATACATTTGATATTGGGTTTGAAAATTACTATCAACCAAGTGCATAAGGATGGAAAATAATCTAATTACAATGGGGGCAACATCATCACCATGCAATGAGTTGGATCAGGTTCATTGTGGTAAGGACTAACTTATTAGGCTTCAAATGTAGTGCCAAACAAAATCACACCTTTTCTAAATATGTTTTCTTGGTGTATAGTGTCCATAGGTATTTTGCCAAGAGGGCAATATCTTCAACAATCAATAAGGTCAATGCTGCACCAACTTCATTGTCGAAGATGACCAATTTCAAGTCAATGGCCAAGGAAAAATGTGAGGTAATTTCTAGCAAGAACTCACAATGGAGCTTATGCCCATCAACTATCCCATAGGATGCAATATTAGTTACACAAATGTTTGACTATTGCCTAGGTGCTGCAAATGATGTTGACCTTCACCTATAGATGCCAACAAAGATAAAAAGCACTTTTGCCAAAATATTTTGACATAATTTTTGTAGAATGAAATAGCCCAAAAGGCTATGAAATAATAGAGATTCAAAAATATACACCAAATAATGCCGAATAGCCAAATCTTCAAATAATGGAATATATGCAAATTTGAGAGAAAAAAAAGAAAAAATATATATTTTTTAAATTTAATAAAACCTCAAATCCATACCATGATGAGATTTCAAAAAATATGTGTGATCTTCCAAAATAGGTAAATCAGGCTTCCAAGTCTAATTTGCAAAAATAAGATGCCTCATATTTGACTTTTATCCAATATAGGCAAATTTATAGTCAAAATTCACCAGAACAAACACTCAGAAGCAGTGGCAAGGTTAGATCTTGCTCAAAATGCTCCGAATAACTACAAATAACCTAAATATGAATCACAACCTTTCAAAAAATGAGACAAACTGATGCTCTCCAATGGCTATGCAATGAAGTTCGTATGGCTCTGATACCATGTAAGAATTTACCTAAGGCAATAATGCAATGCCAATATCTAGAAGAACAAGAGATATCATAAGAGGGAGAAGAGATGATCAAAGAAGAATCTCAATAATGATCAAATGATAATGGATATTAGATGTATACATCATATAAGTGCCTTGTATATAAAGGCAATTAAGATGACTAGGAGTCAGCAAAGAGATATTCATAACAACTAAGAACATGTCCACTAAGAGTAGATTATCCACCATTGTGCATGAATGTATGTGTAACAATGAGAGGATAAGAATACAAAGGTGTATCTCATAAAGAGATGTAGTAGACAACATGTGCTCAATTGGAGTGGAGACTACTATGTTGTCAACATGACAACTCATATGAATATACAAACTCCTAAGTGTCTACATGACTACTAATATGAATATGCATTAACCTAAGTAAACTTAAGTAAAGTGTAAATAGTAAATACTTATTTACACCAACAAAAATATTTGGTTTTTAAAGTTGCAAACCTATTGGTACACCCATGATAACTACTCACAAGTTATCTAATAAAGATGAAATGCATACAATTGAAGAGAAGAAGTATAGATCTATGATTGGAGGATTGCAATATCTAACTCACACTACACTAGATATAGTAAATGTAGTTGGGATTGTATCAAGATTTCAAGCTAATCCAAAAGAATATCCTTTCTATTATGGAATTTGGTATGATAAATCAAGTGATTTCACCTTGTATGTATATATTGATGTATATTGGGTAGGCAGTATGGATGATAGAAAGAGTACCAGTGGTGGAGCATTCTTTCTTGGATGAAGATTGGTTTCTTGGTTGAGCAAGAAATAGGACAATATATCTCAGTGTACTACTCAGGCAGAGTATGTTGCAGCAGTAAATACCTATAATCAAGTTATGTGGATGAAACAAATGTTGAAGGATATTGGAATTTAGTTTATAGAAATTGTTATCATTTACTATAATAACACAAGTATAGTAAGTATGCCTAAGAATATGATATTGCACTCTAAGATAAAACACATATCCATTAAGTATCATGTTTTGAAAAAGAAGGCAACAAAGAAAGAGATAAGGTTAGACTATGTATACACTAAAGATCAGATTGCAAATATCTTTATGAAGCCTTTGTCTAAAGATACTTTTGAGTACCTAATAATTATGTTAGGGTTATGCCCCTACCTACTTAAAAGTAGAAGATGTAAGGATTATATTAGTCTAGTGCTATATAGAACTATGTTTAAACTAGATTGAATTTTGATGCTTCTTGTATGGGGAAGTATTTGATATGTACCGAGTCATGAAGGACTCTTGGTAACTGGTATTGAATAGTGTGTTTGGACACTTGGGTTGGTTGATGATTTGAGTAGCTAATTAGCAATTGGTATATCATAATTGGTAATATAATTGACACCTATGACATTGAAGTCACTAGAGGAGAGAATGTACATGAAAAAAATATTGAGAGAATGTACATACAAAATGGGAAGAGAAGAACCTGTTGAGATGGAAATGGGGTAGAGTTATCTCTTTAGAGAGATCTAGAATGACTTGTCTAAGTGCGCATATGGAAATGTAAGTGTGCAAAAGGAAGTACAAGCACATAGATGAAACTAGTATGTATTGCAAGTTTTTTACTATGAACAAAAATTTTTGATCCTAAAAGAAGAAGAAGAATAGTACAGTGTTCCAGAGGGTTTTAGATCGACGAAGAGGATTTGAGAAGATGACAATAGCAGAGTATAGTTTGTTATTCTTGAAACATAGATGTCTTTCATCTATATTGCCATCAATGAAAAATGGGGAGATTTTTAGCATGAATTTTGATGATACTCCATTGGGGGATTATCCTTATCATTATAGAGTATTGATATTTTGCATTCATTATTGTATTTATCATTGATGTCAACACAGTAGTAATTTTTATAAGACTAAAAGGATAATAGTTAGCAATCTTAGTATGCATAAAAGATGAGTATGTTATAGATGATGTGTAGTAGAGGACATGTTCCTAAGGTTTTCTGAATGACATGGTTAAAAGGACTAAGTTTGATTCAATGTTGTATGCAAGTTACACTTGATTTACTAGAAGTAGTGCAAAAATAGAGCATCTATTTTGCATTGTATCTTTTAGCCAAGATATAATGAAGAGATGAATAGTTAGCTAGAGACAAAATAGAGTTAGGTCAGCACGTACACAGTTGTGGTTTCACACATGTAAAGTTTTGTATAGACTATGAGCCCACTATACTATTATAATTGTGAATTAATTAATTATCTTATTTTAATTAATTGGTAAAGCCTCAAGGCTACCTCAAGGAATTATTATGAAGATATAGTATAGATGGTAGTTGTTTTCCTTGATTGTAAGGAGTCTTGATTTATGAGGATCAAGTGGAATGTGAAGTAATAGTGCATAGTGCAAGAAGGAGCATAATGTTTACTAACTGCATGTAAGATATCCAAGGGATCATTGGATGTGTAGTATCATATTTGGTTACAACATTTGAAGGAAAAAAATTTAAGTTGATATGATAGAGATAGAGGAAGAAGTACATTTTAGTTTCATTTTTTTGCAAGGAATAATATAGATATCATTTGGACAATGGGTTATTTTATCTTAACCTTGAAGTTGTTTGGGCATGGGTCTAGCTATCTTCCACAACTCCTAATAGGCTTGGGATAACTCTTAATAGGGTTAGAATCTCCTAACAAGGATTCAAAGTATCCCAACAGGGAATCATATGTACTAAATGTTGTAATAGACTCCTAACAAGGTCTATCCTCTAACAAGGAATATTTATATTAGTACATCATCTTGTAGGTACCATCCCTACTAGGGTTTTTTCTCTGGTCAAGGATTTACCTAGTCTAGTGTTAATTGTGTATGAGTATATTGTTGTAGTTTTAGTTAACATTACTCATATCGTTAAGATTTTTTAAATTAAATGATTATGTTAATAGTTGAATAATTGATTCACCCCCCCAGTTATATCAATGAACTAGATATATTCTAACACCTATAACATCTCAGATGAAAGATATAATACAAACATCAAAAACTAATTTTCAAGCACTCTGCCTTTGAGCTAATCTCAATAAATTAGGTACAACCTATGTACATTTTCAATTTACATGTTGTGCATTAAAATACATCATCGAGACACTATACTAAACATGTCAATGGCTACACACTACTAGACAAAAAAAACCTTGTTCATGCAACTAAGATCACTCTCTGCTATTCTACTAGTCTTCACAAAATTATTGCTATGTTGACATCAATGACAAATGCAATCATGGATGCAACATGGAAATACTCTCCAATGCTTATGATACTCCCCTAATGTGGTATCATCAATATTCATGTTAACTAACTGGTGTTAGATGCTCCATGTTTGATGTAGAAATTGCACCATGACTAAATAACAACATTCATCCCTTTAGGAAGCAAGAGAATCAAAGCTACATCAATGAAGTCACCCAAATCAAAGGGAAGAAACCTCAAAAAGTATGGAATCACTGGAATGTTCTCAAGTGTCTCCATTTAAAGGCTAAAAGATATTGTTAGAAATAGATAATACTAAGAGGGGGTGTTTGTTATTTGGCGGGGAGGGGGGGGGGGTGGGTGGGTGGGTGGTGTGGAACAATATTCTACAAACTTTTTCTCACAACTGAATATTATTAATTACTTTATAACTTTCACATGAAAGTAGACCAAGAATGTTGAATAGTAAATATAACCATACATAAAGAGAACTCATTACACCCTTGTTTATTAACTAGAGAAACCCTAGCCAATGGAAAACCCCATTGGGGATGATACCCACTAGATGATTCACTAAAAAAAAGAATCATGTTAAGGATATTGACCTTGCTAGGACTCTATGAAGTACATATAGTGTTCTAAGTCCTTGTCAGAGGACTAGGCCCTATTAAAGCCTCAATTTGTTGGAAATAATCAAGACTAACAAGGTTACTAAGAGGGGAGGGGTGAATCAGTAACTCTAAAAGTTTAAATCAATTCTACATAATAACATATTCACCATTCATCCATCTAATCTACTATATCCATGAAGAGATAAACATTCGTAACACATGAACACATTGATTTGGTGACCCAAAAACCTTCCAATTAGAATGTAAAACTGGGGTGGGGATGATACCCACAAAACTTCAATACTACAGTATAAAGTTGGCCTGTTAAGGCTTACAATGATCACTTCTGATGATCTACCCAATTAGGAGCAAGTAGGATTGCTAGATCCACCTTATTAGAGGATTTACAAACATATAATGAAGTATGCACTCTGTTAGGAGATTTACAAAAGATTGTTAAGTCTACCCTGTTAAAGGATTTACAAATTGATTCACATGTTAGGATGAAGCAGTGGATCTAGTTACAATTAATTGCTGATAAGATCCTTTATGCTCTTATCACCTGATGTGATAGATATAAATTTTTTGCATCTATGTTGACCTTGTTGTGTTCCTCTGTTTTGCTACTGATTCACTTCCCCTCTTCTCAAAATATTGCAATACAATACCAACAACAACATACAACATCACTTCTTTTCAAATGATATATACCATTCCAATATTTACACTCGTAAGGTCGGCCAAACAAAAGTGAACAGAACATTACTGAGTCAGCCAGATAGTAGAAAACTTGGGTTCCTCAAGCTGAATCGATGACATTCTAATACTCAGCATCCACTACAATACACTGCATCATAATGCACTTGACAAGAGTAGAGGCATGGTCCATACTAATCACTCTAAGTATCTTCGAACTCAGTAACCATTGATGACTCAGTGAATATTGTGTCACTCGATAAAAACTGAATCCATCGATAACCTTCTTCACTTGGTAAACATTGATCCCTTCATTTACCTTGTTTACTTGGTAAACACTAAGTCCTTCATTTAACTTGATCACTCAGTAAACACTAAGTCCTTCGTTTACCTTGATCACTCGATAAACACTAAGTCCTTCATTTACCTTGATCACTCAATAAACACTGCGAAGATCAGTGACCACTAACTGCTTGGAGAACATTGTTCTGCTCGGTAACCACTAACTGCTTGGAGAACACTATTCTGCTCGGTAACCACTATGAACTTGGTAAACACTGTTGAACCGCCCATATGCTCAATTTCCTAAAGAATTCTTGGTATAAACTTGTAGACTGAGTGATGAGCTCGATAAGAATTCAGAATCAAATAAGTGTTGTAACTAATGACAAATATATCATAATTCCAACAATCTCCCCCTTTGGCATTAGTGACAAAAACACTTATGAGCCAAAACTTATATAAAACATCTGACATACTGTTGTCTAATTCTGCTGAATATACATGGCTTCCTTACATATAACTCCCCCATACAATATACACAATGTATTTACATGAGTTATATGAATTTTATTCATAGTATCTCTTTGTCCCTTTTGTACATTTATCTCACCAATATTTCTTCCTGGGTATCTCTTTCTCCCCCTTTTTGACAATAATGCCAAAGAATAAAATAATGTATTTACATAGAGACACCAAAATGTGAGATAAACTCAGAGTGAGTTGCAGAGTCTTATCCCAATTCTCTTGCAAGATTTTGCATGTGGATAGAGCTACTTGAACTTCTGTAAAAAGTTCAATTACATGATCTGCCATAGAGAAATTGTTGTCATGGATCAATGTTTTGGAGTATGCAATATGTTTCTACATTGTGTCCATGATAGGAAGAATCATGTTCTAGATATCTAGTAGTGTAGACCGAATCCTTCCTTCTTCTCTAAGAAATTCTACCTGCTTCTCTGACAAAAATTTGATCCTGAGGTGATGAGATGAGCTTGAACTGGGGTCAAGCTTCAGGTTCTGTGCACTTGCCTTCAAATCCTCATCTATCTTATTCAGTTTCTCTCTTATCTCCTTAGTATACTCGGTAACATCACAAAGCTTAGTAAAAAGAGATGTTACATTATTAAAAGAATTTTCAATGTTGGCCAAAACTATGGTTAATTCAAACTTTTTTATTGCTATATGTTGAGCAATGTGCTCAAGCACCTTATTATCAAACTTCTTTTCTGCCTTCTCCATCAACTTTTCTTGACCAGAGATATCTTCATTGAATTTATTAACTACCTCTTCTAATTGTAAGAAAATGTGTTGAGAAGTATCAACATCAACACCTATAGCCTCAGTAGTAATATTTTTTGCTCCTTCAATAATATTAAACTCTCTATCTCTCTCATTCCTTAATTATTTTTGCTTTGCCTTTAGTTCTATATGCTGACTGAGCAGTCTTAGTTCATCAACTAAAGTAGTATCTATATCTATCTTGGGAATGACAATTTCATTATCCAAGTCTACATCCTCATCCACTGTCTTGCCTGTAAGAAATTTTTTTAATGGAGTCTTTGGTTTTTATGCTATTCTAACATATTTGCCTTTGAAAATAGAGACAATGGTTGATGAGGCTGGACTAGCTATCAAAATAGGAATAGGACCAACTAAAGGAAGACTAAGAGAAGTGCTAACTATATCCAAAATTGATATACCTACCAAAATTAATGTGCATACTGGAATATTCACAATTGTAGAACTTACTGGTGAAAAAATTGGTGCTAATGTAGCTGAAGTTGACAAAATTGGAGAGCAAACTAGAAAACTTACTATACATACTGCAGGAGGAATTGATACTTCTGATGTAGTGACTTTTGCAGTGGATGACTCATTAACAAAAGAAGTTGCCTATAGCTCAGTAGATGAAGTGCTAGGCACTTGCATTGGGAATACTTGGAGCTGGGAGGAGACTGGTAAATATTGAGCAATTGATGTGGCTGTAGTGCTCACAATCTCACTAGTGGAAGTTATCTCTATAGTAACAGATTTTGGTGGAGTGTGAGGAAGAGATGCAATGAATGCTGCTGCAATTTTCATAGGATCGTCCTCTTCTTTGTTTTCCTCATCAACTTCTTCCTCCTTTTCTTCTTCCTCCTTCTCCTTTATCAGATCCTAAAGATCTTCATTAGTTACATCCATGGAGATGGAATCATTACCTTACTCATCATCCATATCATCGCTATCATCATCCTTAATTTCAACAGGTTCATCACTTGGCTTATGTAGTTTATAAGTATCATTCCAAACATCAATTGCATTCTTAACAACTGGTTCAATATTATTTAATAATATGAGACATGTATTGAATCTCATATTCATTCTTCCTTCTTGATCCTTCATTGCCCTCTTGATTTTTGCATCTGTTAGGCTAGGTACCAATTCTCTCAATTTCTATTCAAAAATGTCTCTAATAGTTTGCTCAGTGTTCTCCCATCTTAACTTCATTTTATCAAACAATATTGCAAGAATTTGGGAGACAAATTGGTCTGGGGAGAATTTCCAAGTTCCCAACTTTTCCATTACCAGATCTTCAATTTCCTTTTGCTCAACAGGAGTCCTGGTTTCATACTTTAATGCTTTAAAGTTGCTGATTCCTACACCAATCTTAAGTTATTTTAGCCTATCTTCAAATGTGAGAGGAGGCTTGCTAAACACAACTTCACTTTCCTTTTTGCCTTTCCTTGTTATCCTTATGAATACAACCTGAGGTTTGGCAATAATCACCTTACCTTTCTTCTTCACAGGCTCCTCTTCCTTTTTAGATTCCTCTCTTTCAGATTCTTCTTTTTCTACATCTTCATCTTTTCCCTCGGTAAGCATAAGAGGGCTAGTATCAGTTTTTAACTTAGCAATTTTCCTCTTTCCTTTGTTAATTTCTTAAGGTAGCTTGATTTAAAGTTCAATTCTTGCTTTTGCCTCATCATATGTACCAAATGCTGGAATATTGGGAATAACTAGCTCATTCATCAGTGCCTCAATAATATCTCTAGCTTCATCAATATTTAGCTCATAAGACAATGGTTTTACCCATGCCACTTGAGGTATGACTGCCTATATATACACTTTGTCATAGTCAACCATGAAACATACATCTTCCTTATAGTCTTCAACAAGCTTAGGGGGAATTCTAAACCTGTTGTTCATCCTCTCTTTGAAATCTTCAAAATAGTTATCCATTACTTTATCAAAATTTATACCCATTTCTGCAATAAACTCATTTATTTGATAGAAAACTGGAATATCTTTTCTCCATACAATTGTACCTTTAGAAGGGAAAAACTTTTGTACATAGAAAAATAAACAAACTAACAAAGAACAAAATTTACAAGGGTTGCTCTTTGAAGTCCTTATGCTATCCATATTTTTGTTTATTTTCTTCAATAGCACATCTGCTAGGTCAAATTCCATATTCTTCTTCACAAATTTATAGGCTAAGTCCACAACCTCATAGGGCACACTATTCAATCTATTGGAACTATACATCTTATATACAATTAAATGAATTCCAAATCTTAGCTCTGCATCAGATACATTATTAAGTTTCAATCCTCTGCCATCCCATTCAGCTAGGTTTAACTTCTTAATTTCATCCTGACTTAGGATTTTAGAGGTTTTGGATTTTCTCAACATAGGTAAACCCGTTATCTTATGAATCATCTTTTTCATTATCAAGACAGGTTTCTCTAACCATAACTGACCATTATGCACACGGCTTAAAATGTATCTTATCCATTTCATTTGAAAGTTCCTTGGCAAGTGTAGGATATGGGTCAAACTTTTGGTTTCCAGATGTTTGAACTCGGGTTTGAGGGTTCCATCCACACATAACTCAACTAGGGCATTATCCATATCTAGTGTCCCTATCTCTTGAAAAATGCATTTGAAATGAGTACAAATGTCATTTATAAGTAGTACCTTGGGTGGAATCTATGATTGGGCTCCATGCAGGTTGAGCGATTCAGCTATGGCGGGAACAATCTTGAAGCTAGGTGCTTTCCATTCCACTCCCTTCACAAGCATTTCAGAGCCTCTCTTTGCCTTGCTTTTACTGGTGCTTGCGGATGCCACTGCTGCTGGTCCTTAGTGAGTGAACAATTTTGTAAAACAAATTCTTCTCTGGAATATCACTTCAAATCACTTTAACTCACTTGCATGCTCTTGGAAATCTCTTCGCTCTATATATTCTAAATTCATGGTTAAAATGGAGATCAAATTCTGCCTTTTTGATGAAAATTTTGCCATTAATGCTTGGGTAGAAAAGTAGCTAAGATGACCTAGGGTTTGTCAAATAGTCACTGACTTACTTGATAAACCTTGAAACTTGGTGAAAAATCAAAACCTTTCATATTACCAACCTAGCTCGGTTAAGTCTGAGACCAACCTTGCTTGGTAGATGCATCATAGTGAACTATGTCTTATATCTGAAATATTGATTTGTCATTTGCACTTCTTCATTCTAGAACTACTTAGGATATTGCTTGAAGATGTAGTCCTTGATCCTCCTTAACGAGTCTAATTATAAATGGTGGAGTCACCCACTTCTTGAGTGACATTTCCATCATTTGATCTTTCTGGTTCGGTAGATTTAGGAATCCACTGTTGTCTTATCTATTTCTGAATGTTGACAGCTTTGGCCTTTTTTTCATCTTCAACTCTTCCTATGTTCATGCAATTCTTGGATATATGACCGAGTTTGGTACATGTATAACATCTTATGGTAGTATCTGTCTTCCTTAGTGATGCCTTGTACAATTTACTCCAATGTGTCCATATTCTCCACAATAGTGACATCTGCACCAAGTATTATAGTCCCAACCAAATAATGCTTTGACAATTTGTTCTGCTAGATTGAATGATTTAGATCTGCACTCAGATGCCTTGTGACCTTGTTTCTTGCATTTGTGGCATTTTCCTTCAAATTTTGGTTTCTCTTTGCATTCATTAGCTTTGTGACCATGTTGATTGCAATTGTAGCATTTACCATTGAATTTTCCTTTACCTTTGCTCCAACATCTGTTAGATGTATGACCTAACTTACCATAGTGATTGCAAGTAGGTCTTTGATTCTTTTGGGCACCTTGTTTGGAAGATTCACCTTCTTCATTGTATCCAAGGCCTGCTTTACCTTTTTGTCTATGAAGATTCTGCTCATTTTGCTGATTCAATTGATCCACATCTGCTTGAGATTTTGTCATCCTTTCATTGACTTTCTTTTCAACATTTAAGTCATTTTCCAAACTTTCATTGATTTTTCTTTTAGATCTCAGATCACTTTGTGAGCTTGCATTGATTTGTCTTTCAGTGATTAAATCATTTCTCAAACTTTCATTCTCAGATCTTAGATTCACAATTTCCTCATTTGCATTAGATAGTTGACCTACAAGATTTTCGTGCTAAATAAATTGATTATTTCTTACCTCTAAGTCTTCATTTTCCTTGTTTCTCTATTCCAAAATTTCACATAGCCTAATGGATTGGATTTCTTGTTCTCTTTTAAGCTTTCTTACTTCTTCCTACAGAGAACCATTCTTTGCTAGGAGTTCCTCGATTGCTTCATTAGCTTCATTTGAGCTGCTTGATGGTAAAAGGTCTTTGTTACCTCTGGTTTTACCGCCAAAGACTCAAATTCAAATCCACGGCTTGTTCAACGGTTAGCCTAAAAAATTGTTATTTTAATGCCCTGACCCGCCAAAGTTTCTCTTCTGTCAGATTTTAGATGGATCGACGGTCGACGTGATCTCATCATCGGAAGTTGCACGGGAGATAGTATCAGCGACATCGTGCCCGATTGACATGTGTTTGGTGGGCCCGGTGGTTGGGCTACAATAGAGGGTGGGTCGGGAAAGTTTTCGGCACCGCAGGCTCTATGGCGCTAACGCACGCCAACTGAAAAATCTCCATGGCGACATAGCGCCCGGCGGAGATGCTCACGTCGACTGGCGGGTCACGTTGCCAAAAAAATGTTGCGACGGTCAGGTAAAGTTAGGCGGGCTGAAGAAAATAAACAACGAGAGCTTCAGACAAAATATTGGGCCCCATTATGTACCTCATCTGCCCAGTTGGCGGAGCCCGGTGCCACGGTAGTGAATCAAAAGGAACCACGCACAGATAGGGACATGTCATCGGTTGGGTGCTATGGCGCTATGGGAATTTAGCCTCAATTTTCCCATAGTGACACGGCGCCTGGTTGACACATGGTCACCCTGTGAGGCCAGGTCACAAGATTGCCTGGTGGTGTTCCGCTGGGCCAGTAAGGAACCATCGCATGTAACTAGGCTAGAGTCTCTATCAGTATGGTTGGCACAGTCAAGATTTATGATCTCCACTGTCAGATTTGATTGCATCAATGGATGGTGCCATCTCGCTATGGCGGAGATGCGCAGATGTTATCATGGCAACATAGCACCCGTCCGCCGTGTGGCCATTCTATGGATCAAGTCTTGGGTTCACCAATCAAATGATGCCATGTGTATATGTTAGGAAACAGCGTACCATGGGCCCAGTAGTTTTTAGAAGGGACGGTGAGTGAAGTACGATGTCGCTCTAATCGTCAGATCTGCAAAGATCTACGATTGGCACTATCTCGCCATCAAGAACTGCCCGAACTTTAGCATCAGCAACATAGCACCCGTGCGCCACGTGTCCTGGCAGGGCTGCATTTCATGCCGTCAGAAGCAGTTAGGATGGGATGATCGACAAACCAATAGGAGGATGCCACCTATTAGCGGGCCTGATAAATCAATAGAAACAGAGGGTTACGGGAGGTCAAGACGAGTCTTTGTGCTCGTTGAATGAGAAAAGATCAACGGTAGGCACCATGTCGCCTTAGTGAAGCTGCAAGATTTTTACCATGGCGACATTGCGCCTGATTGACACGTGTCCTCACAGGTCCAGTTTTTGACGTGGCGATTAGCTAACGGCCAACGGTTAGATGGTAGGGTGACATGGTTAGTTTGATGAAGGTGGTCAACTGCGGAAGGACTCTCCAGGTGGCAAAACAAAGGATTACGGTTGGCTCGCGTGGCCTAGTCAGCATATAAGAAATCGGGTCAACTGATAGGCTAGGATGATTCATGAACCAAGATGCAGAGACGATCGATGTATCTTGCGAACTGATCTTCGCAATCATTTCCGACCTACCAGGAATGAATACAGGACATAAGGACACTCCACCCATCTAGTTGATCCATCTACCATGTTAGGGAATGTTGTGGCACCATTTTCTATCTTCTCTAGGCTCTCTCAGAAATAAATTTTTCTCGGTATGCAAGCCAGGATTTCAATCAGATCCCCTATTGGATTCTCAATATGGGAAGTTAATGCCAGTAGGTAAGAAGTGAATGTAATGCGGAAATCTTCAGTTATTCCTGATCTATAAAGGCAATTTTGTGATCTATTCTCAAGGTCAATTCTTTCTAATTTTCTCTGCTACTGCTTGCAGACTTGCAGTGTAAAACCCCTTTGTCTCTGAGCCATGTAATAGCCTGTATCATCTCTTTCAGCCATCAGTGTGAATGTGCATCGCTTTGCCTCCCATTGGTGTATTGTTGAGATCAATGACCTGCATATTGTATCTATCTTTGGCCTATTGGATAATACATAAGTGAAATCTCCTTTTCCTAGTGTCATTCGATTGGTTTTTTCTGATCTGTATGTGATTATTGATTGATATAAGTCTAGATGTGTATGACTTTTGTGTGTTATTCTGGTTTTGTAGTATATATATGGGTAGGAATGAGTCTGAACACTGTATTTTGGTGCATCACCGCCTTAGATTAGACTAGGTAGATTTGCTTTAATGATCTCTTTCTCCCTTTCCCTTTTGAGAATAGATAGGTGTGCCCTGACAGTAAGAGGAAGCTGGCCTTCTCCAGAGACTCAACCTCGTAGTTCAAGTCCCACAGCTTGGAGGTTGTTTCCATGTTTCACTAGGTTGTCCTCGCGCATAGGCCTTGGAAAAGGGTGCAAACCTAAGTGACAACAGTCTTCAATCTTTTCTTCAACATATTGATGATCATTCATTTATCTTGCAAGTTCCTTCCTTCTTTTTAGAGATTGAGAAAGATGCTACTTTGCCTCTTTCAGTTGAGCCATGGCCATTTCCAGATCTAGCTTTTCATTCTCAATAGATTTGTCAAGTCTAAATATCTCCATTGTCCTTGATATTTTCTCAAGCTATCAAACTTTATCCTGAGAACCATAGAGGCTCTGATACCAATTGTTGGAAATAATCAAGACTAAAAAGGTTACTGAGAGGGGAGTGGTGAATCAGTAACTCTAAAAATTTAAATCAATTTTGCATGATAACATATTCACCATTCATCCATCTAATTTATTGTATGCATGAAGAGATAAACATTCATAACACATGAACACACTGATTTGGTGACCCAGAAACCTTCCAATTAGAAAGTAAAACTGGGGTGGGGATGATACCCACAAAACTTCAATATTGTAGTATAAAGTTGGTCTGTTAAGGCTTACAATGATCACTTCTGATGATCTACCCTATTAGGAGCAAGTAGGATTTCTAGATCCACCTTGTTAGAGGATTTACAAACATACAATGAAGTATGCACTCTGTTAGGAGATTTACAAAAGATTGTTAAGTCTACCCTGTTAAAAGATTTAAAAATTGATTCACCTGTTAGGATGAAGCAGTGGATCTAGTTACAACTGATTTCTGATAAGATCTTTTATGCTCTGATCACCTGATGTGATAGATATAACTTTTTTGCATCTATGTTGACCTTGTTGTGTTCCTCTGTTCTATTACTGATTGGCTTTCCCTCTTCTCAAAATATTGCAATACAATACCAACAATGACATACAACATCGCTTCTTTTCAAATGATATATACCATTCCAATATTTACACTGGCAAGGTCGACCAAACAAAAGTGAACAGAACATTACTGAGTCAGCCAGATAGTAGAAAACTCAAGTTTCTCAAGATGACTCAATGACCTTCTGATACTTGACATCCACTACAATACACTGCATCATCATGCACTAGGTAAGAGTAGAGGCACAGTCCATACTAATCACTCTAAATAGCTTGGAACTCGGTAACTATTGGTGACTCAGTGAATATTGTGTCACTCGATAAAAACTAAATCCATTGATAACCTTCTTCACTTGGTAAACAATGATTCCTTCATTTACCTTGTTTACTTGGTAAACACTAAGTCCCTCATTTACCTTGATCACTTAGTAAAAACTAAGTCCTTTTTTTACCTTGATCACTTGGTAAACACTAAGTCCTTCATTTACCTTGATCACTCAGTAAACACTGCAAAGCTCGATGACCACTAACTGCTTGGAGAACACTGTTCGGCTCCGCAACCACTATGAACTTTGTAAACACTACTAAACTACCCATATGCTTGATTTCCAAAGGAATGCTCAGTATAAACTTGTAGACTGAGTGATGAGCTTGGTAAGCATTCAGAATCGAATAAGTGTTATAAATAATGACAAATATATCATAATTCCAACACAATCATGTTAGGAGTTGGTAGATCAAATATAATGTATGCAAGAAGAGTCTAGTACCATAACGTGGAATAATTAATAAAGTTCTTAACAATTATAAACATGCATACAATACTTTCTCATTGCTCAAACTCATAGTTTCTTTGATCATACACTAGATCTCACATCACATAAGCCTTACATATCTTTCAATCTATCCCTACAATAGTTCGCATGTCATACATCTTTCATATTATCTACACAAGATAAGATCTTTACTTATACTTAACACATTAATAATTATCTATTCAATTGGTCTTCATGCATTCATGTGCTTGACATAATATAAAATAACTTAGGGATTAGTATCCAAAATGTTGGCCCATCATGATTAAGTAATTATGTCACCAAAATAATTCTTTAAGCCATACAATTCAATTCTCTGATATGCTTTGTTTTTCTCTTTTAAATATTTGAGCTGGTATTTTGATTGTAACTTGTATTGTACTATCAATATACATCTACACACTTACCTATGCCATCATGGTATTGTCATAAAGATATCCTCAGCTACACATGAGCTAGCTCAAAGAGTGTCATCTATACACATCACATCTATATCTACACTACAAACAATTGTCTATAACTTAGACAATTGTTTAACTCTAAATGCATAAATGAAATGATGAATACATGTCTCTATAAATGACAACTATCTAGACATCTAGCTAACCATACTACCAAAAATCTCCCTCTTTGGCATTAATTGAAACATTTGGAAAAATTGTCTAAGTCCCAAAATGATGTCATACAAAACAAAACAAATAAAAGTAACTACACAAAATTGCCTTCAAAACATAACAATTTTATTCATGTTTTGATGGATCATTACATTCCTTATCACTCCTTACATTGATACATAAGTGTACTCCCCCTTAAATATACATATACAATTTTCTTCTAATATAATATTCCTCCCCCTTTTCATTTACATATACTCCTCCTGAGTACATAAAATTTTATTTACATAAACTACTCTCGCTTTGACATCAATGGAAAAGGTGTCAAAAACTATTAAAAAAGACTTGTTGTCGATCAACCTAATATCCTAGAAAAAAAATTTGCATACACAAGTGTTAGTTTTTCAAAATCCCTTTTTAGTTCTCCTTAACTATATGAAAGATATTGATCACTGTGTAAAGTGCATAGGATGTAATTTCAACCATGGTTAAGTCAATATAGGATAACTTATCATAGGAGGCTTTAGCTACAAGACACTCCTCTAATTACCTTTAAAAAATGTTGATCTTAGGTGACAAAATCTCCCTAATAGTAGAGAACCATTTTATTACCTTGCATCATATTGCATTATGGATCTTCTCAACTTTAGATGCAAAACATTCAATACTAGCCTTAGGTAACAGTAACCTTGTAGTTAGTTTCTTAAGCTCTCTTCTAACCCTCTAAATGATTCTCAAAATCTACTAGATATTTGTATGATAGTATGCACTATCCATACAACTTCTTACCTTCATCAATATGCCTTCTTGACTACTTTATGCATACATCAAGTTCCTTTAATTCATTTCTTGCATTCATTCACATTGTATCAAAAAGTGATGCATCATGCTTTGCTCATGCTTATGTTGAAACAACTTCAGACAAGGTTGTTAATTCTTCATCAAAAGACTTCACCAATTCTTTATCCTTTGATTACAAGTCTATATTAGTTATAGTTTTAGTAACTATCTTATGTATTCTCTATAGGACTTTAGTTAATGTCTTCTCCAAGGACTTCATGCATTTATTCTTTCTAAATAACTTTCTCAATGAGCTTATTAACCCTTTCTAGTCATCATCATCATCATTAGATAATATTGCTACTATAGCTATTACAAGAGTTGATGTAGGAATGAGTCCAAATGCTTTCAATTACGTACTCTTCTTCTCTTCCTCAACCCTCTTCCTTTCTTATTATTTTCTTTCCTCCTCAAGTTCTTTTTTTTCTCCTCTTCTACTTTCTTTTTCTTTTTATCTTTTTATCTTTTATCTTTTTTTCTCTTCTACTTGTTTCTTATTTTTCTCTTCTTTATTCTTCTCTTCTTTTGTCTTTTCCTCTTCTTTCCTCTTTCTTTCTTATTCTTTTTCATCAGAGCTAGTATATGTAGTAATATTCCTACCATTGCCAATAATATTTTATCCATATAGAGGAAGTCAATTTTCTTTGGTGTTCACTATTATGTGACTACTATCTACTTTCATGGATTTAGTACCCATTGGTTTTAACTATGCACTTACTTCTAGCGTAGAAGTCATATGTTTTACTGTGGCTTCTTCCATCTACTTCTTAATTTCTTCATAATTACCTCCCATCAAAAGATTTTTTCTTCTTTTTTTCCTCAATAAGGGTCCAACACCCTTTAAAAATATTTCCATATCTTCCTTAGAGTTAACTTTGCATAGTTTTTTTATCATGTTTTCTCTTAACTTTGTGTCTTCTTCTATCATTCTTTTCTACCTATTTAATAACCTATATATAGATCTTCTGGGATCTTGTTTTAAATTTTATTGAACATTTTGTTGCTCAAGAACATGTTTCTTACTATGGAATTCTTTAGTTTCCTTCTATTCATATATGATATAATATATAGTATTCGTTCAACTATACAAAATTACCATCATTTATAATCTATATGTTTAGGTTTTCTATCTTTAGTTTCCATGCCTTCTTTCATGCTAGTGTTCTTCCCTCTTATGTTGCTTGCTAAAGTAGCTTTTTCATAGTTTCATCACCTAATTCCTCTAAATCACTAACTTGTAAAGTATTTCTCCTTTTCTTTGGATCCATGAGAAGTTTTATTTACTCTTTTCCTTATAGTTGGTTTAGGTTCTTGCTTTACCTTTTGCCAATATTTTAGACTTCCTTTGCACAAATGATGAATGAACTTAAAATTTTCACATGCATTGATCACATTGACTTTTGATTGGTTGCACTTGTGCAATTTTTGCATAAGGTGTAATAGGTTTTATAATTGTTACCCCTTCAGATGGTGCACCAATAGCAACTGGTGTTTTTTCTATTACCTTACTTTGTCTACTATTCTTCATTTCCAACACAATACCTTTGATTTCATTAATCTCCTCTTGATTTATAGTAGATTCCTTTAGAATCTATTTCTTTCTTCACTTTTTTCTTTCTTTCCTTACTTTGAAGTTCATAGTGAACTTTCCTCACCTTTTCTTCACGTGTACCCAATCTAGGGCTCTAAAGTGTCCCTTTTTAGCTAGAGTATGACCTATGCATACCCTTGAATGAATTCTATAATCATCTCATATTCCATGGGCTCAATGAATTTCACCTTGGGTTCGATTTCTTCCATGCATGTATTATTAGTTTTCACCATGAAGCATAATTAATTTTCTTTCTTCCCTAGCACGGAGAGAGGAATTTTGTACCTCTATTTCATCTTAGTCTAAAAACTCTTCATCATCCTCGTAGTGTCATTGTCTCTGAATTTATTCAACTTTTCCTTGTAAAACAAAGTCACCAACTTCATTGTGCACTCATTGATTTCCCAATTTGTCATTCTTGGTAAGTTTTTGGTTGTACAAAAGAAAAAATGTGCCAGTAGAGACTCAAATCTAAAGACAACATTCTTAGTCTTCTTTACTTTTACAATTTTGTCCAATAATTGAGTTCAGACTATCTCACATAGGTTCACTTTTCCTCTCTCAATTTCCATTACATAGGTTGTATGTAAGAAACAAATTGGTATCGAGTTAACCCTTGAACTATGGTTAAACTTGTACCCTAAAATTTTACTTAACACTTTGACTCCTTTGTCCTGAATCATGTCCACCATATTTCTTTAGTGAAATCTACTATATAGATTTCTTTCCACTAACTTTCTTACATTTTTTTCATTTTTTAGGTTGCATCCTTCATTTCTTAGAACTATGAACTTGTGAATTAGGTCATTATAAATTTCTACATGTACATCACCTATCCAGAAAATCTCATCATGAACTTCACTTAGAATGATTTTGGTCCATTCATGATTGTCAAACTTTGTGTAAAACATTACTTTACTAGGTTTATCTCATTCAAATTTTTGTACTTAGATTTCAAGGTTAGTTCATTAATACACATGACTCTTAGATCCTTATGTATATCCTCATCTCAAATACTTTCAATTTTATAATGGATATAACTCCTAATATCTTCTACACGAAGCACATTTGACATGATTTGTGAAAATGCTCGTAACAGATCATTCATTAAAGAAACAAATGGGTGTTTCTTGAACTTATACCTTAGCCTATCACTTACTTTTGGAAGCATGAATGATGATGATATTCCTATGGGGGAGTATTGCAGATATGTTACTATGATGATATGTTACATTCATGACTAAGTTTTTCATTAAAGTCAACATAGCAGTTTTCTTTGGTATCTAATAGAAGAAAAATGGTAAGATCAAGTTGGTATAGGTAGCTAGTTGAGTATTCTCACTATCCAAGGTTATAAGAGATAAATATGAGTATGTAGTGTATGGAGTTAATGTCAGATGAAGAAATATTAATTTTGGAAGAAGTTATGTAAGTTTTGGTGATGTCTATTATGAGATAGAGTTATAGAGGCATGTTCTAGTAAACTTATTATATCTCTTAGAAGAATTGTTATTTTGAGGATTGAGGTTGAGGATATGAAGAAGAAATATTGGCAATGATGTGGATAAGTTTTCTCATCATAATATTTGTTGGTTAGAATTAATTAATTATGTGTTTTCTTTGATGTTACACAAATTTCATAATCATTATCAGTCAAAATATGCCAAGCTCACTCGGGTAGTGAAGACAGTTCTTAGTGTTTACTGAGCATTCCTATATTTTCCTAGTTTAGAAGGTAGTATCTATCATGTTCACTTGGGCATCAAAGAAAAAGTGTATAAAATGAGTGTTAATCAAGCTCACTTGGTTAATGAAGGAAAGTTGGATGGAACCAATGCTAATTGAGCTCACTTGGTTGCCAAAGGACTTTTTGGAATCTACAGTGTTAATCGAGCTTCTATTGGTTGAAAAAAGAAATTGTTTCTAATTCAGTTTCTATCGAGTTGGGTCTACTAACGAAGGATTTTATTATTTTTTTATATTAAGCTTAATTTATTTATCTATTGATTCCAACTGAAGGTGATGAATATTGATTATTCTAAGTTGTATTTGAGTTTACTTGAAAAAGTGGAAGATATATGTATAGGGTCAAGTTGTGATTTCAATGTATAAGTGTATGGAATGAACATGTTATTGAAAATCTAATGATAAGAAGAGAAATAAAATTTGGAGGATAAGTAGAATATCCTTATGGAGCAGAAAAGCCATATTTGATCAGGAAGGATCAAGTACAAGCCAGAATAGAGATTTGAAATCTAAAAATGCTTTGCATTCAAACTAGGTCATCTCATTGCTACTCTCTACCCATTGTAGCAATGATCTAAATCTCTTAACATAATTGGCTTAATAGCTATTTGTGAATCCTCTAACAAGGTGGTTGTAACCTTTAACAAGCTTACACTTAATAGTGTGTTTTGTAACCTTTAATAAGGTTGGCTCCAAATAGGGCTTACTTCAGAAGAGTACAAACAATAACTAGTTGCAATTGGTGGCTTTCCCCAAATTGGGTTTCCATGTTAAATCCTAGTGTCTACTATGTTCATGTTATTTTCTTTTATATGTTTGTAACTCAATTAAAGTAATCATAATCATGAACAACATCTAAATTTTGATATGTTAAGCATTTACAAAGAAAATTTAGTTATTACCAAATTACAACATCTTTTGTGTGTTTACCGAGCTTCAACATTAATCAATTTTTAGTTTGCATTTTTGCACTAACATTTAAGAAATCGAGGATTTATTTTAGTAATAAATGATTCACCCCTACCCTCTTACTTACTCCTCTTATATTTCTAGCAAATATTACATGTACAGAAAGTTATTCAAGTTGCAAGATTGAAAATTATTGTTATTGCTAAGTGTGACATGTTTTTAACTTGGTCTTATAATGATTGATTGAGAAGGTCTAATAATCGACTCAAGGAATTTTTTTATGGACTCAGTATAAAGTTAGGACATTTTCCTTCATCAAATGTATGGATTACAAGTGATTATAAACAATAAAGAGAGAAAAATGTGAAATTAAGTAGAGTAGAGCAAAAGTGGAGGAAACTTCATTGCCAATGTTTTATTGTTTGATTTGAGGTTTGATATTTGGATTTGAGTTTTGTGACCTATTCTACAAGGTCTGACAATGATTGTCTCTATTGATAGAATAGAAGAAAGAAGTGTTAGGATTAAACCACAGATAAAAATAATAATTACATGCAAATATAACCAATAACAAAAAATAATAAATCACAAAGAAAACAACACAAGGCATGAAGATTTAAAATGGTTCACCCAATCCCTAGGCTACATCCACCAAACAGCAAGTCCAATATTATTACACTCTAATGATTACAACCTAATTACAATCTATAATCCCTTATAGTTCAATACTGATACAAGAATCAATTTTTGCATCACCACAATGAAACAATCCCTAACCTTAAGCCCTTTTATACATGTATTTTTATGCTACATTAGGGTTACAACATGTTGGCCATATGTCAGCCATACATCAGCCACAATGTCAACCATGACACAAAAATTTTATGAATTATGTACAAGACTTTCCTAATCAGTCACCACAAACTAACAATCTCCCACTTGGGGACTAATCAGGCTCGACACTAAACAAAAATCTCCCACCTGGAGACTGATCTTGTAGCTATACCATGATCACATGGGGCTCCCACTAGATCAAACCACCTTGGACACTATTTTTCTTTTATTCTTGTTTAGTTTAGAAAACCAACCAAAGCAAAAGAGGAGTTTAGCTTCTCCTTTGTTACTACCTTTTAAAACATATTTTTTGGATTGTCATCTATATGTATCTTGTCCAACTTTAACTATCCATCCTCCAAAACTAACCAAATGAAATGGTACCACAAATGTATGTGTTTGGTCTTTGAATGCAGAGCTGAATTCTTTGCAAGATGAATGGCGCTTTGACTATCTATAAAAAAATAATTATCCCTTTGAAGGTTTCCCAATTCTTCCAAGAATAACTAAAGCCATATCATCTCCTTGGATGCCTCTATAGTATCTACATACTCTACCATTGTAGTGGATAAAGCATTAACATTATGTAACCTAGAAACCCAACTGTCGACTACCCCACCAACACTAAAGACATAACCTATAGTACGCTGCCTGGTCTCAATATCCCCTACCAAATCAGAGTCAACATAGCCCTATAAATTAGTAGTAGAGCCCCCAAAGTGTAAAAACTTATTAGATGTTCCTTGCAAATATTTGAGAATCCATTTGATGACATTCCAATGCTCAATTCTTGGATGACTAATATACCTACTAATGACTCCCACTACATGTGCAATATCTAGCCTAGTACATATCATAGAATACATCAAGCTTCCTATAGCTAAAGCATAGGGTACCTTGGAAATCTTATCCTCCTCTTCTTGTGTCTTAGGAAACATCTCCTTAGTCAACTTTAAATGACTAGGTAAATATGTTCTGACAGCTTTAGAATTCTCCATAGAGAAATGTTGCAACACCTTCTCAACATAATCAGCCTAAGATAGCATCAATTTTCTATTTTTCCTATCTCTACAAGCTTCATACCAATGATTTTTTTTCCTTCCCCCAAATCCTTAATAGAAAATGCATGTGCTAATTAGCATTTTAGACCCTTAATGTGATCCATGTTAGACCTAGCTACAAGCATATCATCAAAATATAAACATAAAATAATGTAGCTATCATCATCCAACATCTTAAAATAAACACAATGATCTAAATGACACCTATTATATCCATGCTCATGCATAAAATTGTAAAATTTTAGATACCATTGCCGAGGTGCTTGCTTCGAGCCATATAAACTTTTCTTCAATTCACACACTAAGTTCTCCTTACCTTTGACCACAAATCCCTATGGTTGAGCCATATATATCTCTTCATCCAAATCACCATGAAAGTTGTTTTAATATCAAGCTACTCTAAATGAAAATCTTTAGTAGCCACAAGACTTAAAATAGTACAAATAGAAGTCATCTTAACAACAAGAGAAAATACCTCATCAAAATCATTACCCTTTTTCTATGCAAATCCTTTCACTACTAACCTAGATTTAAATCTTTTCTTACATCCTCCCTCTTCTTTCAACATATAAACCCAGTTATTCTATAGATCCTTTTTACCTATAGGAAATTTGCATAAATCCCAAGTCTTATTTTTCAACAAAGAGTCCATTTCTTCTTTCATTGTAGACTCCCACTAAATCTTAGTATCCACCTACATAGCTTCATCATAATATTCAGGTTCACTAGCATCAGTAAGTAAAATTGAATACAAAGAGGGAGAGAATCTTTTTGTAGGTCTAATTTTCCTTGTTGACTATATAACATTCACTGGTGTGTGTGGAAGTTGTTGTTGCAATTATTGCACATCATGAGGAATTGTTGGAACATTAGCTTTTGGAGTATCATCCAACACTACATAATCATCTTCTTTCTTCTCATGTTGCTACAATAGATCTTTTTACAACACATTCTCATTGAATATGACATCCCTTCTTCTTACAATTTTTTTATTTTTTAAATCCCAAAGTGTATAACAAAATTCATTAATGTCATATCCAACAAATAAACATTTCTTTGAATTAGATTCCAGCTTGGTTCTATTTTTAGAATCTATGTGAGAAAATGCTTCACAGCTGAAGGTTTTGAGAAAAGAATAACTCACCTTCTTACCAGTCCATTCTTCCTCTGGAATACCATAGCCCAAAGGAGTAGAGGGATCTCTATTAATAAAATATACAACAATATTGATAGCCTCTTTCCACATGTGTAATGGCAACCTAGCATGCAACCTCATGTTCCTTGCATGCTCCATTATAGTTAGTTTCATGCACTCAACCACTTCATTTTCCTATGGAGTCCTTGGAATGGTTTTCTATCTATGAATACCATTAGTGGAGAATTAATCTTCAAATTCATGATTGCAATACTCACAACCATTATCAAATCTGAGACATTTTAATTTCTTACTAGTCTCATTTTCAACCAAGGATTTCCATTTCTTAAAATTTTGAAATACATTAGATTTCTATCTTAGAAAATAAACCCATACCTTTCTTGTTAAATCATCAATAAATGTAACATAATAATGAGAGCCACTAAGGGAAGATACCTGAGCTGGTCCCCATACATCTATATGCACAAGCTCCAATTTCTCCTTTTTGTTTTCCTTCCTAGTATTCACAAAGCTCACTCTCTTTTGTTTTCCATACACACAACTTGCACAAAAATCCATATTGATACATTTCAGACCTGGTAGAACTTTCTTTTAATGAAGTACTTTTAGACCTTTCTCACTCATGTGCCCAAGTCTATTATGCTACAATGTTGTATTAGAATCTACAATAGCTATTTGTTCTCTCTACTCAATAGTAGCAATTGTTCCTGAACATTCATTTTTCTCTAAAATAATTAAAATATAAGGAACAATATGACCTATACAAAGATATAAGGTGCCTACTTTCACATCTTTTGCTACTATAAAGGAACCTTTTGAAACCTTCCAATTTTTATCATTAAAAGTAACTACATAACCCTTATCACCGAGTTGCCCTATTAAAATTAAATTCCTACTCAACCTTGAAACATATCTTACCTCATGTAGTAGCCAATGATTCCCATTCTACAACTTAATCTTAATTTTTTCCTTTCCAACAATCTGATAGGGTTCATTATCCCTCAAATAAACAAACCCAAAATCCCCTTGGACATGATTAGTGAAATAACCTCTATGAGGCGTAGCATGAAATGAAGTGCCAGAATCTAAAACCCATGAATCATCAACACTTTATAAAGATAGAAGCAAAGCATCTTCTTTGGATTTGTTACTTAGCACATTTTCCTCCTTGTCTCGATCTAGTTTATCCCCATCATTTTTCTTTTGATTCTAGAAATCTTTCTTTTTTATGACCTAGTTTCCCATAGTATCAACAATTATTCGGTTCTCTCAATTGAGACCTCCTCCACTTTCACTTTCTACTCAATTTTCCATGATTTCTAGAAATACCTCCTCTCTTAGTCATTCTACCCCTACTTTGTGCATTCAAAACACTTCTTGATGTAGATCCACTTGAGGATTTCCTACAAGTTTCCTCACTCAAAATAACACTGATCACATCATCATATTTTAGGGTACTAGACCCAAGAACAAAATTTCTCATAGCCATTACCAAGCCATTTCAGCTTTCAGGAAAAGAACACAAAATCAAGATAGCCCTAATTTCTTCTTCAAAATTGATACCCACAAAAGATAACTGAGTAGTAATAGTATTGAACTCATTTAAATGATCTTCAAAAAATCCACCTTTTTCCATTTTCATATTAAATAAATGCTTCATGAGAAATAACTTTTTTGAAGCAGAGGGTTTTTCATATAGTGTTGCTAAGGTTTTCATCAACTCTTGTGTTGTCTTTGCTTTCGTAATATTAAATGTCATCGATGGTGCTAGACATAATTGAATGCTTCCAAGTGCCTTTCTGTCCAAAAGATCCCATTCATTATTTGACATAGATCCCTAATTCTTGGCTTTGCCTTCTAATGGCTTCCATAAATCCTTCTAATAAAGATAGTCTTCCATTTTCATCTTCCATAACTAGAAGCTCTTCATATTAAACCTATCAACCCTTAGCTTACCCTCATCTACCATTGCTCCCACTCAACCATGAGACATTCCTATAGAGGATAACTAAAAAAACAACCTTTCTCTAATACCACTTGTTAGGATTAAACTACAGATAGAAATAATAATTGCATGCAAATATAACCAATAACAAAAAATAATAGATCACACAAAAATGTACACAAGGAACCAAGATGTAACATGGTTCACCCAATCCCTAGGCTACATCCACCAAACAACAAGTCCAATATTATTAAAATATAGTGATTACAACCTGATTATAATCTGTAATCTCTTACAGCTCAATACCGTTGTGAGAACCAATTTTTGCATCACCACCATGAAACAATCCCTAACTCTAAGCCCTTTTATATAGATATTTTTATGCCACTTTAGGGTTACAACATGTCAGCCATATGTCATCCATACATTAGCCATAGTACTTTCTTGATCAATCACCACAAACTAACAAGAAGAAATATAATAGTAAATTGCATGTTTGAGCACTAAGCTCTTCTTGCATACATTGTACTACAACTCCTAATAGAGTTGTCACAACTCCTAACAAGGTTGAAATTTCCTAATAGGGATTCAAAGTCTCCTAATAGAGAATCATACATACTAAATATTGTAATAGACTCCTAACAAGCTCCATCCTCTAACAAGGATTATTTATATTAGTATATCATCTTGTGGGCATCATTCCATCTAAGGTTTTTCCTTTGATTAAGGATTTCCTCAGTTAACATATCTAATGTAATTGTCTATGTGCATCTTTTTATGGTTACTATTTAGTTGGGTTAAATGGTTAAGTTTATTTAAAGAAGAAAAATACCTTAATTATTGGTTAATTGATTCATCCCCTTCCTCCCCACTACCACTCTTAGTTATCTTGGTGGACTATTGTTTCTAACACTTACATTACATATCATCTGACTAGCCATTGATTATTTAACTATATGCATTGAAAACTTAATTCAAGTTCTGTAAAATACCTTAAAAAGTTGCATTTAGGGATTCTTCAACTTTGCAGTTCAAAGTCTTCTTTACACACTTCAATTCATTGTCAAATCACTCTGAAGTCACTCTAAACAATTGGCATGATCAAATGGTACTCTCAATATTTTTCACAATCTTTAAATCACTTCAAAAATTAATTCACATTAAATGCACATCTACCTCAAATTTAAAAGTTGTCATTCAGTAAACTTGATTTCTATCTTTCAGCTTACTGCAATCAATATATCTAAGCTTGAACACTCAACCATAACTGTCTCTCTATATCTTCTACCTATTGTTAACTAAACAAATTTTAATTTTCTCTCTAATATCAGTTCTAATTAACTAATGCTTTTTCTCTTTTGAAACTACTTACTTCAAATAGGATGAGTCACAAATAACTTCTAACTTCTATCTCTCATCAAGTGCATTAAAGGACTATTCCTCCAAAACTATATAAGAATTTTCTAGATCTTTAGCTTTCAAAAATTCTTCTTTGAATTCATCAATATTTTCCTTGATTTCTTCCTTCTAACTATTATCACTATTTTTAAGTCATTCCTTCTATCATTTATGTTATGGTTTCGTCTATCCATTCTACAATATCTTGTTGTGTGTCCAAAATTATTGCATAACTAGAATATAGGTACATTTCTCCTTTGATGGGTTCCATTTTTATTATCACATTCTCTACAATTCCTTCCAATATGTCAAGGATTTTCATACTTGTAACATACAAATTATTTCCTTTCGTCATTAGGTTTTGTTGCCAAAAAAGCTTGCACCCTTTCCTATAGTTTTTACCAAAAGGAAAATTTTTATAACATGGAAAAAATCTCCAAGTTTTGAGACTTGAACTATGAGTTTATGTCTCTAGAGAAGGTTAGCTTCCTTACTATTAGGGTGCACTTAACTACTCTTTGGGAGGAAAGGGGAGGATGAATGCATGAAATCAAACTACCAAATCTAATATAGAGGGGGTGATACACCAAAATAGTTTGTACAACCTTATCTTCATCTAAAAATGCACTATTCATTAGCATAATCTCATAATACACTAATTCAATCTTTGTGTTAATGCTAAAGTTCATGATGTCTTACAAAAGAGAGATTCTCAAGATGAATAGAGACAACTTTGCAACATGGCAAGGACTTATGAGGTTACATCTGGCTACCAATAGTGATTCAAGTTGCAAGTATCTTGATGTTGAATACAAGACTCCCACTAGAACATTATCAGATGAAGATATTGCTAAAAAGAAGAATCATAATATCATGATGATTGATATTGCATCTCCTCTTAGTTATGTTGAATATTATGAGGTAAAGGATTGAAAATCTACTTATGAAATGTGGAACAAATAGAAAGATATATATGGAGGAGATGACATTGTAAGAAGAGCCAAAGTAGAAAGCCTTAGAAGACAAATTGATCAAATGAGAATAAGAGAAGATGATAACATTTCAAAATATGTGGAAAGGATCAAGGCCAATGTAAGTGCAATCAAAGCATCATAAAATATTGTAAGTAAAGTTCTAAGAACTCTTCTTCCTATTTATGCAATTAGAGTGTCTACTATTCAAGAAATGAGATGTGATCCAAATAACAAATTAGGCTTGGAAGCTCTAGTAGGAAGACTAACAACTTTTGAATTAGACAACTATGATAACTATGTTCCTGTTTCAAAGAATATTGAATCTACATTTAAAGCTAACCTCTTACTTAAAGAAAAGAGTAAAAAATCAAAGTCTAGTCACTTAAGAAGTGAAGAAGATAAAAAATTAGAAGAAAGTTCAGATACTGATCTTAAAGTTCTTGAAGCCCTACTTGCAAGAAAGTATTACAAAGAAAGAGGAATGTACAAAGGTAAGTTCCTCTTATCTACTTTTCTTGTGAAGAAGTTGGACACATTGCTGCTAGGTTTCCAAATAAGGAAATTAAGGATGAGAAGGAAAGCAATAAGCATAAATGCAAGAATGACTCCAAAAACTATAAGAACTTTAAGGAAAAAAGAAAGAAATCTTGTTTAATAGCTAAAGATTCTAATAGAAATGAAGATGAAATGGTATATATTGCTATGAAAGATGAATTTGATGATGAACAAGATAAGATGGCACTTATCTTTCATGTGAGAAAAAATGATATATGAATTATTGACAATGTTTACTCACATTATATGAATGGGGACAAAAAAAAATTGATCACATGGAATATTATGATGGAGGTAGTGTGAGATTTGGAAAAAAATGAACCTTATAACATAAAAGGAAAAGGATGTATTTTATTAACAAAAGAACTTGCATGTGAAAATGCTTATTGGGTTGAAGGACTAAAGCATAATCTATTGAGTGTGGCACAATTAAATAACATTGGATTAAAGGTAGGCTTCATGAATGGATAAGACAAACTACTAGATTGAAAAGGAAATTTGGTTGGATCTGGCAAGAAAATAAAAGGTGATCTATTTTATCTTAATCACAATGATTGTTCATGTTTTATTTCTCAAGTAGAGGAAAGCTAGTTATGGCACAAAAGGCTATGTCTTGTGAACTTTGATAATCTAGTTAAGATAAGAAAACATAGTAGAGTAAGATGTATTACTAGTTTGAAGAATCCTAACATGGATCTATGCAAGAATTGTCAAATTTGTAACATGGGAAAGACTAGCTTCAAGAGCAAACACTATCAATCAGAAGAAGTCTTGGAAATTGTTCATACAAATTTATGTGGATCTATTGGAATTGAAAGCTATAGTGGAGAAAAAATTTCATTATTTTTGTTGATGATTATTCTAGAATGATGACAATAATATATCTAAAAGAAAAATTAGAAGCCTTTCAAAAATTCAAGTGGTATTTGGCAATAGTAGAAAAGGAAATAGGAAAAAAATTGAAATGCTTAAGATTAGATAAAGGTGGTGAATTCATCTCCCATGAATTAAATAATTTTTGCATTGAAAGAGGAATCAAAATACAAGTATCAACCCCTAGTACACCACAATAGAATGGTATAGCTAAAACAAGAAATAGATCTATCATGGATTGTGTAAGAACCCTAATGATTCAAAAGAAGGTTTCTCTCAAATACTAGAAGGAAGCTATCATCACTGCAATTCATACCTTGAATAGAGTTCAGTTGAAGAAAGATTCAAACAAAACACCTCATCAGCTATGGTATGGTTGCAAACCTATTGTAAGTTATTTGAAAGTATTTGGCAACAAATGTTATGTATTGAAAGAATCTAGAAAAGGAAAATTTGATGTAAAAGATGATGAAGGAATATTTCTAGGATAGTCTTGCAAAAGTAAAGTTTATAGATGTTTGAATTTGTCTACTCACAAAATTATAGAAAATGCACATGTCAGAATTGATGAGTTTGTAGAAAAGAGTTAAGAAGAAAGCAACAAGGAACTAGAAGACTATAGAATATTTGTTTACTATGAACTTGATACCCTACCAATCCTATCTAAGAGAAAGAAGCTTCATCTCTTGAGTCCCCAAAAACTCCAATAGTTACCAAGTTGTAGATAGTACAACATAAGCTACATTCTGAAGGACCTAAGTCACAACCAAAGGCTACTAAGATATTTCAAATAGAGCATGATGGAACTGAGTCACAAATAAAAGAACGCAAGCTTGAAACTAAAATTTAGAATGAAGATGGTAGAACTCATTCACAAACCGAAGAGACTATGTTAGCAAGATAAGTCAAAAGGAATCATGCACCTAATAAGATAATTGGAGACAAATTAGATAGAACAATGACAAGAGGCAAACTAAAAGGTACATGTTTACTTATTGAATTTGAACCTAGATATGTTAAAGATTCTTTGAAAAATGAAAGTTGGATAAAAAAAATGAATAAAGAAATAGAATGTATAGAAAAGAAAAAAACTCGGACTCTTGTTTCTAGACCCAAAGATAAAAATGTAATTGGTACAAAGTGGGTATTTATAAATAAGTTGAATGAAGATGGAAAAGTTTCAAGAAACAAAGAAAGATTGGTGTGCAAAGGTTATTATCAAGAAGAAGGTATTGACTACGATGAGACTTTTGCTCCTATGGCAAGACTAGAAGGTGTTAGAACCTTACTAGCATATGCATCACATAGAGGATTTAAAGTATATCAAATAGATGTCAAATCTACATTCTTGAATGCAATTCTTGATGAATAAGTCTACATTGAACAAATAGAAGGTTTTGTAGATCCTAGCAAAAGTGACTTGGTTTTCAAGTTACAAAGTATTATATGGTCTCAAGAAAGCTCCCAGAGCTTGGTATGAAAGACTTCATAACTTCGTATAGATTGGATTTCAAAGGACAAATGATATTGGCATTTTTTATATTAAGGTCAGACTAGACAAGAAGATTTTGTTGGTAGAAATAATTGTTGATGATACTTTATTTACAAGAAATGATGACCTATGCAAAGTATTTTTAGAAGAAATAAGTAAATAATTTGAGATGTCCATGTTTGGTAAAATAAAATTCTTTGTTGGATTACAGATACAATAGAACAAAAATGCTATTTACATCACTCAATCTAAGTATATCAAAGAGATATTAGAGAAATTTGGAATGTAATATTCAAGACCAGTTGGAACACCTATGTCTACTGGACATAAGCTTTCCAAAAATGATGATTCCAAAGAAATACATAAGACTACATATAGATCAATGATTGGGAAATTGTAGCATGTAGTACACACAAGACTTGATATTGCTGTAACAATTGGAATAGTGGCAAGATTCTCAACAAATTCCAAGGAAAATCACTTAATAGAAATCAAGAGTATCATGAGATATCTAAAAGATACTAAAGACTATGGTTTATGGTATAAAATTTGAGGCAATTAGCACTTGAAAGTATTTACTAATGTTGATTGGGTAGGAAGTCTTGATGATAGAAGAAGCACTAGTGGTGGAGCATTCTTTCTTGGTAAAAGACTAATATCTTGGACAAGCAAGAGGAAAAACTATACATCTCAATCCACAACAAAGGTAGAATGTGTAGTAGTAGTAGTCAATTGTTCTAATATTATTTGGTTCAATCAATTATTGTAAGGAATGAAGGTAGAAATTAGAGATCTAGTAGTCATATATTGTGATAACACCACTGCAATCAAAATATCAAAGAATCTAGTAATGCATTCCAAAACAAAGCTCATTGTTATAAAATATCACTTCTTAAGAGAATTAGTGGAGTATAAAGAAGTCAATTTGGAATATGTGAATACAAAGGAATAGATTGTAGACATATTCACCAAGCCATTACCTAAGGATGCATTTCTATATCTAAGAGGTAAGCTAGGGGTCATTCCCCTATCTAAAGTTCACTAAATAAATTTTAGTTAATGCATCAACCAAAACCTATTGAAGATCAATTTAGTTGGTGAAAATATAGTAAGTGCATATTGTAGATGAATTAGTATTTAAGCAACATTTATATTTACAAAATGATTATCTTTCGCATGTGTTGTCAAAGAGGGAGAAGTTTACTGATATATCTCTTAGAAATTTTTAGAACTAGAATAAACTAAGGAACTAGAGAGGGTGAAGCTTTCAAAAGAAGAAGTTTACTAAAAGAGGGAGATAGTTTTGAATGAACTTGGTAGTATTTGTTGAAGACATAAGTTAGAATTTGGTGAAAGAAAAATCTCATACTGACTGAGGGAGTTCTCAATTTGAATCCAAAATGTCATTGTGCTATGCCATGTTGTGTTGCCATCAATGCCAAAGAGGGAGATTCTTGGATATAATTAATTAATTGTGCATTGTCTTTGATGTTAGAAAAATGTCATAATCATTATTAGTTAGTATATTCCAAGCTCACTTAGGCAGTGAAGATAGTTCTTAGTGTCTACCAAGTGTGCTTGTATTTGCCTAGTTCAAAAAGAAGTATCTACTGAGTTAACTTAGGTGTAAAAGGAAAAGTTTTAGAAAATGAGTGTTAACAAAGCTCACTTAGTTAATGAAGGAAAGTTGGATGGAACCAATGCTAACTAAGCTCACTCAGCTGCCAAAGCATTTTCATGAATCTATTGGGTTAACCAAGCTTCTGTTTGTTAACAAAGGAAAACATTTCTAAGTTAGTTTCTATCAAGCTAGGTCAGCTAATGAAGGATTTTTTTTTTTTTTTTTAATATTAAGCTTAATTGATTTATCTATTGATTCCAACCAACTAAAGTGATGAATATTGATTATTCTAAGTTGTATTTGAGCTGACTTGACAAAGTGGAAGATACAAGTATAAGGTCAAGTTGTGATTTCAAAGTATAAGTGTATGACATGAAGATGTTATTAAAGATCAAATGATAAGAAAAGGAAGAAAATTTGAAGCATAAGGAGAATATCCTTATGGAGCAATAAAGCCAAAATAGAGATCTAAAATCAGAAAATCAGTTGCATTCAAATCAGGTCATCTCATTGTTACTCTCTAACCATTGTAATAGTGATCTAAATTTCTTAATAGAGTTGGCCTAACAGTTATTTGTAAATCCTTTAACAAGGTGGTAGTTTTATTAAATTATCTCAAGACCTTTAACAAGGATACTCTTAATAGGGTGATTAAATCTTTTAACAGTCTCACACCTTACAATGTATTTTGTAATCTTTAATAGGGTTAGCTCCTAATAGGGCTCATTTAAAAAGAGTGAAAAACAATAACTAATTGCAATTGGCAGCTTTTTTCAAATTGGGTTTCCACATTAAATCCTAGTGTCTACTATATTCATTTTATTTTCTTGTATATGTTTGCAACTCAATTAAAGTAATGGTAATCATAGACAACATCTAAAATTTTATATGTTAAGTATTTATTGAGAAAATTCAATTATTACCAAATTACAACATCTTTTGTGTGTTTATTGAGCTTCAGTAGTATTCAACTTTCAGTTTGCATTTTTGTACTAACATCTAAGGGATTTGGGATTTATTTTAGTAGTAACTAATTCACCCCTCCCTATTTAGTTAACCCTCTTGTATTTCCAATAAATATTGTGTGTACAAAAAGTTATTTAAGTTGTAATATGGAATATTAATGTTGTCACTAAGTGCAACATGTTCTTAATGTGGTCCTATAATGATTAATTGAGAAGGTGTAATATCTAACTAAGGGAATTGCTTAATGGACTCAGTATAAAGGGAGGACATTTTTTTTTATTAGATGTATGGTATTGTATAGATTAGAAGTGATTATAAACAACAAAGAGAGTTGAATGTGAAATTGAGTAGAGTGAAGTGGAAGTGAAGGAAACTTCATTGCCAAAGTTTTATTGTGTGATCTAAGGTTTGATATTTGGACCTGATGTTCATGATCTATTCTACAAGGTGTGACAATGATTGGTTTAGTTGAAAAAATAGAGGAAAGAAAGAATATAATAGTAAATTGCATTTTCTAGTAGTGAGCTCTTCTTGTATTTGAAATTACATGTTTGGGTAGTGGGCTCTTCTTGCATACATTGTACTACAACTCCTAATAGAGTTGGCACAACTCCTAATAGTGTTGGAATCTCCTAATAGGGATTCAAAGTCTCCTAATAGGGACTCATACATACTAAAAATTGTAATAGAACCATAACAAGGTCCATTCTCTAACAAGAATTATTTATATTATTAAATCATCTTATGGGCATCATTCTGACTAGGGTTTTCCCTCTAATTAAGGGTTTTCCTAGTTAACATATCTGATATAATTGTCTATGTGAATCTTTGTATGGCATCTATTTATTTTTGTTGAATGGTTAAGTTTATTTAAAGAATAAAAATGTTTTAGTTTTTCGAATAACTGATTCATCCCTCTCACTCCAACTCTTAGTTATCTTTGTGGACTATTGTTTCTAACGCTTACATCATATATCATCTAACTAGACATTGATTCTTTAACTATATACACTAAAAGCTTAATTCAAGCTCTATAAGATATCTTAAAGTGTTGTATATTGGGATTCTTCAACTTTGTAGTTCAAAGTCTTCTTTACACACTTTAATTCATTGTCAAATCACTCTCAAGTTCTAAACACTTGTCATGATCAAATGACACTCTCAATATTTTTCACAATATTTAAATCACTCCAAAAATTACTTCACATTAAATGCACATCTACCAAAAATTCAAAAGTAGAATTTAGTGAAAGGAAAATCTCATGCTGATAGAGGGAGTTCTTAATCTGAATCCAAAGTTTCATTGTGCTATACCATGTTGTGTTGTCATTAATGCAAAAGAGGGAGATTGTTGGATGCAATTGATTAATTGTGCGTTGTCTTTGATGTTACAAAAATTTCATAATAATTATTAGTCAGTATATTCCAAGCTCACTCAAGAAGTGAAGATAGTTCTCAATGTCTACTAAGCATTCTTGTATTTGCCTAGTTCAAAAGGTAGTATCTACCGAGTTCACTCAGGTGTCAAAGGAAAAGTTGTAGAAAGTGAGTGTTAACCAAGCTCACTTAGTTAATGAAGGAAATTTGGATGCAGCCAATGCTAACTAAGCTCACTGAGTTGTGAAAGGATTTTAAAAAATCTAGAGTGTTAACCAAGATTCTATTGGTTAACAAAGGAAATCATTTTTTAGTTGGTTTCTATCAAGCTAGGTCGGCTAATGAAGAATTTTCTTATTTTGTTATATTAAGCTTAATTGATTTATCTATTGATTCCAACCAACTAAAGTGATGAAAATTGATTATTCTAAGTTGTATTTGAGCTAACTTGAAAAAGTGGAAGATACAAGTATAAGGTCAAGTTGTGATTTCGAAGTGTAAGTGTATGACATGAAGATGTTATTGAAAATCTAATGATAAACAGAGGAAGAAAATTTGAAGGATAAGGAGAATATCCTTGTGGAGAAACAAAGACAAATTTGATCAAGAAGGATCAAGTAAAAGCCAAAATAGAGATTTGAAATTAGCAAATCAATTGCATTCAAATCAGGTCATCTCATTGTTACTCTCTAACCATTGTAACAATGATCTAAATTTCTTAATAGAGTTGGTTTACCAGCTATTTGCGAATCTTCTAATAAGGTGGTAGTTCTATTAAATTGTCTCAAGACCTCTAACAAGGCCACTCCTAATAGGGTGATTAAATCTTTTAATAGGGTCACACCTAACAATGTGTTTTGTAACCTTTAATAGGCTTGGCTCCTAATAGGGCTCACTTCAAAAGAGTGAAAAACAATAACTAATTGCAATTGGCGATTTTTCCCAAATTGGTTTTCCATGTTAAATCCTAGTGTATATTGTGTTTGTGTTATTTTATTTTATATGTTTGAAACTCAATTAAAGTAATGGTAATCATAAACAACATCTAAAAGTTTATATGTTAAGTATTTATCGAGAAAATTTAGTTATTACCGAATTACAACATCTTTTGTGTGTTTATTGAGCTTCAATAGTATTCAGCTTTTAGTTTGCATTTTTGTATTAACATCTAAGGGATTTGGGATTTATTTTAGTAGTAACTAATTTGCCCCTCCCTATTTGGTTAGTCCTTTTATATTTCCAACAAATATTGTGTGTACAAAAAGTTATTCAAGTTGCAATATGGAATATTAATGTTGTCACTAAGTGCAAAATGTTCTTAATGTTGTCCTATAATGAATAATTGACAAGGTGTAATATCTAATTAAGGGAATTTTTTATGGACTCATTAGAAAGGGAGGATATTTTTATTTATTAGATGTATGGTATTGTACAAATTAGAGGTGATTATAAACAACAAAGAGAGTAGAATGCAAAATTGAGTAGAGTAGAGTGGAAGTGAAGGAAACATCATTGCTAAGGTTTTATTACATGATCTGAGGTTTGATATTTGGATCTGAGGTTCATGATCTAGTCTACAAGGTGTGACAATGATTGGTTGAGTTGACGAAATAGAGGAAAGAAGGAGTATAATAGTAAATTGCACTTTGGAGTAGTAAGCTCTTCTTGTAGTTGAAATTACATGTTTGGGTAGTGGGCTTTTCTTATATACATTGTACTACAACTCCTAACAGAGTTGGCACAACTTCTAATAAGGCTAGAATCTCCTAATAGGGATTCAAAGTCTCCTAATAGGGACTCATACATACTAAATTTTTTAATAAAACCCTAACATGGTCTGTCCTCTAACAAGGATTATTTATATTAGTATATAATCTTGTGGGCATCATTCTATCTAGGGTTCTTCTCCCTCTAATTAATGGTTATCCTAGTTAACATATTTGATATAATTGTCTATGTGCATCCTTGTATGCTAGCTATTTAGTTTGGTTGAATGGTTAAGTTTATTTAAAGAAGAAAAATGTTTTAGTTTTTGGATAACTGATTTATCCCTCTCCCCCCAACTCTTAGTTATCTTGGTGGACTATTGTTTCTAACACTTCCATCATATATCATCTAACTAGACATTGATTCTTTAACTATATACACTAAAATCTTAATTCAAGCTCTATAAAATATCTTAAAGTGTTCTATTTTAGGATTCTTCAACTTCACAGTTCAATGTCTTCTTTACACACTTTAATTCATTGTCAAATCACTCTCAAGTCACTCTAAACACTTGGCATGATCAAATGGTACTCTCAATATTTTTCATAATATTTAAATCACTTCAAAAATTACTTCGCATTCAATGTACACCTACCAAAAATTCAAAAACTATCATTGATTACCAGTAAACTTGTTTTTCATCTTTCAACTTATTGTAATCAATATATCTAAGCCAACCATAACTTTCTCTCTATGTCCTCTACCTCCTGTTAACTAAACAACTTCTAATTTTCTTTATAATATTAGTTCTAATTAATTGATGCTATTTCTCTTTTGAAACTAGTTAATTCAGATAGGTTGAGTCATAAATAACTTATAACTTCAATCTCTCATCAAGTACATCAAAGGACTACTCCTCCAAAACTATATAAGAACTTTCTGGATCCTTAGCTTTCACAAATTCTTCTTTGAATTCACCAATATGTTCCTTGAATGCTTCCTTCTAACTATTATCATTATTTTTAAATCATTCCTTTTATCATTTTTTTAATTGTTTCTTCTCTTTTTAGGATTTCTACATTGATGGGTTCCATTTTGATTATCAAGTTCTGTACAATTCCTTGCAATATGTCTAAGATTGTTACTCCTGTAACATACAAATTGTTTGTTTTCCATCTTTGGGTTTTGTTGTAAAAAAATCTTGCACCCTTGCCCACAATTTTTGACAAAAGGAAAACTTGTGAAACATGGAAACAATCTCAAAGTTGTGAGACTTGAACTATGAAATTGAGTCTCTAGAGAAGGTCAACTTCCTCACTATCAGGGTGCACCTAACTACTCTTTGGGAGGAAAAGGGAGGAGGAATGCATGGAATAAAACTACCTAATCTAATATAAAGGGGATTATACACATAAATAGTTTGTTCAACCTTATTTCTACCTAACAATGCACTATTGACCAACACAACCTCATAATACACTAATTCAATATTTGTATTAATCCAACAGTTATATACTGAACACAAACCACATGAAATGCTACAAGGAAGGAACTTCACTCTATAAAATTTAAGGCAAAATAGACATTGTTATGCAAATTGAAGGATAGAGGACAAAATATCAACAAAGGCAAGGAAGTTCTACAATTATACTAATGGGAGAATGAGGTAAGACACATAACACATTCATGGATAGACAAAAGGAAAATAATCGTAGCAGATCATAAAATATAATACTAATGAATAGAAAAAGAGCTCAACCCTAAGAAGGGTTACAAAACTTGCTTTTATAGTTCAAGCATAACTGAGAAACTTCTACACTAAGAGAAAGTACAAGCACTGTATTTAAGGTTGCACATAACAATTACTACAAATATAAGGGAAAATCTAATCTTGGTAGACATCTAGATGCAAGAAAATCATACATCTCACTAAAAAATAGACATGAGAAGACATTAACGGTGGTCATTAATATTTTCATTGAGTAGATAGATAACAAAGTGGTAATGGAGTGTTCCCTTACATTTATTAGGTATGGAGAAAGTCTGTAAGTGGTTGTATATGATCAAGAAGATCCAATTTTCTATTAAAGAGTTGTCTTTCTTTGTTCTCAGCACACCAAGTCAGCCATGTCATTAGTCAACTGAAGCCAATCATTAAGCTTTTCCATGTGGTCCAACCATAACAAAACATTCTACCACCCTTTTAAACCTTCTAACCTCATTTTGACCACTAACTGCCCACTGGCACAACTTTGCAACATTTTTCTTCAAGTTTTCTTACCATTTCCTACTTTATTTTCAGCCTTCCTAGAGCATGCCACATGGAAACATTTGATTTTCTTTCCTTTGTTTTGGCTTTACCACCCAAGCCCATGAGGAAACATGTCAACCTATCATTATGTCACTATGAATATTGATCTTCCATTTTTTAGTGACAAAGTGATGTCTTTTGATCTATTTTCAAATTGATGGTGTAGGACATACAACATCTTATGAATTATGATGATCCCCTTGGGACATGTGTTACATTGTTGCTATCTCATTATGTATTTTCCACAAAAGTTTCTATAGCAACAAAGAGAAAATCATTGATCTTGGAAGATTGGACAACCATGGTAAAAACCCTTCCTCTCTATGTTTATACTTGTAGCGAATAGGAACCTGAAAGCTAGAGCTTCATGACTAAATATTGTTATGTCAAACTATTGTTATGTCACTATGACTAAATATCATTATGTCAAACTATCTTACATTTTTCATAGTGACGAAATGACAATCATTGATAAGCTCCAAATAAATGGTGGAAAAGGGTACATTAGGAAATTGGCCCACTTCAAAATGAAGTGAATATAATTTTGATAGCTATTACTTCATTTGATAACTCTAGCCACCACAAAGAAGAAAAACCCAACTAGGATACATGGCACATTTTCATTATCTGACTATGTCTAAAGGTCTAGCAACTTAACATCATGACAAAATGGTAGTCGTAGATATATCTTCAATCTGTGGTTCCCAATGTTTCACTGATTACTATGCATGAATTGAAGCAAGAGGCCCCACCATAACACATTTCATAATTTTTTTATGCCGTTACAAAAATTTCTCAAGAATATTTCCATAGCAACAAAGAGACATTCATTGATCTCTTTAAATTAGATGAATAAGAAGATGTGGGGCCACCAAAGTGTTTAGGATGTGAAACATCTTGAAGACTTGGGATATAAATATAACCCAATGTTCTATGTGTATCCTTATAACACTAGAATGTTTGAAAATTTAAATATTTGAAAAGATATGACTATTGACCATGCTTGATAAGAAAAACTCAAATTTTGGTAGGAGGGAAAAAATGGCTAACAATTTTGGTGAGTTAGTGTGGATACTAGCCTTTTGAGAAGATGACTAGTGACCTTAAGCATCCATTGGGATATTGAGTCATAAATTGAAACTTGTGCTTTGTGAAATTATAACTCTACCTCTATCTTCTCTACAACTACAAAATTTCAAAATCAGGCTATCTTACAGAGAGATAATCTATTCTTAGCACTTCTTGGGAAACTTGAAAAACTAACCTAATATATATAGAGAGAACTCAAGCTTGAGGAAAAATCCATTGACTAGAATTATTAGGATATCACTATTAGGCTTGGACAGTTGAAAATTATTGGCTTCTTTGCAACTAGTGATAACATAAGGCCTACTCCATATAGCATCAAATTTGGAGTGCCTACCTAGTTTAGCTCTATCTTCATCCCACTTGAGGATAAGATCTCCTTCTCTAAAAACCCTAGCTTTGGCCTTCTTCTCAAAGCTCTTTTTGAGATTTTGTTGATGAGTTTCAAGTTTTTACATAGACTATTGCCTATTTTCTTCTAACTCCATCAATTATTCCATCCTGACTATCATGGCATCACCCTTAATTAGCTCCAACTAATGAGATAATTTAGGAGAGGGGAACTCAAGGAAAATAGGAAGCCCAACTTCCCTTCCATATACTATCATGAAAGGAAAATTTCTTATTTCTCTCCTAGGTGTGATTTTGTTGGCCTTAAGTGCTATCCTTAGTTTTGAATGCCAACACCTATGGTTGTCCTTAATAGTCCTCTTCATAATTCTAATCAAGTTGTTATCGGAGGACCGAGCCAATCCATTGCCTTGGGGATAATATTTTCAAGAGGTGATAAAATAGACACCATGGTCAATTGCCCAAGAATAAATGTGAGCCCAAAAAAAGGACTTAACATTGTTTGATATTATTATTGAAGGAAGACCAAACTTGGTAATAATTCCATCAAGGAATCCAACCACTAAAGTCTATGTGGAATCCTTAAAATCTATTTCTTTTGTCCATCTTGGAAAATAATCATTTGAAACTAGGATCTACTTGTGACTAGAGCTGAAAGGTGGATAGATTAGACCAATAAAATCTAGCCCCATTGAGAAAATTATTGATCAACCTGAATAGGATGCAGGGGAAGAGTTGCTAACCTTTGATTATCTAAGAAGAAGGCACACTTCTTGAAAATTTCCTTACATGCTTATGATAGTCATGGAACATACTTGGTCAATAATAACCATCTCTCATGATCTCCACGGTTGTCATTCTAGCTGAGAAGTGGTTACCATCAGGGCTATCTTGAAACTCTTTGATAATCCTATCTATTTGATCAGGGTTGACACATCTTAGTAAGGCTCCATTTAGTTCCTTTCTAAAAAGGATCCCATCCACTAGAACAAAAAGGATAGAATGGAATATAAATTGCCTACTTTTGCCTCTTCTCAACCCTTGTGGATATCCTTATCCCAACAAGAATGTTACCATGTCATGCATCCAATTGTTCAAGTTTTCATCCCCTATTGATTCTACATTTTCTATAACTATAGAAACCTCCTTAGTTGTCTCCTGGGATGAAATCATTTGTTCACACAACTCTTTACCTCTAACTAGGTTGGTGATCTTTATGTCTATGTCATACTCTATGACCTTAGCGATCCATCCAACCCTTATCTCATTGACATCCTTATTTAAAAGAAATTCCTTCACACTTGCATGAAGAACTAGGAGTTGGATCTTGTTGTGAGACAAAAGATGCCTAAATTTCTTCAAGGTTCTTACAACAAAGGGGACTTTTTTCTCCATATAATTGTGTTTATCTTCATAATCCTTTAGCTCTTCTCTAAAAAAGGCTATAGGTTGTTCTTCATTAGCATCATTCAATTTTTTCAAGACAACCAATATACTTGAGTCACCTCCAAGTGTATAGAGAGTTAAATCCTTATCAAAGTTGGGATTGATAAGGGTAGGAGTTGATGCTATTGTTTCCTTAATCTATTCAAAACTAGCTCTCCCTTCCTTTGTGTAGGTGAAGAACATATTCTTTCTGAGAATAGTTATAAGGGGCTTAACCATGGTAGCAAGATTAAGGATACATCTTCTTAAAAATTTGATTCTACCAAGGAAGCTTTGCAACCCTTTCTTATGAGTAGGAAGTGGGAGAGCAAGAATTTCATTTTTTCTCTTTGGAACAATAGTCAAATACTCTTTAGACACAAAATCTCCAAGTAAATTCCCTTGACTGGAGGAAAACATGCACTTGCTTGGATTTAGTGACACACCATTCTCCCTACACTTGATGAACACTTTCCTAAGATGGCCAAAATGATCTACCACATTTTCAAAGTATACTATTATGTCATCAAGGTAAAATAGAACAAGCTTTTCAATCATATTCTTGAAGTCTATCTCCATTGCCTTTTGAAAAGTAGCACTTGCATTAGTTAGTCCAAAAGACATCTTTCTATAGGCATAAGTGCCCCATTTAGTAGTGAATGTAGTCTTGTGTGTATAAAACACTTGGACTAGCACTTGGTTATACCCTAAAAACCCATGTAAGAAAGAATATATTTTTGAACCACTAATTTTAGACTAGATTTGTTCCATGGAAGGAAGGGGTGGTGATATTTAAGAAAATTTTTATTCAAATCTCTAAAATTTGCATGTAGTCTAATATTTGCACTCTTCTTTCCAATAGGAACAAGGTTAGCTACCCAAGAGGAATTCTTAGTAGGAAGAATTATGTTTTCTTTTATAAGCTTGAATAGCTCCTTTTTCATTAATGTTTCAACCCTAAGGTTAATTGGTCTTTTCTTTTTCCTAATAGGCTTTGCATCACTATTCAAATCTATGGTATGTTGAAAAAAACTTGGGTCAAAACTCTTTTAAGTCATTATATGTCCATGCAAATATATCATTCAACTCTTGACATGAATGAATAAAATTTTCTTGTTTAATTTTGTACCATACCTTTCCCAAACTTAGAGTCTTCCCATTAGCAATAGTTATAGGTTTGTAGTCATCTTTACTTGCTATTGAATTTGAAACTTTGCTCCTTGCTTGATCATCAAAGTTGAAAATGTTTTCCAAAGTGATTACACTGTTAGCTAATTTTTTAGATTTTAGGTTTATAATTTGGTTCCCATATTGACTTTGGATCTTAGACAATTTTTTGTAGAGAATTTTTCCTCATGTAGCAAGAAATTGAGAATTTTCACATTAGAGTCAAACACCTACCAATTTGCACAATGATCAAGAATAACATGCCTTACAAAATTTATGATCTATTGCTCATTTTTTTTTAGAAACATGCTCTGATATATCATAGTGAGTACCAATGGTTGCAAGCCTACCAATATGCTTATTCTTCTTCCTAGGAAGACTCCTAATGTTGAATACTTGAAAACATTCAAGAAGATCCCATACCTTGTGGTTGTATGATTTAAGAAGATCATTCTTTGTGACATTCTTATTCTTGATTTGATTAACAACCAACTCATTGTCTCCATAAACCTTCAAGAACCTAATGCCTCTCCTAAGTGCAAGTTGGAGACCTTGAATTAGAGCTTCATACTCTACCACATTATTAGTGTAGCTGAATTGGAGCTTATAAGTGAAATAATATTTATTCAATTTAGGGTAAATGAACATGATGCTAGATCTTGAGACATTCTTATTCCTTGAGCCATCAAAGAACAAACTCTATAGTCCACTTATATCTTCTTTTGTTTTTATGAGATTAGGAAAATGAACATTCTCTTCAAATTTACAATAGGTCCCAAGACCTATCTCTAGGGCTTCTTATACTTGATCAAACTGATAAGCAATGTCCCACTCATCAAAGAGATAATTGGGCACCTCTACCAAAGAAGTAACAGGCTCATGTGTTAAGTATATCTCATCTTCCTTCTTAATCTTACAATTAATGTTAATGGGGCTTAAAGTATAGGTCTTTATGTGATTAAGTGCTCGAGGTGTTGGGATTATGATTATTTTGTCATTAGTGACAACACTCTTACTGAGCATCAAGTGGTTACCTTGTAAACTTAGTAGTTCACTAGTTTACACCAAGTAGACAGTGGCTATCGAGAAAATTCAGACAATGTGAAGTCTAGCAGTGTCTACTGAGCTTCTTAGTATCTACCATGCTTCATAGTGTTTATTGAGCACATAATTTGTGTCATGAAGATTTAGTGAAAATCAAGTGATGAAAGATTTAGTGTTTACTGAGTGAAGCAAGGTAAACTTAGTGTACAATATTTAATGACTGAAGCAAGGTAAACTCAATATACAGTATCTACCAAGTGACACTACATCTATCGAGTCACCAGTGGTTACTGAGTTCAGAACTACATCGAGTGATTAGTATGAACTGAGCCTTCACTTCTACCAAGTGCATGACAATGCTAAGTAATGCAATGGATGCCAAGTATCAGAAGGTCACCAAGTTAGTTCAGTGAACCCAAGTTATTTACTATTGGGTCGACTCTGTAATGTATTTGTTTACTTGTATTTTGGTTGACCTTGTAATTTTTTAAGTTTGAAAGGTATATATGTAAGATTTATTGCAACATATCATGTATGAATAAAATATATGGTGCATGGAATGAGAAGGACTTGTGAAGTAATGTGAAGTATATGTGAAAGATCAGCAACAATACTTCAAGGTACATAGCAAGGTCAATTCTGAGACTAAAAAGTTATATCCATCACATGATGTGATTAGTGCATAAGGGATCTTATTAGCAACTAGTTGCAAGTAGATCCACTACTTCATCCTAATAGGTGAATCAAATTTTTCAAATCCTTTAACAAGGTAGACTTTACAGTCTTTGTACAAATCTACTAATAGAGTGCATACTTCATTGTGTGCTTGCAAATCCTCTAACAAGGTGGACCTAGTAGTCCTTTGTGCTCCTAATAGGGTAGATCACTAGAAGTGGTCAATGTAAGCCTTAACTAGCCAACTTTATACTATACTATTGAAGTTTTGTGGGTACCATCCCCACCCCAGTTTTACTTTCTATTTGGAAGGTTTCTGGGTCACCAAATATTGTGTTCACTTGTGTAATGATTGTTTTATGTTTTCAAAATTTATGCATGTAGTAGTATAGATGGATGTGTGGTAAAAAGAATAAAAAATTTAAGGTTACTGATTCACCCCTTCCCTCTCAGTAACCTATCATACCCTAAATATTTCCAACAATTGGTATCGGAGCTTTGTGGTTCTCAGGATAAAAGTTTAGCAGCTTGAGCAAATATCTAAGGAAAGATGGAGATATTCAGACTTGACAAGGCAACTGAAAATGAAAATCTATGGAAATGGCCATGGCTCAACTGAAAGAATCAAATTTCAATCCCTGAAGAGAAGGGAGGAATTTGCAAGACAAATGAATGACCATCAGTATGTTGAAGAAAATATTGAAGAACTTTTACAATCAAGTAGCTCAAATGAAGTTAATGAGGTAATCAAGGAACTCCTAGCAAAGAATGGTTCTCTACAGGAAGAAGTAAGAAAACTTAAAAGAGAACAAGAAATCCAATGAATTAGGCTATGTGAATTTTTCAAACAAAAAAACAAGGAAAATGAAGACTTGGAGGCAATAAATAATCTACCCTATCAGCACGAAGACCTCATGAATCAAATCTCTAGAGAAAATGAAGAAATCTAGATTCTCAAAGCACAGAATGGAAGAATAAGAAGTGATCTAAATAGTGAAAGGGAAGTTAATGAAAGAATACTAAGAGAACTAAGATGTGAAAAGAAAATTGTTGAGAAATTAAAGAGTGACCTAAATACTGGAAAGAAAATCAATGAAAGAATGATGAAGTGACAAAAAGACATGAATCAACTAATAGAGAAAAATGAACATAATCTTCATAAGAAAAATGATAAAGTAGTACTTGGATACAATGAAGAACAAGGTGAATCTTCCAAGCAAGGTTCAAAAAGAAATCTAAAAACCTCATGCAATCATTGTTGAAAAGTTGGTCACACATTAAAAAAATGTTGGAGCAATGGAAAAAGAAAATTCAATGGAAAGTGCTATAATTGTAATTATAATGGTCACAAAGCCAATGAATGTAAGGAGAAACCAAAATTTGAAGGTAATTATCACAAATGCAAGAAGCATGGTCACAAGGCATCTCAATGCAGATCCAAAACATTCAATCCAATAGAACAACTTGTAAAGGTAATATTTGGATGGGACTACAATATCTAATGTAGATGTGATTATTGTGGAGAATATGGAAACATTGGTATAAATTGTGGAAGACATCACGTAAGGAAGAAGGACACTACTATAAGGTGTTATGCATGTACTGAACTCGGTCATATAGCTAAAAATTGCATGAATATAGGCATAGTTGAAGATGAATAGAAAGCAAGGGCTGACAACATAAGGAAACAAATGAAGCAATAATGGATTCCTAAATCCACTATAGATGCAAGCTCAAATCATCGAAGTGAAGTCACTCAAGAAATGGGTGACTCCATCCCCTCAAACCAAATTCTTAAGAATGAGTTGGAGTTGTACACACCAAGGAAATCATAAGTAGTTCCAAGAAATGTAAGGAATGCAAAATGATCCAATCAGTATTGTAGATACATCAAGATTACAGAAAAGTTATCCTTTCACCAAGTGCATCAGACCCTACCAAGCAAGGTCGAGAGTAAAGGAATTTTGTTCATCTACCAAGTTGATACTCATAATGAGTTAGGTTAGTGGATGATAGTTTGTCACACACTATGATAACATCGTACCTAGCATTAATGGTGAACTTCTCATCAAAATGAGTAGAATTCAACTTCATTTTTATTGTATTCTCAGAGCTAAAAGATTTCCAAGCACATTCAAGTGATTTCGAGAAAATTTGCAGATAAAGAAGTTTGTTTGAAGATTTCCATCACTTACTGAGCTACAATGGCTTCTACAAGCACAAGTACTAGCAAGGCAAAATGTGGATCAAAAATGTTGGTTAAGGGTGTAGAATGGAAAACACCAAACTTCAAGTTGGTTCTTGTAGTTGTAGAGGTGCTAGACCCTAATGGTACACAATCATAGATACCACCAAAGGTACTTTTAATATGTGATATTTGAACTCATTTAAAATGTTCTATTCAAGAAATAGGAACCCTAGAAATGGATAGCATGTTAGAAGAAATGAGTGTTGATGGCTTTTTGAAACCTGAACATAAACATCTGGAGACAAATGGTTGTCTCACATCTCCCACATGCCAAGAAGCTTCCAAATAAAATGGATCAGATATATCCTTAGCCATGTTCATAATGGTCAGCTATGGATGGAGCAACCCATTCTAATCACTAAGAAAATGATTAATAAGATTATTGGCCTTCCCATACTTACCAAAGCCAAATCTACAAAAACCCTAGGTCGAGATGAACTTTAGAAGAAAACCCTAGCCGAGTGGGATGACAGAGGCTTAAAGGTTAGCACTGTTGTTTACATTGAACTTAGATATGGAATTCATGTGATAGCTCACAAGATCTACAGCTCAAGCTAATTAAATAGTGTGCCATGTGAGGCCATAGACCTAGCATTCAAGGTTGTGAAGAAGAATTTTGAATATGACCTATTTGAGCTATTGCTGAGGTAACTGAACAAGAACATGGATAGTATCAGATTGTCAAAGAATAACCCCTATAAATTTGGATCATTATTGACATGTTTATTCTTCTATGTACAAAAATTCTTTCCCTCTAAAGTTTCTATGGTATGGAGAAATGATGTCCCCATTCTTTATCAAATTAATGAGTTTATAGTAGAAATGGGTGTCAATTTTGATAGTATAATGGACAACTATTTTGAGGACTTCAAGGGGAGAATGAATAACAGATTCAAAATCCCTCCTAAAATTTTTGAACAATACAAAGATGATGTTTTCTTTATCATTGACTATGACAGAGTATATATTCAGGTAGTTAGGCCTTGAGTTGTATGGGTAAAACCTCTACCTTATGAGGTAAACATTGATGAAACCAGAGATATTATTGAAGCATTGGTAATTGAACTAGTAGATCCCAAGAAACCAATTTTTGGAACCCATGATGAAGCTAAAGCTAGAATAGAATAGGAAATCAAACTTCCCCAAGCAATTAGTAAAGGTAAGAGAAAGGTTGCCAAGCTGAAAACTACTATCGAGCCCTTAATGATTACCAAGGGACAAGCTGAGGAAGAAGAAGAGGAGCAAGAAATAGAAAAGAAAGAGGAAGAATTAGAGAAGCAGGAGGATCTAGCAAGGAAGAAGGTAGGGTTGTCATAACAAAACTCCCCAAGGCCTCCACAACTATTTTTACAAGAAGAGGAAAAGGTAAGAATAAGGATGAAGTAGTATTCAGCAAGACCAAACTAACCTTCCAAGAGAGATTGAAACAAATGGAAGAGGGAGTTGGCATCAAAAATTTCAAAGCATTAAAATTTGAAACAACGACTAATACAGAGAAGATGCAAATTGAGGAACTGGTACTTACTAAGATGGGAAAATGGAAATACTCCCTAGACTACATTGCCCCTCAAATCTCCAAAGAACTATTGGTAAGATTGCAACTAAGGTGGGAGTCAGCCACCCAAATAGCCAAGGACATATAGGAACAATCCTTGAAGAATCTTCTACCAAGTCTCACTGAGGCAAAAATAAAGGTAGCAATGAAGAACAACGAAGGTAAAATGATGATCAGATTTCACACATGTTTGATTTTAATCAAGGATATTGAGCATGTTGTTAGAGATGCAACAAAAATGTGGAAGAATATCTATCATCTTCATAAGCCTAGTAATGATCCAGTGATAATCAAAGATGATGATGGCACTAGTAGTGATGAAGGAGATGGCAGTGCTCAAAGTGCTAGTAATGATCAGGCTCTAAGGTTTGATGATGAAGAAAAAGGGGAAGAAGCTAAAGAGGAAGACAAGGATGAAGAGGATGAAGAAGATGATCTAATGAAGATTGCAACACAAGTCATTGCTTCCCTTCTTCACTCTACACCTAAGACTACAACATCATTATGGTTGGAGACAGCTTTAGCAAGATTGACCACATTAGAAATATCATCTACTCCTCCTTCCCCATAGCTCCAAGAATCTTCTATGGAAGTAACCATTACTTCATCTACCAAGAAACAACCTTCTTCATCAACACCCGAGAAATCAGTCATTGTAGCACCAACTATGTCTACCTCCTCTGTTACATGTATAGTAAGTTCTACAATTCTTTCTATAATTTTGTCTACAACTCCAATTGTGAATATTCCAGTCTATACACTACCTATTTGTACATCATTTATGAGAAGCGCACCAATTTTGGATTCAACCAGTACTTCTCTCAATTTTCCTCCAATTGCACCTATTCAAGTATTTTCTACTAGTCCATCTATGTCAACTATTGTCTCTATTTACAAATCCAAGGAAGTAAGCACTGAAGTAAAGCCTAATAATCCTTTGAAACTTTTTCTCACTGGAAAACAAATTGATGAAGATATAGATTTGGATATAGAAATTTTTATTCCAAAGATAGACTTGGACAATGCCTCAGCTAGCGAGATGAGAATGGTTAGTCAGCTTCTAGACCAGAAGGCAAGGCATAAGTAACTCAAAGAAGAGAGAGATAGAGAATATACTATAATAGAAAATGCAAAAAATATAATTATTGAAGCTATTGGTGTTGATTTTGATTCATCTCAACACATTTTTTTGCAATTAGTAGAGACTGTAGATAAGTTCAATGAGAACACCTTTGGGCAAGAGAAACTCATTGAAAAGGCGAAGAAGAAATTTGATAATAAAGTGCTTGAGCACATTGCTCAACTCATTGCAACAAAACAAGTTGAATTAACCTCAATTTTGAGTGATCTTGAGCAAGCATTCACAAATGTAACATCACTTTTTGGCAAGCTCTATCATGTTACTAAGTTAACTAAGGAAGTCAAGGAATAATTGAATAAATTAGATATGGAAATGAAAGATAGCACTCAAAAGTTGCAGCTTGACCATAGTTCAAGCTCATCCCATCACACAAAGGTGAAATTTTTGTCTACAATGCAAGTAGAGTTACTCAAAAAAGAAGCTATAATTCAATCTACATTGATTGAAATTCAAAACATGATTCTTCCAATCATGGATCAAACATAGAAACACATTGCCTACTCAAAAACATTGATTCATGACAACAAATTTTCAATAGCAGATCATATGATTGAACTTTTACAGAAGTTCAAGTGGCTCTCTCCACCTACATAATTTTGCAAGACAATTGGGATAAGACATTGTCTCTTATTCTCAAGGTACACTTAGATTTTCCCTCACATTTTGGTGTCTCAATTTAAATTTATTGTATATAAATTCTTTGGCATTATTGTCAAAAAGGGGGAGATGAGATTGTTGGCAGGGGGAGATAAGATTATTGAAATTGGGAATATGAGATGAATAAGGAATAAGAAAGACATTTTATAGATAAAATTCATGCATACCATATGTATGGGGGAGATATGTGAGATATGTAAAGTGTGTAAATAGCAGAATAAATCAGAATGTCAGTTTTGATTCATGAGTTTTTTTGTCACTAATGCCAAAGGGAGAGATTGTTGGCATTATGATTATTTTGTCATTAGTGAAAAAACTTACTCAATTATGTATGCTTACTAAGAATCAAGTGGTTACCTTGTAAACTTAGCAGTTCATTAGTTTACAATGAGAAGACAGTGACTAACGAGAAAATTCAAACAATGCGAAGCATAGCAGTGTCTACCAAGCTTCTCAGTGTCTACCATCCTTCACAATGTCTACCAAGAAAATAATTTGTGTCATGAAGATTCAATGCAAACTGAGCAATAAAAGATTCAATGTTTATCAAGTGAAGCAAGGTAAACTCAATGTACACTTTTTAATAAGTGAAGCAAGGTAAACTTAGTATATAGTATCTACTGAGTGACACTACATCTACCAAGTCACCAATGGTTACCAAGTTTAGAACTACATCGAGTGATTAGTATGAACCGAGCCTTCACTTCTACCAAGTGCATGATGATGCCAAGTAATGTAGTGGATGTTGAGTATCAAAAGGTCACCAAGTCAATTTAGTGAACACAAGTTATTTACTATTGGGTCGACTCTGTAATGTATTTGTTTACTTGTATTATGGCCGACCTTGTAATTTTTTAAGTTTGAAAGGTATATATGTAAGATATCATGTATGAATAAAATATATGATGTGTGGAATGAGAATGAATTATGAAGTAATGTGAAGTATATGAGAAAGATCAACAACAACAGTTCAAGGTACACAGCAAGATCAATTCATAGACTAAAAAGTTATATCCATCACATGAGGTGATTAGTGCATAAGTGATCTTATCAGCAATCAGTTGCAAGAAGATCCACTACTTCATCCTAATAGGTGAATCATATTTTTCAAATCCGCTAACAAGGTAGACCTAACAATCTTTGTACAAATCTCCTAACAAAGTGCATACTTCATTATATGTTTGTGAATCCTCTAGGAAGGTGGACCTAGTAGTCCTTTGTGCTCCTAATAGGGCATATCACTTAAAGTGGTCAATGTAAGCCTTAATTGACCAACTTTATACTACAGTATTGAAGTTTTGTGGGTATCATCCCCACCCTAGTTTTACTTTCTATTTGGAAGGTTTCTGGGTCACCAAATATTGTGTTCACTTGTGTAATGATTGTTTTATGTTTTCAAAATTTATGCATGTAGTAGTATAGATGGATGTGTGGTAAAAAGAATAAAATTTTTAAGGTTACTGATTCACCCCTCCCCTCTCAGTAACTTGTCATACCCTAAAAATTTCCAACAAGAGACTCTTCTCTTAGGGAAGGTCTTGTCCCATATCTTTTCCTAAAGAACATATAGGACCAATCAATTGCATTGTGACCTCCTATTTCTTTAGTAAAGTCTCTAGAAAGATAGATGGAAATATAATGATTTACCTCAACCACTAATATGTCTTAGGTTATAGTACAACTAGGGAAAGTTTTCAATACCATCTCCACATTTTTAAGCATCCCTAGAGCTTTGAAAGAGCTACCATCTAACTAAAGGACATCAATAACTATAGGTTCATACTTAAGGCCAAGGATATTGGCTACACTTCTAAGTATTACAAAGCTTTTAGCCCATAAATCTATCATACAATTATGGACTAGTTTATCTACTATGATCAAGGAAACATAAAAGGGAGGCCTTATATTCTTACTTATTTTTTCCCCTTTTACTAGCTGCACCAAACTTGTTGCATTCTCCTCTTTGGGTTGCTAATCCTTTACTTCCATTCCTATTAACTCTTGCTGTAATAGCTTCTACTATGGAGGTATAGTAGAAATAAATTCCCATATAGAGATATTGGCATTAGTCTTTTTCATTTGATCTACCATATTCAAAGGAGTATTAACTTCTTTGATTGAAGCCTTAGGAGCTACATGGATAAGTGATTGAATTTGAGAAGTCTAAGGTTCAATAGACTTATTGTTGCTCATATCTTATCTTTGTTGAGGAGTAACATTGGATTCCATATTCATCTCTGGCATCTGAGGAGCAACATTTGGAGTTGAAGCTTGAATTGGTTAGGGGATAATATTTCAAAAAACTCTTTATTTACTTCTAGTATTATGAGCTATGGCATCATGATTAGCATAGAAGTGTTCCCCTAGATGAAGGTTCATGAAAGAAAAATCACCCTACTATTGTATATGAGAAACAGTAATATGTTGACAAACATTAAATTGTTCTCCTATTACTTTCTCTTGTGTAGTCAATACTATGTAAGATTCTACCTTCTGATACATACAATATCCATAACAATAGTTACAAGAAGGGAAGAAGTCTTGATCTTGAGCTAGATTATTATGAGGAACTAAAGCCCTACTTAAAATTGTATTTTTAGTAGGGGTATTGCCAATAGGTCTATTATGATTAAATGGAACATGACCCTGATTTTTATTTGGAAGCCTATTATGTATGGGACCTTCATAGTGAATTTGAGGAGGCTTATTATTTTGAGCTTATTGCCTTTCTAGGGTCACCACCTTGTTACTTATCTTTTGTATCACTAAGAAGATATCCTCTAGATTCTTCTCTTGACCCTATAACTTCTTGTCTATATTTTACATCATACACTGCATCATATCTTGAGTTTTATCTATTTCATTTGGTGATGTCAAGGTTGAAGGGACAATAGCAAGGGGTTGACTTGTAGATGTGGTAGGGATAGGGGTTACAATAGGGTGATGATTAGGTATGCCAAGTAAGAAAGGCATTGGAGGTCTTGGAGCTAGCTTAGCTCCTTGTATCAAGATATTTTCTACTCTTAAAGAAATTTCATAGGCATTAGGTAAGGTGTCTCCTCCCATGGATTGTAATGTGGTAGCAATATCATGAATTAAAGGCTTTGAGGTAATGTAAGAAGGCATTACCATGAGAAGGTTTTACTTCAGTAGGTATTCTATCCCATGTCTTCTAAAATTTGTAACTGAAATTTGTTATGTAATCTATCCCATTATAATTATTTTCCCCTTAAGGAAAAATCTAGAAGCCTAACAGAAACATCATCCTGTATAATACCATGTACATATCACAAAAATTTGAAATCTATTGAATTTTTCCTAAGGGAGAAATTGAAGTTTCACTAGTAAACTCAAGTATATGTTTGAGTTCAACTATTGGTATGTCATATCCTTGAGCTAGAAGGAGGCAACTTCCACCATTGAAAGTAGCAAAATCATGGGATCTAGATTGTACCGTATGAAATAATGCTTTTTAAAATGAAAAGATGGCAATGTAGGCTATGATCTATCAACAAGAGGAGTGGAGAGAGATCTTGCAGGTGTATGTGTTGCTATTGCACTCGCAACTAGTGATAGTGATAATATATTTCTCTTTCTTCTAGGGTTTGAAAATAAGAGCTCAATGTATGGGAAATTATCTCTCGAAGATGCTCTTATATGAGCTTTTGATATGAATCACAAATTTTTTTATCTAAAACTAGATGTGAAAGTGGAGTAGAGTTGCCAAGTGCTTGAATGTGAGCCTCTTAAAGGCCTTGTAAATTGAGAACAACACTATCTCCTTAGCATATTTGAAATTATTCTTTGACACTAGTATACTTAGAATGCATCAATATCAAGGTCCCATTGGGTGTGCCAAAAAATTTTGTCACAAAACCTTGCACCCTTGCCTAAAGTTTTTACCTAAAGGCAACCTTGTGAATATGGAAACAATTTCCAAGTTATGGGACTTGAACTATAACATTGAGTCTTTGGAGAAGGTTGCCTTCCTTACTATTAGGGTGCACCTAACTATCTTTAAGAGGAAAATGGAGGAGGAATGCATGAAAGAAAACTAGTAAATCTAATCTAAAAGGGGTGATACACCAAAATAATTTGTTTGGCCTTATTTCTACCTAACAATGCACTATTCAGCAACATCACCTTACAATAAACTAATTTAATCTTTGTCTTAATTCAATAGTTACATATAGATTAGAAACTAGATGAAATGCTACAAGGAAGGAACTTCACTGTATAACATTTGAGGTAAAATAGATACTATTATGCAAATTGAATGGTAGAAGATAAAACATCAACAAAGGTAGGGACGTTCTACAACTATATTAATGGAAGAATCAGGTAAGATATAGAATACATACATTCATATAAAAAATGAAAATTACAATAGAAAAACATAAAATGCAATATTAATGACTCAAAAAAAGGATGACCCTAAGAAGGGTTACAAAACTTTCTTTTTATAGTTCAAGCATAATTGAGTAACTTATACCCTAAGGAAAAACACAACCACTTTGTAGAGAACAATTAGTGCAAAAATGAGGGAAAATATGATCTTGGTACACATCTAGATGTAGGAAAATCATACATCTCACCAAAAAATACCCATTAAATGACAAAAATTGTTGGATACAATTGTTTAATTGTGTGTTATCTTTGATGTCACAAAAATGTCATATTAGTCATTAGATAGAGTCTACCAAGCTCAGAAGGTTAGCAAGACAAAGGACAATTTCTACCAAGCTCAGAAGGTCAACAAGGCAAAATATAGTGTTTACCGAGCTCAAATGGTTAGTGAAACAAAAGGATAGAATCTACTGATTTTACAGATATTGCAATATTAACTGAGTCAAGAAGGTTAATTTGGAAAATTTGTGGAAGCAATATTTACCAAGTAGGGTTGGCCAGTAAAGGATTTCATTATGTTATGAAATAATGTTTTTTTGTTTAGAGTAATATTTGTAGCCGACTGATGTATGTTTTATTGGTAAATGTAACATGTAAATGGGTTGACTTGATAATCTGAATGGTATAAGTAAGAGGTCAAGTTACAAATTCTAAGTGCGTGGAAGTGTGTGGAATTAATGTGATATGAAGACTAATTATTGTGGAAGTAAATTTGAAGGATGATCAGAGATCATTGAGGAGCAACAGAGCCATATTTGATATAGGAGGATCTAATGATGTTGAACAGAGACCTGTAGCTAGCAAATTTAGTTGCATCTTGTTCAAGTCAATTCATTGTTGCTTTCTAACCATTGTAGTAGTGATTTAAAATCTCATAACAGAGTTGGTTTAACAACCATTTTGTAAATCCTCTAACAAGGTGATAGTTCAGTTGAATTATTCTAAAGACCTCTAGCAAGGCCACTCCTAACAAGGTGATTAAATCCTCTAACAGGGTCACACCTAACACTGTTATTGTAGCCTTTAATAGGGTTGGCTCCTAACAAGGCTCACTTCAAAAGAGTGAAAAATTGGTGACTAGTTACTTGGTGGTTTTTCCCATATTAGGTTTCCATGTTAAATCTGGTGTCTCTTGTATTTATTTTGTTTTCAATTACATGCATGTTTTCTTGAAGATAACTAATATTTTAAGTTATTGAGTTACAACATTTTTGTTATGTTTACCAAGTATCAACAGTAACTAGATCTTTAAGATATCTAAGAGATCTGTGGATTAATTTTTGTAAGTAACTGATTCACCACACCCCCCCCAACCCCCAGCCCCTCTCAATTACTCTACCTTTAATTCCAACAATTGGTATCGAATCTTTTGGTACTTATTGGAAAAGATTTCAAGGATCTAATCTAAGGATCAGAATATCTTGCAAAAGGGAAATTTCAAGGCTTAATAGGGACAACTTCTCAGTATGGAAAGGATTGATGAGGCTTCATTTGGCTTCTATTGGTGATACAGGGCTGAAGTACCTTGATGAAAATAATGAAGAACCTTTTGGTACATTATTTGTCAATGATATTGCTGAAGAAAAGACTAACAATGATATGATGATAGATATAGCATCTGCTCTAAGTTATGAAGAATTTGATGACATCAAGGATTGCAAAACTACCTTTGAAATGTGGAACAAGGTGAAAGAGATCTACGGAGGAGATGATAATGTAAGAAGAGCCAAAGAAAAAATTTTGAGAGGACAATTTGATCAAATTAGGATGAGAGAGGATGAAAATATTGCAAAGTATGTTGAAAGAGTTAAAGCATGTGTTAGTGCAATCAAAGCATCTAGAGGAGACATCAATGAGGAGACAATTATAAGCAAAGTTTGCAGAACTCTACTTTCCATTTATGCAATCAAAGTCTTTGCAATTCTAGAAAGGAGATGTGAGGAAAATCATAAAATAAATTTAGAGGCCATAGTTAGAAGATTGACTATATTTGACCTAGACAACTATGTCAATTATGTTCCAGCTGCCAAGAATGTTGAATCAACATTTAAAGCCAAGCTTTCACTCAAAGAAAAAGGGGAAAACATGAAGGATCCATAATCAGACAACAATGAAGAATCAGAACAAAGTTCAAACAGTGATCTTGAAGTGGTTGAAGCTCTACTAGCAAGAAAATATTCAAGAGGCAAAGGGAAATACAAAGGTAAGGTTCCTCTAATTTTCTTTTCTTGTGAAGAAATTAGACATATTGCAGCTAGGTGCCCAAACAAGTAGAAAAAAGATGAGAAGAATGGTCAAAAGTACAATGCCAAGAAAGACTTCAAATCATTCAAGGATAAAGGTAAGAAAACATGATTTATGGCTAAAGATTCTAATGATTCTGATGATGATGAAGAAGATGAAATTGTCTACATTGTTATGAAAGATGAGTCTGATAATGATGAGGAAATGGCACTTATTTCTCATATGAGTAGAAATGATACATGGATCTTAGATAGTGGTTGTTCTCATCACATGATTGGTGATAAAACTAAGTTTGAATACTTTGAAGACTATGATGGTGGCAATGCAAGATTTGGTAACAATGAACCTTGTTGTATAAGAGGAAAAAGAAGAATCTCACTAACCAAGGAACTTGTATGTGATAATGCATATTGGGTAGAAGGACTAAAGCATAATTGTTTGAGTGTGGAAAAACTACTCAATAATGGATTCAAAGTAGAATTTATGCATGGAAAAGTAATATTATTGAATGAAAAAGGAAAGCTGATTGGATCACGCACTCAAACAAAAGGTAACTTATTTTATCTTGAGCTTGGTGAATATTCATGTTTCATTGCTCAAATTGAAGAAAGTTGGTTATGGCATAAGAGGTCATGTCATGTAAACTTTGACAAGTTGATAAATATCACTAAATTCAAGAAAGTAAGAGGTATTCCTAACATAAAGAAACCTTAGGTTGGGCTATGCAAGAATTGTCAAATTGGTAAAATGGGAAAGACTAGTTTTAAAAGCAAAAACTATTAGACTAAAGAAGTTCTAGAAATTGTGCATAGTGATTTGTTTGGACCTATTGGCATTGAAAGTTATTATGGTGAAAAAAAAATTATTCATTTTTTTGATGATTATTCAAGAATGATGACTATCATGTACCTCAGAGAAAAATTAGAAGCATTTGAAAAGTTCAAATGGTATTTGGCTAGAGTAGAAAAGGAAACAGGTAAAAGACCAAAATGCTTAAGATTTGATAGAGTTGGTGAATTCATTTCACTTGAGTTCAATAACTTTTGCATTGAAAGGGGAATCAAAAGACAAGTTTTGGCACCTAGAACTCAAGAACAAAATGGAATAGCAGAAAGAAGGAATAGATCTATCATGGATTATGCAATAGCTTTAATGATTGAGAAAGGCATTGCTATTAGCACTGTAGTTCATACCTTGAACCAAGTATAGCTGAAAAAGGACTCATTCAAAACACCCTATGAGTTGTGGTATGGCTACAAATCCAATGTAAGTTATCTAAAAGTATTTGGAAGCAAATGTTACATTTTGAAAGAATCTAGAAAAGGTAAATTTGATGTAAAAAGTGATGAAGGAATATTTTTGGGATACTCTTGCAAAAGAAAAGCATATAGATGTTTGAACATATCTACTCACAAAGTCATGGAAAGTGCACATGTGAAAGTTGATGAGTTTGCAGAAAGAATAGAAGAAGAAAGCAAAAAGGAACCTGAAGACTATAAAAGATTTTTTAGCATTGAACCTGATACAATGCCAAGTATACCTATTAATCAGGAATTCTCAATTCTAGAGTCTTCATTAACTGAGTCACAAGAAGTTCAAACCAAGTTAGTACCTACTAAGCTGCAAGAACCTGAGTTGCAAAAAAAAGCTACTAAGTTAGCATCTACTGAGCCCGAGCAACCAAAATTAGAACCATAAGTTAAAAAATAGAAGGATAATAGTGCAAGTCATTCAAAAGGCAAGGAGACCATGTTAGCCAAGTATGTCAGAAGCCGTCATGCACCAGATCAGATCATTGGAGATAAATCAAAAGGAACAATGACAAGAAGTAAGTTGAAAGGCACTTGTTTACTTGTTGATTTTGAACCTAGAAATGTCTTAGATGCACTAGAAAATGAAAGTTGTATTGAAGCTATGAAAGAAGAGAGAAAAAATAGAGAGAAAAAAAACATGGACTCTTGTACCTAGACCCAAAGACAAAAATGTGATTGGAACAAAATGGGTATTCAAAAACAAACTAAATGAAGATGGTAAGGTATCAAGGAACAAAGCTATATTGGTATGCAAAGGATACTCTCAAGAAGAAGGTGTAGACTATGGAGAAACTTTTTCTCTTGTTGAAAGATTGGAAGGTGTTAGAACCTTACTTGCATATGCTACATTCAAAGGATTCAGAGTTTATTAGATGGATGTCAAGTCAGAATTTCTCAATGGAATATTGGATTAAGAGGTTTACATTGAACAACCTAAAGGTTTTGTTGATACAGACAAGAAGGACATGGTTTGCAAATTGCATAAAGCATTATATGGTCTAAAACAAGCCCCTAGAGCATGGTATGAAAAATTGCATAACTATCTTATTCAGATTGGTTTTTAAAGAACTAATGACAACAGTAGTTTGCACATAAAGGAAGGACCAGATAATAAGATTGTTTTGGCAAAAATATTTGTAGATGATACTTTTTTCACAGGAAATGATGATCTTTGCAAAGAATTTTTAGAACAAATGAATAAGGAATTTGAAATGTCAATGTTTGGTGAAATCAAATTCTTTGTTGATCTTCAAATTCAACATAGTAAGAATCGCATCTACATCACTCAATCTAAATACATCAAGGAGATACTAAAAATGTTTGGTATGGAAGACTACAAACTAGTTGGGACTCCTATGTGTACTAGATTAAAACTAACCAAGGATGATGAATCAAAGGAAGTGGATCAGACATTGTATAGATCTATGATTGGAAAGTCGCAATATGTAGTGCACACAAGACTAGACATTGTCCTTGTAGTAGGAATTATAGCAAGATTCTTAGCAAAACCAAAAGAAAATGACATGATGGCAATCAAACAGATCATGAGATACTTAAAAGGAACTAAAGAATATGGATTATGGTATAAACTTGGAGGAAAATTGGATTTAAAGGTGTTCAGTAATGCAGATTGGGCAGGAAATATTGATGACAGAAATAGTAAAAGTGTAGGAGCTTTCTTTCTTGGACAAGCAAAAAGCATAATTGTACATCTCAATCCATCGCAGAGGCTGAATATGTTGCAGCAGCAGTAAATTAATCAAACATTGTGTGGTTTAAACAATTATTGGAGAGTATGAAGCAAGAAATCAAAGAACTTGTTGTTATGTTTTGTGATAAAACAAGTGCAATTAACATCTCCAAGAATCTAGTGATGAATTCAAAAACCAAGCATATTTCCATAAAGTATCACTTTGTTAGAGAATTGGTACAAGAAAAAGAAATAAGATTGGAATATATCCATACAAAGGAACAAATTGCTGACATATTCATAAAGCCTTTACCTAAGGATGCATTCTTATATCTAAGAAGTAAGTTAGGGGTCATTCCCCTATCTGAAGCTCACTAAAATATAGTTCTAGCATTGCATCAATAGAAACAAAATTGCAGAACTATCAGTTGATGCAACAAACAATTGAAAACATTGCATATGAATCATTACATCAGGTACAATGATATTCAATTGTTTTGAGTTGTCTTTGGCATATGTTGTCAAATAGGGAGAATATACTATCATATCTTTCTAAAATTTACAAAATAATAAGAGTTTGTGCAAGAGGGAGAGATTCTTATGAAAAAGGGAGTTTGCTGTATTTGAAAAAGAAAGTGAAGTATTGTGTCAGTAAAAGACTTGTTTTCAAATTTCATTCTACTATGACATGTTGTGTTTCCATCAATGCCAAAGAGGGAGATTGTTGGATACAATTGTTTAATTGTGTGTTGTCTTTGATGTCACACAAATGTCATATCAATCATCAGATAGTGTCTACCAAGCTCAGAAGGTCAGCAAGGAAAAGGACAGTGTCTATCAAGCTCAAAAGGTCAACAAGGAAAAGGACAGTGTCTACCAAGCTCAGAAGGTCAGCAAAGAAAAAGATAGTGTTTACTAAGTTCAGATGGTCAGCAAGGCAAAAGGATAGAATCTATCAAGCTCACTCAGTCATGAAAGGAAATGTGGCAGAAATAGTTCTTACTGAGGTCACTTAGTCATCAAAGGAAATGTGGCAGAAGTAGTTCTTACCGAGCTCTGATGAAGGAATTTTGTTCTTATCGAGTAAACTCGGCAGCCAAAGGATTTTACAGATATTGCAATATTAACTAAATAAAGAAGGTTAACTTAGGAAATTTTTGAAAGCAGTTTTTACCAAGCAAGGTTGGCCAATAAAGGATTTCATTGTTTTATGAAATAACATTTATTTGTTTAGAGTAATATCTATAGCCGACTGATGTATGGTTTATTGGTAAATGTAACATGTAAATGGGCTGACTTGACAATTTGAATGGTATAAGTAAGAGGTCCAGTTGGAATTCTAAGTGTGTAGAAGTGTGTGGAATTAATGTGATATGAAGACTAATTATTGTGGAAGTGAATTTGAAGGATGATCAGAGATCATTGAGGAGAAGCAGAGCCATATTTGATCAAGGAGGATCTAATGATTCTGAACAGAGACCTGTAGCTAGCAAATTCAGTTGCATCTTGTTTAGGTCAATTCATTGTTGCTTTCTAACCATTATAGCAGTGATTTCAAATCTCGTAACAGAGTTGGTTTAATAGCCATTTTGTAAATCCTCTAACAAGGTGACAATTTAGTTGAATTGTTCTAAAGACCTCTAGCAAGGCCACTCCTAACAAGGTGATAAATCCTCTAATAGGGTCACACCTAAAAGTGTGTATTATAACCTTTAATAGGATTAGCTCCTAATAGGGCTCACTTCAGAAGAGTGAAAAATTGGTGACTAGTTACTTCGTGGTTTTTTTCATATTAGGTTTCCACATTAAATCTGGTGTCTCTTGTGTTCGTTTTGTTTTTAATTACATGCATGTTTACTTGAAGATAAGTAATAGTTTAATTTACAAATTTATAGCATTTTTGTTATGTTTATTGAGTATCAATAGTAACTAGATCTTTAAGATATCTAAGGGATATGTGGATAAATTTTTGTAAGTAATTGATTCACCCACCTCCCCCCCCCCACCTCTAAGGCATTAATGTTTTATCCTAGTATATGGATAACCAGATGGCAATAAAGTGTCTTTTTTCATTTATTAGACATAGAGAATATTAATACGTGGTTGTAGATGATCAAGAAGATTAGATTTGTCATTATAGAGTTGTCTTTCTCTATTCTTGACACACCAACTAAGCCATGCCATCAATCAACTAGAGTCAATCCTCAAGCTTTACCATGTGGTCCAATCATAACAAAACATTCTGCCCCCTATTAAACCTTCTAACTTCATGTTGACTGCTAACTTCCCACTAGCATGACTTTGCCACAATTTTCTTCACCACAACTTAGAATTTTCTACTAACTTTTCAACCCTCTTGGAGCATTCCACATGGTGACATTTGATTTTCTTTCCTCTATTCTATAGTTACCACCCAAGACCACAAAGAAACATGTCAACCTATCATTATGTCACTATGAATACTGATCATACCTTTTTTCATAGTGATAAAGTGACATATCTTGATCTATTTTCTATCTAATAGTGGAGGAAATACAACAATTTATGAACTATAATGGGCCCACTAGGAAATGTATTACATCATCACTATCTTTCTATGTATTTTCTTCATACAACTTTCCATAGCAACAAAGTGACAATCATTGATCTTGGAAGAGTAGAAGGTCATGACAAAAACCCTTTCTCTCTATTTATACCTATAGCAATTAAGAACTTGACACCAAGAGCTTCATTTATGAAAAAAAAAAACCTTTGGAAACTCCCTAGATGGGTTGGTCTTGCCACCTCCATGTGTCAAACTATAGTTATGTCACTATGACTAAAGATCTTGCATCTTTTCATAGTGACAAAATGATAATCAATGATCATCTCCAAATCAATAGTGGGAAAGGGTATGTTAGGAAACTGGGCCACTTCAAAAGGTAGTGAATAGAATTTTGATAGTAGTTACCTTGTCTAACAACTCCACTAACCATAAAGAAGAAATGCCTACCTAGGGTATGTGGCACATTGTCATTATGTTACTATGGCTAAAGGTCTAGCAACTTTTTATAGTGATAATATGACATCCATAGATATATCTTCAATCTATGGTTCCTAATGTTTCACTGACTACTATGCATGACTTGAAGTAAAAGGGCCCACCTAGACATGTGTCACATTGTTGTTATGTCATTATGAAAATTTATTATAGGACCTTTGTAGTGACAAAGTGACATTTGTTGATCTCTTTAAATTGAATGACTAAGAAGATGCAAGCTCGCTAAGGTGGTTATGACGTGAAACAACTTGAAGACTTAGGATTTAAAGATAACCCAATGTTTTATATATGTATCATCATAACATTATAATGTTTGAAAAATTGAATATTTGAAAAATGTTATTGTTGGTCATGCTTGATAGGAAAAACAAAAATTCTAGTGGGAGGGGAAAAATGGCTAACATATTTTCTCCATCATTAGATCTACTTAGTGATCTTCCTCTTTCATTACGTACAAGGTTAGTGTTCCTAAAAATTCTACTATTTGCATTATGACTATCAAAATTAGGTTACATACAATCTACTACTTTATGTCCATAACCATGAAAATTATAACAATATAAATTAGCAATAGGTTCGAAAGACTTACCTATGTAATCTCTTTTCATATGACCAACTTCATTGCATATAAAACATCTACCTTTGAAATCATGTCTAACTTCCTTAATGTTGGAAGATTGGCAAGATTGGAGAGATTGGTTTGATGATGATATGTTACATTCATGACTGAGTTTGTGATTGATGTCAACATAGCATGTTTGATGTATTCTATGGTATTTAATAGAAGAATAATTGAAAGATCAAGCTAGTACGGATGGCTACTTGAGCATGATAACCACTTGAGGTTAAGGGAGATACTTTGGGGTATCTAGTATATGCAACTTAATGTTGGAAATAAGTCTAGAATAAGTTATGTAAGTTTTGGTAATGTCTATTTTGAGATAGAGTTTATAGAGGCATATTTTGGTAAATTTGTTATATCTCCTAGTAGAGTTGATATCTTTGAGGATCAAGGTTGAGGACATCAAGATGAAATGTGGAGAATGATATGGATAAGATCATTTTTCATAATATTGTGTGTACAAAAATTTATTCAAGTTGCAAGGCAGAATATTTGTGTTATTTCTAAGTGTAATGTGTTCTTAGTGAGGTCCTATAATAAATAATTGAGAAGGACTAACAAATGACTCAAGAATTGTTTTATGGACTCAATATAAAGCAAGGTAATTTTCCTTTATCATGGTATGGTGACATGCTAATTGTGCATGTTTGGAAAGCAATAGAGAGTGCAAAATGCAAAGTTGAGCTGAGCAAAGTAGAAGTAAAGCAAACTTCATTGCTGAGGTTTTGCTATGTGATCCAAGGTTTGGTGTTTGGATTTGAGGTTTGTGACCTAGTCTACAATGTCTGATAGTGATTGGTCTATTTGATAGCATAGAGGAAAGTACATAGGAAAGAATAAGATACTAGTAAATTACTTGTTTGAGTAGTGAGCTCTTCTTGTAGTTGAAATTGCATGTTTGGGTCGTGGGAAATTCTTGTGTACATCATACCACAATTCCTAATAGGACTAGGACAACTTCTAATAGGGTTGGAATCTCCTAACAATGATTCAAAGTCTCCTAATAGGGACTCATTATACTAAATATTGTAACAAACTCCTAATAAGGTCTATCCTCCAAAAAGGTATATTTATATTATTACATCATCTTGTGGGCATCATTCCCACCAAAGTTTTCCCTTTGATCAAGGGTTTCCCTAGTCAACATATCTGATGTAATTCTCTATGTGCATCTTTTTATGGTTGTTGTTTTCTTTGGTTGAATGTATAAATTTTTTTAATAAAGGTAAGTGGTTTAATTATTGGATAACTAATTCAACCCCTCTCTCTCTTATCTTGTTGGACCATTGTTTCTAACAATTGGTATCAAAGCATCAGGTCCTTGAAGAAAAGTTTTAACACCTTTGAGAGATCCATCACAAACATGTTTAGGAAAGATAGTTTTATGTTTGATGGAAAAAACTATTATGGCTTGAAGGAAAATATGAAGACACATTTGTTTTGTATTGGTCTAGGATATTGGATCTTGACAAAATTAGCAAAGAAAATCATTGAAAAAAATGATTTGGAAACTTGCATTGAGGCAAAAAAGAGATCTTTTCATGTGTGACATGAGAGCTAGAGAAGCACTATTGACTATACTTCCTAAAATTGAGTACAATTAGGCAAAATTACTTCCTACTTCACCTTTGATTTGGAAATATTTGGGAAATAGTTTTGAACGTGATGTACATTTTAAGAAGTTGCGGCTATAAAGTTGGATTTGTGCATTTCAAGATCATATGATAAAGTTGTTCATATCATGTACCAAAGATTTCACAAAGGATACATTGCTTGGAACACTTAAAGTAGGTGAGAATGAACTCAAACAGTCTAAAGAATTGACTAGAATAGAGATAGCTTTCAATGCCTTGAATATTCAACCTAACCTATCAAGGAGCACAAGTGCTAGAGAAGATTTTACTAGTAGTTGAAGATTTGAAGAAGATAGAAACTTTGATGAAGTAGTAGCCCTTTTGGTAAGAAGAGAAAAGGGAGGTAAGAAAATATTTAAGTGTTGGACTTGTGATGAATATGGTCATTATGCATCTAAGTTTCCTAAAAGGGAGAAAAAGTATAAAGGGAGACATAAGTCTAGAAATGATAGAGATTGTTTGTATACAAATGAAGATAATGATTCTAACACTCAAGCATTAATTTCCAGTGATGATGAAATTGGATTTGTAGCAATTAAAGAGGAAAGTAAAGAGAAGGTACATTTAGTATCATAGGTTGAGAAGAAATCTAATTAGATAATTGACAGTGGTTGTTCCCATCATATGAGTGGTAATATGAACAAGTTTGTTGACTTCAAAAATCATGTTGGAGCAATCGCCATAGTGGGAAAGAATGTAGCATGCTAAGTAAAAAATATTGGATCTATAACTCTTGATGGTAAGATTAACACTAAGGACGTATACTTTTTGATCATTTAAAGCACCTAAAACCTAGTATGCAAGGTTGGACAAGCATTTGACAAAGCTCAAATAGAGCAAAAGTATCGAAGATAGTAGTATATATTGAAAAGAAACTGATGATGGTTTGGTGATTTTGGTAATATTTGTTAATGATGTTATATTTTGAGGAAATGATGAAGAAAGTAAGTTTGTAGAATAAATGAAGAATGAATTTGAAATGAGTATGATAGGAGAGATGAAATATTTCCTAGGATTGCAAATAGTATAGAATAAAGAAGGAATCTTTATTTCTCAGACTAAGTGCTTGAAGGATTTTCTAAAAAGGTTTGGTTTAGAAACATCTAAACCTATTGGAACACCTATGGTAACTAGACACAAGTTATCTACAAAGGATGACATGCCTACTATTGAGCAGAAGAAGTATAGATCTATGATTGGAGGCTCACAATATCTAACTCACACAAGGCCGAATATAGAAAATGTAGTTGAAATTGTTGCAAGATTCTAGGCTAGTCCTTGAGAAGCACATTATGCACTAGTGAAAAGGATATCTAGATATATGAAAGGAACTTTAGAATTTGGATTATGGTATGACAGATATTATGATTTTACAATAAGTTCTTATACTGATGTGAATGGGGACAATAGTATGGATGACTGAAAGAGCACTAGTAGAGGAGCTTTGTTTCATGGAGGAAGATTGGTTTCTTGTGTCATGCCTAACCTCTACTTGGGTTTTACTACTTATTAGGACTTTGTGGTTATAAGTTCTTTAGATGTTATTTTCTTTTTATCTATAGAACTTGGTGTTAATGTCCTTGGGACATGTGTTTATGTCAGAACATACTGTTTGTCTCAAGATTACTATGTTTGATTTCTCTAATTTTTATGATACTGTTGTGTATTCATTTCCAATAATTCTATTAGGAATAATATTAGAAAGTTTTTCTTTAGTTGTTATGGTGAAACTAATTTTTAAACATTGTGAGTTTATTCATTGGCCTATGTTAAATCCATGATATGTTGAAAGAATTTTCTTTGCTTAGGCATATTGTTTATAAAATAGTTTGAATGGACTTAATAAGCTAAAGGAAATATATTCAACTGTGAGTTTGTATTTCAATGATGCATAGATGTTAAAAGATTTTCTTTTTTTAAAATGTATATATATACACTTATATAGTTTTCCTTTTTACCATTGACCATTCATTCATTTGAATTGTGCATGGGGTAATAACCTGAGGTTTAAATCTACTTGTGACTTATGCTATTAGTGAGGTTATTCATCTTAATATGTTTTGTAATCTTATATTGGTAGATTACCTTGCATATACTCTTTTGTTTTTATAAGGGTTAAATACCCCAATGGCATTAGTATGTTTTATGTTGTGTTTTGTTTGGGATTTAAAAACTTGTGGCTATTACCATACACCTGTCGTTAATGGCATATAAATTGTTTTATTTGGTATTATGAAATGAGGTTTAATTACCACTTTAGTCTCATGTAACCCTAAATGGGTTTCAAATGCTATGAAAAAGGATTATATTCATTGTTTTGATAGCCAAACATGGTGGTGGCATTGTGACTATCATATGCATGGCCCTGTGAAGTGTCTCAGTTGAGTTAAATGCAAGTCTACGAGGCCTTAATTACACTGAAGGTCTTGTTCACCATACTTTTGCAAGTTGGGTTTTTGAGGAAACAATGCCAATAATTTGGCCTTATGGCTCTGCATAAACATAACACTTGTGGTCTATTGTTGAAGAATCAGCAACATGAAGGGTGTTAGTTGGAAGGAGATACTTTCTTATGAGGGCGAGCACCTCTATTTCAAGCAAGTTTTTTTTTTGGTTTTGGCATTTTGAAAGTGTGGATTTGAGTTGGGTTTTAGGCTCTGATGGCGAGTTGTTGAAGTGCTTCAAGTTGAACATTTACCATCTACTAATTTGCAAGTAAGGGAAATTTCTTACCCTACTCTCTCTATCTTTACAATTTGCATTTTTAATTTGATTTGTATGTATCAATTTTTAAAAAATGAATATTTGACACTCAAGCATGGATATATGCAAACTTGGGCACTGAGTAAGGCACAGGTCTACACGTATCCATACTTGAATGTGAAGTATGGTGAAATGTTTGAGAATCATATAATGAATCTATTTTGGGCTTTGCCCCAAACATGTGGATCTCATTGAGTTGAACCTAGTCAGAAGCACATGCTTCCGATAGTAAGCATGTATGTTAATGTAGAAAACAAATGGTATTCAGTTTTCTCAGACCCGAGCTTTGAGAGAACTCATATCTCTAAGTTCATGGGTTTGCATGGCTTGGCCATAAGACACGAGCTCATATTAGATTTCAAACTCATGACTAGTCAAGGGTACAGTCATTGTTTAAATAGTTTGCATGAAATTTGAGGCATACTCATTATATCAAACAGTTTGCATGAAGTTGAGGCACAGTCATTGATTGAACAAGTTTGCGTGAAGTAAAGATTTAGATATTGTGTAGAATTCTTAACAAGATTTTTGGGTTTTGAATTAACCATCTATAGCCAACCTTATAAGGATTAGAAGGAATTTATTTGTGTTTCACTATAGGTTTTGAGATGTAAAATTCAAGCCCGTCTTATGAAAATACGTACACACAGGTACGCTGTTATGTTTGAACCATTGTGGTTGTTTTTGAAACATCAATGTTTTTTTTATTAAAGGTCTTATATGGTAATTTAGTTGCATGAAACCTAAAGCAAAGACAAGATATCAAACAACTATATGAAACTGAGGGAAGGCATTTGGTCAAACAGTTAGCATGAAACTTTAATAATGTTAAACTAGCAAATACTAGCATAGTGTTATTTTATGATTTAAATGTTGTTGTACGATCATTGATGTTGAAATTTATGGTGGTTTGAATTACTTATCAACCTTTTAATGCATTCATATGATATTTGGAAACTTAATTAATTGCTATTATTTAACACCAGTCATAGACATTCTGTGAATAGTTTGTTTACAACCTTAAACATAGTTGAATTTCCTTTTTATCAACATAGTTTATTAAAGTATCAACATAATGAAAGATACTAGTGGAATAGCCGATAGTCTGTGTGAATGAGCATTATGATTTGATTACATTTTGGAGTTTCATATGTTGTTGAGATTTTAGTTATCTTATGCTATTATGTAATTTGGGTTTTGGAGATAAGATAAATGAATACTTAACATTATTGATCAAGTTTTATCTATATGAAAACATTCATAATGATTGAACAGTTTTTCAATTGAATGTTGTAGGAAACTATTATATGGAATAGTATGTGATATTTTAAATAGTAAATTATAGTTAGCAAAGGTTGAAATAAATACCATTATTTATTAGAATTGAATGGGATCGAGATATCAATCATATGGAAATCATATGTATGTGAATTGGAAATTTGTTTTCAATGAAAAGATGAACTAATGATATATGTTTGATAAGAATTTTAAGAATATCATATTTACTTTAATTCTATTATCTTAGTCATTTTGAAAGATTAATTTAGTTTATTATGACAACAGGCTTCAATGGTATAGTATTAAGATTGGTAAATATCATTAAAGTGATATGTCCGTTTAATTATATTTATGTGATTTTAATATTATAGTTTTTCTACTATTGTTATAGTAACCTAAGTTACTTTTGAAATTGGTAGCAGAAGATAAGTTGCAAAAAGATGAAGAATGTAGTATCATGATGTATATTGATTTTATATCTATTGTACATGTACATTCTTTTGTAAATCTGTTTGATGTGTATTTTGAGAATAACTTTGATGAACATATATCAGGGTGGCTGAATTTGGTAAATCCTATTCAGTTATTTAATTTAGTGAAAATATTAAAATGAACTGGGTGGGTTATTTACATACTAAAAGATAAATTGGCTTTACCTATGACTTAAACCTAAATGGTTAAGTATGGAGAATAAGGAAAACCTCTATTCTGTCATTGACGAGTATAATAGAGAATTCCATTATGTGTTTACTATGAGCATACTATACATGGATGCAGAATCTTAGTGCCATAACAATGACACCTCAACATATATATATATATATATATATATATGATTCATTTACTGGATATTCTTAGTGCGAGTTTAATTTTGCATTGTTAAGTAGATGTATACTTCTTGCATATTAATTTTAGAATTGCACTATGTTAAGTGGTTCAGATATTTGCATTATGAATATGGGTATGTTTATTCTAACATGTATGCAGGTGGACCACACTTTTGAACTCAGTATGTACTAAGCCCTCTTTGTGTTGTGTTGCAATTCTGTGTGTTTTCAGGTGTTTCAAGTTGATTATCATGTAGCTAAGGATTACTGTTGAAGTTTCTTCTTGAAATAGAATTTGTTCTTGAAGAGTTCTTGTATTGGTCATAGATGTCTAAGAATGATATTGTACTTCATTATTGTACTAAAATCAATATGTATTAGTATCATAATGGAAATGTATATGGATGATATCTTGGTTTATTATGACGTTTAAGGATTGAGAATGATTCAATCTTTGTAGTTGTATTAAGTTTTAAAAATAATAATTTACGTTTATGTTCTTGTTCTTTGTTTCAATTTTTCTTATGCTTAGTGTAGCATTACATCTTGGTTAAGTAAGAAGCAATATTATACATCTCAAACTACAACAAAAGAAGAGTATGTTGTAGTAGCAAAATAATTGCAATTAATTGATTTAGATGAAGTAGATGTTGAAGGATATAAGGATAGGAATCTGTGAACCTTTTTTTATTCATTGTGACAATACAAGCATGGTAAATATGTCTAAGAATCTAGTATTGCATTCGAGGATGAAGTACATTTCTATTAAGTATCATATGTTGAGAGAAAAAGTTGTAGAAAAGGAAATTAGATTGGAGTATGTGAGCACTAAAGAAAAGATTGTAGATATATTCATTAAGCCTCTTCCCAAAGAGACTTTTGAGTATTTGTGAGCTATGCTTGGGGTTATGCCCCTTCCTACATTAGAGTAAGAAGATGCAAGAGTGTATCAGTCTAGGATAATAAAGCACCATTGTTTTTCTAGATTGTATGCTCATGCTTCTTGTGTGGGGGAGTATTTGTGATGGATAGAGTCATTTAGGACTCTTTTTGAAATCGATTTGAATAATGTTTTTCAACACTCAAGTTGAACAAGTATTAGTTGTTGCAGAGTGTGATGTAGAGATTTTGGTTGCAGAAAGCTTTGACATTTATGTCAATGGGGGAGTAATTAGAATGAAAAACCTTATGCTAAATAGGGAGAAGCGTGGCATGGAAAACAATATACTATGGGGAGAAGTATTGCAGGAAAATATTATAATAAAGCAAAAATGTGGCATGAATTTGAAATAACAATTTGGTACATAGTATATTAAGGTACATCAATGGGGGAGTGTGATTAATGAAGAGGATTTGAAGACTATTTATCTTTTTGTTGGTATTCTTGGAACTAGATGATTTTCATCTATGTTGCCATCAATGCCAAAAAGGGAGATTGCTTGAAGATTTGCAAGATTGGAGAGATTAGTTTGATAATGATATGCTACATTCATGAGTGAGTTTTTCATTGATGTCAACATACCATGTTTGATGTATTCTGTGGTACCTAACAAAAGATTAGTGGAAAGATCAAGTTAGTACAGATGACTATTTGAGCATGATAACCACTTGAGGTTATGGGAGATACTTTGGAGTATCTAACATATGTAGTTAGCATAGGAAACACAAAGGATAAGTCTAGAAGAAGTTATCTAAGTTTTTGTAATATTTTTTTTGAGATATAGTTTATAGATGCATGTTTTAGTAAACTTGTTATATCTCCTAGCAAAGTTGATATCTTGAGGATTGAGATTGAGGACATAAAGATGACATATTGAGGATGATATGGATAAGCTTTCTCATCATAATACTGTGTGGTGAAAGATTTATGATATTTCTAAGTGTAATGTGCTCTTAGTGAGGTCCTATAATAATTAATTGAGAAGGACTAACAACCAACTCAAGAATTATTTTATGGACTCAGTATAAAGGAAGGACATTTTCATTTATCATGGTATGATGACATGTGAATTGTGAATGTTTAGAAAGTAGCAAAGAGTGCAAAATGTGAAGTTGAGTTGAGCAGTGTGGAAGTGAAGGAAACTTCATTAGCAAGGTTTTTCTGATTGATCCAAGGTTTTGTATTTGGATCTAAGGTTCGTGACCTAGTCTACAAGGTCTCACAGTGGTTGGTCTATTTGACAAGATAGAGGAAAGTACAAAAGAAACAAGAAGATACCAATAAATTACTTGTTCAAGTAGTGAACTCTTCTTGTAGTTGAAATTGAATGTTTGGGCAATGGACTCTTCTTGCATACATTATAAAACAACTCCTAACAAGGTTGGCATAACTCCTAACATGCATTCAAAGTTTCCAAATAGTGACTCATTGTACTAAATGTTGTAATAGACTACTAACAAGGTCTATCCTCTAACAAGGAATATTTATATTAGTACATCATCTTGTGGGCATCATTCCCATTGGGGTTTTCCCTTTGATCAAGGGTTTCCCTAGTCATCATATTTGGTGTAATTGTCTATGTGCATCTTTGTCTAGTTTTTTTTATACTTTAGTTGAATGGTTATAATAAAGATAAGTAGTTAATCATTTAATAACTAATTCACCTCCCATTCCCCCCCTCTATTATCTTGGTGGACTATTGTTTCTAACAGTTAGGTGGTTCATCTTATTTAGGCTCATCATGTTTCACAAAGAAATCAAATAGTTCAATCTCTTTAGATACTTCAAGTGTAATGCTTGATTCAATCATTAAACAAATCCATCCAATTCATTTCTAATTTCAACTTTCTTGGAAGATTGTTCTCTAATAAGATAACTGAGGCCTATCTTGTCATAAGAAGGTCTCTAGTGGAATATAATGTTAATCAATTTTCTCACTACTAGAGTAAATTTTCTCTAAATATTGCTTAGCTTGTGACTATTCTCCTTTCATAATGGTGTTGTGCTTTTCTAACTTAGCATGTTCTATCTTGACAGAATCCAATTTAGATGCTACTTGACTCAACTAGGATCTAAGGTTAGTATTCTAAGATTTTAGATTAGGTTCATTCTTACTACTATCTTTCTTAAGACTTAAATTAATTTCAATGATTTTCAACTCATGCTTGAAGATCTCATTTTCTCTCTTGAGATTTCTTACTTCATCATTGTGACTAGTGTGTACTTTTGATTCATTACCTAATTTTAGATCATCAATATTATCTTTTAGTTTACCAATGTAACTATGCTCTAATACCAATTCTTATAAATAGATAACATTGAGGGTGGGGGTGTGAATTAGTATTCTACAAAATTTTTCCCACAACTAAATACTATTAACTACTTTATACTTGCATGTGGACGTAAACCAACAATGATGAATAATAAATATAAGGGTAAAAGCACAAACCTATGGCATCCTTTTGTAAAGGAAAAGGCTAACAAAAGTATAACTATTCACCTTTGATGACATTGAATTGGTATTATTATTTTGAATTTGTAAATAAAATAAACTAATGAAATGTGTAGAAATAGATGAATTTTAGGATTAAAATTTTTAATAATTATTTGGAATAAGAATGTTAAAGTTTCCTATTTTTATAGATAATTTTTAGATGCTAAAAAATGATAAAAATTAGGGATCTAGTTCCCACCACAAAACTATGTGGAAATAAACTTATTTCCTTTTGTTTTTAGACTATGTTATAGCTAACATATATATCTACAACAATCAAAAATGAAAATTGGCTTTAGACCTATATTTCCTCTTTTATATGGATTGAAATTTCAACTCACCTGAAATTGATAGTTTTCATCTCCCACCACATTTTTAAAAACAAATATATTTTAACTAGGAGAAAAACTATAAATTCTAGAAGAGGACTCTCTCCTCTAGAATTTAATATAATTTTTTATAATTTTTTAAATACAATATATTATATCTAATTAAAACACTATAAACTCTATATGAGAATATTCTTGACTCCAAGATCTATAAAATGATGCTCTTATGTTATTAAAAAAAAAATCATAAAATAAATAATAAGAGTTATTGAAATGCCACTTTTCTAAAATAATTTTATTTCTTTAGTAATTGGATACAAACTAGTATAAAACATGCATTTAATAGACATTTCCAATTGGAAAAGTGTGAGACCATATATAACTTAGTTAGAATGAATTTATCTAGATTATATGTTTAAAAAAATGAATTTTAAATAGAAATACTAAAATTCATTCATTCTGATAAGTCAACCTAAAAGGTGACACAACTTTGTACTTTTACCCATAACCATACACAAAGAGAACTCAATAAAACCATTATTTGTTAACTATTGAAACCCTCAGCATGGGAAAATCCCAATGGGGATGATACCCACTAGATGATTCACTAAACAAAAGAATCATATTAAAGATATTGACCCTGTTAGGAGTCTATGAAGTAAATAGACTGTCTTGATTGCTTGTTAGAGGACTAGGCTCTATTAAAAGCCTCAACCCTATTAGAAGTTGGTAGACCAAATAAAATGTATGAAAGAAGGATCCACTTCCCAAACATGCAATAAGTAATAAGTTTCTTCACAAGTATAGGTATATATACAATAATTTCTCAGCACTAAAACTCACACTTTCTCTGATCATGCTTTAGATCTTGCATCACATAAGGCTCACATATATTTCAAGATATCTATACAATAGTTTACATGTCTTATGTCTTTTACATTATCTATGTAAAATAAAATATTTACTTATACCTTGTACAATAATAATTCTTTAATCAGTCAGCCTTCATGTCTTTACTTGCTTGACATAATATAGAATAACTTAGGGTTTAGTATCCACAATGTCGACCCATCATGATTATGCAATTATTTTGTTACCAAAATAATTCCTTCAACCATACAATCTATTTCTTTGATATGTTCTGTTAAATACCTAAACTCATATTTTGACTATAACATGCATTGTACTATCCATACTCATCTACGCACTTACTTATATCATCATGACATTGTCATAAAGCTATCCTCAATTACACATGAGCTAACTTGAAGTGTCTCATGTGTACAGATGAAATTTGTCTTTATATTTCTATAAAATGTCTAACATTTAGAAAAAATTCTAACTCTAAATGCATAAATGAAATGTAGAATACATGTTTCCATAAATGACAACTCTCTAGACATCCAAATGACCATATGTCCAATAGATGTCACAAGCCAATTAGGATCAAGACTAATAGAAGAAAGTGATAAATAAGGAGAAAATGGTAACTAATTTGTGTGAGAATTTTTACTTTGGAACTCTATTGAAAAATACAATTCATCATCAACTAAGGATGAATCTAGACCTTGTTGTAACGAATCAAGAGTCTTCTCTAAATATAAAGTGATCCCCTCTAATTGTTGTACTAATTGATGTGAAGATAAAATTGTTGGAAATATAAGAGGAGTATCTAAGAGGGGAGGGTTGAATTAGCTACAAAAAAAATGTATCCCATATCCCTTAGATGTCAATACAAGTCAAAACATAAACTCTGATTAAACTATATTTTGTTGCTACTTGACAAACACACAAGGACTTGATTAACACTAGGAAATGTTGTAACTCGATAAGTACTAAGAATCAATTGTAACTTGGAAAATAAATGAAATTATCAGTGATTATCTTTAACTTATTTTCATACACATAAAAGAAATAGCATGCACATAAGTGACACCAAGTTTTAACATGGAAACCCAATTTGGGAGAACCCACCAATTGCAACTAGTTACTAATTTTCACTTCTTTGAAGTAAGCCCTATTAGGATTCAACCCTATTAAAGGTTATAAAACAAATTTTTAGGTGTGACCCTATTAGAGAATTCAATCACCCTATTAGGAGTGGCTATGTTAGAGGTGTTCAGACACTTCAATCTAGAAATGGCACCTTGTTAGATGATTTACAAATAGTAGTTAAGCTAACTGTGTTAAGAGATTTAGATCACTGCTACAATGGTTAGTAAGTAATAATGAGATGTTTAATTTTTGATGCAACTAAATTACTAATTATAGATCTCAACTCTAGTTTGTATGCTTGGTCCTTTCTGATCAAATATATCTTTGTAGCTCCATAAGAATATTCTACTTATCCTTAGAATTCACTTCCTCTAAGCATCTTCAAAACTTCTATTCACTTCTATTTTTTAATCCTCAATGTGACCTTATATTTATATCTCACACAATCTCAAGTCAACTTAAATACAACTTAGAATAATTAATATTCATCTACTCAAGTAGCTAGAACCAATAAATAAATCAATTCAATGCAATATGCCAAAACAAGAAAATCCTTCATTAGCTAACCCTACTCAGTAGACACCGATTGAAATTTTTTTCTTGTGTTAACCAAAAGAGCTTGGTTAACACTACATATTCACAAAGTTACTTTGGCAATTGAATGAGCTTAGTTAATACTAGTTCCATCTAACATTTCCTTCATTAACTGATTGATCTCTATTAACACTCAACTTATACAATCTTTCCTTTATTACCCAAGTGTACTCAGTGGACATTGACTTTTGAGCTTGGCAAAGACTAGAATGCTCAATAGACATAGGAAATTATCTTCATCAGCTGAGTGAGCTTGGCATACACTAACTAGTAATGATATGACATTGTGTAATATCAAAGAGAATATACAATTGATCAATTATTTTAAACAACCTCTCTCTTTGGCATTGATGGCAACCCAACATGTCATAGTACAATGAGATTTTTAGAGAAACCATAAAGTAGGGAACATATCCTTAGTTTCATTCTAATTCTTATCCATGAGAACTCCCTCTATCATTTTAAACTCCCTTTGCCTTCAATTTCTCGCCTAGTCATAAAAACTTTGTCTTCAACATCTTCTTCTGATAGCAAACTCTTTCTTTTTTATATCATACCAAGTTCATCTACTTCCTATTCTCCTTCTTTATAAAATGAGTTATGACATCAAAAAACTCCTCTTTGACATCCTAGGCAAAAGATTTTTTTTAGAGAATATTAGTGTACATAATGTAATGATCAATATGCAATGTTCCCTTTTCAATACTGCATCAATTGACTGATCTTCAACATGCTCTAGTTGATGCATCACTAAACATCATTTACTGAGCTTTAGATATGGGAATAACACCTAACTTACCTCTTAGACACAAAATTCATCCTTAGGTAATGTCTTAGTGAATATGCTTGCAATCTATTCTTTGGTATTCACATATTCAAGTCTTACCTCTTTATCTTCTACCAATTCTCTCAAAAAGTGATATTTTATAGCAATGTGCTTGGTTTTGGTATGCATCAGAGGATTCTTTGATATGTTGATTGCATTAGTGTTATAACAAAATATAATCATTGGATCCCTAATTTCTATCTTCATACCTACTAACAATTTCTTGAACCAAACAATATTGGAATAATTAGCTACTACTACCACATATTTTGCCTTTTCTATGGACTAAGAAATATAATTTTATTTTTTAATTGTCCAGGACACTATCCTTTTACCAAGAAACAATGCCCCACAATTGGTGCTCTTTCTATCATCAATGCTTCATGCTCTATTAACATCAGTGAAGGCTTGTAACTCTAAGTTGTCTCATTTCTTATACCTTAAGCCATAATCTTTAGTACCATTTAGATATCTCATAATTCTCTTGATTTTCATTATATGATTTTCTTTAGAATTTTTTGAGAATCTTGCCACCATACCAACTAAAAGAGAAATCTCATGCCTAGTATGTACAATATACTACAATTTGTCAATCATTGATTTATATGTGGTCTGATTTACCTCCTTGGAATCTTATGTTGAATCTTCTGTCTAGAAGACATAAGAGTTCCAACTATTTTTGAATCTTACATTCCAAATTTCTTCAGTATCTCCTTGATATATTTAGACAAAGTAATGTAGATACCATCTTTCTTTTGTTGAATCTATAGTAAAAAAAAGAATTTGATTTCTCCAAACACAAACATTTCAAATTCCATACTCATTTCTTCTAAAAATTCTTTTCACAAATCATCATTTCCAATAAATAATATGTTGTCTACAAAGATGTCTACTAATATAATTTTCTTGTATGATCCTTCTTTGATGTACAAGCCACTATTATCATTTATTCCTTGAAAACCAATCTTTACCAAGTATTTATGAAGTACCATGCTCTAGGAGCTTTCTTGAGATGATACAATACTTTGTGCAATTAGACCATATGCTCTTTGCTAGGATCCACAAAAAATTTAGGTTTCTCTATGTAAACTTCCTCTTCAAGGATTTCATTTACAAATTTAGATTTTACATCCACATGATAAACTTAAAATCCTTTATGTACATAGTAAGCAAGTGAAGTTCTAACACCTTCTAATCTAGCAAGAGAAGGAAAAATTTCACCATAGCCAATACCTTGTTCTTGAGAATATCCTTTACATACTAACCTTGTCTTGTTTTTGGAAATTTCTCCATCTTCATTCAACTTATTTTTGAAAACCCACTTTGTGCCAAATATATTTTTATCCTTGGGTCTAGGAACAAGATTCTAGGTCTTATTTCTTTCTATCTATTATATTTCTTCATTCATTTTTTCAATCCAACTTTCATTAATCAAATCATCTTTAACATTTCTAGGTTTAAATTCAGCAAGCAAACATGAACCTTTCAATTTGTTTCTTGTGATTATTCCATCTGACTTGTCTCCAATGATCTAATTAGGTGCATGGTGCCTTTTTATCTATCTTTCTAACATAGGTACTTTAGATTTAGAATTTGTTCCACTAACCTCCCTATGATCTTCTCTATCAAGCTTAAGTCGTACTATCTGTGACTTGGGTCCATCAAACTTAGTTATCTCTAGAAATGGCTCAGTAGCTTATGTCTATAACTCGAGTCCTTCAAATAGTGACTTGGGTTGTACTATTTGTAACTTAGTAGATTTCAAAATTTTTGGGGACTTGGGAGGTGAAGCTTCTTGACTTTTGGTTAGATTTGGCAATGAATTAGGTTTATAATACAAAAATATTCTATAATCCTTAGGTCCTTTGTTGCTTTCTTCTTCACTCATTTCTACAAATTCATCAATTCTTACATGTGAAGTTTGTATGGTTTTATGAGTAGTTATATTCAAACACTTGTATGCTTCACTTTTATAGTAGTATCCTAAGAATATGTCTTCACCGTCTTTGACATCAAATTTACCTTTCCTAGATTCCTTCAAGATATAATATTTGTTACCGAATACTTTCAAGTAACTTACATTAGGTTTGTATCCATATCATAGTTCATAAGGAGTTTTATTTGAGTCATTATTCAATTGTATTATGTTCAAGGTATGCACTTCAATACTAATTGCTTCATTCCAGTATTGGATTGCAACACTATTTTCTATCATTCAGGTTATTGCATAATCCATGATGGATTTGTTTGTTCTTTCTACTATACCATTCTATTGAGGTGTACTAGGGGTTGATACTTGTCTCTTAATTCCTCCTTCAAAGAAGAATTCATTGAATTCATTAGAAATCAATTCACCACCTTTGTCTGATCTCAAACACTTTAACTTCTTTCTAGTTTCTTTCTTTACTCTTGTTAGATACCAATTTAATTTTTAAAAATATTCAAAATTTTCTTCTAGATACATTATAGTCATCATTCTATAATAATCATCAATAAATAGAGTAAAATATGTATCTCCATTGTAGCTCTCTATTCTAATAGGTGCACATAAGTTTGTATGAACTAGCTCCAATATTTCTTCTGAATCATAGTCTTTTCTTTTAAAACATGTATTTCCCATCTTCCCAATTTGACAATTTTTGCATAGGCCCATATCAAGTTTCCTTAGTTTAGGAATACCTCTTACTTTTCTATTTTTACTTATCTTGACTAGATTATCAAAGTTCACATGATACAACCTTTTGTTCCATAACCAGCTTTCTTCTACTTGAGCAATAAAACATGAAATTTCATTGAGATCTAGGTAGAATAGGTCACCTTTTTTTTTATTGCCAAACACAACTAGATTACCTTTTCCATCCAGTAGCTTAGCCTTCCCATTTATGAATTCTACCTTGAACCCAAAGTTATTCAACTATGCCACACTTAGTAGATTATTCTTTAGTCCTTCAACCCAATAAGCATTATCACATCTAAGTTCGTTGGTTAGTGACATACAACCTTTTCCCTTTATGAAACATGGTTCATTATTTTCATATCTAACACTTCCACCATCATAATATTCCATATGTTCAAACTTTGTTTGTCATGAGTCATATGATGTGAATAGTGACTATCAATAATCCATGTATTATTCTTGCTAATGTGAGAGATATGTGTCATTTTATCTCCTTAATCATTAGATTCATCTTTTACAATAATATAAAATATTTCATCATCTTCATTGCTATCTGAATATTTAGCCATAAAACAAGATTTCTTACCTTTTTCCTTGTAGTCCTTGAATTCCTTAGAATCCTTCTTGCCTTTGTAATTGCTATGTTTATTTTCATCTTTTTCTTCTTTTCTTGGGAACCTTGCATCAATGTGTCCAACTTCTTCACAAGAGAAACAAATTAGAGGAATTTTACCTTTATACTTTTCTTCGCCTTTGGGATACCTTCTTGCAAGAAATGCTTCAATAGATTCAACATCACTATCAAAATTTTCTTCCTATTCATTTTTAGATTATTTTTGTAACATGCCTTCCCTAGTACACTATTATAAATCTTAATAAAATGAATATGGTTAGAGATAGAAGTGTAAGGAGTTCAGATGTCATATAATGTGAATTATAGGATGTACCTTACACCTTAAGATAGAATGATGGTAAGAAGGTTTGGGATCTAAGTATGCCATGATTGGCATTTTTCCTGTCAGTAATGAACCTATAATCTTATAGAGACTAATATATGTTATAATTATTGTTGTGCTAAGCACCCTATCAATAATTACATTACATTGATAAGTTGAGACCTTATGGAGTAAAGGCTCAAAATTTCATAAGTTAGGAACTATATCAATGGGTTCATGATATTTTCTGACCTATTAGGATAATTGAATTAGATGGTTATTATGGAAAAATGAATCAAGACCCACCGTAATGAATATTACTAATAGTCATAAGATGAAAATTGTTATCAAATTTAGATGAAGGTTTATACAGTAGAACTTGATACAATGTAATGTAATAAGTCAATTAGGTGGATATCTTGGCATTTATAAGAAATATTTTAAGGACCAATAAAATACAATTGATTTATTATATATTGGATTCTAAAACTATATGACATGACTATACAAACATCCTATTTACTAGCATAATTGATACACTTTATAATGTATTATCTCATAATAATTATTGGATAATGTTAGTAACCAAACTATATTTAACTGGATTAAAGGATATTAGTTAAGATGTCTACATTTTGATTATTTTGACCTAAAATAGGCATTTAGAACTAATTTTCATGTTGGCTAATTTAATAATATACATTCAATATTTCATCATTATGGTAGGAAATAGATTATGATGTGCTTAGGAATGTTAGTTGATCATTTGATTAGATAGTAATATCAATAAACAAATTCTAATATTTTAATGCTTTAAATACTTTATTTGAAAATGATAAGAAAATGAAAATTTATTATGATGTTAAGGTAAATTATTTAATATGTAATTTTCACATACCTATATATATGCATTTTACATGATTTATTTTCATTGGGCTACTGAAGTTCGAGTTATTTATTTTCATTGAGCTACTAAAGTTCAAGTTTAGTGTGTAGGCAATTCAACAATGGAATTATTTAGGGAAACAAGGTCCAAACTTAAGTAGAGACATTTTAGCCAAGGAAAACATTTGGAAGAATCAAAAGCTTCATTGTGATGTGTTTATTTTGTCAATGTAAGTTTGCATGCACGCAGGAAATTTAATCTCATAAATACATTAGGGACATGTCATGGTGATGTGTAATGTGTTTCAAATGTGTCACTTGACACTTGTGATTGTTTTTTATGTTAATGAAATGCCACCTAGGGTTTTGGTCATGGCAACACATAACCGTAAACTAATTGCCTTTTAGAAGATTGAAGAAAATCCACATGGAAAAAGGATAGGATTGGTCACCATCAAGGGGAATGTTGAATTAAAACTTGATAAGGATTTTAGAGGGTCAATAGGTGGTCCCAAAGTGTCTATTTTGTAAAAATAATCTACCCATATGTTAGCATAACATGTTGGGGGCCTAAATTTGACCATTTTATTGCTTAGCTAGCCTAGGGGACCCCTTAACCAATGCATTCTTCCACCAATTCGAAAATTGAGTTGTCTCATCAGTTTAACCCCATATTTCCTCCTAGTCAAAAGTAACAAATTTCATATGGACAAAGTTGTAAGAGATAGTGGCTTGATGTTTTTTCCAAAAGAGATAGTGGGAGAGTCTTTTTAGGGGACTTCGAAAAACTTGTGGGGTATTCACCCACTATCTAAGTTCAGAGACAAAGAGAGTTTAGATTGGAGAAAGTACTAAGGAGAAGGGAACTCTTTAACAACTTTCATTTTTCCCTTTAGCTTGGACCAAGGTTGGTTCCCATGCCATAACTCTCATTGCACTTGCTCAATAATGTTGTTCTTTTTCATTTGGTGTTAAATTTCATGTAATGTGTTTGTGTTGTGATGGATTTCTCTTGCATATTTTATTCTTTCTTTTGTGTGTATGAATGTTAATGGGTGTGAAGGCTTCACTAACCCTTGGGAGGGAAGAGATGCCTTGGGTGAAGGGGTTAGCTAGGCTCCACATTGAGGTTGAGAAATTTTCCTCTTGGAGAGGGTTTTGTTGTTAATGGAGTATGGGATCCATTGAATCCATATGCCTTGTTTGTTATTATGTTAGGTATAAGTGTATTGCTATGATGAGGAGCATGTATTTTGATAGACTCAAAAAGGAATTATGCAATTGCAAATGTATATGTATATATGGATATGGAATTCTCCTCTTTGGAGAGCCCACCTTTACCCATTGTTTCATGATTCCATAGGTGAATCATTGTGTAAAGCCTTGGAAGGGAGTTTATGTGTTTTAATAATATGGTTGTATGCATTGTTGGTGCTTGATTGTAAACTGTTAGAGTCTTGTTTCCCAGCTCGATGGGTGGCTTCTTAGAAGTGTAGGATGGGAGGTGAGCCTCCACGGTTCTTGTCTAAAGGAATTTTTACAGGCTTTTGAAGCATAAAGAATCAAGTGGAAATCCTTGGATTCAGCCCTCATGTTGGTGTTATGAGTGAAATGTGACATCCGGTATAGTATTTTGTATTGGAGAATTTTCCTCCTCATTCATCTTGTTGAAATGCATGATTTGTTTGATAGGGTGAAAGGCTTGTGTAGGGATTAGATGAAATGTATCATTTTTTCATGGAAATGTGTTTTTATGGTTGGAAGCGAGAGTTTGAATTATCATTATAGGCATAGATGTAATGTCCAAGGAGGACAATCTAAGTAGACATTCTATTGTTTGTCTTGTTCATTCAAAACCAATAACTGGACATTTGAGTTATTAAATACTGGTTTATGCAATAACTTCAAATATGTTTGAATCTATAAGTATTTCCCATAAAGAATAATTTACTATGTTCATAATTTCATTTATGATCATGAGGAAATGAAAAAATTGATTTCATAGGTTTAGCTTGCTAGTTGTCAAAATATTGTATAGATTGTCAACAAATAAATCCAACAAATGTATGATGATAAAAATCGCCACTAGAAAGTTAGTCTCAGCATAAACTCAGCCTTATAAGTAAATTTATGGTTATAATATACCAACTATATGATGGCATGAAAACAATATGAGTTGAAAAGAAGGGAAAATAAATAGAAACACAATATATAGATAACAAAGAAGATATACCCCAATACATTTTCTTAGAGAGCACATTTTTCTCTCTAGGAAATGTATGGGGAAGGCAGTTGAAAACCTCTATGGCAATGAATAGAAAATAGACAATAAAATATTCAAGCTATTTCTCTTATATACTAAATGTATAGACCAAATGTAAATTCCTTAACATTACCTTTCAAAAAAAAAAAGAATTGTAGTTGTGTTCTACCTTGAATTTTAGGCATGACATTTGTTTTGACCTTTTAGCTTTTTTTTATCGAGTGATACCTTAGCTTCAAATGAAGATTCAATATTTCTAGAACTATGATGCAGGAGCATCTAGAGGTATAAGGGCAATCCTATGCCATCCAAAAAAATGTACTTAGACTTAGTTTCTATTTCATGTGTTTTTATTTCTGGATACCCATTTGGGTCAAATAAAGGTTCCAACTCTCACAGTTCCGCTATTAGTGTTCTGGGTTAGAGTTTTTAATCACCTTGGGGTACATGTAAATGCCAAAAAATAGGAGTATGTAATTAAGCCATCATTTTGGTGAACTAGAAGGTGTAAATTGGTCAGATGAATGCAATTGTAATTTAGAGCATTCCATAAAAAGAATAAGGTCAAAAGGCCCCACGGTTTGAAAGTTATCACAATTTTTTGATTTTTGGAGACATCATAAGAATGCTTCAAAGTCAAGTAAGGGGCATTAAATGACCTTGAATAGGGCCAAAAAATGGGTGACGAGCTAAGCTCCTCCATAGGGCTATAGAGCACCTTGAGAGCTTTCCAAAAATATAAACAGTTCGTCAATCGAAGCTACAATTCAAAAGTTATGCCTCTCGAAAGTTCAGTTACTATTTCTGGATTCTTCTAATTTTGTGCCGACTTCTATTGTAACTTCTAGAGCCTTCTATTTGGTTAGTGGATACCTACTAGTACTTTCTAGAATGTATTCCTAATCCTTAATCCTCCGGGGTCTATTTAAGAACATTTCTGACATTGTAAAAGGCAGTTTGGAGTGGAGTTTGAGAGGAGGTATTGAAACGAGAAATTATCTCCAGATTTATGCTATTGTAAGCCCATAGGGCATGTTTTGAAGTCTATTTTCTTTGTACTAAATGTATTAGCTTATTTACAAATTTAATGAAATTTCCCTTTCTTGCTGTGTCCATTATGTGCTTGGGTTGTGTCCCCATCAAACTAGGAGTGTAATTATCATATTTATCTAGTTCAAATCCAATCAATCTTCCAACTAGAGCATCCAAAGTTATATTGTTATTTGGATCACATCTCATCTCTTGAATAAGAAACAGTCTAATTGCATAGATGGGAAGAAGGGTTCTAGATACCTTTCTTACCATGATTAAATCTTCAATTATTTCTCTAGAGGCTTTGATAGCAATGACACTAGCTTTGATTCTTTTAACATATTTTGTAATGTTTTCATCCTCTCTCATTTTCATCTTGTGAAATTGATGCAGGAGCATCCAGTAGTGTAAGGGCAATCCTATATCACCAAAAAATATGCTTAGGGATAGTTTCTATTTAATGTGTTTTTATTTTTGGATACCCATTTGGGTCAAATAAAGGTTCCAACTCTCACAATTCCACTATTCATTTTTTGGGTTAAAGTTTTTAACCACCTTGGGGTACGTGTAAATGTAAAAAATGGGTTATTTTGTAATAAAGAAAAAATTATGATGAGCTAGAGGGTTTAATTTGGAGGGATGATTATACTTGTAATTTAATGTGCTCCAAGAAAAGAACCAGGTCAAAAGACTTTATGGTTAGAAAGTTATTACAATTTTAAGTTTTTTGGAGACCTCTTAAGAGTGCTTCAAAGTCAAATTTGGGGCACTAAAAGGCCTTGTATAGGGCCAAAAAATAGAAAATGAGAAAAGTTGGTCCATAGTGCTATAGAGAACTTCAAGAGTATTATGAAAATGTAAACAATTCATCAATCAGAGTCCCGATTCAAAAGTTATGCCTCCCGAAAGTTGGACTACTATTTCTAGATTCTTCTAATTTTACACCAACTTCTAACGTGACTTCTGGATCTTTCTATTTTAGAGGTGGATGCCAACTAGCATATTCTAGAATGTATTCCTAACCTTAAATGAATTGGGGTCTATTTAAGAACATTTCTAGCATTGTAAAGGCAGTTCTTAATGGAGTTAGAGAGAAAGTATCATGTGGAGGAATTCTTTCTCCAGAATCATACTATTGTAAGCCCGTAGGGCATTTTTTCATTGATAATAATATTTCCCTTTCCTATGTGTTCATTTTGGTCTTTGGTTGTGTCTCCATTAGAAATTGTCCTCTAAGACTTTCTACTTTGGCTCTCCTTACATTATCATCTCCTCTACAAATGGATTTTAACTTGATTCACATTTCATAAGTAGTTCCACAATCTTTGACCTCATCAAATTTGTCATTGTTGAGAGATGAAGCAATATCAAACATTTAATATCTACTAATGCAAAAATGATTGTCTTGTGTTAACCAAGTGAACTATTAATACTATATATTCACAAAGTTCCTTTGGTAACTAAGTGAGATTGGTTAGCATTGGTTCCATCTAACATTTCCTTGATTAACCAAGTGAGCTTGGTTAATAATCAACTTCTACCATCTTTCCTTTGTCACTTGAGTGAACTCAATAGCCACTAACTTTTGACCTTGGAAAACTCTATAATGCTTGGCAAACATGGGAAATTGTCTTCATCACCCTAGTGAGCTCAGTGTACACTGATTGGCAATGATATGACATATTGTGCAACATCAAAGAAAATATATAACTGATCAATTTTTTTCAACAAAAGTGATCTCTTTCAATTGTTGTATCAATCCATCTAAAGATAAAATGATATCCTTAAATTTTTGTATTGATACCCATGAACCCATGGTTGTATGAATGCAAGCATCATCATAAGCACTAGCATATACAATATTAGTAGAAGGAGAATGAACGAATGACTCAAGAACTTGATCAAATGTGAGAATACCCAAGTTCAAGTAGTCAAATTTCTCCTTAATATGTGAATTAACACTAGAAGTGTGATATTATATGTTGAAGAATAACTATCCTCATCAAGAGAAAATTCTATAATATAGTACATTTGAGATCCATGATCAACCACTCCTATAGAAGTGATCTCTCTCTTTTGTATGTCTCTAATAAGAACTAATTCATGGGTTAATTCTATTGTTCTCTTTTTTGGCTCATTAGTGAGTTGATAAATGGAAAGGAGATTTTGAGTTAGGTGGGGAACACACAATGCATCTTTAAATGTTCCTTCTCCCTTATCAATTGTTCCTTTCCCAATCAAATTCATGTAAATATTATTTCCCATCAAAATAGCTGGTGCATTACAAGGTTTAAATGAAGAATACAAAGAATTTTAAGATGCCTTATGATGAGAAGCTCATAATCCTAGAAGCCATCTCCTTGAATCATGAGTTGAAGTAGTAATTAAAGCTAGACCTTTTCCCTTGTTACATTTCCTTTAGTAAAAATGGAATGAGAAGAAGAGGATGAAGTAGTCATTCTTGAAGGTAGATTTATTTGATTTTTCTTAAGAATATTGTTGATTTTGTCAATATCCTTCTTATAGAAATAATGTTGTTTGTGTCCATTCTTCTTGCAATATACACAAGTAGGCTTTTCCTTTTTAAATAATTCCTTATTTGAGGAAGAAGATTCAAATTTTCTCTATGATATGCTCTATTTATTCTTTTATTTCTATTCTCTACATCTTTTTGTACCTTAGGATCACTAGAAATTAATTCTTGTGGCTTGGATGTCTTGATGATACCCATTTGAATTAGTTTTACTTCATTTTGGATTAGAATTTTTGAAAATTCTCAAAATAGGATAAACATATGTAGTTCCCATAGAAACCTGATTGATATGAAAGGTTGAAACACATGCAAAATAGTTAGGACCAAGCTTGGATAAAAAATTATGAATCTTGCAACATTTTAGCTATTTTCTTAATTATTTAATCTTGGATATGTAGTGTTGGATGTTATTGATACTTTTTGGATCAAGATATATAAATTCATTATCTATTTGATAACCCTTAATCTTATTAGTTTTACCAAACAAATTTCAAGAGTGTCCCAAGGATCTTTAGGTGTCTTGAATGATTCCAAATGAAATTTTAAATGAAAAGAGACCAAGGAAAAAATGTAGGCAAGATCTTTCTCAAAATTGATTTCCCATGCTTGATGAGGATTAGCACTAGTAGGTGCAGTAATTATTTCATTTACATCATGTTTAACCATTTTCCTTGACATAATTCCATACCAATTTCTTCCATGATTCATAATTATTTGATGTTAGGAGTTCAATTTGTGATATTCCCATTTGTACTATAGGCAAGAACTAATGAAACCAATATAATACAAGATCACCCTCCAAAATTTTATAGATCAAAAATTACCCCACCCCAAGATGCAATGATTGACATTTTATAATTTAGTGCATGTACAATTTCCACTCAACAAAATGGACCAAAGTGGACTTCTAATTTTGATAATTGCAACTTTTAGTACGAAGCAATAAGAAACTTATACAATTAGGACACTAGATCACTCAAGGATCTAATAGAGTACAAGTGCCAAATTAGGCCAATTTTGACCAAATTCATAGAGTACAATGTCTACCCATAATATCTCAAAATTGATACCAAAGCTTAGAAGTAGAAAAAATAATGAACTTAAAAAAAGTAATGCCTAAAAAAGTGTCTGTATGAGCTCAAATGATGCCTCAAAATTTGAAAAAAATAGCATTGTAGGAATATCATTAAGAACTACAAGAGAACCCTACTAGAGGTGGGTCCCACAAGGAGATACACATTGATTGAGGTGGGCCTTACTTACTATGGGCTAGTTGGAGGTTGGAACTATGTGATGTAGGACACAATAGGTAGATAGGACCCTCTAGATGTGGACACCACTTGGTATGGGCCCTGGTTAGTGTGGGCACTGCTAGAAGTGGGACCCATTGGAGGTGGACCCTATATGGTGTGGGCCCTACTTCATGTAGGAAATCATATGTAGGTGGGCCTCACAAGAAGGTGGGGACAATTGGGAGAAAAAAGCTTTATTTGCACGTTCTCCTCAAGAGCTAAATCCATCAAAGTGTTGCAATCAACAGATCAAGAAAAACAATAAATATGCAAAAGAGATAATTAATGGGTCTTCATAAATCCTTTCTAATTCTCTAGTTCATATAGAAATACAAGAGAAGAGAATACATGATTTTCCAAGACCACTAAAAATAATCTAATATTTCAATAACTACTCTAATAGCATGTTAGAAATTGTGAAAACAAATATAAATACAGAATCTATTGAAATGGTTAGATTAAACAAAAAGAAATGAAATTGACATAATAAAAATATGAGCCCAATTGTTGATGTAAATTCTTAGAGGAATGATTTTGTTGCTTCAAAATGCATGCACTACTTCTCATAGAAATGGGGCCCCCCTACTAAATGATTTTTGTCACCCAGATCCTTAGTTTGGGGATTGGATCATTTGGGACTCCCTTAGGAGTTTGAGTCTAGTCTCTATCTCTAAATGGAAAGTTTTGAACCTCAAAACTAAGAATTTTGAGAGTTTAAGGGTCCTTTAGTGCAAAATGGTGCACTAGCACACATGTGCACCCATTTAGAGTGTGCAGTTGTACTAAATGCACAAGTGTGCACTTATCTCCCTTTGGAGATGTACACCTATGCACATGCAGGTGCACACCTCCAAAGGGTGTGCATCGACCCAAGCCTATATAAGCCTAGGTACCCTCTCCCTTCTCTTTATTATTCTCAACACATCTTTGAAGACTTCACCTCTACACATCTTGAGGTGCCCTAATGTGAAAGAAAAACAACACAAGTTAAGACACCAAAGGTGCACACACACACACCTTTTTCCACACAAAAATCATAAAACCTAAATAAATTAACAAAAATACTAAGGAAAATGTGCACATGTGTTCACCTCCCCAAGGTGCACACATTCACACCTTTTTATACTAAAGAAAAATGTCAAACGTAATGGTGTGTACACCATTTTAAACACATAGTAACTTATGCATAATATAATAGTGTGCACATGCACACCCACTATGGTGCCCATGTGTGCACCCTTTCAAAAAATCTTTGAAGGGCTTTAAATCCCCCATCTACCACATCTAGATGTGTAGTAGTCCACATGGACATGTACGCATGCTAACGAGGTGCATAGGTTTGCAACTATGCATAAAATGACCATTTAGGGGCCTTTAAGTACACCTAGCACACCTATCAAGGTGCACACGGTGCACTATTTTGTATTCCATGGATATGAGGAGGTATTGAGCTAGTTTTTCTCTATTTTTGTGCCTTAGGCTAGATTTTAGGTAATTGGGGTTTGTGTTTAGGTTGAATTGAAACTCTTTGGACTAATGTCTTTCTTATGTGTAGACAAAATGGCATCCTCATCATCCTCACTCACAGAAAAGATGGCTCCCAAACTAGTAGTGTTCAAATACCAAGGTGCACCAAAGAAATCCTACTTTTATGATGGACATATAGAAATACAAGATACAAAGCTGGGACATATCAATTGAAATGTATTCCTCACCATCTGTAACTAGCCTAAAGAGAGGTCCACAATGGTGTCAACACTTATTAGATTGGATTTATTCAATGTGTCATCAAATCCTACATTGGTGCAATCTTCTAAACTCATTATAATATTGGTAAACCATTATGTCACCAAAGAAAAGGTTGTTAAGAGTGTCATAGGTGAGATAATCATGGACCTCTGACCTTGCAATATTGATAATGTCTTTCATTTTCCTAGAGTCGATTAGTACTTACATATATTCTATGAGGGAGCAAAAAGATACTACCAAGAGAATGAGATAGAGGCCTAAGAGATAATACAATCATAATTTTTGATTGATAGAACACTAGCGAGCCATAAAATTGGAAAGCTAGACATGACTCAAGGTTATATGAAGGATGATGTTGGATACACTATAGTGCTTTGGAGCAAAGTCATGGGCTTACTGGAAACTAGACATCTTAATATCCGGATGGTCCACTTCATTGAAACCATTAGGATGGGCATGATACATATTGATTGGGCCACAATTCTTAGTGATAATCTGGATGAGAAGCTGGTGGAAGTTAAGACCATCCCCAAGTTCTATACGAAATCATATTTGGTGTACTTATTGGTGGTAAAGACAACTCACTACCAAGGAATTTTAAAAAAAGGGAGCATTCAAGATGAAAATCCTTTGACCTATTTTTTATATCCTTAGCTAGTGAAGAATAAGGTCTTAGATAGGAGCAAGGAACATAAGATAGTGAATGATGGTTTTATATTTGTGATCATCCAATTCATTGAAAGTGGTTATGCTAAAAGAATTTTAGTAGAGGCAACATCAAGAATTACATGAATTGGTGCCTACTACATTCAATTCAAAATATTCACATACTTAAGGGTACCATGCACACAAGTGAACCCAATGAAAATCCTAAGATATCCATTAGATAGATTCATTTTCATGGTGATTTCTAGACAACCCACATATGCATATGATAGGGTGAGAGAATAGCACAAAAAAACATGGGTGTGGCCAATAACCATAGGTGCTTTTGAGGTCAAGAAAATAGAGGATATAGAGACCTTCAATTCAGAATGGGATTAGTATCCCTTGGAAGATTACAACTATGCTCCTCCATATTTTGATAATATTGGGATGGTACAACATCTATTAGGGAGCCAATTTGTGCATGAAGTTGCACAAGAGGATTACTGGATGAATGCCATAGATGACTATGATGTCCAAATAAGGGACTATTGTAGAATGACTCTATACTTAGTAGAAAAGGTGCTTAGGATGAAGATCCCTCTCAAGGCTATTGAAAAAAACACATAAGATGTCTTAGATCCACTATACAATAGGGATAAGATATATGATAGACCTATAATGAATGTAGAGACTGGTAAGGATGAAAATGTAGATTTTAGTAATAGAGAAAGACACATTATCTAGTTGATGAGGGAATTGATAAAGAAACCATTCAAACTTGTTTTGGTTCCATAGACTATTAACATGCAAACCACACCATGACCTATGAAAGGAAAAGGTGTAAAGGTCATAGTGCCAATTTTCCCAGCTCAATTCCCAGTAAGACTAGAAATGGTTTATAGGCATGAGACAGAAATTTATTATTTTGAGGTAGATAGGGGAGTGAAAAGGAGGAGAGCTCTAGAAAAATCTAGGAAGAAACTGGCCTAGGTACAAATACCTCAACAACTAAAATATAATTTGCAACAACTAGAGCCTGAGGATGAGAAATTAGCTCAAGTCCAAGAGATTGAGCAAGTGCTTCCTCTTGTAGAGGGATAAGAAATGGAAGAGGAAGAATAGAGGGTGCCACTAGCTAATCAAGAGGAAGAAGCCTCCCCCTCTACTCCTAAGAAGGCTAGGATTGAGTCCTCTATGGGAAGGACACAAACAAGAAAGTCAAAGAAAAATTATACTCCTCCCATATAGGTTCCAAAGAGCATCCCAGAAGTTGATGTAGAAGAAGAAGATGACAAATAGATGGGTAATATTCCATTGAGTTATAGAACTCACTCAACTAGGGCTATGGAATAAGAGAGGGGAAGAAGCTCCACCATGATGCCATCCATGCCCAAGAAACCTATTTAGATTACAACTTCAGGAGATGAGAAACAACAATGGATTGAAGACTAGGAGGGGAAAGAAATAAATGTCTTTACCATTTTTGAATTCAAATTTATGCCTATATGAACCAAGATGGTGGGTGAAAAAATACAAGAGACTCCCCATTAGCCAATCCTTAGGAGATGATTTAAATCAATTTCCACCTCTACCTTAAGGACCTTTGGGCCTGCTACCCCTACCATCTCAAGATCTATCATTTTTTGACAAAGGCTCAGTCATGCCACTTCCTTCTACTATATAAATAGAAGAATAGGTAGTAGAGGATGGAGAGCCTGAACAAATGCTAGATGATAAAGTGTTGGATGAGGGTTAAAAATTGAAAGAACCTCAAAACAATCCTCATGATATAGTGGATAGGACCCTAGCTATAATAGACACAAAGACCCTAAGTATAGATCTTTCTCAAAAGGAGAAGACACTGGAGAGAAGTGCTAAGGGGAAGCATCCTATAGTAGAAACCCACTCTTTATCTAAATTCATGTCTCCAATGGGCACTACACTAGCTTGGCTAAAGAGAGAGGTTATGGTTCAACAAAAGAGGTATTTAAATGTAGCTAAAGATTAGGGAATGGAAGAGTTAGTTAAAGCTATCAAGAAGCCTAAGCCACCTATGGGTGATGCACAACCATTGGCCTTCATTATGAAGAACCACGATTATAAATCTTGTGCAAATATAGCCATCCCTCCTCCACATGTTGACACCAAGGATTAGACTCCTAGAGATTAACAAATCAAGAAGTTAATTTTAGGAAAGCTCATGGTAGATACTACCAAAGTTTTGATCACTACATGCATAAAAGAAGTGTTGAAGAAGATGAACAAAAATGAGTTAGAACTTCTAAGGCTAAGAAAAAAAAAATATTAAGGGAAGCTATCTACATAGAATAGTGGTCCCAATAGATCCAAATAATCTAGAGATCACCTTTTCTATGATAGTAGATAGGAAAATAAAGGGCACAATTAGATGGATCCATTTTCGAGAGCATGTTAGCAATCATGTAACAATTTTGAATAGAATAATGTACAGATAATATGGGTTAATTTAAACCTATTGTATTATGTTTTGTCAAGTGTAGATAAACTAGTATCTATAGTGAACTAGGATTTTGGGTTAATGGATGAAGTATGTACCTGAGAAAAAGACTTGTGAATTTTGACAACAATAAATGATTAGAGGTATCATACACTCATGGAAGTGTATACAGTGGAAGAGCTTGATAAGATCAAATATTTGATTGAGAAGATAGCTCCTGGAAATAAGGTCATGGAAGCACTTCAAGAAGATATTCAAATTTTGAAGGACTAGACTCAAGAGAAAGTTTTGGAAGTAGAGAAGTACTACAATGTGGTTGCCATTGAGATTTTTGAAGATGAGTTGAAAATAAAGCTCAAGTTAGTGAAATCAATTGTCTAAAAAATCTAAAGTACTTCTGAGGATACTTTGTCAGATGAAGATATTAGGCAAGCATTTAAGATTGAAGTGGTATTGTTGGAACTAGACACTAAACTAGAGGATTTTGACAGATAGTTAAAGATAATTATAAAGCATTGGATTTGTTGGAATCTTCCCAAAGAGAAAAGATTATAGAGAAATTCAAGAGCAAACATCCTAACATTGCTCTATTATAAAGGGGTACACAATTGTAAATTTTTTGGATTTTTTGAACCTATCATCAAGGTGCCTAGGCGTGTTATTTATAGAGGTGCAATGAAAATTTTGAAGAAGTAATAGTGCATTGATAGTTAACTACTAGTTGCTAATTTAGAGCTTTACATGCATTAGAAACACATTTTGATGGCAATTCAACTCCTAGTAACACCTAGATAAGGTCAAACTTCCATTTTTAGAGCTTCTAGTGACACTCAGGTCATCTTGTAGCCTCCTTATTCTTCTCTACTTCTTCTTTCTTTGTTTTAAGTCATGTAAAGACTCATTCAACCATTAATTGATATAAACAAGGGTGGAGACCTACTTAGCACCTTTGAGAGAGTTAGTTTGTATATAATTAGATTTGTTTTATTAGTTTTAAGTGTATGTTTGCATTAAGAGATCTCTCATTCTCAACATGGATTAAGAAGATGATTTATTATAAATTCATGAATGTGTTGTGCATTCCAAACCATTATTTTGAAGGAATAATATATGCTATTGGTGCTTGCATTATTGGTGTGTTTATTCTTGTCAAAGTGTGTTATTTTTGGAAATTCTTGTTCATGAATAATAATGGAGATAATTGTTTTGTCACGTTGATTTCATTGTATGATATTTTAGTTTTGGTTTTTGCCACATGTTGACCCATTATGTTGATATACTAAGTTTAAGAAGAGATCACCTTATTGTTCATACATAGCTTCTCATCTTACATAAGCACACTTTTGTGGCCTTGTGATTTGATAAGAAGTGAAACATCTTTCAATTTTAGTAAACTCCCATCAATGATTACATAAGTGGATTTGAGGAAGCTCTACTCCTATTTTCATTGGTTTCCTACTTGATCTTTGTAAAATTTGATGATGAACAAATTCATAGATCCCTAGATATCCTACATCCAAATAACCTATTACAATGAAGAAAGAAAGGTAGAGAGAGAGAGAAGGATTTGCACTTGAAAAACAAGAAGATTGACTTTACTTGTGCAAAAAAATAGAATGAATGAAATTACAATTGATCAATCCTTATGAAGGAGATCAAAACCCTAAAAGGGAAGATCTAAGATGAAAAAGTCATTTAATAATTTCTAATTAATTATTAAATGTGAATGCAAAAAAAGCATAAAAGAGAAATCTTAAGAAGGAAGAAAAGGTAATATAATAAATGGAATTAAATTAACCTATTTCTCTAACACCCCCCCTTAAGATGAGTGAAAATGTAGTTACAAACAATGCAAAGAAACTAAAATGCTAAAAGAAAACTTGGGTCCCAGCAACAAGGCCAGATGAGGTACCTAATCATAACCAAATCTCTATGAAATAGAGAAATAGAGAAAACCTAGTGGGAAAAACTCTACTCTAAAAAAATATAGAAAGCATGCACAAATGAAACATCTCAAGAGAATCTATCAAAACCATAACTACATTGAAGTCCCACATGATAGAAGCTTGAGACTCCATAGCCCCCCTAGAATGGCAAAACTCCTATGTTGATGAACATACCAATGTGGTTCCAATATAAAGGAAATAAAAGGAAGTGGACAAAGATAATAAAACACATGTATGTAAGGTATATCTATAATTCCTAGTTGATGCTCAAAGGAGAAAACATGAGAATATTGAAATGGAATCTCCAATGGAGGTGAGATAATAGGTGGGTTGAATCTATCATTTGAGAGGAGATGTGTGTCCTTTGATATATCCTCAACAACTACAATAGGTGTCTCAATGAATGGAGCTACAATAGTAGGCAATGTTGATGATTAATCATGTTTAAGAGATGGAATCTAAATAGGAGGTGGAGGTGTAGAAGTCACAAAACTCTTATTAGGAACAATATGTAAGTTCAAGCAACCTGACTTTACCTTAGTAGACTCTCATGGAAAAAGAGAGTGTGTCTCCTATAGTGGAGATGGTTGACCAAAATGTGAGAATGAATATAGATGAGAAACATGATTAACAATCCCTATAGCAATAATATTTCCTATCTCACTATCTTTGATATGCATTAAATCCTGTGCAAACTCAACTATCTTCACTATCCCACTATGTGTACATATGATAAATAGAGAGAAGGTTGGAGGAAAAATATGGAACACAAAGTACATCATGAAATGTACCATCATCAATGTCAATAAAATCCTTCCCACATACAGTCATAAAGTGTTGTTCCCCATCAAAATTTGTAGAGTAGGAGAAGCCTCAGTTGAAGACAACAAATCCTATGAAGATGCCATATGGTGTGAAGCATCTAAATCTAGTAACTATATAGAATAATGAGGAATAGTAGTTGCACATAGTGCATGACCCTTTCCTTTATCTTTACCCTCTAACTAAAATGATAATAAAGAAGAAGATCTATTAGAACTAGAAGGAATATCAATGTTTCTCTTCTAAAGGAGAGTTGTCAAATATGAAACCTATTTGGCATAGCCATCTAACTTCTTATCATATCAATGTGACTCATCATGATTATGCTTATTATAGTAAGTACACTTCATTCTTTTTGGCTTTGTTTAACCCCCCTTAGGAGGAGGTGGCCCTAATGAAATATGAGTGTTGGAATCAATTTGAGAGTTTGTTGAATGAGATTTATGAGTCTTCTCCTTTGTCCCTAAAGATGACCAGGCTACCAATGCATGAGTCTATGAGCCTATGAGAGAATTTAGCTAAGAGAGCTTATCTTGCTCTCAAGTTAAACAAACACAAAAAATCTCAAAGGATGGCATGGAAAATCTATTACTCAAAGAATCTTTTGTGGAATAGAAGGTAGAAGCAAAAATCTAAAAGTTTCCACAAAGCTTAGAAAAAATAAGATAAATGCACTCAATGTCAATCTTGATCTTCTCACAATGCTACAATAAAGATCTTTGTTGAATGAACTTCATAGAGAAGTTCTTAATGGAACGAAAATAATTTTGTACAAGAGAGGTAAGCTCTACCTTAATCTAAAGTGCTCTGAACTCATTTACTATACCAAACAATCCTTTAAGCTTGGTCCACATAGCTAGAGGGATATTGCACCCATCAAGATAAAACTAGACTATTAGATACCTATAAAGAAATCAATCTTATTGCCTCATCTGTCTAGTTCATGTGTTGCATGACTCCAAATCACCTCTATAAAATTGGTTGCATTGCATCTAAACAAGACTACAACCCTTTTGACTAAAGAAGTTGTGTCATCAAGATCTTCCATGTCTGATTTCATGACAGGTTAGAAGTGTATATGTGAAAATGCAGCCTATGCTAACACACACACTTCAACATGGTCCTTATTTGCGAATTCATCGCGGAATGAACATTGAATTGTTCATCCAAAATTTTCCCTACAAAGTGACCTGTTGCCTTCTATCTAAAGGGATTTTGCCTGTTAATGTCCTCAGAATCGAGGTGCAGGTAACCAGACCCTCTAAGAACAAAGGATTTGACAATGGAATTAAGCTAAGAATGAGTATATAGATTAATCTAAAAAAATGAAAGATGCAATGTAATCTAAGAAAAAATGAAGCAAACTAGATTAAGCATATGCATGATTAAACTAAAATGAGATTAAACTAAGAATGAGAATGTATGCAAGAAATGTAAGTAAATATGAGCATGAATTTCAACAGAAATTCGATAGCAAATCAATTCATCCTCCTAAAATGAAGAGATGAGGGTCTCTTAAATAGAGTCTCCTGGAATCCATCAATGGTTGAGATCGATTCAGATCAACGGTCAGGATTGAAGATGAGTTTCAGTCATAAAGGGAGATTCCCAAATTAAATGAGTTAACAGACTTAATTTGAGTAAAATAAGGAGTTAACTGTTTTAATTTGAGTAGAAAAAGGAGTTAACCAAGTTAACTTATTTTTGATCAATAGTGAACTAGAAATTCCCCTTTTTGAACTAAAGAGAGATTTTTTTGAGATATTTAATTTAATAAAATGAAATATGCTCTCATAATTATTTTTTCTATTTAATTAAATAATCTTTAATTAATTAGAGACACTTTTGTTTAATTAAATAACTTCATTTAATTAATTAGGAATGTCTTCCCGTTTAATTAAATAACTTTGTTTAATTATTTAGAAGTAAGTACTCCATTTAATTAAATAATTTCTTTTAATTAATTAGAAATACCTTTCCCATTTAATTAAATAATTACATTTAATTAATTAAGATAGGCATATTTATTAAATTAAATAAATTTAATTCCATAGTACATTAGCCTTAGGATATACTTATAATTTAATTAAAGTATAAATACTTAATAATTAAATTAAATATTAATCAATAGGTTTAATGTGACTAATATGAGTAAATACTATAGGAATTAAATAATAAGCATGATGAATGCAGATTTAGGTTTTCTACATCTGACAATTAAGTCAAGTAGCGAATAACAGAATGAGAATCGCCTATTAGAATAGGACTTTGAAATTATCAGGAATAGACCAGAATTGGTATAATAGCCATGAGCCAATTTTGGGGTATTACATTTTGCCCCTGTTTTAACGAATGTGCGAGAAACACGTTTAATTCAAAGAAAATCAGAAAGCATGATGCAAAGATGAGATTGGTTCTGAAGTTGATGACATGGAGACCAATTGATAAGTTGTTAAGGACCATCTCTAGAACATAGCTTAATCCTAAGGGATCCAAGTAGAACACTTAGATACCTAATAGTGATAGCATTTAAAAGACTACCTCTGGAATGAAGTATAATCTTTAAGGATCCAAACAGAACGTCTAGATACCTAAAATTGATAGCATTTAGAAGATTATCTCCATAACAGAGTTTAATCTTCAAGGATCCAGATAGAACACCTAGATACCTAAGATTGATAAGCATTTAGAAGATTATATCTAGAACAGAGCTTAACCTTCAAGGATCCAGATAGAACACCTAGATACTTGAGAGTAATAGCATTTAGAAGATTATCTCAAGAACAGAGCTTAACCTTCAAGGATCCCGATAGAACACCTAGATACCTGAGATTAATAGCATTTAGAAGATTATCTCCAGAATGGAGCTTAACCTTCAAGGATCCAGATAGAACACCTAGATACCTAAGAATAATAACATTTAGAAGATTATCTCTAGAATGAAGCTTAACCTTCAAGGATCCGGATAGAACACCTAGATACCCAAGAATAATAGCATTTAGAATATTATCTCCAAAATGGAGCTTAACCTTCAAGGATCTAGATAGAACACCTAGATACTCGAAATTGATAAAAGATAACAAGGTCCCATCATGAGTCATAGAATCATCCCTAGAATGAGGCTTGATCCTCAGGAGTCAGGGTTTAGACTGTCCCAATACCTATCCATCGAACTCTAAGAAGAGTTGTTATAAGGTTGATCAATTGATGAAAAGATAAGATAGATGGCAGAGATGTCAGATAGAAGGGAACAAAAAGCCCCAAGTGATGAGATGCCCCAAGTGACTAGGACATAAGATGGGAACTAGATGCCCTAAGCAATAAGTATTTAATGATGTAATCATCCTTCCCCCTCAAGAGCAAAATTGAAAGATGACACACCAAAAATATGATTTGAAGCAGTATATCATGTCAACAGAATCTAGAAGGGATCAAAACAATCTAAAGATTGGGTTGATTTGAAATGATTGCGAAGTCACAAAAAACCAAGTTTGACCAAAAGTTGACTAGAGTCAGCCACAGTTGACTTAAGTTGACTATTTTCAAAATGAATTTTGAAAATATGGAGAATGTAAAGTTGAAAGGATTCCAAGAATCATAAAGTATCAGAAAGATTTGGGTTGCACAAGCGTTCAATCATGTCGGTCTCCAAAATTTTAAAACACATTTTTAAGGCTCTTAGGTGTGTCAAATTTCAAATTTGATCCCAAAAATGGATCCAGAATGGTCCAATTAGCTTAGGGTGCAATTTTTGCACAAATATGAGCACTTTGAAAAATTTGGTCAACACCTATATAATGGCTTGAAGGGTCATTTTAAATTCATTTTTGCTTTTGTCTTGTAGTGATTTTGAGCTCTGATATAGACATGGCAATGAACTTGAAATATCATCATTTTGAGCACTCCAGATGACACAGCCGACCAGCAGACTATGGACCACCGATGAGTCATCGATCTTCCATCTTCGTACTTTCATTTTCACACATTTTGAGTTCATTTATGCACATTTTTAGCATGTTTTAGGATGTTCAATTCTTTCTTCAGGCAAGACCGATCTCTTTTTGCACAAAGATCTTCTTTCTTCACCCGAAGAAATAGTATGTGTTGTTTCTTTTCGCGCGATGGGAATATCTTCGCGCGGGGTGATTTTGGTTACACGTGAAGATGGAGATTCTTCGCGCAAGGCAATTCGTGTTTCATGTGAGAACCTCTTTTCTCGCGCGAGATGATCTATCTTCGCGAGAGGAGATCTTTTTCGCGTGAAGAGATAACTATTTCGCATGAAACTGTATGTCTTCGCATGAGATTTCACCAATCTCATGCGAAATTTTGTGCCAATTTTGTGATTTTCGCATTTAGAAATTGTATTTTATTTCATTTTGATGCTTCGATTTGACTTGATACTGATCGTTTGTTTGTCATTTTTTTTTTGTGCATGCAGGAGGTATTCAGAGAAGTATCATTTAGATCTCATTATCCACCTTATGGAGAGTTATTGCAGAGTTTGGATGATGTAGATCAGGCACACATTGCTCGATTGGGTTTGTCTTCACTATGCCGAATTCCAGCTGTGATGGTGAATCACGGTTTACTGACTACATTGGTAGAGTGTTTCCATTTAGAGACGAACACATTTCATTTGCCGATGGGTGAGATGACCATCACACCAGAAGACATATGGAGGATCTTGAGAATCCCATTTCACGGTGCCCGGGTCGTGTATGATACAGTGCCTCGATTAGGGATAGAGGCACTATCCATTATTTTTGAGAGAGAGCTACCAAGAGGCAGGGCCATCAGCTAGGATGAGCTGATGCATACTTATGGACCCACACATAGGTTAGCATTCATGTTGGGTATTTTTTTGAGCTGCTTCCTATGTCCTGACAGGGGACAACAAGGGTTCGAGTGTGGATGGGGTGTCATGCTTCGTAAGATTGTTGAGGCACCTGAGATCTTTGGGTAGGGTTAGTACATGTTGGCCCATCTTTTTCATGAGATGCATGAGGTCATCTTCCATGAGAAGAAGACCATGGCAGCAGGTGTTTATGTGCTATAGATCTACGCCTAGGAGCATCTCCCTATATGTAGGCCAATTTTTGAGGATTCTCGAGAGCCCATGGAGCCTTACATCTACAAATATCAAGGGCATATAACCTAGGCCCACCTGGGTAAGATTGAGCATTGGCGAACACATCTCGGTGACCTGGTGTCTATTATATGGTGACCCTGGAGAGAGATAGAGGACTGGGATGATGCCCTGAGAGAGCTGCCTTGGATGTTTAGTTCTTGACTGCTGGTAGGCAGGACGACATCAGTCACAGACAGATTTGTCATCTCATGAGTGTGACGGCAGTATGGCCGACCACAAGACATTTTAGCTAAGTACTATGCCTATACTAGGGTGCAGAAGGATATAGAGTGGGGATGGCCTCTACGGATGGATCCAAGACGATCCATGATAGATATCTATAGCCTAGTTGCAGTTCAGTGGGACTACCTACCAGAGGTAGTAGATGCCAGGATGACGCCTGCATATCAGGCATTTTTGTTGAGCCATCCATTCCCATGCTTCACAGATCCACTAGGGATGATAGGGCAGGTATAGGGGTAGGGACAGGTACCTTAGCAGTAGTAGGCACAACCATAGGTGCCACCACAAGTCTAGCACTGGGTATAGCAGATACCTATTCCCCCACATTAAATGGGATCAGAATCGAGTGTGGGGGGCAGTGGAGCAGGACACAGTTGGCAGAGGAGGCAGAGGACAAAGGAGCAGACCCTTCAGTAGGAGGTCCCACAGCAGCAGGTGCCTCCACAGTCACAGGTACCTCCACCGCAGTAGGCACCTCCACAACAGCATGCACAAGAGATGGTCGATGAGGATATGTCGGATCAACCGGTAGGTGGGGTACATGATGCAGTCTGGTGGTACTGAGAATGGGTTCGTGTAGCCTCCCGACAGTTGGGAGAGTTGCAGATTGTAATGGCAGTCAGGGATGCGCAACTGGTAGAGAGATAGAGAGAGACAAATCATCAGAGAGAGCGCGCGGAGGCTACAGAGTGGAGGCTAGAGCTGGCATAGGATGAGATCCGCTTCCAGTCTACTTGAGCTGCATATTATTATGCTGCATACACTAGTGCAATACCTGATGAGACATTGCAGCTGCAACGATTCTCCTAATACGCACGAGATTCCAGAGGTGCACGACCTCCTGTCAGGCCAGATATGCCACCATTGCCTCCACCACCTACTGCCCCTGTTCCTCTTGCTCCTCCTTGATGCAAGAGTTCAGGACAGAGTTAGACACTCTGTGCTTGATTTTTGTATTTTGATCTCTAGCTATGTATGTAGGGCCCATTTACCATTGCACCAAAAGCCATGACTGTTAGTGAACATCGAACACCACATAATTAACCACCTATGGGCAGGGGAGCATGTTGCATCACCCAACAATCTCCCCCTCGACGTGCATACCAGGTGCTTACACGGGTCGGGATGGCACCGGGGAGATTTGAACCCATGACCAGGCCAAAACCAGGCTCTGATACCAATTGTAGGGCCCATTTACCATTGCACCAAAAGCCATGACTATTAGTGAACATGGAACACCACATAATTAACCACCTGTGGACAGGGGAGCGCGTCACATCACCCAAGAATGTATCGATTGGTGTGCTAGCACCAGATATAGCATTTTTTTGATTGATTGCTTTGAGTAGCACCCATTTTTTGTACTGACCCATTTTGATATATATATATATGAGATTTTGATCCAAGTATTCCTATGTACATGTCATAGTCTATTTTGTTTTGCTCTGATGTACATGAGATGTATGTTTAGATAGAATGCATATGTATGAATTGACATTTGACGTAGTGTTGTGTGTTTTTGTTTGACAGTCATAGGTATTCCATTGAGGAACGAGAATCAATAAACCAAACGCTTGTGTAGCCATGGAGGAATCTGATGCATGTGGAGTATGAACAGGATTACCATCGAATTGCGTGCTAATTCAAATGAAGTATGTAAGACTATGTTAAATGCAACCCTAGGTCTGGTTACCAAGCCTTGATGATTTATCATCATTGGAGATAAAATAAAGCTCGTATGTTATACAATTTCCACTGACATTGCAATCATGAAAATATGAATATAACATATGTTATTGGGATGTCAGGATTAAATGTAAGCATTTGAGGCACAAGAAGCTAGAATGACTAGAACATTTTTCCCTTTTAATGTAGCAAGTTAACATAACCATCAAAGCATGAATGCTAGGATGACCTGAATGTTACTTGCATGATAGGCACACCAAACACATGGGAGATTCCTCTTATGCAAAGCATTCAGTATTCATGTTGTTCGCAATGACCCTTGCGTTCGTAACCTGAGACAGAAGTGTGCTAGATATACTCGCAGTGATCCATACGTTCACTTAATAGGACGAGTATCAATATTTACTATAGCATGAAGAGTTTACTCCAACAAACAAGGAGAAAAACCAATGTCATTGATGTATCTACATAAAAAGAGTCGAGGTACACACGGCCATCCAATACGAGATGGAGGCTCTTATAGTGAACACCCCTCTTATAGGAATAGATCAACTTATTAGAACTAAACCACAAATAGAAAGAAAAGAAAAAGATCATGCCCCCAGTCATTACTTCTCTAGTCAAAGATGACATCATCAAGTTACTCGAGGAGATATGATAAAGCAAAACAAAGCAAACACAAAAAATTCTCAGCATATCCAAACAAGTATATCATTGAGTTTAATGTTTTTGGGATGATGTCAAGTGTCAATGTCCAGAATATGTAAGAAAGAAATCTCTTTAGTAGGGTGACAATAGTAGGCAGACGTAGTCAGAATGATTGGTGACTGAGGTCAAAGGGGAATCTTCACAATGAAGAACCTAAGAAGGACTAAGCGATAGTAGACAGACACAGCCAGGATGACTAGTGACTAACGCAAAAGAGATCTTCCATAAAGGAATCTTGAGACATGACCCGAGCAACGATAGGCAAACATAGCTGAAACAACTAGTGACCATTGCAAAAGAGATTCTATGAGGAGAATCTCGAAAAGAGTGACACTGGCGACAGTAGGCAGAAGCAGTCAAAATGATTGGTGACTGTCACGTAGGAGATTCTATGAGGAGAATCTCAAAAAGAGTGACACTGGTGACAGTAGGCAGATGCAGTTAGAATGACTGGTAACTGTCACATAGGAGATTCTATGAGGAGAATCTCGAAAAGAGTGACACTGGCGATAGTAGGTAGACGCAGTCAGAATGATTGGTAACTGCCGCATAGGAGATTCTATGAGGAGAATCTCAAAAAAAGTGACACTGGTGATAGTAGGCAGATGCAGTCAGAATGACTAGTAACTATCACGTAGGAGATTCTATGAGGAGAATCTCAAAAAGAGTGAGACTGATGATAGTAGGTAGATACAGTCAAAACGACTGGTGACTGTCGCGTAGGAGATTCTATGAGGAGAATCTCAAAAAGAGTGACATTGGCGATAGTAGGCAGACGCAGTCAGAATAACTAGTGACTGTCGCGTAGGAGATTCTATGAGGAGAATCTTGAAAAGAGTGACACTAAGGGGGGGATGCCCCTGAGCTATGACAAGACTCAATCCATGGATGCATGAGTAGGAAAAGAAGGAAAGTGAAAGCATGAAAGTGACTAACAAGAGGTGCCTATTTACCAGGTTTCCACCTTCTTGGCAGGTTTGTTTTTTTTTTTTTTTTTTTGGTATTACGAAGGCACCTATTGCTAGGTTTTTACCAGGGTACCAACTTTTTCAGGACTTTTTCTGATTTTTAGGATTTTTTTCAAGACATTTTCTGATTTTTAGGATTTTTTTCAAGACATTTAGATATGTAAAGAGAGAGCTTGCTGAGATTGAATCAACTGTAAAACCGCTTCAGGTGGAGAGTGTTTATAGGCTCTTTAAGCACTTCTCCTTCAGTTGTGGAAAGTTGATAGGTGCCAGATCCATATACTACAGTAATGATGTAAGAACCTAGCCAGTTTGGTTCAAACTTTTCATTTTGCATTCGTTGTTGTTGATTTTTAGGGTTCTCTCTTAGGATGAGATCACCCAACTGGAAGTCACGTGGCCTAATTCTCCTATTGTAGCTTCATGTCATTCTTTGTTGATATGCTCGTAGATGATCACAGGCCACTTGTCATCGTTCATCCAGCAACACAAGTTCTTGAAGCTAGGCTATCCTATAGTCATCATCTGTGATAAGGCCTTTCATAGAGATTCTCAAGGTAGGAATCTCAACCTCTATCGAAAGCACAACATCCGCCCCATTTACCAACGCAAAATCAATCGTGCCCGTTGGAGTTCTAATGTTTGTTCTATATGCCCGTAGAGCTAGATTGATCTGGAGATGCCAGTCTCACCCTAACTTACTGACTGTGCGATGAAGAATTTTGAGGATCGCCTTATTGGATGCCTCAGCTTGGCCATTACCCTGGGGGTAATAAATGGAAGACCAATGTTGTGTAATTTTGAATTTCTTGCACTGTTCCTTAAGGTCTTTATTTTTGAATTGTCCTCCATTATCAGTAATGATTGAGGATGGTATACCATATCTACAGATGATGTAGTTTGTGATAAAAAGTGCTACAGTTTTTCCATCAAAAATTGTGAGAGGGACTGCCTCTACCCATTTCGTGAAATAATCTGTAGGGGTGATAATGAACTTATGTCCATTAAAAGAGGTTGGGTGAATCTGTCCCACCAAGTCAAAGGCCCATTGTTGAAATGGCCATGTTGTAGTAGAGGGAATCAACTCTCTAGCTGGAGCATGAATGAGATTCCCATGTAGTTGACACTGTTTGTAAGACCTAGCATATTTAATAGCTTCTTGCTCCATTTTAGGCCAGTAGTAACCAGCACGAAGGAGTTTGCGAGCTAGTGTTAGGCCTTTGGAATGAGATTCGCAAATTCCTTTGTGAATGTCAATTAGTGCACGTTTGGACTCGTCGGGTTCTAAACACCTAAGGAGTGTTCCGTCGAGACCTCTCCTATACAGATCATTAGCAATAATGACATAATGTGAAGCATTACAGATTAGGTAACATTTCTCATTCTGGGTTAGACCTTCTGGAATGGTTTGATTACGAAGGTAGGAATAGATGTGATGGTAGCAGGATGATTCTTGTCCTATAATAGAACAGATCATCTTGGAATCAGGTGTGTCATAGGTTGGGTAGTGTAACACTTCCACCAAGAACTCATGTCGGAGATCATTTTCTGGCATTTGTAGAAGGGAGGCCAGAGTGGCCATGGCATCAGCTACTTTATTATCTGTGCATGGAACCTGTTGGAAGGTGACGTGTGCAAAATATTTCATCAAGTCATCAACCATACATTTGTAAGGAATTAGTTTTTCATCCTTTATTTGATACACATCATTTACTTGGTTGATGACAAGCTGAGAGTCATGGAAGATATTCAATTGATCTACTCTCCATTCTGCTGCAATTTTCATACCATTGATCAAAGCTTCATATTCAACAATTTTATTTGTACAAGAAAATAGAATCTTGTATGCTTTGGGCAATGAGTATTTCTATGGTGTGATGAAAATTAATCCAACACCTGATCCTTGTTGTGTGAAGGATCCATCGAAGAACATAACCCATGTATGGTGAGTGAGTGTTAGAATTGACTCATCTAGAAAATCAATGTTTATTGGTAGAAGACTCTATATGGGTGCCTTAGCCAGTTGGTTTGCAATTGCCTATCCCTTTATAGCTTTGTGTTCAACATATTGGATGTCAAACTCACTTAGTATCATGACCCATTTAGCCAATCTTCCTGTGAGAGCTGCCTTACTAAGCAAATACTTTAATGGATCTATTTTAGCCACAAGCCATGTAGTGTGGGCAAGCATGTAGTGTCTCAAATTTTGGGAAGCAAAGACAACTGCCAAGCAAGCTTTCTCAATAATATTGTAGTTTTTCTCATAAGAGACCAATGTTCGGCTCAAGTAATAAATAACTCTTTCTTTGTTATCATTGTCTTCCTGAGCCAACAAGATTCCCAAAGATGTTTTAGTGGCTGAAATGTATAAAAAAAAAGTTTCCCATGCATAGGAAGCATCAGGATTAGTGGATTGACAAATATATTTAATCTGTGTTAAGCTTTGCTCACAATCTTGGCCCCAATTGAATTTCACACCCTTATGTAAGGTCTTTGTGAAGGGTTGTGATTTATCTGCCAATTGTGAAACAAATCTGTGAATAGATTGAAGCCTTCTCGGTAGTCCTCTCATCTGACTGATGTTTCGAGGTGGTGGCATGTCCATTATTGTTATACTTTTTATGGATCTACTTCGATTCCCTTTGCAAAAAAAATATATCCTAACAGTTTTCCTGATGTGACACCAAATGCGCATTTCTTAGGATTGAGCCGAAGACTAAACTTTTCCATACAATCTACGATTGGTCCCAAATCTTGCAAATGAGTATTGCATTTAGTGATTTTGACCAAAGTATCATCAACATATTCCTCCATAGTTTTATGCATCATGTCATGGAAAATTGTAGTAATATCCCGCTGATATGTAGCTCCAACATTCTTTAAACCAAATGGCATCACATTCCAACAAAAGGTTCCCCATGCACATGTGAAAGTTGTTTTCTCTTGATCTTCTGGCACAATTTTTATCTGATTGTATCCATAAAAACCATCCATAAGTGAGTACATTTCATAACCAGCTGTCATGTTCACGATCATATCAATATTAGGGAGCGAAAAATTGTCTTTAGGACATGCCAAGTTAAGATCACGAAAGTCTGTAAAAACTCTGATAGACTTATTATGCTTGGACACAGGGACAATATTGGATATCCATTCAGCATAATCAATTGCACGAATGAAACCAGCCTTCATAAGTTTCTCCAATTCGGCTTTGACTAGTAATGCAACATGAGGATGCATTTTTCGAAGCTTCTATTTAACTAGTTTTATGCCTGGTGTTATGGACAAGTGATGCATAATAAGATCAGGATCCAATCTTGGCATATCAGAATATGTCCAGGCAAAATTTATTTTCTTTCCCTTGAAAAAGGCAATGAATTGTTCCTTTTCTTCAATTGACAATGACTGAGCTAGAAGTATCATATGAGGATATTCTTCTATGCCCAGATTAATCGGCTGTGTTGGCTCTATTAACACTGATGATCTCTCCTAAAAGTGATTGGGAAGGACATCAAATATCTCATCCGCGAGAACCTTAGAGAGGTTTTCACTCTTGGACATGTCTTTTGTTTTTACTTTTTTTGGATCCAACACTGCCACAATGTGGTTTTCACCATCGGACCTCTTGCATTTTTTCTTTTTAATTATGTGACTAAGATATTTGATGTCAGCCTCAGTCATGTTGATGCTCTTCTCATTGGTGGAAGACATTACAGGTTCGATAGCATTTAGGTAATAGGCAAGAGTATAGTCATTCTGGAATGTGGGGACTTCGTTAGATGCATTGGGGTTCCAATCTATAAGCTCGGGATGTGCGAGTGAGAGAGTAGTGGCTAGTTCAATTGTGTTCATAGTATAGTTATTAAATGTGTGGACCAGCAATTAGAGACCTACAGTGATCTCACCCATAGGTTTATTCAAACATCTTGAAGTATGAATTTTAGTAATTGATGACTCTAAGACACTAGTTGGATCAAACCCCTGTGACCTATCCCTAGACCTTTCACTCACTTTGATTTGATTTTCATAGACATGCACTTGGTCAATGTCTTTATCAGTAGTCACTTCTGAAAGATTGTCAAATTCATATTCATGAGAATCGGTGCTACATGGTGAGAGACTATAAAACTCCCCAACAGTGATAGGGACATACTCTTCTTCAACCTCTGGATTCTTACACAAATACTCAATATGGCATGACTGACTAGATTCCCCCTTTTCTGAATGATATTTGAGTTGCGCAGTATTGTCCTCAAAAGAATCGCTAGTATCATCCATAGTGCTAACATGTGGCACAAAGTCATCTGGCTTAGCAAAGAATTTAGCAAGATCATAAGGAATAGGATGAGGGTAAGAATCCTCATCATCAGATTCTTCCTTTTGAGTACCTGATTCAGATTGTGACTCATTTTTAGATGAACTCTCAGGTATGGGTATGAATTTATTGGATCCCAAATGGAAAGGGACCTTCTTGAACCCTAGGCTAGTTGTGTCACTGTTGCTTCAAGCTGTTGCTTTGATAGGATCTATTAAACCATTTTTATTGCACCCAATAGGGCCGGTTCCCTTGTAGCCAAAATGCTTCATAAGCTTAAGACTAGGTCCATACTTCTTAGGAGTGATTTCTCAAACTTCTCCTATTAGGTCTACTAGAGACTCTTCTTTGTAAAACCATGCAGCAATGGCTCTATTTTTTTTTTCATCTTCTAAGGGAACTGTAGCTTTGACAAAAGAGCCATCAAACTTGGTCTGAGGTGTCAACACGAATGGCTTCTTTGCTACTGAGGGTCTCCCAAAATGTCAAGGGGACTCTGGAATTGATTTTAATGATAACACTTGTTCTATGTGGTACTCTCCCATACCAGTTTCTTTCAATTTAAATGATTGCTCAATTTGTTTCAGCTTATTGTTGTGACAATCAGTAGACTCACGCTTAGCAGGAATGAAAGAATCAACAGTTTTGAACATATTGCAAGTGTAGCTAGTAGTTGCAGGAATAGTAACTTCAGAGCCATGAAATGGGAATTTAATGCATTGGTGGTATGTGGATGGAACAGCGTGCATCTCATGTATCCATGGCTGTCCCAACAGAATGTTGTAGGCTAAGGGAATGTCAAGCACCTGACAGGTGGCATCCCTTTTGACAAGAGCAACGCAAATTGGTAAAGTCACAAGACCTAGTGACTTTCGTTCTACTTCATCGTATGCTTTAATAGTGATATTTTGTCGAGGATCAATAGAGTCCTTAGAATAATCCAATTGTCTAAGCAGAGCTGCAAAAATAATATTTAGGCCAGCGCCATTGTCAATGAGTACCCGACGAACACGTGTCTGGTGGATCATAACCTCAATGTGTAGAGGCTGAATGTGTGGGTGATTCAATGAGCTGTCATCCTCCTCGGAGAAGGTCATAAGATGAGGTGAGGTCAGGTGACCTACCATGGATTTAAATCGTTCAAGATCAAGATCCTGAGGAACGTTTTCCTTAGTGAGGGCTTTTTCTAGAATTTGCCTATGAGCAGGCGAGATTTTAAGCAGCTCAAATATAGAAATGTGAGCATTGGTTCATTTTAATTGATCTAGAACACTATAACTGGTTGTATTCAAGTTCGTTGTGTGTTTTGCACCTTTACCGGATGGACCAACAAGGTCTTTGTGCTTGTGTTGTTCGAGATTTGAAGTAGGAGGTGTAGGGCCTTTGATCACCAATTTCACATGAGAGTGAGTAACAATGTTAGCACAGTGTTGCGAAGATGCATTATCCATGTTATTGGAAGTAGGGCCTCTCAAGACAAATGGTGTCTTGGGTTTATCATTATCTTGCTTCCCCTTTATGGTAATAACGTCGCAGTATTCAGAATCTACAGGTTCAACCATGTGAATGACATTGTCATCATTGGAATACGTATAGTTGACCTTATTGTAGGGTTCTAGTTTTGAAATCTCTCCTTTTTCATAAGTTGGGAAAGGCTCTTTGAATGCCTTGTGGTCTAAGTTTTTGTTATGTCCATCTACCACAACTTCACCAGCATCAATCATGTCCTGGAATTTATGGTGTAAGTTTATACAGTTGATGGCTTTATGTCCCTTGTTTTGGTGATACTCACAAAATGAGGTCTCATTCCACCATGGTGGACGTGGTTGTGGATCATAGGGATGAGGGTTATCCATTGGTGAGATAAGCTTGTGCTATAGCAATTTTTTGTAAACCACATCCAAAGGTTCTCCTAAAGGCGTATACTCTCGCTTGGGTCATGCTGCCCATGAGTTTCTTAGTTTGTTCCCAGACATTTTATTGTCAGGAGGAGGCTTCTTAGCACTTTTGGCCACTTTGAAGCAGTCTGTGAGATTAAATGCTGCTTTAGCAAGTTTTGGTGTGACATTATCAACAACCCCATCATGTGCAATTTCTCGGTTCTTGTTGACATGTTTGGTTTTATCCCTGTTGGAAGTGGAACCTTGTTTTGTATCTCTCTGAAGAGTGAGCTCACCTTTCTTGACCATAAATTCTTCAATACGGATAGCCTATGTAATCATGTCTTCAAAGGTACATGGACCTTTTAGTTGGACTCTATACCCAAAATTAGGTAAGAGGTTATCAGTGAAAATGTTGAGCTTCTCCATTTTTGGGATTTTATGGGAGTACTTAGTATAAAGCTATCTCCACTATTGGAGGAAAGTGAGAAAAGGCTCACCAACCTTCTATTTAAGGTTGCATAGATCTCGAATATTTACTGGATGTTGAATGTTATGAGAATATTGCTGAACAAATGAATTAGCAATTTTGTCAAATGTCTTGATACCAGGAGGTAAATGTGAGAACCACTCCAAAGCTTGACCACCTAGGCTTCTAGGGAATAAATGCATGAGGTACGTTTGATTATGTATAAACTCCATAGACAAAGCACCAAATTCTCGCAAGTGATCTTGGGGATCAGTAGTACCAAAGTACTTGTCATATTTGGGTAATTCTACACCTCTTGGGAAAGGCAGCATGTTTATACTTTTGTGAAATGGAAATGAACAAAGAGTGTCCAATGTGTATGTCTTTTTGGGTTTCTATTTCTCATGCATCATCTGAGCCATTTGGTCATGCATAATTTTTAGTTGTTTTTGGAGTTTAGTGGTCTCAGTTTCTTCTTCACGTGTGATAATGGTCTCCACATCGAAATGTGTGGGCAGTTTAGCTCCCTCTTGGGCGAGTTTGAGAAAGTACTTTTCTTTCTCTTCGTTGATTAGGATTCCCATGACCTTCTGAAAGTTTTTGTCTCTTTGACATCTTGCTATGTGTTCAGGAAGGATTTCCACCTCTTCTTGTTCTTCATCAGTGTCATTTTCTTTCTCTTTCTCTTTGTCATCTCTAGGTTGTTCTTGATATTGACTATGGCTACCCCATTCAGGTTCATGATTAGTCATTATAGGAACTTGTTCAGTTTTTGTACGTTGTGTTTCAAAAGGGTTCATGGAGAAAGGATCATACATTGTGTTTGAGGATGCAGGACTCCTGCCTGTCTTGGTATCCTTTTGGTAAAAAAGGATTCCTAATTTGTTGCAAATTGGAAAATGTTCGTTGAACTTGAGATGACCTTGCAGGTGAGGAAGACCGTGAAGATGCCTCACTAGCCAAACTAGATATAGATTGCGTAGTGAAAGGTAAGCTACCTCTGCCATGATTACGACCCCTAGCATGACCACATTTAATGTTATCAAGATAAAACACATTGCCACTTCTGGTTGTGACAGTCATAGGCAAGGAAAAGAAGCTAGAATCTGGACAAGGACTATACTAAGATTGAGTCTCAAAAAGGACAGGATAGTAGCAAGAATGCTGTTCACTAAGGCACAAATGGTCTGATTTAAAGGCTAGAATAGCCAGAGATTATAACCACTGCGACACAAAGTATGAAAAGAATTAGGATGAGGACCAAGATTACGTATGAGACGAGACTAGTCAAGATATAAGACAAAAGTTTCAATTAAGCGAAGTGTCGCTGTTCTAGGACTGTTTGCAAATAGAGAGTGATAAACGGATGCAGAAAAGGATAGCGTACAGGCTGCAGATAGCTAGAACAAACCTAGATTGTAAATGTTGATACAAAGTCTCGCACGAAAAACCTTTACGAGCCACGCGAAGAAGTTTTACGGGCCGCACGAAGATGTTTTTGTCTCGCGTGAAGATCAATAACAGTTTTTAATTTTGTGTGAGAATGTTTCTAGATTGCGCGAAGATGCACAATAGAACTTTAATTTTGCGTGAGGGAAAAATGGCTTCGCGCGAGAGCCAAATGATTTCGTGCGAGAGCCTAATGATTTTGCGTGAAAGGACAGAACAGTTTCACAATAGCGACTAATTTTGACAAAATTTTTGATCAATCCAATAACCAGGTAGATAAACAGGCACGTAGAACAGCAAGCATGTGATTTCAAGCACGTCTGAAAACAATGAGCAAGGGAAAAAGCAACCTTGCACATGAACAATCAAGTGACTTAGTTTGTGCTAATCCCTAAGAGAGCTATTTGTGTACATTTTCAAAGAGTTTTGCAATCATCGCACACATTCCTAAAAAATAAAATTTGGCTTCTCTAAGGTATTTAATAATGGTTTGACTCTGCAACTTTTATGGATCACAAGGGTGACCTCCAATCCTGGCGCACCGAGGTTTTGACACAGTCTGAGAACTTAATCTTCAAGAGCTACTAGGGAGATCTAACAACCCACAATGAACCACACCCGTGGAGATTTCTTCCACAAGGACATTTATATAGCGGTTGTCACTACCATGGCGAAAATGGCTATTACCACTTGAGGTTCCGTCATCACAGTTTTCCCTGCAGAGGGATTGTCTACTATGGTTAACCCTCTCTAAAGGTGACCGACTCACAATAGTATACCACAAGGGGACTTAGCTTTCAGATTCAAGGTTTTGACACCTTTTCACCTTTAGCCCAATCAAAAAAAACAAATTAATCCGACACGCTAGACTAAGATTATCTCTTAAAGATCTATGATATCATCTTCCTGTGATCTATCAACCTCTCCGAAGAAAGGATGCCTTAATCAACAAGTCGAAGATTCATTTATCTACGAGATGCTCAAAGTATCCTCCCCACCCATAAGGAATCCATCTTAGAGAGGAGTTTCACCAGGAACCCACTCCCTCAAGATCCATGAATAGTGTTCATGGGGGCTTAATTACTATGTGTGTACAGATGTTAATTCCTGAAAGAAAATCTATTTAAAAGTAATAAAAAAGCACAAGGTGGTACACTTAACACTTTAACTAATGTGAGGTGAGTCCAAAGATGTGGAACATTTAACCCCTCACACAAGCCAAAACAAGTCCACAACTCAGAAGTTAGTGAGTTCTAAAAAGCACAAAAGGGTTTCATTGTGAAGCCTTTAAAGCTTATGTCCTATAGACCCATCCCTTATTTAACATGGTGCTGAGCTTGCAACCACAGGGTGGAACAAGGGGCCGACGGATTAGCGAGTCCAATAACCCAAGATAGCTAATCAGATCTATCACTAAAGACTAAGCCTGCTAAATGAATACTAACAGAGATCACACCCTAGTATGAGTTTATGGGTGTGTTGTAAAATGGAAATATAGAAGGAAACACACAAGCTCAACACAAAAGGTGTTTTTTTTAGATCCAAATGAAATGTTATCAGCTGATGAAGATTACCTAGTGATCCTCGCAATGTGCTTAGTAGATTTTTACTTGTTTCTGACAACTTTAGCATGCTTTTCCCATTGTTCCACAAACCGCTGCTATGTTGTTCAAAAAAAACAAAAAACACAGAAACACTAGAAACCACGAATAGTCAGCAAAAAAATTAGAAAACACGCAAATCAATGCAAAAAATTTGCCTCTGTCAGCAGAGTTTCACGCAAAATTCCTGATAGTCCGCGTGAAGAAGTTTTATAGCTAGCGCGAAATCAAATTTGGCTCGCGCGAGATTAAATTTGGCTCGCCCGAAATTAAACTCAGCTCACGCGAAGAAACAGGTCTCATGCAAAGTTTCGCATGCCAAAGAACTTTCTCGCGTAATGTGGATAGAATCTTCGTGCGAAGATTCTAGATCCTTGTGTGAAAATGAATAGTTTCGCGCGAAGATCCGAATTTGTATGGAACAGTACAGACAAAGAACAAAAGAAATGATTAAAAAAATATAGAAAGAGGCCAGAAAAATTGATTTTTGAGCCCCACGGTGGGCGCCAAAAATGTATATGTGAAAATGCGGCCTATGCTAACACACACACTTCAACACGGTCCTTATTTGTGGATTCATTGCAGAATCAACATTGAATTGTTCATCCGAAATTTTCCCTGCAAAGTGCCCTATTGCCTTCTATCTAAAGGGATTTTGCCTGTTAATATCCTCAAAATCAAGGTGCAGGCAACCAGACCCTCTAAGAACGAAGGATTTGACAATGGAATTAAGCTAAGAATGAGTATACAGATTAATCTAAAAAAATGAAAGATGCAATGTAATCTAAGAACAAATGAAGCAAACTAGATTAAGCATATCCATGATTAAACTAAAATGAGATTAAACTAAGAATGAGAATGTATGCAAGAAATGTAAGTAAATATGAGCATGAATTTCAATAGCAATTCAATAGCAAATCAATTCATCCTCCTAAAATGAAGAGATGAGGGTCTCTTAAATAGAGTCTCCTAGAATCCATCAATGGTTGAGATTGATTCAGATCAATGGTCAAGATTGAAGATGAGTTTCAGTCATAAAGGGAGATTCCCAAATTAAAGGGAGTTAACAGACTTAATTTGAGTAAAATAAGGAGTTAACTGTTTTAATTTGAGTAGAAAAAGGAGTTAACTGAGTTAACTCATTTTTTATCAATAGAACTGGAAATTCCCCTTTTTGAACTGAAGAGAGATTTTGTTAAGATATTTAATTTAATAAAATGAAATATGCTCTCATAATTACTTTTCCTATTTAATTAAATAATCTTTAATTAATTAAAGACACTTTTGTTTAATTAAATAACTTCATTTAATTAATTAGGAATGTCTTCCCATTTAATTAAATAACTTTGTTTAATTATTTAAAAGTAAGTACTCCATTTAATTAAATAATTTATTTTAATTAATTAGAAATACCTTTCTCTTTTAATTAAATAATTACATTTAATTAATTAAGATAGGCGTATTTATTAAATTAAATAAATTTAATTCCATAATACCTTAGCCTTAGGATATAATTATAATTTAATTAAAGTATAAATACTTAATAATTAAATTAAATATTAATCAATAGGTTTAATGTGACTAATATGAGTAAATACTATAGGAATTAAATAATAAGCATGATGAATGCAGATTTAGGTTTTCTGCATCTGACAATTAAGTCAAGTAGTGAATAGTAGAATGAGAATTGCCTATTAGAATAGGACTTTGAACTTATCAGGAATAGACCAGAATTGGTATAATGGTCATGAGCCAATTTTGGGGTATTACAAGAAGTTCTAGACAATAAGAGGTCTCAACCATTGTTATATAAGTTTATGGATTTTTTTGAAAAAATTCTTGGTTTGCGATGCAAATAACTTAACTAATAATTCAAAATGCCCCCCACAATACAAAAACCAAAACCTAGTTGCTAGAATGAATGCATAAACAAGAAGAGAGTAAAAGAAATTTAGTTTAGAATCACATGTAACTTTGAGAAATACTGATTAAAAATAGAAGTGAATCTAAGTAGGGCTCATGAAGATCTTTCTGATGCTTTTTCTATATTGAAAAATGGAGCTATAATGAAGAAGTTATGCCCCTTGGAAGATAGAAGTTATCATCAGACTTAAAACACAAAAAGGTACCAAACTAGAAAAAAATCCAAAGTTTACCTTCACCATCATCTCCATCTTTGAATCAGTGTTCTAATGCTTCTTTCAAATCCAAAAAACACCTCTATATACTCAAGTTAGAGTGAAAAAACCAATAGGGTCTTTAGAATAAAACAAATCAAACACGTGAGAACTTGAAGGCTGTCAAATTTTGGCCCAAAATTGATGATGTCAGCACCCGTGTCCTACTGACATCAGTATCTATGTAAGTTTGTCAATACCTATGTACTTGATTACATAGACATAGTTTGATGATGTAACCTTACATGATTTTTGTTTTAAAAAAGAAAGCACCTTTCTTTTTTGATAAAAGGAAGCACTTTTTTTCAAAAGTTTTAAAGCAATGCCCCTTTCTCTTTTTAAATAGGTTTTTTTGTAGAAGTTGAGAAAACCAACTTCACAGATCCTCAAGAATACCTACATTGAAGAGAAACTAAAAAATGAAGAAAGAAGATCTTAGAAGTTCTCAAGAATGTGAGAGAAAAAATATATTCTAAGTTGTGAAAACAAAAATACAAAAGTTCAACCTTTTAAGGTGAACAAAACCCTAAAGGAAAGAAAACTAGGTTTGTGCATTATAATTAATATAAAATATTAATTATATACACCTAAGAGAGCTAAAGCAACTAGAGTAATAAATAACTTAATCTAACACCCCCACTTAAGCAAAGATTAGGAGGAAACTAACCTAGAAAAGCTATGAAAGTAGAAAAATGGGTCTTGCCAACAAGGCTTGATCAGGTACCCAAAACAATGAAATCTCTATAAATTGGAGACAAAGGAGAAAACCTAGTGGGAAAAACCCTCTCCAAAAAGAGATAGAAAAAAAATGCTGAAAAAAAACATGAAGGAAGGCCTTAACAAGACCCCCCAAGGACAAATTCTGTAATCCCAAGCATAGACCACAGCTGAAGATAGCGAGGTGATGCAAATGACTTGGTGAAGATGTTATCAACCTGCGCATTAGTGGGAATGTAATCCAAAGAGAGAACACCATCTTAGATCAAATGAAAAATGAAATGCATATGAAGCTCAATGTGTTTAGTGTGTTGATGCTCCACTTGGTTGTAAGGAATATGAATAGCACTCTAATTATCGCACCATAAAATAGTGGGACGATAAGGAGGAAAACTAAACTTAGTCATCAACTATCGAAGCCATAAAATATCCTAAGTAGCAAGCACTATAGCTTGATACTCAGCCTATATAGATGAAAGTGCATGAGCCTGCTACTTCTTATATGACCATTTGATAGGACCAAAGCCAAGATAGAAAAAAAAGCCAGAAGTAGACTTTTGATCATCAACATCACCAGCCCAGTCTAAGTCAGTGTAGCCAAGAATGTGAGGTCTCCCTAATGTGTAATGAATTCCATACATTAGTGTGCCCTAAATGTATCTCAAAATATTTTTGGTAGCTTGCCAATGACTCTCATGAGGCTCATGTGAAAACTGAGAGACAAGACCCATTGCGAAGGAGAGATTAGGACAAGTGTATGTCAGGTACAACAAGCTGCCAACCAACTATTGATACAATGTGGGATCCACTGAAGGTGAAGTGCAAGAGGTAGAAAAAGTAACACTTGACTAAAAAGGTGTAGGATTAGGCTTGCAATCAAGCATGTCAAGAACATACTTCTACTGGTAAACAGAGATTCCAACAGGGGACCGAACAATTTGGAGACCAAGAAAATAGTGTAGTAAGCCAAGATCAGTCATCTCAAACTATTCCATCAATGCTCTCTAAACATCTTTAATCATAGTGGATGAGCTACCTATGAGAAGAAGATCATCAACATATAGCACAAGGATCAAAACCTCAGCCTCAAGATGTTGAATGTAGACTGTAGGATCAGAATGGTAGTGTGTGAAGCCTGTAGAAAACATAAAGGAGGCCATCTTCTCATACCAAGCCTAAGGGGCCTATTTAAGACCATACAATGAGTGTCAGAGTCTGCAAACCAAGGAGGAATCCTACACAAATCCTTGAGGCTACTCCATGTAAATCTCCTCAGTAAGATCACCATACAAGAATCCACTCTTCACATCCTTATGAAAAATGGTCCATCCCTGTGAAGCTGTGAGGGGTAAGATAAGGTGAATAGAGTTCATCTTGGTGATAGGGGCAAATGTCTTAGTGTAATCAATACCCTCAACCTGTAAGAAACCCTTTGCAACAAGACAAGCCTTGTTCTTATCAATGGAACCATCAGTAACAAACTTAGTATGATACAACCATTTGCATCGCACAACCTTTCTTCCCATAGGAAGAGAACAAAGATCCCAAGTATGGATTTTCATCAAAGAAGAATACTCCTCCTCCATTGCACTATCCCACTCAGGATGTGTTGTCACTATTGCAAAACTCTAAGGATCATCACAAATAGCATGACTAAGAAGACTAGAACCCATAGTATGTGAATGGGTGCGACAGGAAGTGGTAGGGTCACCAGCTAGCAATCCTATAGCCTCAACTATAGCTCAAGCACATTTAGGAATCTAGGGAGGATCCTATGGTGGAGGTGAATGGGGATCAAAATGATCATCATCCTCATCATCTGAAAAAAGGACTAGAAAGGATGAGGGAGTGGTATTCAGTGAAGTAGACTCTAGATACAGGGTATCTACTGCAGGAAGGCACTCATCAAAGTGGACATATCATTGAAATAGGACCTCTCTAGAATTAGGATCAAATAACATATAGGCCTTAACATCCTCATAGTAGCCAACAAAAATGAGGTGTTGGCTCTTTTACTCCATTGCTCTCCTCTTAGAATCTGGTATAAATGCCCATGCTTCACTATCAAAAACTCAGAATGAAGATACATTAGGCTTGACATGAGACCAAGCCTCCTCAGGAGTCATAGTTTGAACTACCTTTTGAGGCATCTAATTTTGAATGTAGTTGGCACAATTGAATACCTCTTCCCAAAAACATGAATCCATGGACCTGGACTAAATCATATAGTTAGCCATCTCTTGAAGGGTTCTATTCTTCCTCTCGGTGCCACCATTCTGCTGAGGGGTGTAGGGCACTAAAAATTGATGTTGAAGACCATGTTCAGAGAAAAAATCCCTAAAATCTTGCTTCACATACTCTACCCTATTATCTATGAATATCTATCGAATAGAAAGACCAAACTAATTCTCAACAAATGTCTTAGAGACTCCAAATAAATCAAAGACATCAGACTTGTACTTCAAAAAGTACACCCATGTATGTTTAGAGAAGTCATCAATGAAAGTAAGCACATATCTGGCACCTAAAAATAAGGAGTGGGAAATGACATGAGGTTACTATGAATCAACTCTAGTGGTGCCAAAGCACGAGTGACTCATCCATGTGGAAAAGGATCCCTATGTTGTTTTCCAAGTGCACAACCCTGACAAACACCATCTGTATAGGAAATTTGGGGAAGCCCAAAACTAAGTGCCTGTGTGCTCATCTACTAAAGATATCTATAATTGACATGGCCAAAATGCTCATGCCAAAGTCTATGTACTAAATCTGCATGGGTAAGAGGACATGAACCTGTGTCATCAAAAGACTCAAATCCATCAAATCTATAGAGGCAAGATGTAGAATCAACACTCCCAGTAGCCACAATCATCTTAAAATTATGTAAGTCTCGAATAACCACATCATGTGGTGAGAACTCAACTTTCTTACCAGAGCTAGAATGACAAATTTGATAGATAGACAATAGGTTCATCAAAATGTTAGAGACAAGAAGAACATCCAAAGGAGAGCCCCCAGCTAATGCAATAGAACCAGAACCCATGACTGAAAGATGTGATGACTTCCCAATAGCAATCTGGGAAGTAGGGTAAGGGGCAAGTGAGGTGACCAATTGTCGAGTGTTTTTCATATGGTGAGAGGCATCGAAATCAAGAATCCAAGTAGGCCCAAAAGTCATAGCTCATGCAATAAGAGCATGACCTTTCCCTACAGGGGGGATGCAAATTTAGGAGCTGAAATTTGATGCTCCTGCATGGCTTCCTCTAAAGCCTCCAAACATTTCCAACACTTGGAAATAGGATGTCCATCCTTTCCACAAAAGCTATAGTTCTCAGTTGATTTCTTCTTAGTCTTGGAGGTAGACTCAATAGACCTCAAAGTAGATTTACCCTTTAAAGGGTTAGCTGGAGGTTTGGCATTAGTTTTTTGTGCATCTTTCTTCAGTTTTGCGTTCTATTTTGGTTTCCCCTGAGAAGTCTGAGCAACCAATGCTTGGTTAAAAGAGCCAAAGGAATCCACTTGTTGGATCTTAGCCTATTCCCATGTCAACTGATCACAAGATTTCTCAAATGAGGGCATCTAATGTCTGTTATCCAAGGCATCCATGGTGGAGTAGAAAGTGGAAGAAAAGATCTGATACTATCCTCACAACTTTGAGAGTATCAAAAAAATACACTCATCATCAATTTTATTTTTACCACATCCCTCCAAGACTGTACACAAAGATTTGAATTTCATCAAGAAGTCTTCAATAGTGGGAAAGTTGGCTGGTGTCAAAGAAGTCAACTTTGCATGAAGGTGAAGTGCCCATAACTCATTCACTATGCCAAAAAATGTGTGGAATTTGGTCCAAATAGCTCATGGAGTGGTCAAACCATCCAAATGAAATAGTAGACTATCAGAGATATTCAATGCAATTAGTCCCATGGCTTCATCCATTTTGTTTTTGTGCCAAAGAACCTCATAAGGGCATTACAGAATAGGTTCGTTTGCATTTAGGCATGACCATAAGCCTCTTGACATAAGAAGCCTAGTCATCTGTGTCTTCCAGGTGTGATAGTTGTGGGGCATAAGTCAGATCATAGAAGGATCCAACATTGAGGGAAAGAAAAGATGGAAGTAGAAGGGTTTGATTCTGAAGCAAATTACATAATAGAAAATGCTTTGCCCCTGCAATGAATAAAAATATCCTCCAAAACCAAAGCAACAACTATGGGAAAACACAAAAACTAAGAAAATAACCTAGAATTTGGATGTAGAGAGGAGGAAAACATAAGCCTCTACTTCAATGCCAAATTTGGAAGCTCAAATGAACTCAAAATCAAATGAAACTAGCACCATTGTCTCCATCTCTGAGTTAGCTTTCTGGCACTTCTTTTGGATTGAAAAAATACATCCATATGCTCAAGTTATGAGTAGAAAATTGACTATAGGTCCAAAAGAGTAGTTCATTGGAAAATTATAAACACTGTCCTAAATTTGACACTTGTATAGCTATCATAGGCCATCATAAAAAAAAATTGGTAACTAAAAAGATGATTTAATTAGTCAAAAAATGATGTCATTTGGCCAGGAAGTGATGTCATTTAGGGTTGTCGAGAAAGTGACGTCAACTGATGGAATGATGACATTAGTTGATGGATTGCTAATGTAGGCATGCTAGAAATTGATGTTAGGTTGGCATAAATGCCAAAGTGATGAGTTGGTGAGGACCATTGGTGGCAGTGGCAACCAAGAGGAGAACCCAGTGGCACTGCTAGCTGGAGCTTGGAGGAGGTGGCACCTAGGTGGCCAGCAAGTGGCGGCAAGGACTGGCCGCATTACGAGTGTTGTACTAGCTATGGCTAAGTGCAGGCCCAATGCAGGAAACCCTCCAATGGTTGTGGGGTGGCTTTGAGGTGGCCCATGGGCAAAGTGCCCAAAAATCATAGATTTTTTAAATTTTTAAAATTTTTTTCAACCTTGCATCTGTATGACTATACGAAGGGGCCAAATTTTTTATTCCAAAATGCCCTATAGCTGAAAATAAAAATTTTTATATGCTTTTTGACTGCAAACAGCCTTCTAGATCCAATGGTGGTGTCCATTTGAGCCCAAAGTACCCCAAAAAAATTTCCTTCACCCTTATGAAGAAAAAACTTTGAAAATGTTGAGTGTTTTGACTTTGAATCGTGGCTTCAAGAATCTTTAGATGAGGAAGCAGTAGGTCTACTCTAATACCATATAGAAGTTGAGAAAACCAACTTCACAGATCCTCAAGAACACTTGCATGCAAATATCCTGCAATGAAAAGAAACCAAAAAAATGGTAAAAGAAGAGCTTAGAAGTTCTCAACAATGTGAGAGCAAAAATGTATTCTAAGTTATGAAAGCAAAAATACAAAAGTTCAACCTTTTAAGGCGAATGAAATTCTAAAGGAAAGAAAACTAGGTTTGTGCATTATAATTAATATAAAATATTAATTATATGCACCTAAGAGAGCTAAAGCAACTAGAGTAATAAATAACTTACTCTAACATTTTTTACAAAATTTATAAAAAAAAAGAATTATTTTTTTATTTAAAAAAAAATCATTTCCTTAGGAAGTGTGCCCAAATCTGGGATTATTTTTTTTGGCTTACTAGTCAACTATGTCCAAATTGGACAAATTTTATATGAAAATAGGGGTTTTGATGTCTTTTAAATCTAAGTATAATGTTTATTTGGACCCAAAGAGCTCCAATTTTTAGAGACCCCCTATTTGCACCAAAAAAAAAATAGGCTAGATTTGTTGTCTCAAACCCTCATTCTTCTTTTTCTTCAAATAAGAACAAGCAATTGTAGGCAAGGTTCTGATACCTTGTAGAATTTGATGATGAAAAAAGTCATTGATCCCTGAATATCATGCATGAAAATAACCTGATACATGGAAGAAAGAAAGGAAGAGAGAGAGAGAGAGAGAGAGAGAGAGAGAGAGAGAGAGAGAGAGAGAGAGAGAGAGAGAGAGATTTTCTCAATAAAAAAGAAGATTTACTTCACTTGTGCAAAAAACAAAATGAATGAAATTATAGCTGGTCAATCCTTATGAAGGGGATCAAAACCCTAAAGGGAAGCCTTAAGAGGAAAAATCCTTTTAATAATTACTAATTAATTATTAAATGTGAATGCAAAAAATCATAAAGGAGAAATGTGAAGAAGGGAGAAAAGGTAATATACTAAAGGGAATTCAATTAACCTTTCTCTCTAATAATCTTTTTGATAATTAAATTTGTGGATGTGTTGTTATCATGGTTTATGTCTATTAGGAATTTTCATTTCAAATTGTTTTCTTTAATCTCTTATTACCTTATTTTTTTTATTTTCTTTTCTGACACTTGGTTAAATTAGAAATTCAAATAGTTGCATTGATGGATTGCATTCATTGAAAATCAAAAAATACCAAAAATATATCTCTTTTGTGGTTACTTTTGAAATAGCAGGTTATAGATCTTATTTGAATTGGTTAGACTAGAAAAGACCCCCTCATGAACAAACATATTTAGCTTCAATTGAGTGAATTTTAGTAGGTCACAAGATCACCCAGAACCTTGGAGTTGATCCTAGATTATATTTTCAAATAAGGAGTTTGAAAGGATTCCTATCATTAATCATCATACAAAATGACATCTCAACACATAATATCATCATTATATATATTTGATATATCTAAGATATGAAATACAAAGAGCTAGCCTATTTATATAGGCACGAGCTGGGAGGAAACTTGGATAAGATTGAGACAAGCGTCTTAACTTGGAGGAAGTGGAGTTCTCATGGACTCAACCACCTACCATCCACCTACAATCTAGAAGGGTGGTGTCCAAATTGAAATCAACCACATGTGACATTTTAGGAGTAGTTAAAGTCAAAGGCAGGACTCAATAATATCCCCCTAATAGTAATATCCAAATTATATAATTCCTCTTAATTTATGAGTTCAACTAAATAAGTTAAATACAAGAATGAATGAGAAAGAACCATTTACTCTAACACCTTTGTCATAATATCAATATGGTTAACATCTATATGAATTTTTGATAAAAAGATCTATCCTCCTTCCTCCACTACATGAACAAAATGATATTGAACATCAATATTGTTTATTCTAGAATAATAGACTAACTTGCATGCTAGGTGAATAACACTTTGAAAATCACAATGTAATACCATATTTTTCTTATTTAACTTGAAGCTCACCCAAAATCCTATGAAGATAGAATTTTAGTTCTTCTCTAGCATATGTTACTACCATATATAATTTACTTATATTTTTTAAAATGCCACCATTTCCTGTAACTTACAACCCCAAATAAGAACACCTCTTATTAAAGAGAAAACATAACCTATATTAGATTTTCTCTTATCCCGATCTCAACCAAAATAGGAATCTATAAATCCATCTACTTGAAGGCTATTCCTACTATAACAAATAGAAGCACTTGAAGAGCCTCTTACATAACTAAGAATCCACTTCATAGTTGTCCAATCATTAATATTGGGATTTTCCATGTACCAACTAGAAACTCTTATTTCTTGTGCAATATCTATTCTGGTGCATACCATGGTGAACATAAGGCTACTACAAAGGAAACTTAATGAGAATAGGAAGACATCAATTACTTCTGCATTCTCCATCTTGAAGCATTGCATAATCTTCTATGATAACAATAATTACTTTCTATTTCTATATTTATGTATCTTTGTTCCATGAATCTATTTTATACTTCCTAAGTCTTTCATCTCAAAATCCCTGGCAAGTTGAGTTTTAAAATTGATCATTTACCCATGCTAGGACCTGCAACCAACATATCATCTACATACAAAAGTAGAATGATAATATTAACATTATCAAACTTTTGAAAATAGTCACAATGATCAACTTCACATATAATAAACCATATACTCATTAGGAAAGACAAAATGAGATATTGAAGATATCAACAATAGGGTAAAAAGGTTTTGTATCTATCTCCTTGTATTAAAGAACTACATTGTATTGCATGTTTGGGTAGTGGGCTCATCTTGCATACATTTTGTATTTTTATATTACAACTCCTAATATGGTTGAAGCTTCTAAAAAGGTCTAGTCCTCTAACAATGATTGAGACACTATATGGACGTAATAGACTCCTAAGAGGGTCAATATCTTTCATAAGATACTTTTTATTAGTGGATGATTTTGTGATTACCATTCCCATCAAAGTTTTCCCTTGGCTAGGTTTTCCCTACTTAACAAAATAAGGTGTTATGAGTTCTCTTATTACATGTTTATGTTTAGTGTTCAACATAGTTAGTTTACTTTCATATAGAAGTAAAAAGATTGTTAGTAATATCTAGTTTTGAGTTAAAGTTTTTAAAATACTGATTTTGTCCTTGCCTCTTAGTATTTCCTATTTCTAACAATATCAACATCAATAATGATCTCTTGTGGATCAGAAACAATTCCTTTTGCATTCTCTCATTTTTTCTTGTTGACTGCTGATTTTTTCATCATGGTTTCCTTTGTCTCTACCATTGATGTTGCACCTATCATTAGGTTTCCTTCTTCTTGATTAGGCTTAGGTGTATCCAAAATTAATTTTTCTTTTGAAGTCTCTACTACTATTTTAGATGAATCCTTATGCTATGTCATCACCATTATAATGACATCCTATGTATCCTAGATCACTTGTTAAAAATTTCCTTCCATATTTAGAATTTTTCTTGTTTTATTTCTTAGTCTTGCTTATAGGATCTTCATTATTCTCCCAAAATGCTCTTCACTTTCAATTTCATTAACATTTTTAACAATTCTTTCTCTTATTTCTCAGTGTTCTTCCTTAACTATCTTATTTTAATTCTTTATCCTCTCATATAATTCATTTGGTATTTTTCCATGAATATTTATAAACTTTTTATTAAACAATATCATTTATTTGATTACACTATTCTCTAATTGCAACTTTTCAAAATTTTCATAGAGATTATAAAATCTTTTTAAATTAGTGATATTTCCTTCACTTATAATCATGTTGTTCATGTTTTCTATTCTTGGTTTCTATTTCTCTTTACTCTCACTAGTATCTTATTCCTTTTCTTTCTCTAATTTTGATTCTCATCTTTTCATCATTTTTTCTGATTCTATTTCTTGGTCATGAGATTTCTTTTGTTTTCTAGTATATATAACAATTGTCTTTTGTTTCTTTGCTCATCCAAATGATAACTCTTTCACCCCTTTATACTTTTGTGTTTCATCTTTTTCTTGTTTTATTTCAATTTGAGTTGTTACTAAAGTACTTCTTTTTTAAATTCACTATTCTATTGTTGATGGTTTCACTTTTTTTATTTTTACCTTTTCCTCCTATGTAGGAGCTACTACTGCATGTGGCACTATGGATTTTTGCATTGATGATACTACAACCATGACTATCATAGATGGTCCACTTTCTATTGCTAATGGTTTTGCAATTAAATTTTTTGACCATCCACTAGCTATACATCACTTCTCTGAACTCATAACTAATTCTTTGAATATTTCATCTATCATTTTATCTACCTTCTTTATTTCCTTGTTTTATAGCTCTCCTTGAACTTCACTTAACTTTTCTTCATAAGTGGCCCATCTAGGACACTCTTTGTCACTTTTAGAATCAACAATTATCTTTGCATATCCTTCAAGTATTTCATCATTCATCTCATAACTCATAGGTTCAATGAATTTCACTCTAGGTTCAACTACTTACATGCATGTTACATTTGTTTCAACCATAAAACATAGTTCATCTTTGTACTTCTCGACAATAGTAGGTGGTATCCTATATCTCTATTTTATTTATGCTTGAAAGTCCTTCATCATTCTAGAAATATTATCTATGATTCTCTTGATAGGCTTATTTCTAAAGTAATAAGTGGTCAAATTCATTGTGCTCTTTTTTGTATCCCATTCATAAGTAGGAATTCCAGGGAATTTTCTTATTACTTTAAAGAATAAATGAGCTCACAATGATCCACACCTAAAAGTTGTATTCTAATTCTTTTTTAATATTGTCCAAGTTTTTAATCAACTATTGCCTAAGGATATCACACATATTGATTTTCTCATTTCCTACAGTCATCATTTAAGCTACATGAATAAATCTCATAGGCATTGAATTTACCCTAGAGCTTTAGTTTATTTTGCATTTGATTATTTTTCTAATCAATCTTACACTAGTTTTCTTGATCTTAACTAATTTTATGTCCCTCCCATCTGATATAAAATCTATCTTTATCTTAATGAACTTCTTAACATTATTTTCATTTATAGGGCTACTACCTTCATTTCTCAATGCAATAATTTTGTGAATCATATCACTATCAATCATCAAAAGAATTTTACCTACCCAGAACATGTCCTCATGAATTTTTCTCAGTATGATTCTAGTCTACTCATGTTGATCAAATTCCTCAAAGAACATGTATTTAGTGAAGCTAAGGTTCCCTAGGTGCTCAAAACCTTCTTTGAAGGTCAAATAATGGTTGTTTACTAATTCAATGTCTTTGTGAATGCCATTATTCCCAATTGACTCAATTTTTTAGTGGATGTATGCTCATATATCTTCTACATGTAAAACACTATTAGGAACTTGTGAAAAATCTCTACACAAGTTATGCTCAAGTGAAATGTAAGAGTTTTTATTGAATTTAAACCTATGCCCCTCAATAAAATAACATATAATTGGGGTTTCCATAAATTCAAAATTAAAAACCTCACTTACAAAAAAAAAAAAAAAAAAAAAAAAAAAAAACAACTACACAAGCAATAAATACCTTTTAAAATCATAAAACAAGGGTCTGGATGATTTCTCTTTCAATTTGCATCAACACAATCCAAAATTTCTCTACAATTTTCATCCAAGGGATCTTCAACTCTTTGCATGATCAAATGGTGTCCCTACAATCATTTTATCCATTAAATCCAATCTAATTCATTTTTTCATTAGTTGCACAAGTACACAAGTTTCAAAAAGTTAATTTCCTCTAACTAGAGAACTATTTTTTGTCCACACACTCACATATAAACTTATAGTTGCATTCATTCTTAAAGTAGCTTCATTTTATTCATATAAACCTTCTCCCAACTTTGCATGTCTTAATTCAACATCTTAGGAGATAAAGAATAATTTGGTGTTATTTCACTTTTAGTTAAAAATAAATAGACTACTCAAATTGATAAGGGTTTGTAATTGACTATTACTGACTTAACCTTTTTTTTCGATGTATCACTTGTCTTCTTCTCCACCAAATTTTTTGGACTTTCTCATATCTTAGCTTTAAAAAATGCTTCATTGAACTTCTCTACATGTTCTTTCACGTTCTCTTTATGTCTTTCATTGCTATTTTCTATCCTTCTAATTGTTGTTTGCATTCCTTCTATATCTAGGTGTCTTTGCATTCTGTGATCTCATATTATTCATCCTTAAATATCTTACTATATATCTCAAATTTTTACAAATATGACATGTTATTATATTGCTTCTATTAGAGTAATAAAGTTTTTCTTATTAATTAAATCATATCGATTTAATTTTTAAGTCACTTATTATCTCTAGTTTACTTAAGCTAAAATTTGGGCATATAATAATAATAATTTTATTAATTAATATCATGCAACATAGGCCAATTACCTTTTAAGGTTTTTATCTCCTTTTATAAGGATTGATAGCTTTATAATTTATTGATTCACTTTTGATTAATAGCAATTTCTCTTTTTGCTCATCAAGAATCTCTCATCCATGGATCTGTGAATTCCAATCTCCATAAATTTTTCTTCTCTCTTTCTATCATAGGAATTTTCATGTGGGTGATTCTTGGGAGCTATGGGGTTGAGCTTTCATTAACTTCAACATGTTATCAAAGTTCCAGATCTTCATGCCCCTGTTCTATCTATGAGAAGTTCGGCTTGGCTTTTAGATCTCTATTTTTTTGTTTTAGAGGGTTTCATTTTCTAGAGGTTTTTTGTATTGAATTTGGGGGTTCACATTTTTTTGATACACTTTCAGCCCAAAAAAACCTTACTATTGAGCTTAGAGCACCCAAAAACCCCTATTTTCATTAAAAAAAAATGGTCCAATTTGGACACAGTTGGAATCTAAGGCAAAAAAAAAAATCTCCCAAATTGACCACATTTCTTGAAGCAATGATTTTATGATTATTTTAGCACATAAATTGAGGTTTTATGGTACAAAAATCAATATTTTTTGTACATAAACTGAGATAGTTTGTAGTATTAAACTGACATATTTCCTAAGGCAATTTTGGTATGGATCCTAGTTGCTTCTCAAGGCAATTTTTTGTATGGATCCTATAGTTGAGATAGTTTATAGTATGAAATTAGCATGATTCTTGAAGTTATTATTGCTACTAGTGGGAATTCTTCCAAGGGCATTGTGGCATGGGTCCCAAGGTGATGATTTTTTATTTTTCCTATCTAGCTCTTTTGATGTACCTATGGGTTTTTGGTTGTAACTTTCTCATTCGAACTCTATTTTTCACAAACAAGATACCCTCAAAAAGATGATTCTAAGCCTTTCATGATGGTGTAGTTAATTTTTAAGTTTGATGTTGTTTGGTTGCCATTTTTGTAGGAAAAGTTAGAGATTATATTTTGCACTTTAGGAGACATATCTTGAGACATTCTATTTTCTAGATTCTATTCTTGGCACATCCACTCAATTTTTTTCTTTTTTCCATTCTAGTAGATATCTTGGTTGTTTGAGGTCTGGAGGTCAAATTTTTTCTTTAGATGATTTGTGATGGGTTGTACTATCTCATGTAGTAGCCTTATGTCTCTTTTGATCTTTGTTGACATCCATTTGTAGTATTTTTGAAAACACACTAAGATAAAGTGCTACTCTATTTCATTTCAGGATCTTTCACATCTTTGTTTGTTTTTATACACACACTACATTATAAAGTGCCTTGGGGGGTTTGATGTTGTATATATTTTTCATATTCCTTTGTCAAGTGAGTGTTCCTTCTACAAAATTATCCTCATGATGTGTCAATGACACATGCCATTATAGGTGGTTGTACTTCTTTTGCCCTCTCAATGTTCCTAGTTCTTCTTTAAGTAGGAAATATTGCATTTAGTTTTAATGTTCATGTCTTACCTTTTAGCATTATAGGATGGTTATATTAGCTCAATTTATTTCTTGGTTTGATGGAGTGAGCTATGTATTTAGTATTTGATCCTATGTACTAGGTGATTGTAGTAGCTTGATACCTATGCATTTTGGTGAGATGGATCATTTACCATACCTAGACATTCTTTCATTCCTAGTTTTGGAGGCCATTAAGATACCTTCCATCTTCGATTGATCAGCTCTTTAGACTTAGTCTTCTCTACTTGATCATGTTCTACATAGTGGAGGTTTGTCTAATCAAAAGTTTGGCAGTGTTTCTAGCTTCACGCTTTAGTGGTGTTCTACATGGTCATATTTTGTTCCTATCTTCTAAGACATTCCCTAGTTTGGACATTTCTTTAGTCCTTCACTAGTACTTTCAACATTATTTCTATCTCTTTTTGGAGTAGGGTTTTTTCCATGTGGTTTTCTCTATTTCTACTCTTTATGGAGATTTGTTTGTTCTTGGGTACCTCATCAGACCTTTTTTATTAGGACCCAAATTTACTTTTAGTAGTAGTTTCTATAGTTTTAGCTAATCCCTAAGTTTATCTTAAGGGGGGGGGGGGGGGGGCTGTTAGACTAATAAAGTTTTTCTTATTAATTAAATCATATTGATTTAATTATTAAGTCACTCATTATCTCTAGTTTACTTAAGGTAAACTTTGGGCATATAATAATTAATTATTTATTAATTATGATCATGCAACCTAAGTTAGTTACCTGTTAGGGATTTGATCTTTTTTTGTAAGGATTGATCTCTTTGTAATTTATTGATTCACTTTTAATTAATATCAACTTCTTTTTTTTCTCATCAAGAATGTCTCATCTATGGATCTAGAAATTCCACCCTCAATAACTTTTTCTTCTCTCTTTTTATGATAGGTGTTTACATGCAAGTGATTCTTGGGAGTTGTGGGGTTGATATTTCATCAACTTCAATAGCTTGTATATCTAGGTCCCAATTGCCTGATATGTTATTTATAATTTCTAGCAATATATCCAAAGTTATTACACTTATACACATGACTCCATTTATAATGACTAGTGATAGGTTTAGCACTATCATATATATTACTAAATTATGATTATTATATCTAGGTTTCATATTTTCATTATGTCCATAAGAATAATAATTATAACAATAACTAGTAAAAGGGTTAGTATAGTTACCTAAACAATTATTCTTTATGTGACCAATTTCATTGTATCCAAAGCATCTTCCAATATATTTTCTTTTCACCTCTTTAGTTTGTTTAGACTGTTTATCAACTTCCTTGTTCATATCTTCTTGTTGTTGTTTAGCCTATCATAGCACAAGATCTAGTTTCTTAGTAACTTTGGATCTCTTATATTTCTCCTTCATAATATCCAATACCTATCTTATCATAATTAGGTCATTGTGCCATGACCCATTCATCAAGTTTATTAGTGATAGAATACAAATTCTCAAGATGTTTCTTTGTTTTTGTAAGCTCTTCTTTCACAATAGTATTATACTTCTCAAGTTGTGTAGATTGTAACTTTGTAGGCTCTATTTTAGATGTCACCTTGGTAAGATTAAATTTCAAATATGGATTCTTAGATCTTAAATTTGATTGACATTTCTTCTCATCTTCCATCAAGTTTATCTTAATATTAGTAATTCCAAGTTGATCTATTAGAATTAGTGGATTCAATCTCCTTTTTCAACTTTTGAATGTAGGATTTTGCCTCTTTGTATTTGTTCTTTTTAATGTCTCTTTCTATTATAATTACATCAAGTTAATCAAGAGATTCATCTAGATTCTTCTGCAACTTATTCATATCCATAGTGATCTTACACATGTTGTTAGGCCTTCTCTGAGTAACTATGCTCTGATACCAATTTTTAGAAATAGGAATGCTAAGAGGAGGGGTGAATCAATATTTTACAAACTTTTTCCCAACTATGTACATGTTCTTAAACTACAGAGTAGACATATAAATAATACAATGCAAATCATTTTACCATTATTTATGAACTAGGGTATTCCTGGCCAAGGTAAACCATGGTGGGGATGGTACCCAAAAAAAAATACACTAATCGAAAGTATCTTGTGAAAGATATTGACCTTGTTCTAGGAGTCTACTACATTTGTATAGTGTCATAAGCCTTAACCATGTTAGGAATTGGTATTAAAATTACGAAAGTATCAAGATGATCTCAATTCTCAAATATGCATATACAATGATATATTTTGTATAGAAAAGGCACAGATACAAAAACCTCTTGAAAACAATGATATCTTTAATGTCTAATTTGTCCTTTATAGCTCTCTCTACAATTTTTTAAAGATTGTGTCCTTTCTCAACTCTAACATAAAATTTTGCATCATATATCAAGTACATTTGAATGTCCAAAGACATCACACAACTTTGCATAAAGAAATATTTCCCTTAAATGTGTTTCTTCTACATATTATCAACTTTTATGTCTTTACACATGTCCTAAATACAAAATTGACCTTTTTTGAGTCAAGTTTAACATCTTGGGTGGTGTCCCTAATTATTCAAGTAATTATTTTGGAAAACCAAAATAATTCCTTAACATTAATTACCATTTACTTGAATTTTCTTTGTTCTACCTATACATGACTACAGTTGTTCAATTGTTAATAAATCTATCTATATAGATCATAATCACTCATGCTATGAAATATAGAATTATCACACCTCGTTCTATCTTTCCTCAAGAGTGCATCTGCCAAAATGCTCCTTATGAACTTTGAAAACCAAAAAGGTGCCTCTATTGAGAGTTAATCTTCATGGCACTTATATAACTTTTGAAGTCTTCAAACTAAAACTTTGTCTTCCTAATATGCTAGCTTAATATTGATGGTATGTTTCTATAAATTACATCCTCGATGTATTTTCATATTTACATCTTAGAAAAATTTCCAACAAGAATTAGATGAGATAATAGGATTAATTAGTGGGTAACTGGGTTATCCTAGGTTAGAAGTATTTGTTATGCCACAAAAGTGAGGTTAGATGAATGTTAAAGTTAGGATCCATGTGCTCAAATAGAATTAAATGTAATATTTAATTCCAACTGAGAGAAAATAGATTAATTAAGTAAGATAAGATTATTCATTTAACTAAGTGAATGACTAAGATGCAAATGGGCTAAGGGGAAATAAGCTAGGATAATTAAATTTAAGAATTAATTAATCTCTTGATAAATGATATAAAATAATATTAAATAAATGGAAAATTTATTCAAAAAATAATAAGGCATAAAGAGGATTGTAATCAAACCAATTTGAATTAATTTAATTAAAATTTGAACAAGGTTAAATATTAAATAAATACTTAGTATCAATTTAATTGGCTAGGATAAGGGTAATTGTGCTCAATTTGATTTATTTTTTAATATTTACAATGACATACTAGACATTCAAGGGCATATTTATGTAAATATTTGGAGCTTAATTGAGTTAATGGAATTTCCCACAGCTATGTAATATAAGGAAAATAAGTAGATGATAAAGATAAAAAGTTAAGGATGCTCAAGTCATGCAATCAACTAGGGATGTACTATGAGATTTTATGCCATAATTTTATTATGACACATGTGTAAAATCAATTACGTAATTGAAAAAATTTGTGACTAAAGCTAGTGGGAAAATAATTAGTTTAGGGGATGCAAAATTGTATACAGTCCAGAAGGAGTATGAGAAGAAAAGATCTAAAAAAAAGATCTTAGTCAATTACATTAGATAAAGTCACTTTGACAACAAGTGTGAGCCAAGTGAAATAGGAAATGAAAGAAGGTAGTACTATTCACTATATGTGATTATTGTAAAGGTTAAGGATATAGATAAGAAGAGAGAAGAGACACATAGAGAGATGAGAAATATAGTAGCTAGTTTTGATATGGTAGCCCATTTAGCTCCAAATTTTGGTGTATCATTAGGTATTGTAAATCATAAGCTAAAAAATACAATAATGAGAACAAAAGGAGGATCTCAATATTTTTGGAATTTCATAGAAAATTTATCCCCAAGATGTATGTGTTACAAAAAGTAAATGAAGCAAAGGTAGTCCTTAATTTATTGAATATGTGTCAAGTTGATGCATTAGAAGAGTTAGCATTTTTGCTAAAAGGTGAGATGACCACAATGGAAAATCTATTGAGGAGTTAGTTGAATGATCTTCAAGTATTAAAGAAATTTTTTGGAAATGTTTTCAAGAGGATCTAAGTATATACTAGTACATGTTTTTGACATTTTGTATTTATAACTTTGTAATTTATTCCAATGCTGGAGTAGTGTGCAATGAAAAATTGTAAAGGAGTGTTACTAGTTAGGTTTTTTTTTGTGTGTGTAGAGTGTAATTTTTTTTTTTAATCTACCAAGGCAGAGTCACTTTTTGGTCATTAGTTTATTGTTAATTTTTTCCACTTTGGATACTTGGTCATATTTTCACTAAGTGTTGCTATCAATGCAAAAGAGGGGGGTTTTTGGCATTATGATGATCTATAGGAAGGTTTTTGACATTAGAATGGATGGAGAATCATTGTAGTGTTGTCATTTATAACAATAAAATCTTCTATACTTGATGTATTATCCATAATTTTAGAGGAGTAGATGATACTATTAGAATTATGAAGTATTCAGTGTACTAGTACATCTAGATAACTAATTATAGAATTTGTGCTATGTCATAAGAATTTTGGATGTTTTAGTGCATGCATTTTATATTGGAGTTTCATTTAAGTCATATACATCTATGTTATAAATTGTATCAACTAAAGTGAAGTACATAGAAATGTTTGTTATGTTAAACAATTTTAGTAGATAGAACAAAGTAACTGATATAATTTTCTATTTTGAGTCAATATCTAATAGGGTAAAAGTTAAAGGATTGATTATTTTATTATTTTATTATGTTGGAATGAAATAAAGGGAAAAAAATGGATCAGAACTCACTCATGAAATTTTAGTTTCTTGTGGAGCTAACTGATGGCAATATATTTTAGGATTTTCCCATAACCTAAAAAATATATAAAAGAAGATGCAAGACTGAATTGTAATGTTTATTCTTGATATTTCAAAGAACTGTTGTATTAGTATAATAGTGCAACGGTCTATTTGAGGTAATTTAGAGTAAATAAATTGATTACAAGTCCATTGTGCATGTATCTTGGGTGAGTGCAAATATCATATCACTTTCACTTCTTGATTCTAACCTCTTGGAAAGCCAAATTCATTAATTAGGTCACTCAAGAAATGGTCAGAAGGATCTTAATATAGCTGAATAAAATCTCTTCTAATAAGGTGACTCTTGGAAGGAGTTTTGAAATCCCTTTATCAAGTAGATCTAAATAAGTCTTTGTAATACCTCTTAATTAGGCTAAGATACTCTTAATTTGTGATGCCTTTAACTAATTGACTATAATTTTCCTAACATGAAAATTTTATTATGGTAGTCATGACATTTTTGGGTATGAACTCTCACTATTTTCTTCCCCTTTGGCAAAGGGGTTCCAGGTAAGAAATATTGGTGTTTTCTTTTCTCTTGTGTGGATATTTTATTTCTATACTTATATGTATTAGTTTTCATATCATGTTGGATATTATATAATATAGCATTAACATATTATTCCTCTAATGGTATTTATATGTAGAAATTTATTCCATGAAATCAACAAGAAAAAATATTTGTTGATACATGAATATGACAATAATGTAGTGTACAGAGTATTCATTTTCATGTTGGGGTGCCCTTGAAAATATGGGAAGAGGATTTTAAAACTAATTTTTATTTAATTAGTAGAGGTTATTATACTTATCTAGGTAGTGGCATTCAATAGTAATCATGGACAAGTAATAAGATGAGTTATTATTTTTAAAGAATCTTCAGTGTTGGTATCTCTAATTATTGTTGTCTATTAGTGTTAAACACTTAGTCATTTACAAGGAAGAGTTAGATAGTCATCATTGCAACTGAGCTATTCTATACAAGCTGAGTCTTGTACATAAGTAAGTATGTATCGAGCTCTATAGGAGTTGAGTAAGTGAATGGCTAACAAGTATTCTCTATATGATCCAAGCTCTACATTGACTAAGCAACTTAAAGCATACAAGTGCCAAGTTACATAGTATATGCGGACAATACAAAATGAGCAACATCAATGTCAAGTATTAGAAAATAGTAAAGGAAAAGGAATGTTGAATTCACATGAAAGTTAGAATTGGTACAGATTTTGAGCTAAATAGTTTTCAAGATCACATGGAAGGAAGATTTCATTCATATATATATATATATATATATATATATACATATATACATATATATATGTATATATACATATATATGTATATATATATATATGTATATAAATATATATATATATATACATATATATATATATGTATATATACATATATATATGTATATACATATATATGTATATATACATATATATATACATACATATATATACATACATATATATATGTATGTATATATGTATATATATATGTATGTATATATGTATATATATATATGTATGTATATATATGTATGTATGTATATATATATGTATATATATATATATACGTATATATATATGTATGTATATATATGTGTGTATATATATATATATCTAGAGAGAGAGGGAGAGAGGGGGGGGGGGAGAGAGAGAGAGAGAGAGAGTTTGTTATACAGAGTCTTATGTGTTAATGACATGGATCACAGATCCCTATCTTGTGTAATCCATGATTCAAATGGAGAGGCTAATTATGGAAGCATCTAGAAAGGTCTTTATAGAACTCTTTAAATAGAGAAAATTTAACCTAGATCGTATGATGTGTGGCATGGTGATGAGATGATAAGAGAAGAGTATTCATGCAAACAAGAAGTAATATGTGAATGATGAAGTCAATGAAAGTTCTTTGTTATCTCTTAATAGATAAGGTTACCTACTCAGAGTAGTGAAGGAGAAGTAAATTTTTATAAAATTAGAAGAGAGGATTAGTTAGCAAGGAGAAGACTCAAAATCACCTTATAGTGCATACTAAGAGTTAGGTACTGAATCAATTCTAACCAACTTGAATCGGGGTAAGTCTCTTAGCAAACTAGTCTTAATAGATCTTTGTAAATCCCCTAACAAAGTCCTTACTATATTGTAAGTGTTAAATCCTCTAACAAGGTGAGACCTGGCAATCTCTTATGCTTTTACAAGGTAGAACCCTCATAGGGTAGGTCATATGTCATGATCAAGCATTGTAACCCTAACAAGTTACCTTTATCACTATAGTAGTGAAGATTTGTGGGTGTCATCACCACCCCAATTTTACCTTCACCTTGGAGAATTTTTAGGTAACAAATATGGTCTTATGTGTTTATTTTCATGCATGTGATAGATCAGATTTACATGTTAATATAAGTTTATTATTATAAGTTTTACATACACGAGTCAATTGGTAAATGTGTGAATGAATTGTTGAAAGTTAAAAGTGCTTAAAATTCTGATTCACATCCCCTCTTAGTGCCTTGTTATCATATTTATGCTTCTATAAATCAACATTTAGTTGTAAAACATTTGCACATGTAGATTGATGAATTTGTATGTTAAATTTGGAATTTTCAAAATCACAAAATTCTAACAAGAAATGATTACATATTCAATGAGATAGTGTTGTAAAAATATGTATTGTACATAAGAATGAGTAGAAAGAAAATGGCTAAGTTGTTTTGTATGATACCGTCAAAGATGATATTGTTGTGGTTCCTCATTCTCTACACCAATTATAATAAGAAATATAAATAAAAATCTAGTAAATTTTAGCCAACCAAAAAGGCCATGTACACCTCCTAAAATGTTCTCTTTTCATTTTATATTCTAGTTCATTAACAAATATTGGCGAGGTAGAAGGATACGAAAAACATACAAATATTTTTATAGGGGTTCAATGGGAGTCTACAATGAAATAAGAAATGAACACCTTGATGAAAAAATAGTCTTGGAAATTATGAATTTTTATTCCAAGTAAAGGGATTTACAAAATAAATTGATATATATGATGAATGAGAAGGATTGAGGTAAGAAAATATATAAATCTAGGCAAGTTGTTGAGGGATTTGTGTACAAAAGAACATTGATTTTAATGAGATATTTTCTCCAGATGTTCAAATGTTTTCTATTAATACCATTTCAAGGTATATATTTACAAATATGGAGGGAATAAAATGTTCCAAATTCATTTTTGGTGTCACAAAATGCATAGTATGCATACCCTATAAGTGTAATACATATATATTTCTATTTCTTAGGATTTCAAGACCTAGGGTTTCAAAATATAGTGCTGGTATACTAGAACTATGTATGAAAATGAAAATGAGAGAGAGAGAGAGAGGGGGGGGGGGGGGGGGGGTGTGTTGGTAAGGAGTTTATGTATGAGAGAGTGGAGAGGATGAGATGTTGTCTAAGAAGCCATAAGCGGTCAAAAGTGGTCCTATGAAACCTTATGAAACCTATAATATAATCTTTGTTGGAAATAGTGTATTGTCTCATGCTAGATTCATGGCATAGTTATATAACCCATTATGTGTTTTGTAATTCTAGTGGTTGTACAAGTTGATCTTTTGGTGCAATAAAAATACTATTGGTCAACAAGTTGGTACAAAATCTTAGTTATTGGCTTTAATCTTTAAAGACCATTATGAGTAACATTGAGAGGGGGATATTTGGGAGTGGAAAAGATACCCTTATTTTTTTATCTAGTGTGAAGCCTGATCAGTCCCTAAGTGGGGAGATTGTTAGTTTGTTGTGACTGATCGAGGAAGTACTATACATACTTCATAATTCTTTGGGGTTTAGGTCCTATTTTATTGGGGTATATTTTATTAGTAATTTTAGGTTGACATATTGTAGTTAACTATAAACCTAATGAGACAAAAATACATGTATAAAAAGGCTTAGGGTTGGGGATTTTTCTATAAAGCGTGATGCAAAAATTACTTCTTGTGGTGGTATTGAGCTATAAGAGATTACAAATTGTAATCAAGTTGTAATCAATGGTCATAATAATATTGGACTTTTTATTTGGTGGATGTAGCCCAAGGTTTGGGTGAACCACAAAATCTTGGTGTCTTGTGTTCTCTTTTGTGCAATTCAATATTTTATGATATTGTTTATGTTTGCATGTAATTGTTATTTCTCTCTATGGTTTAATCCTAATAAGTGGTATAATGTGAGGTTTTTTTTTTTTTTTTTTTCAGTTATCCTCTATAGGAAAATCTCATAGTTGAAGGTGGATAAGTTTAATGGGTAGAACTTTTAATTATGAAAAATGAAAATGGAGGAATATATTTACCAAAAAGACTTATGAAAGACATTGGAAGGAAAATCCAAGAAACAAGGAACTATGACAGATGAGGACTAGGATAGTTTATATAGAAAAGAACTTGGAAACATTCAATTATGCTTGGCATAATCAGTGACATTTAATATTACAAAAGTGAAGATGATGAAAGAGTTGATGGAAATCCTAGAAAAATTGTATGAAAATCCCTCCACTTCAAATAAGTTATTTGTCATGATGCATTTATTTAATATGAAGATGACAAAAGGTGGATCTATTATTGATCATTTAAATGAGTTTAATAATATTACTAGTTAGTTATCTCCTATGAGTATTAATTTTGATGAAGAAAATAGAATTATTTGGTAATGGATGTGAGCAATTTTGTTTCTAGATCTAATACCCTAAAATATAGTGACTTGATTGGTGTTACTCTGTGTGAGGAGACTCATAGGAAAATCATAGGTGGATCTACATCAAGAAGTGCTCTAAATGCACAAAGTAGAGGTAGAATGACTAAGAGAGGAAATAATTCTAGAAATCATGGGAAATCAAGAGAAAATTCAAAGGGAAGAAGGTCTCAATCTAGAGGACCAAGAGATTGGTGGTAAACTAGGGCATAAGAAGAGTGATTGTTGGACTCAAAAGAACAATGAAGGAGATAAGCCAAAAGGGAAAAAGGAGATAAATATAGTAAGTGACAAATTTGAAGAGGATACTTTGCTTATTTTTTTCAAAATGTGTTGATCATTTATGGGTTTTAGATATTGGTGCTTCATTTCATGCTACGCCTCATAGAGGTTATTTTATTGTTTATTTCCAAGGGGATGTTGGGCTTGTTTATTTGGTAGATAATGAAGCCTATCAGATTGTTGGAAAAGGAAAAGTTAAGATAAAGTTTCATAATGAGAATCATTAGCTACTACATGAGGTAAGACATGTTCCAAAATTGAGTAGAAATGTAATTTTAGCAGGTCAAGTTGGTGATGAGGGTTGTGTATTTAATTTTTAATGATAAAAATTGGAAGGTTTCAAAAGGTTCCTTTGTAGTACCAAAATTTGTGAAAATAGGAACCTTATATATTTGTATAAGTTATACTATTCCTTCTACTTTGATTGTTTCAGAGAAAAAATAATATTTAGGAACAATTGTTTCAGTTGAGTAGGGAGAACAAATAATTGTTGTAGATTTTGATACAACACTCTGGCACAATAGACTTGGACAAATGAGTGACAAAGGTATGAAATAACTTCATGGAAATAAAGTTTTACCAGGTCTGAAATGTGACAATATGGAAATTTGTGAAAGTTGTGTATGGAAAATAAAAGAGAATAAGTTTTGTGAAGAGTGGGAAGGAAAAGAAAAGTGAGAGATTAGAGCTTGTGCATAGAGATGTATGTGGACCAGCTCAGGTATCTTCCATTGGTGGCTCGTATTATTATGTTACATTTACTGATAATTTAACTAGAAAATTTTAGATTTATTTACTTAGACAAAAATTTGATGTATTTCAAAATTTTAAGAAATGGAAATGCTTTGTTGAAAATGAGGCTGGTAAGAAATTAAAATGTTTTAGATCTACTAATGGTGGTGAGTATTGTAGCCATGAATTAGAAGGTTATTTCTCCACTAATGGTATTTGTAGATAGAAAATTATTTCAAGGACTCCACAAGAATGTAGAGTGGTTGAATGCATGAACAAAACTAAAATGGAGCATGCAAGGAGCATGAGGTTACATGTTGGGTTGAACTTAAACAAGTGGGAAGATGTTGTCAATACTATTGTATATTTGATTAATAGATGTCCCTCTACTTCTTTGGGTTGTGGTATTCTATAGGAAGCATGGAGCAGTAAGAAGGTGAGTTATTCTTTTCCCAAAACCTTCGGTTGTGAAGCATTTGATCATATAGATTTTTCAAATAAAACCAAGATGGAAGTTAAGTTAGATAAATGTGTATTTTTTGGATATGGTATTTATGAATTTGGTTATAGGCTTTGGGATTTTGAAAATCAAAAAAATTTAAGAAGCAAGGATATCATATTCAATGAGAAAGTGTTGTACGCAGATCTATTGTAGCAACATGAGAATAAAGAAGATGATTATGTAGTGTTGGATGATACTCAAAAAGATGATGTTCCAAAAATTCTTCCTGATTTGTACCAACTGCAACAAAAAATACCACACAGCCTAGTGAATATTATATGGTCAACAAGGTTATGTAGACCTCTAGAATTTTTTTCCCCTTCTTTGTACTCTATTTTACTAATAGATGCTAGTGAACCTAAATTTTATGAAGAAGCTATGCAAGTAGATACTAAGATTTAGTGGGAGTCTTCTATGGAACATGAAATGGACTCCTTGCTAAAAAAATAGAGTTTGAATTTATGCAAGTTTCTTGAAATTAAATGGGCTTTACATAATAAATGAGTTTATAGGTTGTAAGAAGAGGATGGACGTAAGAAAATATTTAAAGCTAGGTTAAATGTAAAAGGATTTGCGTAGAAAAGAGGCATTGATTTTGATAAGATATTCTCTCTTATTGTAAAAATGACTTTTATTCATATGGTTTTAAGTGTTGTGGCTATTAAAGATTTGATTTTGAAGTAGCTTGATGTTAAAACAACCTTCCTTCATGGTGGTTTGGATGATGAGATATATATGGCACAACCATAAGGATTTTAGGTCAAGGGTAAGGAGAACTTAGTGTGCAAATTGAAGAAAAGTTTGTATGGATTGAAGTAAGCACCTCAGAAATGGTATCTGAAATTTGATAGTTTTATGCATGAGTATGGATATAGTAGGCGTCATTTAGATAATTTTTTTTATTTTAAGAGGTTGGATAATGATAGCTACATTATTTTATGTTTATACATTGATGATATGCTTATAGCTAGGTCTAACATTGATCACATAAAGGTGCTAAAATGCTAGTTAGGTCATGCATTGGTATGAAAATTTTGGGGGAAGAAAAAAAAATCCTTGATATGAAGATTTGTAGAGATAAGAAGAACATGAAATTGAAATTATCTCATGATTATTAAATTGAGAAGGTGTTGCAACCTCTCTCTATGGAGAATACAAAAGTTGTTAGCACACCTTTACCTCGTCACTTGAACTTGACTAAGGAGATGTTTCCAAAGATACAAGAAGAGGAGGATAAGATGTCTAAGGTACCTTATGCTTCAGTAGTAGGAAGCTTGATTTATGTTATGGTATGTACAAGGCTAGATATTGCACATGCAATAAGAGTCGTCAGCAGGTATATGAGTCATCTAAGGCTTGAGCATTGAAAATTTGTTAAATGTATTCTTAGATATTTGAGAGGAACATCTGGTAAGTATCTACATTTTGGGAGCTCTACTGCTGATTTATAAGGATATATTGACTCAGATTTGGCAAGGTATATCAATACCTGACATAGTACTATAGGTTATGTATTTACTATTGGTGGGGTAGTAGTGAGCTGGGTTTCTAGTTATAGAAGGTGAATGTTTTATCCACTATAGAGGTAGAGTATGTTGTTTCTATAGAGGCAACCAAAGAGATGATATGGCTTCAATTCTTCTTGGAAGAATTGGGACACCCTTAGAGGGATAATTATTTGTCTATAGATAGGTGGAGTGCTTTTCATATTGCAAATAATTCTTCTCTACATTTAACGACATAACACATTCAGTTTTGATACCCTTTCATTTGGTCAGTTTGGATGATGGACAGTTAAAGATAGATAAGATACATATAGATGACAATCTAATAGATATCTTTATAATGCTAGTGAAAAGAGAGAAGCTGAACTCCTCTTCATGCTTGGATGGTCTTCTAGACTGAACAAAATAAAAGAACATTGAGTTGGGTTTCTAGGTTATAGAAGGTGAATGTTTTATCCACTATGGCAGAGAATGTTGTTGCTATAGAGGCAACCAAAGAGATGATATGGCTTCAATTCTTCTTGAAAGAATTGGGACATCCTTAGAGGGATAATTATTTGTTTATAGATAGCTAGAGTACCATTCATATTGCGAATAATTCTTCTCTACATTCAAAGAAAAAACACATTCAATTTCGGTACCCTTTCATTCGGTCAATTTTGGATGATGGACAGTTAAAGATAGATAAGATAAATATAGATGAAAATCCAATAGTTTACAAAGTTGGTGAAAAGAGAGAAATTGAACTCCTCTTCATGTTTGGTTGGTCTTCTAGAATGAACAAAATAATAGAACAACTAAGTCTAGGGTGGTTTGATCTAGTGGGATTATGGTAGTGGTGTTGCTATTGGATCAATCTCCAAGTGGGATATTGTTGTCTAGTGTGGAGCTTGGTCATTCCCCAATTAAAAGATTACCACTTGTTAGGATTAAACCACAAATAAAAATAACAATTACATGCAAATATAAACCATATCAAAAATATTCAATCGCATGGAGGAGAACACAAGATGCCAAGATTTAACATGGTTCACCCAAACCCTAGGCTATGTTCACCAAACAAGAAGTCCAATATTATTACAATATAATGATTACAACCTGATTGCAATCCACAATCCCTTAAAACTCAATAGCAATGCATGAAGCAATTTTTGCATCACACCCTATGGAAAAATCCTTAACCATAAGCCTTTTTATACAAGTAATTTTTCCACTTTAGGTTTATAGTTAATTATAATATGTTGGCCCAAAATTACCAATAAAATATTATCTATAAAATAGGCCTTGATAAATAGGGCTTGAACCCCAAAGAATTATGAAATATGTACAGTACTTCCCTGATTAGTCACCATAAACTAAAAATTGGTTTAACAGCCTCATGTGACTACTATAAGCCTAGTGGTTGTATTAAGAATTGACAATGTTTAGTTTTTTAATGTAATTAAAACCCTAGAGTTTAACATTCTTAGGAGCCTAATAATTTTTAAGGTCTATAAGGGGTTTTAGGATACAATAATGTTTCCTAGGATACCTTAAAACCCCTTACAACCATCTTAGAGGTCTCAAGGGGTTGAAAAAGTTGTAAGGGGGTCCACAACACCTTAAAAGACCTCTTATGGGTCCTAAAGTGGCATAAGGGGTAGTAAGGGGTCTTGGAAGATATTATGAACCATTAAAACCCCTTAATACCTCCAAAATATAGTCTTATGGGTCTTCCAATAGAAAAAATAGTAGCACACCCATTTTACAATATAAGATCACTTTTGGCTTCAGGGGCACTACCCCTAAAAACCATGTAGGGGGTATTGCCCCTTGATGACACCTTATATTGTGACAAGGAGTGCACTTGGGATGTTGCCCCTTTACCCTGTCTTTGGGCCACTACCCTAAACCCCCATAGATATAATATGGGGAAAAACCATTCTTAATAAACATTTGAGTCTGATTAGGCTTGACATGACAACAATCTCCCACTTGGAGACTAGTCAGACTCTACAAAAATAACCTCCCACTTGGAGACTAATCATAACACTGCTAAAATTGCAGCTCCCACTAAAATATCAAACCACCATGGACTTTGATGTTCTTTTATTTTGTTCATTCTAGAAGACCAACTAAAGTTGAAGAGGAGTTGAACTTTTCCCTTGTTACTATCTTGGTAAACATATGTACTAGATTATCGTTTGTATGTATCTTCTCCAAGTTTAGTTGTCCATCATCCAAAATTGGTTGAATGAAATGGTATTGCAACCATACATGTTTTGCCTTTGAAAGAAGAGAATTATTTGCAAGATGAATGACACTCTGGCTATCCATGAACAAATAATTATCCCTATGTGGGTGTCCAAATTTTTAAATGAAGATATAAAGCTATATCACCTCCTTTGGTTTCCTTTATAGAAAAAAAAATATCTTTAACAATCTCCATAGAGACATGTTGAAACACCTTCACAATAGAATCAATGTGAGATAATATCAATTTTTTATTTTTTCCAATCCCTCCAAATTTTCATACCAAGGATTTTCTTCACTACATCCAAATCCTTCATAGTAAATGAATGTTACAAAGAAGATTGTTGAAAAAAGGTAGATACTGTATATGAGCAATGTTAGTATGCTAATAGAAACCAAATTTAAATAAAGCTTCTACAAACTAAACAAAATTCATAAACTTCAAGATAGACTAAGATGAGCTCTCAATTGAGAATATGAGCCATTAATGGACTCTCTCAATAAGAAGCTCTCTTGTTGAGTAGCTTTATCTAAATGGATAGGATGTATGCTCAATATGCTTCCAAAGGCTTCAATGGATGATTGTGGATTTTTGGCGTGGATAGATGGCTTTAGTATGGATTTGGCTCTCAAAATAGCATTATAACTTTACTTCATGAATTGTGTTATTTTGTAAAGGGGAAGGATCCAATTTATAGGCAAGAGGCTTGAGGGATTGAGGGCTAAGATGCAAGGATGGGAAAAAGCTTATGGAAGGCTCAGATTGCATGAGAGGAGAGCACATGGATTGTGCTTCCTTATAGCCAATCAAGGAGTGAAACATGTCACATGGTGAGAGGATGGAGGAAAGGGCAAGGATGAGTCAACAAAGGAGGTTCAAGAGATAAAATCTTCATAAAGACCCTCATAATGACTTGTAAGAGCAATAAAAGGGCTTGTAAGAGTCATTTATGACCTAGTGGACTTCATAAAGTTTTATGGTTGAGATATTTTGAGGGCGATGAGAGCAAATTCGACTTGGACTTGATTGGAAAGGTTCTAAGCTTGCTTAGGCTTGTGCAAATGATTAGAGGATGGATTAGGATGGTTTAGGATTAGCTTAAGGATAGGCAAGTGGATGGCATTTAATGAGGGTGGGTGAAGGAAGAGATATTTGTTAACTTTGGCTTGGGTTAGTAAGTTTTAACCCATGTTTAGGGAATGTGACAAGGTTAGGAGGGGATTAGGATTAGGTTTAAAGACATCCTCTAGAAGAGTCTAGATTTTGGATGAGGATAAAGACTTTCTAGAATAGTCTAGAATTTCCTAGGATGAGGATGAAGACTTTCTAGAAGAGTCTAGAATTTCTTAGGGTGAGGATAAATTAGATTTTTAGGAAATAAATAAAGTTTTATTTATTTCAAGGGTTTGGGTTGAGGAGATATTTATTAAAATTTTTTTAATAAACATGAGGATTAATATTTAATTTTAATTAAATATTTTGAGTTGGGGTTAGGGGTAGGAAATGATGAGATTAGCCTTTAATCGAAATTAAAGAAAGATTAGAAGATTTTGGAAGAGGTTATTGGTCATAAGAAAATTGGCCAAGTTTTGGGCAAAAAATAATTTTTTTATTTATTTTAGGATTTTTGGTCAATTTATTAATTAAATAATTAATAAATAAGGAAATAATGTTTAAATAAGATTTAAACATTTTTGGGAGGGATTCCTTAATTAAATATTTTTAATTAAGATAAAGGGATTTAATGGCATAAAAATTAATTAATTAATAAATGATGATGTCATCAGGACTTTTCAAAAAATAAAAATACTTTATTTTCTAAAGGTTTTTAGGTGTCTACAGATACAAGTATGATAAATGTGTTTCAATCATTGTTTTGTCACTGATGTCAAACTTGCTATTTTTTTGGTAAGACAACTTCTTATATGATTTAAGTACTATCACTTATTTGATTGAGGAAGAGGATTTGATCAAATGATGTAACAATAGTACCTAGAGGAAAGGTTGAGTTATGATATGAAAAGGAGTGCAAGGATCAGCTAAGACAATTATATCATAGTGCATTGATAATCTACTTATGGATACAAGGGTTGGCTACACTATGTAAGTTTAGAAGAAAAAGTTAAACAAAGTTTTCCTACCAAGCTTGATCAAATGGATAGTAGGTGCTGGGTAGAGTTAGTGCAAGCCAAGCAGAAAATTAGTTGGACTTGAGTAAAAGTCTATTTTAGTGTACACCAAGACAAATATTGGATGTCAAATAAGGTTTAGTTGGTGTCAAGCACCAATAAACTTTAGTTTGTGCTAAGTCATTTTTCAGAGGATGCCAAGCAACATAGTATGTGTTGAGCATCAGAAGCAAGTTAATGATTACTACCAACATTATTAGAAAGTTCATGAATTTGATGAATGTAAGTTGACAAGTTTGTTTTCTTGGATTGTGTGAACCAAGTGGAAGATAAGATTGATGAGCTAGTGGCACAGAGTTCATGGTAAACCTTTTTGAGATGAATTTAAAGAGGATTGAAGGAGAAGTTTCTAGAAATATGGAATGATGGGTAGATTCATTGAATCCCAACTAATATTTCCTAACGCTAAATTGGAAGATGGAGAATAAATGATTTTTTTTTTAATTCTCTATTTACAGGGATGGCTGGTCAAAAGTAAGGGTTGTCATGTGTGAGAACCTAAGGAAGATAAGGAGTCAAGGGTATTGCTTCATTTAGTGACCTAATTGAAAGTTTGCATTTGCATGTTAATCAAGAAGGCTTAAGGGTATGGATGCTTGAAGGGTGAACAAATTATTAGAGTTAAAATTGTGTGAAAGCCAAGTAGTATGGATACTAAAACAATGATTTGTAATCTACAAATGTGGTTTTAAGCTATTATAGGATTAAGCCTTACTAATACTCTCTAATAATTATATCAGTCTAGGGTAAATCCTTTGAATTAAGTTTGACCTAACAGTCATTTGTAAATCCTTTAACTAGGTTACATTCTAAGTGAATGGTCTAAAGTCCACTAACAAGGCTCATTCCTAACATGGTGATTGACATCCTTTAATAGGGTCACATTTAACAATGTGTATTGTAACCTTTAACATGGTTGGCCTTTCACAGGGCATCACTTTACAAGAGTGAAAAATAGTAGCATGTTACTAGTGGTTTTTTCCAAATTGGGTTTTCACATAAATCATTGTGTCAAGTGTGATGTTAAATATATTATGTTTCATGTTTATATTTTTGCAAATTGATTTGATAGTAACCTACAAGTTTTAAGTGATTGCATAATCTAATGGATGCATGCATGATTATAAATGGTTTATGGGTTCACTAAGCTATGAAAAGTTTTATTTATACAACTAGACCTTGGATAACCAATTCAGTCCACCCTCTCAATTATTCTAAAGAATTCCAACAATTGGTATCAGAGACATCTGCTTAAGAAGACTAGTTTGAAGGTACTATAAGAACAAAGATTAAGATGTCAAAAAGAGATATACCCAAACTTAATAGAGATAACCCTCCTGCATGGAAAATTTTGATGAAGCTACACCTTAAAGGACTTGGAGATCATGCACAATCTACCATTACTACTGAGCATGTTGATCCTACTAGAGCCCTAATTGCTAAGGATCTAAAAAAGAAGAAAGAACACGACTAGGAAATGTTGGAGATTGCCTCTTCCCTAAGCTATGTTGAATTCAATGATATCAATAGTCTTGACAGTGCAAATAAAATGTAGGATTATTTACACACCATCTATGGAGGAGAAAAGAATGTCCTAAGAGCCAAATTTTAGAATCTTAGAGGTAAGTTTGACGATATTAGAATGTGAGAAGATGAAAATATTGTTCAATATGGCTCAAGAATAAAAGATGTTATTAATGCAATAAGAGGAGCTACTAGTACAATAGATGATGATACTGTAATAAGAAAAGTTTTTAAAACATTGCTTCCTATAGATGTTATTAGAGGTTTTGCAATACAAGAACTAAGATGATTACTAGGGAATGATCTAACTCTTGAAGGTTTGGTAGGTAGACTCGCTACTTTTGAGCTATCTAGCTTTGATAATTACAAACTTGAAGATATTGAATTTGCTTTCAAAGCTAAGCTGTCATTGAATGAACCTAATGTGAAGAAGAAATGGAAAAAGTATGTGTCTAGTAAAAGTGATATAGATGGGGAGTATGTAAATCAACTTGAAGCACTATTAGCAAGGAGATTCTGCTGAGTAAAAGGTAGGTTTAAAGGTAAATTACCCATCATTTGTTTCAAATGCAATGAGATTGGTCATATTTTTGCTAGATGTCCATAGAAGAAGAACTATGGAGGTGGTGAAAAGTATAAAAGTAGAAGAGATGAAGACAAAAAAGATTATAAAGAGAAAGGCAAAAAATCTTGCTACATTGTTTAAGAGGAAACAAAAAATGAATCTAATGAACATGATGATGAAGTGGTGTATGTTGCAATAAACAATGAATCTAATGAGGATAAGGCAACTGCACTTGTGTCTTGTGTGAACAAGATTGACAGATGGATCATTGATAATGGGTGTTCACATCACATGACTAGAGATAAAAGAAAGTTCATTACCTTGAATTTTTATGATGGATATAGTGTAAGATTTGGTAATGATGCACCATGTTTGATAAAAGGAAAAGGTTCTATCAAACTCATAGAAAATATTTTATGTGGCAATGCATACTATGTTGAAGGACTTAATTATAAATTTTTGAGTGTGTCACAATTGAATAATTCTGAATGTAAGGTTGAGTTTGAAAACAAGATTGCTAAGATATATTATACTGATGGAAAACTAATTGGAAAGGGTGATCAAACTAGGGATAATCTATTATACCTTGATATAGATGATGCTACTTATCTAATTGTAAAATTTGATGATGTATGGCTATGATACAAGAGGTTATGCCATGTTAGTTTTGATAACTTGGTTAGTATTAGTAACATGAAAAAAGTTAGAGATTTTCCTAAGTTGAAGAAGCCTAATAGTATAGTGTACAAATTATGTCAGTTAGGCAAAGTGATAAAGTCAAGTTTTAAGAGTAAAACTCATACCTCTAAAGGAATACCAGAGATTTTTCATATTGGTGTGTGTGGACCAATTGAAGTGCAAAGTTACAAATGAGATAAGTACATTATGTTGCTTGTTGATGATTATTCTAGAATGATGACAATTATGTTTTTGAAACAAAAATCTAAAGCTTTCTAAATGATTAAGCAGTACTTATCAAGAGTCAAGAAGCAAATAGGTAAAAATATAAAATGTTTGAGATCTAACAGAAGAGGAGAATTTACATGTAGCAAATGAGTTTAAGATGTTCTATAATGATATGAATGAAAAGATACACATCTACTCCTAGAACCCCTCCACAAAATGGAATTTCTAAAAGGAGGCATAGGTTTGTAATGGGCTATGTTGGGATACTCATGATGGAGAAAAATGTTGTTGTAAAATACTATAGAGAAGCTATAAGTATAGATTTATATAACTTGAACCATGTACAAGTCAAGAAAGGTACTCGTTCAACACCTTTCAGACCATGGTATGGATATTCACCTAATGTAAAATATTTTAAGGTATTTGGAAGAAAATAATTTATTCTCCAAGATTTTATGAATGGTAAACTAGATGCAAAAAGTGAAGAAGGTATATTCTTAGGTTATTCCACAAGAATAAAAGCTTATAAGTTTTCAAATAATAATGTTAATAAAGTTGTGGAAAGTGTAAATGTGAAATCTAATGAATATATAGGAGTACATGAGGCTAAACCTATGAAAGAAAAAGAAGTATAAAAATCATTTGTATACTTTTATGAAGGTATGTCTACTGAGGAAGATGCTACAAATCAAGTTACAAACCAAAAACAAATTTTAGTGACTATCGAGTCACATACTATGAATGTTGAGTTCATTCAAGAACTGAGCTACATTTAGATGTTTAGTTACATAATAAAATTGAGGCACATTCTAATTCTAAGATTACTGTACATGAGAGAGATGTTGAACTAACTGATAGATATGTACATTGTGACTCTAAAGTAGAAAGCCCAAATGAAGAAACTAGAGCTGAAACAAGATTGTCTAAATACATCAAGAGACATCATCCTGTTGCACCAATCATTGGAGATAAAGATGTTAAAGCAATGAAGAGGAATAAGTTGAGAAATGATACATATTTTTTGAGCATGAAAGAACCCAAAATAGTGAAAGATGGCTTAGAAGATGTGGACTGGAGTAAAGCCATGGAAGAAGAGATTGCACAAATTGAGAAGAACAAGACATGGACTCTAGTTCCCAAACCAAAAAACAAAAATGTGATTGGCACCAAGTGGGTTTATAGAAATAAGATATATGAAAATGGTGAAGTCACTTGGAATAAAAAAATATTAGTTTGCAAAGGATATGCATGAGAAGAAGGAATTGATTATGGAGAAATATTACCCCTATTACTAGATTGGAAGGAGTAAGAACTTTGCTTGCTTATTTTGCATACAAAGGTTTCAAAGTTTATCAAATGGATGTTAAATCTACATTTTTGAATGACCTATTAGAGGAAGAAGTTTACATAGAATAGCTATAAGGATTTGTTGATGTTAACAATACGAACATGGTATGTAGATTGTAACACAGAGCTTTATATTGTTTGAAACAAGCCCCTAGAGCATGGTATGAGAGATTTCATAATTATCTTATGAAGATTGGATTTAAAAGGACCAATGATAACAACAATCTATACATGAAGACAAAGAAAGGAAAAGACATTTTTTTATCGAAAATTTTTGTTGATGATATCATATTTAGAGGTAATGATGCTTTGTGTAAGGCTTTTGAAAATGAAATAAAGCAAGAATTTGAGATGTCTATGTTTGGAGAGATCAAGTTCTTTATGGGTTTTCAAGTGCATTAGATGAAATATGGTATATACATTACTCAATCGAATTATGTCAAGGAGATACTAAAAACTTTTGGATTGGAGGATTCCAAACCAGTAAGTACAACTATGGTGACATGACATAGATTATCAAAGAATGATGATTCAGCTAAGGTGAATCAAACATTATATAGGTCTATGATTCTCAAATTGCAATAAGTAGTACATAGCAGACTTGATATTGCATTATCTGTAGGGATAGTTGCAAGATTCTCTGCTAATCCTAGAGAGAATCATTTGATGATTATAATGATAATAATGAGATATTTGAATGGAATAGAGGAATATGGTCTATACTACAAGAAAAATAAATTTTTTGAATTAAGATCCTATATTGATGGTGATTGGGCTAGAAACATTGATGATAGAAAAAGCACCAGTGGAGGAGCATTTTTCTTAGGCAAGAGACTGGTTACATGGACTAGCAAGAAACAAAATTGCACTTGACAATCTACTACTAAAGCTAAATACGTTATTTTGATATAAATTGTACAGACATTGTATGGATCAAACAGCTACTCAAAGGTGTGAAGAAAGAGATCACTAAACCAGTGATACTTTATTGTGATAATGCAAGTGTGATACATATATCAAAGAATCCTATAATGAACAAAAAGAATAAGCACATTGCAATCAAGTATCATTACTTGAGAGAACTAGTTCAAGATAAAGAGGTGAAGATGGAATATGTTAACACAAAAGAGAAAATTGTTGATATCTTCACAAAAACATTACCAAAGGGTACTCATGTGTATCTAAGAGGTAAACTAGGGGTGATACCCCTATAAAAGGCTATCTAAGAAACAAGAGGAGCACCTTGCATCAAATCAATTTATTGACATATGTTACTCATTAGTTTAGTGGATCTTACTTTTGGAGCTACCTAAAGTAATCAAAGTGTTGAAACTACAAATCAGTCATGAGCAAGGTGATAAAAGAGAAATTGAAGAAGTTGTTATCTACATATTAAGATGACAAGTCTTTGACATTGTTGTCAAATAAGGAGATAGTTATTGATCAAGAGAGATGTGGGAAATACAAGAAAGGGAGATAGTTACTGATTTGGAGAGATGTTGATGAAAGACATTGTTATTAGCACATAAAGGAATTGAACATAAAGAGGGAGGAATCCTAACACAAAGTATGAGGGAGAAATTTTGAAAGATGAGAATGCAAGTGTATCTATTGATTACATCTACTTAGTAAGAGAAAGATAATGTAGAGGGAGATATAAGAAGTAATTGAGAGGGAGTCATAAGGATGAGTTGATTGTGTGTTGATAAAAAAATAGAATTTTGTAGCCTATTTAGAAGATAAAAGTTGCTGATAGAGGGAGAGATTTCAATACAAAGGATTATTTTCTTTTTGGTATGCTACTAGTCTTACTGTTTTAACTGAGTTAGTATAGTTTTTCATCAATTCCAAAGAGGGAGATTATTATGAAGGAGATTGTTGAAAACAGATTGATACAAGTACGATAAATGTGTTTCAATTATTGTTTTGTCACTACTGTCAAACCTTCTATTTTTTTGGTAAGACAACTGCTTACATGATTTAAGTACTATCACTTATTTGATTGATAAAAGAGGATTTGATCAAATGATGTAACAATAGTACCTAGAGGAAAGGTTGAGTTATGATACGAAAAGGAGTATAAGAATTAGCTAAGATAGTGATATCATAGTATATTGATAATCTACTTAAGGTTGCAAAGGTTTGCTACACTAGGAAAGTTCAAAAAAATAAGTTAAATAAAATTTGTCCACCAAGCTTGACCGAAAGGATAGTAGGTGTTGAGAAAAGTTAGCGCAAGCCAAGTACAAAACTAGTTGGAGCCAAGTAAAAGTCTATTTTAGTGTATGCCAAGTAAAATAGCAGATTATGAGTAAAGTCTAGTTGATGCTAAGTAATAGTAGACTTTAGTTCATCCTGAGAAAATTTTTAGAGGATATCGAGCAACACAGTATGCACCGAGCATCAAAAGCAAGTTAATGTCGATTGCCAATATTATTAGAAAGATCATGAATTTGATGGATCTAAGCTGACGAAGTTATTTTCTTGGATTGTGTAAACTAGGTGGAAGATAAGATTGATGAGCTAGTGGCATAAAATTCATGGTAAACTATTTTGAGGAAAATTTAAAGACGATTGAATGAGAAGTTTATAGAAATGATATGAAATGAGGGGTAGATTCATTGAATCCTACCTAATCTATCCTAGTCCTAAATTGGACAATGGCGAATGAATGAAAAAATATTTTTATACTCTATTTATAGGGATGGCTAGTTAGAAACAAGGGTTGTCATGTGCGAGAACCTAAGGAAGACAAGGAGTCAAGGTCATTGCTTCATTCAATAGCCTAATTGAAAGTCTACATTGGAATGTTAAGTAAGAAGGCTTAAGGGTATGGATGCTTTAAGGGTGAAAAAGCTATTAGAGTAGCCAAGTAGTATGGAGGATTAAAATAGAGATTGGTAATCTACAAATGGAGATGTAAGTTATTATCAAATCAAGTCTTACTGTTACTCTCTAGCAATTGTATCAATCAAGGTAAATCCTTTGGATTCAAGTTTACCTAAGATTCATTTGTAAATCCTTTAATAGGGTGACATTTCAAGTGAAAGGTCTAAGGTCCTCTAACAAGGCTCACTCCTATCATGATGATTGAAATTCTTCAACCAGGCCACATTCAATAGTGTGTATTGTAACCTTTCACAGGGCATCACTTTAGGAGAGTGAAAATGAGTAGTTTGTTGCTAGTGATTTTTACCAAATTTGGTTTCTACATAAACCATTGTGTCATGTGTGTTGTTGAATCTGTTATGTTTCATGGTTATATTTCTACAAATCGATTTGATAGTAACCTACAAGTTTTAAGCGATTGCATAATCTTATGGATGCATGCACATTGATAAATGTTTTATGGTTCACTAAGCTGTGAAAAGTTTTATTTATATATCTGGACCTTGTATAACTAATTCACACCACCCCCTCTCATTATTCTAAAGAATTCTAAAAATGAATGTGCTAACTGATCTTTTAACCCCTTAATGTGATCCATGTTAGACCTACCTAGAAGCATATCATCAACATGTAAACATAAAATAATGTGGCTATCATCATCTAACATCTTAAAATAAACACAATGATTTGAATGAAACCTAATGTATCCATGCTCATGCATGAAACTATCAAAATTCAAATACCATCACTGAGGTGCTTGCTTCAAACCATACAAACTTTTCTTAAATTTGCAAACTAGATTCTCCTTATCTTGGACCTCAAATCCCTATGGTTGTGCCATATATATCTCTTCATCCAAATCACCATGAAGAAAGGACATTTTAACATCAAGTTGATCCATATACAAATCTTCAGTAGCCAAAATATTTAAAATAGTATGATTAGAAGCCATTTTAACAACAAGAGAGAACATCTCATCAAAATCAATGCCCTTTTTCTATGCAAATCATGTTACAACTATCCTAGCTTTAAAATTCTTACCTCAATCATCTTCTTTGAACCTATAAACTTAATTATTCAAAAAATTCCTTTTACCTACAAGCAACTTGCATAAATCTTATGTCTAATTTTTATGCAAAGAGTCTATTTCTTCATTCATTGTAAACTCCCACTAAATTTTTTATTCACTTTCACAACTTCATCATAACATTTAAGTTCACAAGTATCAATAAGTAAAGTAGAATACAAAGAAGTAGAAAACCTTTCTGGAGGTTTAATTAGCCTTGGTGATTGTCTAAAATTCACTGGGGTGTGTGATATTTTTTATTGCGGTTATTGCAGATCATGAGGAGCTGATGTAACATCATCTTTTGGAGTATCATCCATCATTGCATAATTATTTTATTTCTTCTCATGTGTTGTTGCAACAGATCTTTGTACAACAATTTCTCATTGAATATGACATCCCTACTTCTTATAATTTTACAATTTTTAAAATACCAAAACCTATAACCAAATTCATCAATGCCATATCCAAAAATACACATTTTTGTGACTTAGCTTCAAGCATGGTTCTATTTTCTGATGTAACCCTCAACTCTTCAAAGAATAAATTAGAAAATGACACAACATAGAAGTTTCAAAATAACATAATTCTTCATTAAAATTTTGTTATTCTACTCTGTCTCTAAAATGAAAGAAAATAACTAAATAGTACAATTCTAAAAATTACCATATTTGGTAGATTTTTGGAAAAAGTAGATTTTCTTTTTTTGGTAATTTTAAAACTCATCATACAAATATTGAGTTTTTCCAAGAAAAGCCCTCAAGTAAGGCAAGATTAATTGCCAACTAATCAATGAAATCAAAAATATGATTTTAGATTTATTACAAAAGAAACTTTTTGAAAAAATTGGAAAAACACTAAAAGATAATTTTAGAAATTAAGATGATATTTAGGCTCCCAAAAAAATGTCAAAATGAACACCTATCTAGCAAAGCTTGATTGGAAATCCAGATAACTTCTCATAGAATTGCCTATAAAAATTCAACCAAAACCCACATTTGAGTCAAAAGTTATGAACCCTAGAAGTAAATTTTGACGAAAATCCACATCTAAGTCAACAATATTGACCCTTAGATGCCCTTGCATCATTTTCAAAATCTATATGTTCAAATGCATCACAACCAAAGGTTTTGACAAAGGAATAACTCACCTTCTTATCAATCCATGTTTCTTTTGGAATACCACAACATAAAGGAGTAGAGAGACCCCTATTAATCAAATATATAATAGTATTGACAACCTCCCCCCCACATGTTTAAGGGAAACCAAACATGCAACTTCATGCTCCTTGCACGCTCTATTATTGTCATGTTCATGTGTTCAACCATTCCATTTTCCTATGGATCCTTGGGATTCATTTTTCTATCTATGAATACAATTAGTTGAGCAATAATCCTCAAATTTATGACTGCAATATTCACCACCATTATCAGTTCTCAGATATTTTATCTTTTTGACCAGTCTCATTCTCAACTAGCCATTTCCATTTCTTAAAAGTTTGAAATAAATCATATTTTTGTCAAGGAAATAAACCCATACTTTTTCTATTTGCATCATGAATAAATGTAATATAATAATGAGAGCCACCAAGGGAAGATAGCTAAGTTGGTCACCATACTTCTATATGCATGAGCTCTAATTTCTCATTTTTTATTTCCTTCCCACTCTTCACAAAACTCCCTCTTTTTTATTTTCCATACACACAACTTTCATATAAAATTTGATATTAACACATTTCAGACCTAGTAAAACTTTGTTTGAAAGAAGTAATTTCATACATTTCTAACTAATGTGTCCAAGTCTATGGTGTCATAGAGTTGTATTAGAGTCTACAACATTTTTATGTTTTCCCTACTCAATTGCAACATTAACTATTCCTTAACATTCTTTTTTCTCTGAAATAATCAAAGTAGAAGGAACAACATGACCTATACATAGATACAAGGTGCCTACTTTCATGCTTTTTTCTACTACAAGGGAACCTTTTGAAACCTTCAAATTTTTATCATTAAAATTAACTACACAACCCTCATCACCAAGTTTTTTTGTTGAAATTAAATTCCTACTTAGCCTTGGAATATGTCTTACCTCATGTAGTAGTCAATTATTCCCATTCTACAACTTGATCTTAACTTTTCCCTTTCCACCAATCTAATAGGGTTCATCATTCCCCAAATAAACAAGCCCAAAATTCCCTTGGATGTAATCAATAAAATAATCTATATGAGGTATAGCATGAAATGAAGCCCCAAAATCTAAAACCCATGAGTCATCAACACATTCTAAAAAAAGAAGAAAAGCATCCTCTTCATATTTAAACTCATTTAAAGTAATTTAAATGATTTGCAATAGATCCACTTTCTGTCATCTTCATATTTACTAAACGCTTCATGAGAAATACCTTAATTAAAGTGGAGGTATTTTCATACAATTTTGCTAGGGTTTGCATCAACTATTCTGTCATCTTTTCTTTTGTAATGTTAAATGGCATTGATGGTGCAATGCAAAATCAAATTCTTCCAAGTGCATTTCTATTTAACATGTCATAGTTGTCATTTGCTTAAATTTATGAACCTTCAACTTAACCTCATTTGTCATTACTCACACTCAAGCGTCTGAATCTCACTCAAAAATGAGAATCTCACTCAACTATGAGACCTTCCTACAAAGAACTACTAAAAAAATGATGGACTAGCTAAAAGAATATGATGGCAACCTAGCTCTAATTTCACTTGTTTGGATTAACCATGGACAAAATGAAAGTTACATACAAATATAACCAATATCAAAATATAATAAATCACACAAAAGAGAATACAAGATTGAAGACCCCATAGGGGTGTTTCCCCTTGACCCCCGTAGAAATAGTTTGAGGAAAACCTTTGCCAAATAACCTCCAAGTCTAATTAGGCTCCAAACGAATACACCTTCTTGGAGACCTATCTTCCTAATTTAAATTAGGATCATGATCAACTACCCTAGTGGTAACTAAATGTATATCCATATTTTCTTATGCAATTAAATTGATAAATGAACATGGATGACTAACCATGATAGGAATTATACTTTGGGCTGAATATGAACATTGTTATGGAAATGTATGGCTTATAAATTTTAGATGAACTCTTGCATGTTAACCAACTAAACTTAGTGAACTAATGGATGTGTGTAGCTATCACATGAAGTTAGTAGCTACTTGGTAACCTTTTCTAGTGTCATAATATATCTTCTTGAATTATGTAAGCTCTATTATTATTTATGGTTTTAATGTTATAGCCTTTCTTTACAAAAAAGTATGTTAGTACTTGATTGATCTTTCTATCCAGGAATTTCTGTGTGGGGTATTGCACTACTATAGATTACACCTTTCAATTAAATAGTTTAAATAAAAAATAACCTTATATTATTGTATTATTGTGTGTAATATAGAACTCTCATTCATAAGTTAATAGTAAAGTGCAAAAGCACCATTAGCCTAGTTGATTGAGATACAAAAGAGGCTTAAATAAGCAACACAAACCAATAAACCTAGGTTAGAGTTAAGTTTATTAGTTTAGAATACATATGAGGAATAATAGTGACCTTTGACATTCACTAACCTTATATTCTTCAAGACCATTGGTAGCTTTTAGCTATTTTACAGTTGGCTTCATGTTACCTTGGGACTATTGCTTTTTTTCTACCACTTTTTAGTTACTTGTTACTCATTTTTAAAATTCATAGCATATATTTTTACTTATTTTTTACCATAAAATTATATATTATTTATTGACATGTCTTTTCTATTTAATAAACTTCAACCTTATAAAATTCCTTATTGATTCTTAAGTTAGCTTTGGTTTTCCATTTAGAGGGTTAATCTATAAGGCATGTAGTACAAGAGCACCTAAGAAGAGAAGAATACTAGGCTAGGATTAATAATATGATAAATTTTATTTTATTTTTGTCATTCATGATATATTAAGTAAATTGAAGTCAATGTAAGGTTAATAGATAAAATCGTAAAAGTGGGCAAATATGTAAGCAAATATTTTCATAAAATGTGGTAGTATGAAAAATATGATGCAAGAGCGAAGGTGAAAGGTCATAGGATTATTTGGATGGTTTCAAAATGTTTAAAATATTATAAATACCATGTATTGGCCATTCCAAATTAGAATGAGGATGAAGTGAACATTTTGGTATTGTTTTGTGCATTCATTCCTAGTTATTTTGATTGGTGTTCACTATTTTTATGTTGTTTCTAGGCCTTGTACAGATAGTTATAGCCTGTAAACCATGTATAAGTTTTATATTTGGATAGTAGGATGAATTATCTACATTCTCTTTTTTTTTGGATTAATTTCATTATATTTTGAAGAAGTTCTAAATATTTTGGTGAAAGTGGTTATTTATATATTTTAGATTCCCTGATAGTAGTCATATTGTAGAGCTAAGTAGTGACACATATGAATGAAATATGACCTCTAAATAGATTTATTGGAAAGATATTCAAATAATAATTCTTTTCCCTTTGGTTTGGCTCATTGTTATGAATATTTATGGATGTTATGAATCTTTTAGTAGAAACTAGTGCTTTAATATCTTCAATGGAGTCGTGGGAACAGATTTGCACGCATAAAATGATTTATGAATTAGAAGAATTAATGGCTTACATATTTGGAAAATATTCTTGTGAAGGATTAATACGAAATTAGTTTGGGATCATATGGTTTTATTTTGTGAAAGATTTTGGATTTGTTATGCAGGGTTACATATATCCTTTCAAGTTTATGATAGTAAAAATGGGTCTCAATATCGAGACCATAACATGTAAAGGAATGGTTTTATTGGGCTCAGCTTTGCATATGTTTTAGAAGGACTAATTATTAACAAATCCTTAAAAGGATTTCTTATTAAGATGTTGAGAATAAAAGTTATGAATAAAATAATTTTATATAGAAATCAAATTGTGTGAATGGAGATTTATTTGTAAACTTGTTGAAACATATGTTGTGATACTTCATGAGATTCATCTAAATAATAAGTTATTGAATGGATGTTGAAGGAATAATAATGAATACTATTTATTAGTGGGTTATTAATTTGATACTTGAATTTGATTGGTATTAGAGCTCAAAAGATTTTGAGCATGTAAATAGAAGACAGTCTACATTAGGCAATGTTGGGTATTTTGATTCTTGTTGTGAAGTTACTTGTTTCTAGGTGCAAGTAAACTCATTGTAGATAGGTGGGCATGGAGGTATATAAAAAGTTCCATAGAAGATGGTCCATTTTGTATTGCCAAGAGACTAGGGAGAGAGGTAAGAGAGGACTCCCAAGTGAGGGACAAAAGTTGGTGTTTGTAGCAGCATTGAGCAAGCCAACATAAACACCATAGATAGGAGTCACATTTGATAAAATAAAAAGGAATTATCAAAGAAATCAATCCAAAAATGAAGACAAAGAAGCAACAATTTTTTTACAAATTCTCACCAAAGCATTTCCATAAAATTTTTCAAACTAGGGAGTATCGTGCAGGAGCACCTAAGAAGACAAGAATACTAGGCTAGAGGTCATAATATGATCTTTTTAATTTTATTTTGGTCATTCATGATTTATTAAGTAAATTTGAGTCAATCTAAGGTTGAAAGACAAAATTGTCAAAAGTTATCAAATATGTAAGTAAATATTGTCATAAAATGTGGCAATATGAAAAATATGATGCAAGAGACAAGGTGAAAAGTCATAGGAGTATTTATATGGTTTCCAAATGTTTAAAGTATTATAAATACCATATATTGGTCATTCCAAATCAAAATGAGAAGGAAGAGAAGATTTTGGTATTATTTTGTGCATTTATTCCTAGCTATTTTGATTGGTGTTCACTATTTTTATGCTATTTCTAGGATTTGTATAGATAGTGACAACCTCAAAATAATATTAAGTTATATATTTGGATAGTAGGATGAATTATCTTCATTCTCCTTCTTTTTTTCAGATTAATTTCATTCTTTTCTAAAGAAGTTATGTATATTTTGGTCAAAGTGGTTATTTCCAAATTTTAGATTCTCTAACAGTAGTCATGTTGTAGAACATGGTACTAACACATATGAATGAGTTATGACCTTTAAATAGATTCATTGGATTGATGTACTAATAATACTTCTTTTCCCTTTGGTTTGGGATCATTTGGTTTTTTCTTATGAAAGATATTGGATTTGTTACGTAGGGTTACATATATCCTATTTGGTTTATGACACTAAAATGGGTCTCAATACAGAGACCATAACATGTAAAGGATTGGTTTAATTAGGCTTAGCTTTTGGATATGTGTTAGAAGGACTAGTTATTAACAAGTCCTCCAAATGTTTTTTCATGGAAAAAAGTTATGAATAAAATAATTTGATATAAAAATTAGACTATGTGAATGAAGATTTACTTATAAACTTATTGAAGGATATTTTGTGATACTTCATGAGATGCCTCTAAATAATATGTTATTGAATAGATGTTGAAAGTATCAACATTGATCCTATTAATTAGTGGGTTATTAATTTGGTCCTTGCATTAGCATGTGTGTTTCATCTATTCTATGAGTGAAAATAGTACTAATTATTATAGTTCTTTGAAGAGTTATGGTTTTAGTTACCATGGATCTATAGTAATCTTTTATTTTCTTTAGTAATTTCTAATTATTTTTTTATAACCTTTTGTCTCTTTCTAACGTATATAATATATATTGTCTTTTTTGAACAAAAAAATTATATATATTCTTTATTAATATATCTCCATATGTGATTTATAATATAAATATCCATTCTAATCTTTATAAAATAAATATAGGTTCTCCAAAGTCTTTTTTTCCTCTTAATAAAAAAATTATGTGCATCTTTGAAATATGAACTATGCTATTGGTTGCAATTAAAGCACTTAATATTGTTGATAGTAGGGATCAATAAGATGAAAAAAAGGAGGGGTTCCATACAATTTTTTTCTCAACTTAGGGATATTATGAATGAGACATGATAATTAGATCAATGATCATTATGGAATAACCTCTAATTTCAAGTTTAAACTAAAAAATTATTGGTGTTCAGATCAAGAATGTGTTCATGGGTTCTTAATATTATGCTAACCTTTGACATTCATCTATCTTGTCTTCTTCTCTTTTGAACATAAAATATAAATGTCTAATATATTGTTTGATTATGTTTGCCTTTAGAAATTAGAGTTTAGTCATAGGGGTTATTACTTTAAATGATTCTATGTGGGATCATTGGTAGTTTTTTTCTTTTTTCTAGAGTAGGCTTCATATTATGTTGGGTCTATTTATCTTTTTTTCCACCGCATTTTAATTTCCTATTACTCCTTTTTAGAATTTATAGCATATGTTGCTACTCTTTGTTTACCATAAAATAGTACATCCTTTATTGATGTCTTTACTATTTAATAAGCTTCAATCTTTCTAGATACTTGTCAATTCTTAAATTAGGTTTGACTTTCAATTAGAATAGTTTAACTAGAAGGGGTGAGTGTTTCATCAATTATATGAGTAGAAGTATTGCTAATTTTTAAATATCTTTGGAGATTTATAGTTTTTAGCTACCATAAAACTATATTAATCTTTTAATTTTTTAGTAATTTCTAAATAATAATATAATTTTTTTAATCCTTTTCTAAACCAAATGTATATCATCTTTTTCCTACCACATAAATATATATATATTCATTATTAATGCATTTTCATTAAACTTTATTGATATAAATATCCATTCTAATCTTTCTAAAACAAGTAAGACATTAATAAAAAAAGGTCCTTTTAAAAAATAAAAATAAATTTAGCTTTCAAATAATTATTATCAAGTACACCTCACACCTCGAATGTCTTATGATAGGCTTTAGAGGTTTTTGCAATATTTTAGCATCATCTAAATAGTGTTGATCTTTACTAGGAACAAATTTAAACTACCCCTCCCCGGTGTTCCCAAAATGTGTTATGAAAGTTAAGAAGCAGCAAGAAATGCGAAATAAACCCATATCATGGGCTGGATAGTATACCTAATTCTGTCGGCAGGCCTATAAAGATCAAAGGCACCTTTGCCGTTTAAACTTTGCTTTCTCTGGTTTGGAATGGTGACTGAAAAGACCTGTCCAATAGTAGAAAAAGCTCATGGTTTGTGTTGTGTTGTGATAATTGAAAAGAGTAAGCCATATATTTTTCGTACAAATGGGTGGTGACTATGTAAAACACCGCCATATATATTTGACACGAATGCACGCACAAAATCATTTGAATGAAGAGGACGACATAAAGTGTAGCCAGTAATGGAGATAATCATCAATATCTCGATCTAAAGACTTGTTATTATTTTTATGCTTTGTTGTTTTTCAATATCTCGATCTGAAGGCTTGTTATTTTTATGCTTTGTTTTTTCTCAAAAGCTGTAAATATGCCCAGTATAAAGCATAGATGATTTAGAACTTATTCTTATACAACATGGATATGAGTAGGAAAGGCTGTCTCGTTATTTTAATGCTTTGTTTTTTTTCTCAAAAACTGTAAAAATGTCCAGTACAAAGCATAGATGATTTAGAACTTATTCTTGCACAACATGGATATGAGAAGGAAAGACTGTCTTTTCATGCAATTTTAGTGGTAAAATCTAATAATGTCTTCGCTGTGTATTTATGTCGAATTCCAACTCCCGAAAACCAACTTTTATAAAATTGTGCAATCATGAGGTCACATGACAACTTGAGATTTATTATATTTTTCCTTTCATAAATGGAGTTCAAATTTTTAGCTTGTGGACAACGGTTCAAAGAGCTTCGGAGTAGTTAATTATCTGAGTCTGCGTAATAAAAGAGTAATGGCTTTCAAGTGATTGATTATTCATTTTAAAATCTTCAATGGATTTTACATCTGATTTATTTCTATGAGATTGCATAAAGTTTTGAATATAATTTAAATTACATTTTATGATATAGTATAAAGGTATAAAGAATTAAGAATAAAATGCTGATTTGTTGTAGTCTAAAATTAGAGTTAGTAGACTAAACATATAGTTTGATTGAAGAGAGCGAGATTATGTGACATGATATATTATGAATATTATTTAGAAACAATTATATAAACATCTAGTTGTATAAGAATGTAAAGTACAACAAATTTATTATTTATCTAAAAGTATAAATTTGTATATTGTATAATTTATTGGTCTAATTTGTTAGACAAACAATATCAAAGTTTTATTGAATAATTATATCATAAACTATTGTATTATGTAATTAACATGCTAATTTTGAATAACGTATTATACTTTAGCATAAGGTCTTATAGCATAATGCACTATGATTTCCCACCTATCAAAATCTTACTATTTGAGATCATTTTGATTTTTGAACATGTACTTATTTATCAAGTCCCCTACAAAATCCTTTTCCATAAATCATTTTGTTTCAAGTCTGGATGGTCAAATTTGAATGGGTCTTTTTTTATCCACTAGGTCGTGTTTATTTTTGTAATATTTTTTGTTGTCACATATTTGGTTGCTCTTTTAGGTTTATTGAAATGTTTTTGAGCATAATTTTGGAAATGACACTTTTCACACTCCACTAAAGGATAAATTGTGCCCAAGTTCCATCCTATTGGATATGCTCTACTAAAGGCTCATATCTTGATAATATATTTAAAAAGTATTATACATTTTATTCAAATTGAACTATATTGACATTTATTGTAATCTCTTATGTTATTGATAACTCCTTAGTAGATGTTGTCTACATTTGCATTACTTCCAAATAAGCATAAAAAGTATTTTGCATGGCAAGGTGATGATTTTATCAAAATTAATAACTCATAATGTAATATAGAGGATATTATAGAATGTTTGAAAAACTAAAAGTGGTAAATTTTATTTTATCTAAATTTTTAAAAATATATCATATATCACTAATTGATTTAGTTTAGCTTATTAGTATAGGTATTTGGAGATCTACACTAGAATAGGCTAGATAAACTAAATATTTCCCATCAAATTTTGGAACACAAAACCAACTAACACGGTCCATGCTCGGTCTTTTTCCCAATGGAGACCAAGAAAGGTTTTGGATGGTTGGTTTACTTTGTTCAAATGATAATTGTTGAAGGATAATGCAAAGAACTTGAATATAAATTAAAAAATTGAATAACATAACAAAATGTAGATACTAAATTTAAAAGAAAATAGAAATCAAAAATCAAAAATCAAAATGAAAACATAGAAGAAATTAGCATGAAAACATAGAGAGAATTGTTAAGAGTGGTAGAGTGTTGGATGAATTCCAACCCCTCGTTTGGTAGTTATAAAGCTGTAAAAAATGGGTTTTTAGGTTTTTTTTACAAAAATGGATTTGACACTATTTGAATGTGTGTTTTAAATAGAATTAGAATTCAATATGAAAACATACTTAATTAGAATAACCTACTCTCATCACAAATCATGAAATAGACCACAAAAATATAAAGAGGCTTCGGAGGACATGATACAATCAATCATTCTTTCACAACAAAAACTTAGATACCTATACAATAGAAAGAGGATAAAGGGCTTTATAGGAGATTTTTTCTAAATAAAACCTTTTATTGGTGTTCCCAACTCCAGAACAATAATGAGGATGGTTCAAAAAGAGTGCATGCTTTGGGGGGACATAAGAAAATGATGACAACAATGATGATAATAAAAATACATGTAGTGATAGTACCACATAAACACAAAGCCACTGTTGTACATATATAATCACACAAATTACGCAAAAGGTTTCTTAAGATCATTAAAAAAAATTTAGAGAATATTATTAAAATAATGACACATGCAAAGAAGCACATAAATAATTGAGTATGCATTCTCTATAATCATTAAATTCAATAAAGTTGTAAATTAAAAACAATTATAGCCAATTTCAAACCCATGAATTACATTTGGAGGGAGAGGAGATGTTTCTAATATATTAGATCAAACACATATTAAGTAAAAATTATGGATAAGTTAAAAATAATGGGCAAATTAGCTAACACGACAAGGTAAATATTTAATGTCATGACTATTTTTAGGTATGGTCTAGAGGCTATGACACTAAGCTAGAGGATGCTACCATAATTTGATTTCAAATAACCTAGCAATAAGTGAATTTCCTCTAATATTTCCAAATAGGTGATGAAACATATGTACACTAAGATCATAATCGAGCACATACACTTAACTAAATGGAAAACACGTCATAAAGTTACAGGCTTCAATAATTGCTAATGCTACATTTATCCCTCACTTAAGCAATATTGTGGGCTTAGATTCATGCACATGATAAGAAGACAAATTATTTTAATAAAAAAAAATAGAATAAATAGTATAAAAGGTGGAGATATTCAATACCACATACATTAGGTAATACCAATCTAAAATATTAAGATAACAAGGTCACATGCACAAGACACATAGTATGAAGGAACATACTAAAAGAAATCAAAACAAGTCAAAAATTATATAGTAAACATTTAAGTATACATATAATATACACAACAAAAGTGGTACAAGATATATAATTTTAGATTAGAAATATCAATATATGATCGCTTAAAGAAATATCAAATAAAATATTAGCTAAAAACTAGTAAAGCTTATTATTTTCTTGGTGGATCATATATAAGTGGAGGCACTATATCCTTGAAAAGTTTACTATTTTCTAGGTGAGATTCACAAAAGAAATGAATAATATATATGCTAAAAAAATTGATGTTTTGTTAGCTTAGTCCCATTCTACCAAAATAAGAAATTATAAACCCATAAAGTTATATTTTTTATTAGGAAAATCCTATAAAGTTCTATAAGGAAGATAAGAATGGTGATTATATCTAGTGATACCATCTTAATTGTCTATTAATAAGGTGAAGTGCATAGTAAAATTTATGTGCAAAAATTAATTAATAATACTAATCAAGATAAATTTTCTTTATGCTATAAAGATCCATACAGATAAATTAAATATATTGAGATGATTGATTTCCTTAGAAGGACAAAACACAATGATTCCATATGAAATATTGTAGAATAAAACACAAAGGAATAGTGTCATTATGAATGATTAAAATATACTTTGTGTTGACCTTGTCTTCTAGATAAAATTGAATGACATTTATAAAATGGGAAGAGAACTTGAAATAAAAGATTGTGCAAGAGGGGACCAAAATGTCTCAACACTTATAGTGTCTCCATAGGACATAAAAAATACATTTGAAACTTAAAATAAGACAAATTAATAGTAAAATCATGATAGATTCATTATTTTGGTATTCTTGTCTTTATAAGAGCATTAAGGATCATCTAAGGAGAAATACAAAATAATTTTAAACACACCAAGTAGAATTAAAATAAAATTAAAAAGGTCGAGTACTATGCTTGTGTGTTGGTGTATATGGAATTGTCTACATCCCAATATTATTCATCATAAAGATTGAGAAATAACACAAAAGGATTATACATCCCAATATTATTCATCATAAAGATTGAGAAAAAACACAAAAGGATTACAACTTACTTGTGCAATATAAAGAGTAGTATTCCATTCAATACATAATTTTTCATTCACCATAAAATGATTCATAGGAATTACCTTAGAAGCTTAATATATTGACAAAAATAATGGATAACTTTCAATTAATATATAATAGTCCAACCATGTCATTTCTGTTGGAATTGTTCAAATAGAAATAATTGTTATATGCAAATATAACCACAAATTAAAGGAATGAAGTAAACATAAATGGAATAGAAGAATCATGTATTTAGCATGATTTTTCCAATCCTCGGATACGTCTAAGAAATAAAGAGTTTAATATAAGTTGCTAACAACTTCAACCTATTGCAATCTTTAATCTCCCCTATAACTCAATACCATTGTAAGAAGCTATATATTCTCTCTATAAAACCCTAACCCTAAGACAATATTGCATGACTAATGTCATCTAACACAAGTTCACCCAAAATATATTTGGCAAGTCAACCTTATGAAATTGTTGACTATCAAACTAAAAAATTATTGATGAGTTAACCCCATGCCTTATGGAAAGTGTATAGTAATTGTTCAATCAATGACTACAAACCAACAATTTCTATGAGTGTATGAAAGTCCAAAATTGTTGGTATGATAGTTCTTATAGAGTGGTCATAGGAATTATGAATAGTTAGATTATAATATTGAAGATGATGAATGAAATCTAAAAGTGGATACTTAATAAATTTAGAGTGTGTAAACATTGAATAGTTTAAACAAGATTAGAGAGGTGGGACTCATTATTAGGTAGTTAAGGTAAACAAATATTATGATTTATGTACATAGCATAAGGTTGAGGGAGTAGTAACAAGAGATGATATAACTAAAAGTGAAAGGGATTTCTTAGTGAAGGCTTGATCTTGGTAGAGAGCTAGTGAGACATACCATGATGTTTCCTCTATTTGAAAAATGGCTAGTGATCCCTTTTGGATTCATGAAAATTGGCTAATAGCCTCCTATGGTTTCTATATGACTTTAGTTGTATAAATTTTTGGAAGACCAATATTTTGGTGCAATAGAAAATATACTTGTTAGGAGTAGTATCAAACCTTAGTCACAATTTCAAATCTCCTTAGATAATGTTGAGGAGGAGATTTTTGAAAAATCGTTAGTGCTCCCCTTAGGGTTAATTCCAATAAAATAATAAATTTATGCAAATTCTATAATTCAATTAGTCATATCAAGAAACAAAGAGCCTATATTTTGGTGCAATTAAAAAATAAATTGTACAACAATATCTTGTGTTCTCCTAAATTTTGATTTCGCATTAAATGGTTTGAAGCATATATAGGTGGTAACTATAATATTTGCCAAATTCAATTCATTTAATTCAAGGTCATAGTATAAATGGAGGAGGAAAATAAGGAACTACCAAAAGTTTCAAGATCATTAAAGGAAAATTTCCTCTCATACTATACTTATTTCTTCTAAAATCTAAGGAAACAAGAGGAATCCAATGCATACTTAAATCGAGAATTATACAAAATATTAAATCCATGGTTTTAGGTGTAATGATAACTAAAATTGTCAAGACACCAATGGTATGGTGAATGCAACCATTAGGTACTTTGAATAAGACATATGGTTTCTCATTATATATAATTTACTATAAAGTATATATCTAGCGAACCTCTTTAATAATTAAATCCACCAAATATATAACATCAATGGTTTCTCCCCATGTGTGTCTGTCACTAGCTTTAGCACTCACGTTACGAGTTCCATCGAGTGGATGAATTAAGGAATCCATGTGAATGAAGATAATGTCTATTTAAATTTTGGCTTATTCTCAATGATGGTAAGCATCCAAAAATAATAATATTTTTTATAGATTATCTTTTGTGATCAAGAAATCATAAAGTAGACCCTATATGAATACATGATTCTATAAAATATTAGTTGAATAAGTTGATAAGAGATTGGTATAGAGTGGAACATTTTCAATCATATTTGGCACACATTTATTTCCTCTACTTTATCCATACATCACTTCAAAAAAATTAAAGTGAACGAGGCATTGTATTTTATTCTTTTGATACATAATTTAGTTGATATCATGTGCTAAAGTTTGATTCTCATGCCCAAAATATAAGGGCAAAACACACAAAAAAAAAAATTTTATAATAAGGTTCTCAAAAGTTTAAGAGTTTGATTCGCAAGAATGTATCTACTATGTTCATCTTAATTTTATGCTAATGGGAAGAAATACATTGATAAAGTTAAATTCTCATTATTAAATTGGTATCAACATTTGATTCATTATTACATTAATATTACCACAATGTATTAAGATTATTCTAATATTGATCGATGGAATATAAGTATAGCTATTGCATAGCCTAGACATCAAAGAACTAATTACTATGTTATCATGAAGTAAGTTGTCTAACTACATACAAACTCAATTCTAAAACTAAATATAGTTAAATTGATGATCTATTGAGAAATGATGATAATAATACTAAAATATATAGCTAAAATTGAATTTACTAGAATCCAAACTAAATTCACTAAGCCAATTTATAACTGCAACATAACCATTAACTTTTCCTTACCAATGAGCACTAGAGTTACACTAATTAAACATTTACTAACCACTTAATTTTAAATCTAAATTTATTTGAAATAAAAAATTTATAAAGGTAATAACAATATAATTAATTTAACTATGATTAGATAAGAAAATAAAACAAGCTTTCATAACCTACCAATCTAACATTTTAATTTAAAAATTACCTCCAACGTACTTATAACAATCTAATTTATATTAACCTATCATTACAATTAAAATTGAAGACTAAGGTTAATTCAAATAGATCTATAAGTCAAACTAAACCTTTTTAAAAACTATTATAAATTTAGGTCCAATTTATATGCCAATACAAAGTTCAATCCAACTATTAACTAATATCTAAAATAGTATTAATTAAACTACAAAAAAAAATAGAACTAACTTAAATCATATCTACTTAACCATTACAATAACAAGTTCTAACTTTAAATACTACTAAACATTTTAGACAAAACAATGAAATATCTAGATTCTAATATTTATCATATTTTATAGCTTAAAACTTTTACTAATGTAATTTTGAATAAAATTAAATAAATAATTAAGACATTAACATTCCTAACTTATATAGCAATTTATAACTATTCACATTACTAAAAAGATTACTAACATTAACATTACAACAAAGTACTAACATTACATTAAACTAATATATCCTAAATCTACCTCTAAAACATATATTACCTTTAAAACTAATACTAAACTTATACTAAATATAACTAGCTAAACTAGCCCCTAAGCTATCTAACCATTCCTAACATACACTAGACTACCCTAACTCCCACTAACTCGCCTCTTGGCCACTTGGCCACACTCTACCCAAAGCTCTCTTGGGCGGATCCCAAGGCCTGAATGCTAACTAAGCCCTGTCCTTGCAAGTCTATCACCTCACACATAAAGCAAAGGAGGCTCCAAAATATTTGTTACAAGGAAGGTAAGCAAGATGTTTGCTTTTGTTTTTTTTTAAACATTAACTGCAATATCATTTAAGCCACCTCCGTCTTTCCCATTATCACAATTCAAGTCATGTGGGAGACTAAGTAAAAGGAAGGGCAGATTGAATTTTAATTAATGTAGTCTCCAAAAGACATAGGAGACTCTAGTGCATGATTCGAGGATGAGGAAAGGAGATTACGTGGGGGGGGTTAAAAGATAAATTTTGATTGCTCTCCCCCCCTTACTTCTACATAGGCCCCAAAGACCTGACCACACAAGTGGCCCCCGTGCACTTCCCTATGGCTAGTTTGCTGCCCAAGGTCTCCAGTGTGTAGACTTGTCTCCTTCCCTTGCCTGTGCATAGGATCAAGCACATGGGAAGAGAATATGGGGGAGGGGGGTTTAATTATTAAGAGTTTAAATTTATTTATTTATTTTAATACAAACAACCTCCCTTGCTCCCCTCTTTGAAGTGACGGGTCATCAGGTCGTCAGGTCAAAGTATTCATGCTGACAGGTGGTTGGATGAAGTCCACGCCTAGCCTTTGGAAGGTAATAAAAGATATGAGATGGGTGGGGAGGAAACTTTTTGAAAGCCTAGCCAAGTTTAAAATTCATTCCTCCTCCACTGACATGTCGTAGAAGCATGAGATCCAAGGTGGCTTTAGCTATGATTCAAATTTCTTGTCAATCTTAAATTTTGGCTTGCCAACTTAGCTTCAAGCCCATGTGCTAATTAGACTCCCTGGTGGTGTGAATTGTATATATTTTTTTGTCAAGGGTAAGCTTTTAATGCATAAAGTTTTTTTGTTGAGGGATACAATAAGATGTACATTTAAATGTTTTAATTTTAAATTTATTCAACTTATATTTCTCTTAAAGGATTTAACAATGATTTTGTGTGAAGTTCAAAGGAGAATAATTTAGAAAATATTCTTTGTGACTAGGGGGAATTAAAATTTCCTCCATACATTTTCTAGAGAGGGTTTTTAGACCTGGAGATTCACATTTTTATTTGAAAGCCAATTTTAACCAAGTGTTGGCATGTTTTTCTTTGCTATATACATATTTATACACTGAGTGATTTTTAACCTAATGAAACATTGATTCCCCCTTTTTAAGCATGCTAAAACATGGATGTGAGAAAGGTTATAATTTATTTTCTCTCCTATAATTAATGTTTTATAAATCTTCACATAGCAAGGTATATATTCCTTTATATTTAGAATTCAAGGTGGAGCCAAAATTCTTAATCAAATTTGATTTTGTCAACTATGAAACTTAACAAGGAGAGAGATAACTTTGTGATCAAAATGTAGGATTTTTATTTCCTCTTAATACTTAAACATCAAATTTGAAACTTCTACATGGGTATGTGCAAGATCATGGTGTACCAAACATGGCCTTAAGTGGCAGTGAAAAATCAACAAATCAGGTTTATGTCAACTTGACACATAATTTTGAAGTGGTTATGGACTTTATATCAAAAAGTTGTAAGAAAATAATTTGTAGAAAATTGAATTTAGTTTCTAAACTACTAGGCCTTATTAGGAGAAAAAAAAAATTGATTGGTCAAAAGTTTGAATTTTAATGCAGTACTAAGAAAATTGCAGGGCAAAAATAAAAAGTAGGTGTATGTCTGACCACCTTAATCAAAATCAAATCATAATATTTTTTAATATAATTATAGATATGAAAACTAGACTCATGCCCGGATGTGACGCATATTTTTTGATATATTTATTCCAAATAAATAATTAAATATGAATTTTCTACCAAAACTTTTTCGTATTAAAAAAAGTCCCGTGTTTGACCACCCTAACTAATAGAAAATTTGATAAAATTTTTCATTTTTTGTTTTTTTCTTATACTAGGCGAAGTATAGAATGTGATGCAACTTTTAGATTTAAAATATGTTATATCGTTTGAAAGTTATAGCTATTTTTCATTCAGTATGTCAATCAACACTTTACAATAATCTTCATTGATAATTAACTAATAAATACTTATCGAACTCAAAATTTGACAAAAATTATATTGATGGAATCTAGAGAGCGGTATTAAAAAACCCATTTCGTTTCATTCAATTTCGATCAAAATAACATTGTCAGACGGCTACCCGAAGTCTGAGTATCACTAAAACTCTCTATAAACACGTCTTTGGGGTTGACCAAGCAGGCTTGGTAAATACCAAGCCTGAACGGATATCCGATTCAAAATCGGATATCCGATTTCAAATAGGATATCCGATTTGACATCGGATATCCGATATGGCTCGGTAGTCAAATTTCAAAAATCTTCAAATTTTGGAGGGAAATTCGATTTAAACGCTCTAGTTTTTTATTTTTAAATTATTTCACTTATATTAATATGTAAAGGCATATTTTAATATATTATATATATATAATAACGTAATGCAAACATACAAGATATAATCTAGTAATATATAATAATATCTTATTTTAATCTTATTACAATCTATAAATATAATATATATTATTATTATTTTTACTAAATATAATAACGTAATTTATATATATATATATAAAATACGTATTATATATTATTATATTAATATGTATAATAATATAATATTTATATAACAACGTAATATTTTTATTAAATATAATATATATTATAAATATTATTATATTAATATGTATGTTATTAATATATTTGTATAATAACGTAATATTTTCATTAAATATAATAATGTAATATGTATATGTATATATATATATATTATTATATTGATATGTATATTATTAATATATATGTATCTTATTAATATATATGTATATTATTAATATATAAGAGTCAAAGGGGGTCATAGGGTGACCTATAACCCTCTTTGACCCATTAAATGACGATATATGTCTCTAGGGGTCTTAGGACCTCTAGGGACATATGTCATCCTTTAATGGGTCAAAGGGGGTCCATTTGACCCATTAAATGATGACATATGTCCCTAGGACCCCCAGGGACATAGCCGAATCGTTCATATCGGTCAAAGGGGGTCATAGGGTGACCTATGAGCTCTTTTGACCCATTAAACGATGACATATGTCTTTAGGGGTCTTAGGAACCCTAGGGACATATTCGAATGGGTATTATGGGTCAAAGGGGGTCATAGGGTGACCTATGACCCTCTTTGACCCATTAAACGATGACATATGTCCCTAGGGGTCCTAGGACCAATAGGGACATAGTCGAATCATTCATATGGGTCAAAGGGGGTCATAGGGTGACCTATGACCCCCTTTGACCCATTAAATGATGACATATGTCCCTAAGGGTCCTAGGACCCCCAGGGACATAGTCGAATCATTCATATGGGTCAAAGGGGGTCATAGGGTGACCTATGACCCCCTTTGACCCATTAAACGACGACATATGTCCCTAGGGGTCCTAGGACCTGTAGGGACATATTCGAATGGGTAATATGGGTCAAAGGAGGTCATAAGGTGACCTATGATCCTCTTTGACCTATTAAACGACGACATATGTCCCTAGGGGTCCTAGGACCCCTAGGGACATATTCTAATCCTTCGTATGGGTCGACGGGGGTCATAGGGTGACCTATGACCCTCTTTGACCCATTAAACGACGATATATGTCTCTAGGGGTCCTAGGACGCCTAGGGACATATTCAAATGGGTAATATGGGTTAGAAGGGGTCATAGGTCACCCTATGACCCTCTCTGACTCATTAAACGATGACATATTTCTCTAGGAGTCCTTGGACCGCTAGGGACATATTCGAATTGTTCATATGGGTCAAAGGGGGTCATAGGGTGACCTATGACCCCCTTTGACCCATTAAATGATGACATATGTCCTTAGGGGTCCTAGTACATAGGGTGACCTATGACCCTCTCTGACTCATTAAACGATGACATATTTCTCTAGGGGTCCTTCGACCGCTAGGGACATATTCGAATTGTTCATATGGGTCAAAGGGGGTCATAGGGTGACCTATGACCCCCTTTGACCCATTAAATGAAGACATATGTCCCTAGGGGTCCTAGTACCCCTAGGGACGATTTGAATGGGTAATATGGGTCAAATGGGGTCATAGGGTAACCTATGACCCTCTTTGACCCATTAAACGACGACATATGTCCCTAGCGGTCCTCAGACCCCTAGGGACATATTCGAATCATTCATATGGGTCAAAGAGGGTCATAGCGTGACCTATGACCCTCTTTGACCCATCATATGGGTCAAAGGGGGTCATAGGGTGACCTATGACCCCCTTTGACCCATTAAATGACGACATATGTCCCTAGGGGTCCTAGGACCTGTAGGGACATATTCGAATGGGTAATATGGGTCAAAGGAGGTCATAAGGTGACCTATGATCCTCTTTGACCTATTAAACGACGACATATGTCCCTAGGGGTCCTCAGACCCCTAGGGACATATTCGAATCGTTCATATGGGTCAAAGGGGGTCACAGGTCCTCTTTGAACCATTAAACGACGACATATGTCCCTAGGTGTCCTAGGACCCCTAGGGACCTATTCATATGGGTCAAAGGGGGTCATAGGGTGACCTATGACCCCCTTTGACCCATTAAACGACGATATATGTCCCTAGGGGTCCTAGGACCTATAGGGACATATTCGAATGGGTAATATGGGTCAAAGGAGGTCATAAGGTGACCTATGATCCTCTTTGACCTATTAAACGACGACATATATCCCTAGGGGTCCTCAGACCCCTAGGGACATATTCGAATCGTTCATATGGGTCAAAGGGGGTCACAGGTCCTCTTTGAACCATTAAACGACGACATATGTCCCTAGGGGTCCTAGGACCCCTAGGGACATATTCGAATCGTACATATGGGTCAAAGGGGGTCATAGGGTGACCTATGACCCCCTTTGACCCATTAAACGATGACATATGTCTCTAGGGGTCCTAGGACCCCTAGGGACATATTCGAATGGGTATTATGGGTCAAAGGGGGTTATAGGGTGACCTATGACCCTCTTTGACCCGTTAAACAATGACATATGTCCCTAGGGGTCCTTGGACCCCAAGAGACATATTCGAATGGGTAATATGGGTCAACGGGGGTCATAGGGTGACCTATGACCCTCTTTGACCCATTAAAGGATGACATATGTCCCTAGGGGTCCTAGGACGCTAGGAACATTTTCGAATTGTTCATATGGGTCAAAGGGGGTCATAGGGTGACGTATGACCCCCTTTGACTCATTAAATGATGACATATGTCCGTAGGGGTCCTAAGACCGCTAGGGACATATTCGAATGGGTAATATGGGTCAAATGGGGTCATAGGGTAACCTATGACCCTCTTTGACCCATTAAACGATGACATATGTCTCTAGAGGTCCTAGGACCCCTAATGACATATTCGAATCATTCATATGGGTCAAAGGGGGTCATAGGCTGACCTATGACCCTCTTGACCCATTAAACGACGATATATGTCTCTAGGGGTCCTAGGACCCCTAGCGACATATTCGAATGGGTAATATGGGTCAAAGGGGGTCATAGGGCGACCTATGACCCTCTTTGACCCATTAAACGATGACATATGTCCCTAGGGGTCCTCGGACCCCAAGGGACATATTCGAATGGGTAATATGGGTCAAAGGGGGTCATAGGGTGACTTATGACCCCCTTTGACTCATTAAACGTTGACATATGTCCCTAGGGGTCCTAGGACGCCTAGGGACATATTTGAATCGTTCATATGAGTCAAAGGGGGTCGTAGGGTGACCTATGACCCCCTTTGACCCAATAAACGATGACATATGTCCCTAGGGGTCCTAGGACCCCTAGGGACATATTCGAATGGGTAATATGGATCAAATGTGGTCATAGGGTAACCTATGACCCTCTTTGACCCATTAAATGACGACATATGTCTCTAGGGGTCCTAAGACCCCTAGGGACATATTCGAATCTTTCATATGAGTCAAGGGGGTCATAGGGTGACCTATGACCCTCTTGACCCATTAAATGACGATATATGTCTCTAGGGGTCCTAGGACCCCTAGGGACATATTCGAATGGGTAATGTGGGTCAAAGGGGGTCATAGGGTGACCTATGACCCTCTTTGACCCATTAAACGATGACATATGTCCCTAGGGGTCCTAGGACCCCTAGGGACATATTCGAATGGGTAATATGGGTCAAAGGGGGTCATGGGGTGACCTATGACCCTTTTTGACCCATTAAACGAAGACAAATGTCCCTAGGGGTCCTAGGACCCTAGGGACATATTCGAATGGTTCATGTGGGTCAAAGGGGGTCATAGGGTGACCTATGACCCCCTTTGACCCATTAAACGATGACATATGTCCCTAGGGGTCCGAGGACCCCTAGGGACATATTTGAATTGTTCATATGAGTCAAAGGGGGTCATAGGGTGACCTATGACCTCCTTTGACCCATTAAACGACGACATATGTCCCTAGGGGTCCTAGGACCCTAGGGACATATTCGAATGGTTCATATGGGTCAAAGGGGGTCATAGGTCCTTTGAGCCATTAAACGACGACATATGTCCCTAAGGGTCCTAGGAACCCTAGGGACATATTTGAATCATTCATATAAGTCAAAGGGGGTCATAGGGTGACCTATGACCCCCTTTGACCCATTAAACGACGACATATGTCCCTAGCGGTCCTAGGACACCTAGGGACATATTTGAATAGGTATTATGAGTTAAATGGGGTCATAGGGTAACCTATGACCCTCTTTGATCCATTAAACGACGACATATGTCTCTAGGGGTCCTAGGACCTCTAGGAACATATTTGAATCGTTCATATGGGTTAAAGGGGGTCATAGGGTGACCTATGACCCTCTTGACCCAGTAAACGATGATATATGTCTTTAGGGCTTCTCAGACCCCTAAGGACATATTCGAATGGGTAATATGGATCAAAGGGGGTCATAGGGTGATCTATGACCCTCTTTGACCCATTAAACGATGACATATGACCCTGAGGGTCCTAGGACCCCTAGGGACATATTCGAATGGGTAATATGGGTCAAATGGGGTCATAGGGTAACCTATGACCCTCTTTGACCCATTAAACGATGACATATGTCTCTAGGGGTCTTAGGACCCCTAGGGACATATTCGAATTGTTCATATGGGTCAAAGGGGGTCATAGGGTGACCTATGACCCTCTTGATGCATTAAACGATGATATATGTCTCTAGGGGTCCTAGGACCCCTAGGGACATATTCGAATGGCTAATATGGGTCAAAGGGGGTCATAGGGTGACCTATGACCCTCTTTGACCCATTAAACGACGACATATGTTTCTCGGGGTCCTTGGACCCCAAGGGACATATTCGAATGGGTAATATGGGTCAAATGGGGTCATAGGGTGACCTATGACCCTCTTTGACCTATTAAACGACGACATATGCCCCTAGGGGTCATAGGACCCTAGGGACATATTCCAATCGTTCATATGGGTCAAAGGGGGTCATAGGGTGACCTATGACCCCCTTTGACCCATTAAAACATAAAATATGTCCCTAGGGGTCCTATGACTCCTACGGACATATTTGAATCGTTCATATGAGTCAAAGGGGGTCATAAGGTGACCTATGACCCCCTTTGATGCATTAAACGACGACATATGTCCCTAGGGATCCTAGGACCCCTAGGGACATATTTGAATGGGTAATATGGGTCAAATGGGGTTATAGGGTAACCTATGACCCTCTTTGACTCTTTAAATGACGACATATGTCTCTAGGGGTCTTAGGACCCCTAGGGACATATTTGAATCGTACATATGGATCAAAGGTTGTCATAGGGTGACCTATGACCCTCTTTGACCCATTAAACGATGATATATGTCTATAGGGGTCCTAGGACCCCTAGGTACATATTCGAATGGGTAATATGGGTCAAAGGGGGTCAAAGGGTTACCTATGACCCTCTCTGACCCATTAAACGACGAGATATGTCGCTAGGTGTCCTAGTACCCCTAAGGACATATTCGAATGGGTAATATGGGTCAAAGGGGGTCCTAGGGTGACCTATGACCCCCTTTGACCCATTAAACGATGACATATGTCTCTAGTGGTCTTAGGACCCCTAGGGACATATTCGAATGGGTATTATGGGTCAAAGGGGGTCATATGGTGACCTATGACCCTCTTTGACCCATTAAATGACGACATATGTCCCTAGGGGTCCTCGGACCCCAAGGGACATATTCGAATGGGTAATATGGGTCAAATGGGGTCATAGGGTGACCTATGACCCTCTTTGACCCATTAAACGATGACATATGTCCCTAGGGGTCCTAGGACCCTAGGGACATATTCGAATCGTTCATATGGATCAAAGGGGGTCATAGGGTGACCTATGACCCCCTTTGACCCATTAAATGATAACATATATCCCAAGGGGTCCTAGGACCCCTAGGGACATATTTGAATTGTTCATATGAGTCAAAGGGGGTTATAGGGTGACCTATGACCCCCTTTGATGCATTAAACGACGACATATGTTTCTAGGGGTCCTAGGGGGACATATTCGAATGGGTAATATGGGTCAAATGGGGTTATAGGGTAACCTATGACCCTCTTTGACCCTTTAAATGATGACATATGCCTCTAAGGGTCCTAGAACCCCTAGGGACATATTCAAATCGTACATATGGGTCAAAGGGGGTCATAGGGTGACCTATGACTCTCTTGACCCGTTAAACAACAATATATGTCGTTAGGGGTCCTAGGACCCCTAGGAACATATTCAAATGGGTAATATGGGTCAAAGGGGGTCATAGGGTGACCTATCACCCTCTTTGACCCATTAAACGACGATATATGTCTCTAGGGGTCCTAAGACCTCTAGGGACATATTCGAATGGGTAATATGGGTCAAAGGGGGTCATAGGGTGACCTATGACCCTCTCTGACCAATTAAACGACGAGATATGTCGCTAGGGGTCCTAGGACCCCTAGGGACATATTCGAATGGGTAATATGGGTCAAAGGGGGTCATAGGGTGACCTATGACCCCCTTTGACCTATTAAACGACGACATATGTCTCTAGGGGTCCTAGGACCCCTAGGGACATATTCGAATGGTGGGTCAAAGGGGGTCATAGGGTGACCTATCACCCTCTTTGACCCATTAAACGACGACATATGTCCCTAGGGGTCCTTGGACCCCAAGGGACATATTCGAATGGGTAATATGGGTCAAATGGGGTCATAGGGTGACCTATGACCCTCTTTGACCCATTAAATGACGACATATGTCCCTAGGGGTCCTAGGACCGCTAGGGACATATTTGAATCGTTCATATGAGTCAAAGGGGGTCATAGGGTGACCTATGACCCCCTTTGATCCATTAAACGGCGACGTATGTCCCAAGGGGTCCTAGGACCCCTAGGGACATAGTGGTGTCGTTCATATGGGTCAAAGGGGGTCATAGCTCACCCTATGACCCCCTTTGACCCATTAAATGATGACCCTTTTTGTATTATATATTATTATATTAATATGTATAATAATATAATATATATAGAACAACGTAATATTTTTATTAAATATAATATATATTATAAATATTATTATATTAATATATATGTTATTAATATATCTATATAATAAAAGTAATATTTTAGTATATATAACGTAATATTTTAGGACATACTATTTATACTATTTTAGGATAATAATTATAATATAAATAAACACTAAATATTAATATTATTATATGCATAGTAATAATAATAATACTATTATAGCTATAATAATAATATATATTAATACTATATATTGTAGCTTAATATAAATAAACACTATATATTTACACTATTATATCTATATTAATAATATTAATACTATTATAGGTATAATAATAATATTGATACTATAGGTATATTAATACTATTTTATATTAATATTATTGATATTTTATACTAATACTAATATACTATTAACTTTGTTATAAATTTAAGTCGTTTGCCTCCAAATATTTTCATAATATTAATATTATTGTGGCAAAGGAGGGAAACCTTAGCAAGTTTTCCCCCCAAACGTGTGATGAGCTAGCCGATGATGAACTGGCACCAACATCATCAATACGAGGAGGCAAGACTGACCTAGCCTGAGATATCATTAGGCTACTCAGCCTATGAATGGCTCTGATGGTCTGAGAGCTAGCCTCTGCTATAATATCTGGATGTTGCACTCGAGGAGGGGGGGAGATATCAGGGGGGGGGGACAAAAGTGCCAAGTTTCTTCCGCTGGGAAGAGGGTCTATCCTAAGGAGCTCCTAGTCCTAAGCCCATGTTGGGCTTCATGCTCCAATAGTTCACTTTAAGTTTCAACAGAAATTCTGCATATAATTTTTTAAGGAAATAAAATGGTATGTCTAAATTGCCATGTGGAGGGATATCAAAGACCATCCACCAACGGTCCCAAAAATTTGCACGTATGGTGTCATTTGTGCACCATTTAATCGATAGTTTGGTTTTTTTTGGGTCAACTGGTATACCCGTTTTTGGGTTAGCAAAAAGGCTTGCCAAATCATCTTTGGTTATGTTGAGGGCCGCGACCTCATCATAATCCAAACCATCATCAAACATCTGGTGCATTTCATCACGCCAACGAAGAGCGGCATTTTGTTGGTTTGTAAGAGTTTCAATGTTATCCACTATGGTGTTTAACGTGGATAACATAGGAGCCAGTGCAGGTACATTATTGTATGTTCTATGCAAACCTCTCAACTTAGTGAGATTTTCATTTATCAAATCCTCGATTCGAGGAGGGTTTTGAGGAGGTAGAGGATCATTTGGTGGATGGTTTTGTGGGGATACTGGATCGTTTGGTGGTGGGTTGCGAGGAATATTATTCCCTGCCTCAGTGTCATCATTTTGATCAGCCATTCCTATTGAATTGCAAAACGTAATATATATTTAAAAAAAATCTAAAATTTAACCATTTTTGTCAAAAAACCCTAGATTCAACTAAAACAAACAAAATCTTGTTAAAATCTATTAAATTTAGGTTAAAAATGAGTCAGGGGGGGGGGAACATACCTGATATCTGATATCCAATTTGCTATCTAATATCTGATTTATTATCTGATATCCGATCTGATTGGCCCAAATTCGCATGAAAATAAGGGTCGTGGGTCTGTGATTTTGAGTTTAATCCATGCACAGGTATCGGATATCCGATATTATAATATATATAATATAACATATATATTACATTTTATATATTTTTATATTATATTTTATATTTATTATATTAATTTACTATATATTATAATATAAAATATTATTATTATACTATATTATTATAATTTATAATATATTATACTTTTTTATTATATATTATATTATAAGATATTACTTTTTATTATTATATTATATTATATATATATTATATTACATTACTATATATTATAATATATGAAATATTATATTATATTATTATAATATAATATGTTATTATAATATTATTATTATAGTATAATTTTATACGATTATAATATAATAATAATATTATTATTATATTATAGTATAATACTTATTATAATAATATTATTATTATATTATAGTATAATAATAATTATAATAATATTATTATATTATAGTATAATAATTATTATAATAATAATATTATTATATTATAGTATGATAATAATTATAATAATATTATTATATTATAGTATGATAATTATTATAATAATAATATTAAATAATAATAATATTATTATAATATAATAGTATGATATATTATTTAATAATATTATTATTATTTTATATCAATAATAATAATATTAAATAATATATCATACTATTATATGATTTTAATTATTAGTCGGATATTGGATTTAAAATCGGATATCCGATATGATATCGAATATCTGATAAGGCTCGGCTTAATCTTCCAGGTTTGGTTCCTGGATAGGTAAAAAAAAGTCAGAGCGGATTTTGAAGTGCTTTTAGGTGTCTTCAAACTCTTTTTTTTTCACATCGCCACTTTTTGGCACACCATGATCCTGCACATACCCACATATCAATTTGCTTTTTTATTAACATGATTGAAAACTTGAAAATTTGTAATTCAATGTCATTAACTATCGATTTATTTTCTCACAACATATGCAAAATTTGAAATCGCATGAGAGCAATACAAGGAGGATTTCATAATCTTTTTCTTTCTCTATTATTCATCTTGGTTCAAGGCCCCATCGAGAAAGAACTAGTAAGAAAACTCTATGTCTTTTCCAATACATCAAAATTCAAATACATTTTACATAATATTACAATTCAAATGAAATCTTTTCAAAATCCTTCACAAGTACTCTCTTCCAATACCTTCAAAAATTCAAGGAAATACAAGGTGAAGACAAGAGCTGACTCAGGGTGAACATCACAACATCAAGAGCAATTTTAAGCATACGCCCCAACTCGATTTTACACAATAGTCCAAACATAGAACCTGACTAGGGGGGAGGTGGATTTTTCCAATGGGAGACGTCAATCACCATGCCGTAACATAGCCCTTTCAGGGCTAAAACTTCAAGAAATTATGTTCTTCTACAAGGCCCTTTCAAGGCTAATACCACAAGGATTTTCATTCCTTTCCATATTCAATAATTCATAATATCAAACAAGGCATGTGATGACAAGTAGGGGCCCATACACCCTACCTTCTTTCCCTCCTCTCACCATGAGAGGAGACTCTACACCATTGAGGTTCAACTAAGGCCCTACCCTCATACATGGCCACTTCTTCCCTATCCAAGGGTGAGTAATGCCAGAACAATCCCCATGAAATCCCCTCAAAAACAAATCATCAGGACAAGCATAAGAATGCATCAAGAACAAACAAAAATCCCTCCAAATCCATCCCAACACACAAGCAAGCAAAAACAAGAACAAAACAATACTTTATGCAAGATTCAAGCATGGGCAACATGAAGAACAAAACCAAATGAGTGAAGAAATCCTACCTTCACAAAGAGTTATGGTATAATGGTAAGTTGAGAAGAGCTTTTCCCTTCTTTTTTCCCCCTTCAATCTTCAACTTTCTCTAAAACTAGAGATTGGGTGACAACCCCAAAACTACTCCAAAATCCTCTAAGTATGATCCTTAACTCAACTAGACTTCAAGCAAACTCAAGATGGAGTTTGAGTCACCAACACATGGAGGAGACAATCAATTTTCGCAACCAACCAAAAATAGGGTTTTTGAGTGACCCTAAAAGTCAAACAAGGAGGCTATGGGGGTGGAAAGTTCTCCCCACCCATACCCTTACCCCTAGGGAACTTAAATTTAATGTTTTAAAGCCTTTGAGACTTAATATGAACCAAAAAAAAAGCTAGGAAATTTTTTAGACCAATTACAACCTTCCAAAGAGGACAATGCAAGATAGCACACAATTCACAAGTGGTTTAGTTCCATCTTTCCATTGAGTTTTCTCGGCTAAATTTCCTATACACTCATTGCACACATCAGTAGGTTCAAGAATTCACATGCATTATGTAATTTACATATCAAAAAAATCATTAAAACATCCATTTTTTTCTAATAATCAATTGTTTATCTAATTCTACTCATATTTCCGACCATTAGAATTGCATAATCAAGGTGTTAGTTTTGCATTTCATTTACTTCATCATTATACATGTTCAAAAAGAATTTAAATGACAAAATAAAATAACTAAAGTAAAGCATCACACATCGTAAAATAGCATAATAATGTTCAGTGCATCAAATAATGTTCTGACATATCGAGTCACAAGTGTCAAAGTAATAATATATCATCGATGTAAGGATGGGTCGGGGTGAGGCCTCACATTGATGATATATAGAGACACACACACACCTACACATATACACATATAGGCATACATGTATATATACATATACACGCACACATATATACATGTATACATGAATATATACATAAATATGCATATATATATGTACATACATACATATATGTGTGCATGTATATATGTACATATATATACATACATATATACACACATATATATGCATACATACCTATATATATGTATATATCTATATACATATATACATGTATGTATTTATGTATGTATGTATCACTCTCTCTCTCTCTCTCTCTCTCTCTCTCTCTCTCTCTCTATTTGTGTGTGTTTGTGCACGCATATACATATATAGACACACACACACATATACATATATATACATATACATACATACATACATACATACATACATATATATATATATATATATATATTTGTTTATATATACATATGCCTATATATACACATATGTATATGTGCGTGTGTGTGTGTTTATTAACATGAATGTTGACAGCATTCCTTTGGGGGAGTATCCTAAGTATTGGAGAGCATGTGGTAGTATTGACATATTGCATTCATGACTGTGTTTGTTATTAATGTCAATATAGCAGTATTTCTATGAAGGTTGGCATAATAGCATATAAAGATCAAGGTTGTATAGACAGAGATTTGACAATCAGATTATACAAAGTTAGGGACATGTTCCCCAAAATGTTCTAGAAAGGTTAATTGTGTGTAATCTAAGTTGAAGAGATACAATTTAGTTGTATGTGATTCATAGTTAGTATAGAAACAAAGCACCTCAAAAGTAGTTTCTGATGATTGCATTATATCTTCTAAGATAGATATAATTTGGATACCTGAAGTTACATAGTGGAAGAAGACAATCAGATGATGACATCTATAAATGTACAAGCTCTAAAGCCGCATATGTGAAGAGTTGTATAGACTATTAGAAGACAATTTTACCATGATTGTAGTTAATTATCTTATTATGGTCTTATTCTAATTAATTAGGAAAGCCTCAACATGGAACTAGGGAATTTTTGAAGGACTTGGTATAAAGAAAATATTTTCCTTTATTGTAAAGTGTGCAAGTGGGATTGGAAGTGTACAAGGAAGTGCAAAAAAGAGCACAGTATTTGGTAAATGTGATTAAGAAATCCAAGGGATTATTGGATGCAAATTTTGTGATTAGGTATCAAGATTAGGAGGAGCAAAAGTTTGGTTCACAAAACAAAGAAAGTGGAAGGAGCACTCCAATAAAATTTCATTATTCTACAAGGAATAATGCAAAGACCATTTGGACAGTGGATTCATTGGTCTTGACCTTGAAGCTATGGGTTCATTTTCCTTCTACAACTCCTAATAGGGTTGGAAAAACTCTTAACAGGGTTGGAATCACCTAATAGGGATTCAAATTCTCTTAATAGGGACTGATATGTATTGAATGTATTTCATAGACTCCTAATAGGTTCTATCCTCTCAAAAGGAATATTTATATTAGTAGATCATCTTGTGGGTACCATCTACACTAGGGTTTTCTCTTTGATCAAGGGTTTCAATAGATAACATATATGGCATTATTGTGCATGAGTATCTTATTGTGGTTTCCAATTATATTGCTCATATGGTTAAGTTGTAATAAGGTTGATATTTGTGATAATACATATATACATACACATATACATACACACACACATATATATACATATACATATATGTGACTATATATATGTTGATATAAGTATATATATTTATGTACATAGGTATATGTACACACACACACACGCACACACATATATAATATGTATAATATGTATATGTACACATGAAGACACACACACACACACACATATGTATGTGTGTGTGTGTGTGTGTGTGTGTGTGTGTGTGTGTGTGTATAGTATGTATGTATGATTTAAATTTTTGAGATAATTGTACCTTATTTTTATATATTAATAAAGAGCTACAATAGAGGGTGTTGGTTCGATACAATCCATGTTTAAAATTGCTAGAATAAGAAATATCAATATAGATGGATATGTATGCACACACACACACACACACACACAAGATTTAAAAATTTGAGATAATTGTAACTTTTTTATATATATTAATATAGAGCTACAATAGAGGGTGTTGGTTTGATACAATCCATGTTTAGTATTGCTAGAAGAAGAAATATTAATATAGATGGACTTTTTATTTTCATTTTTAAATTAACTATATTTTGGTGGGGTAAAATTAGACTATTCAATTAGAGTCAATTAGGAAGAGGACTCATTAGTTATGCAAAAAATGGTAACAATGAAGACTTTTAGAATATTAGTTAAATTATATCTTGGATTTCATTTTGTTAATCTACAAAGAAAAAAAATGTGCATGCCATCCAAAATAGAATACATTTTTTTAAAGAAGAGGGATTGATAATACCCTATAAAATCAATCATTTTCTCTTTCTCCCTTTCTTTACAATGAAATTGAAATGTGTGGAAAATTTGATCATAGATTTTGGATGGAAACTGAGACTTTATTCACTAACCATATCCAACCTTTAGATCATTTTATTGGGAACAATCAATCAGGTTCAACATAAGCCTTTAAAGAGATTTTAAAAAAATGATTAATTATCTTCATTCTTATCTTATTATTTTATTGAATATAATTATATGATATAACCAATAAATATCTATGTACTATGATAAAAAATTGAGAATATTTAGAATAATAAACAATATATAAAACAACAAACATGCACATAACTATATATACAGAGGTAGTAGATAGAGACACACTTCCGATAGTAACATGGTAGAAAATATGTTTCAATATGGAGACATGTGCCCTAGTCTAAATGATTCTCATCACTGAAATGATTTTTTTATTGGAATAGGAGGACTTATAGATCCATCTCTAAAAAACTAAACCTAAAAGTGTTTAATACTTCATAAAATAAACCTACTCTTGTAGTTTTTGTCTTTTCAAAGATTATTTGAGATTATGTGTCTCAATTTTCTATACCAATTTTTTATCAATCAATTGCCAGATACATAGAAATACAAATGAAAAGTGGAGAAAATGTTGAATTATTTAGGGCCTTGTTAATCCAAAGAAATGTTTCTTTTTCCATGTTCATGATGTTGGATAAAAGGGAAATTACCTCTTCCAATAAATATATTGAAAACCTTAATAAAAAATTCTAGAAATGAATAAATGATATGTTTTATACATGAAATTATTTCCTTAAATTATATAAAAAATCTTATGTTTCTTGATAAGTCCAAATGAATTCCTTGATCATGGAGAAAATCATATTAACACTTGATTATTATTATTTAACATAAGTACTTAAATAATTGATTATAGTTATTTTTTTAATTTCCTTGAGGATGCTTTAGTTGAGTTATCATAAAAATCAATTTCTTTTGTTGAGATGGAAGTAGATAAATGTTTAAATGAGAGGGAGATGTGTGTTTATATGCAACTTACAAATTTGTAGATTTTTTAGGTTAAAACCTATAATAGAAATAATTTTTCATCTCTTACAAATTAAACCATTATATATTAAAAATTGAGGCTTAAATGATTGGACACGGGTGATAGATTCTATAGTGTAGAGGAAGAGGGTTGTAGGAACCCTAATACAAGCACATTATCCATGAAGATTGAGTAAAGGATTGTATTTATCTTCAATAAATAGTCCAAAAACTGAGAACAAAACATGAAAAACTAATCTGTATCCAAAGTGAATGAAATCTTATAGGTATGCAATTTACTATGTTCTACATTCATTCATCTCCTAAGTGATAATTTGACATTAAACTCATTGTTTTGGTAAGTTTAAGATAAGAAAAGAGATGAAAACATAAAGATATTAAAGAGAAAGATAAAGACCTTTTAAAGATAGTTGCATACAATACTTAGAATATTGTCCATCTAAAATATCAATATTAAAAAGAGGAATTTGACCATGATAAGTAGTCAACATGTAGATAATGTAAAATAAATAGATGGTATGGTATCTCTAGGGATATAAATTTATCCTTGTGCACTTATTAAAAACCAAATAAAAAATATTATGACCTCACGAGTAGTAATGATCCTCAAATACCTACTAGGAATCATGTTTATAGGGATTACATGGGTCTAAAACTTTTTGTTATGCCAAGTGAGTTTCATGTTAACAAAGATTCAAATTTTAAACTTCTCCATTTGCTATCAAATGTAAATAAGAAATATAAGATGGGTATTGCAATGATACCAATACATTTTCTAATATGAGATTGTAAAGTGTGTCTTTAGATAGTTCTAGTAAATTCATGATGTATGACCAAATTGTACAAAATAACCCTATGATATGTGCAAGAATTGAAACACACAATGAGTGGTATGTACCATATTGAATATTTTGTAATTCTAACAAGGAGCAATTGTTCTAATGTAGAATACGCCCAATGATAAGTATGTCAAAATTATGAAAAACCCCCAAACATAGATATGTAAATTTTACTGAAAAAAATATAAGAACACAAAAGTAATCCATAATCAATAGCACAAATTTTAATTAGATAAATCCTTCATTTCAACATGGATATTTTAAATTGATCTAATCCCTTAAATAAGTGAAATTACATTTACTATCGTAAGTTAGGGATGATAATCCCCAATAGATATGTTGAGCCATATAGGAAGAGTAAAACAAGGAATTAATAACATAAATGAAGAATGAGATATTATAATTAAATTGATTTCTTCATTCTCAATCGTAGGTTTCTTATAATATTGGTTAGGAAAGAAAGCCTACTCAATTATAGACTTACAAATGATGTATATCTAATGTTTGATCACAATGTAAATTAAGCTTGACCTATAGATCTTCCTACTAAGTTCCACACCCATGATGCATCAAAGATTTTAGATATATATCCACCATGAAAAAAAATTTAGCCTAGAAGATTCACACTTCTTCATAATTAGGAAATGCTAACAAATCAAAGGATGAGACCAAAAGATAGGATCAATAGAAAGGTCCATGGACACATAAGAAGCTTCGATATTAGATATATGTCCACAAATATTCTAAGAATAGTCATAAGAAATATTGAATGGTTAATGTAGGAACATCCTAGGGTAATTGGAAATCTTGTATGCTAGAGTAGTTTTGATCTTGGAGTTGGTGGACTTCATTGAAGGAGGTGATGCTCAGTCAGTATTGGAGTAGTATGTGGTTGTATTTTTTATGTGAGGAACTTAATGACTAAAGGAACTTGTGATACTTGTGGATCTTAGTTGATGATCTACTTGATGGAACTAGTTCTTTATGATTCTTGTGGGAGCTTGGTAGATGTTCTTGTTGATACTTGGCATTCTTGGTGGTCTCTAGTCACACCTGGTAGTTTGGTTCATCGATTGCATTTTTTTGGGATATTTGATCAGCCAAATTGGTATATTTAATATGTGTTGCATGTTTTCATGGATAAATAATGGGATGAGTTTTTTGGGGTCTTGATTATTTCTTCTATGTGAATTTAATGTTTGTTGCAAGCTAACTAATACATATTGTGTTCTAGCTGATTCTAGTTGCAATAGGTCATCTTCTACCTAGACAAATATAAAATTTGGGTTGGGGTAGTGTTTAGACAAGGCAAGTCAAGTGAAGGATTCATTAGTCAGCTAGGGAGGAGTAGCTAGGAGGATAATAGTTTAGATTAGATAGTGGTTGATTTTGGGCAAGAAGATTTCTTGGTGGCTTACAAGCACAAGTTTAGATATTGCTTGTAGTTTTTACTAAATTGTTGTGTTGTTATAGAACTGGGATAGATAAGAGTTATTTGGATCTTGTGAGATATTTTTGGACTACTACTATGCTTTTTTTGTATTTGGACATAAGTGGGAAGGCCATACAACTCAATAGATTACACATAATAAATTTTTTATGAATAAACAGTTGAATTTTCAATTAGTTCTCATATTTTATGTCATGTTTCTACTATGTGGTTTTATATTAGGGACTTGGTCACCTCCACCGGGGGTTGAATCATCCTTGCACTTCATAAGGTGGTATTTGATCAAGATTTATTGGGTGGGTGATTTATTGCTTTGGATTTTTGAATATCTTAGAAGATGCCTCCAAGAAGATTAGACCCTAGGGAGATTGCAGATCTCTATAATGTAGTAGAGACTACCATTTTAGAGAAGCTTAGATGATATTTTATATTTTGAGATGGAATTGATGAATAATGATATGGTCTTTAAGATCATGATATATATAGCTAGTTTACTAAGAAATATGTGTAAGAAAGATGGTTATGAGGAAGGTGCTAAAGACTTTATGGTTTCTCTATCTAATGGAGAAGATATGATCGATCAAATGGAGATAATTGTGGATGACAGAATTGGTCAATTGGATGGATTAGAAGCTTGATTGAAGATAAATTTTAAGATGGATCTTTCTAATTTCTTTAGTACTTTGAATCTTGAAGACTCGATTGATTAGATTGGAGAATGATAAGACTACTTTGAGTTAGAGGATATTGGTGATCCACTTTGAGTAATTTTGGAACATAGAAAGTAAAAAGGAAATACTACATACTACTTTATGATGGAAATAATTATAGTCACATAGAGAAGAGAAAGGTGAAATGAAAATCACTTGGTGGAGATTGATGGTGATAAAATTGAAGGCTAAGTTCATTCCTATTTATTATGAACTTGAGTTGTTTAAGAGGTAGAAGAATTTGAAACATGCGGATATGACTATGAAGGATTACACTAAGGAGTTCTACAAGCTAACCATTTGGTTTGGACATAGATAACTTTCTAAGAAATTTATATTATTTTAGTCTCAATCATCTCTTCTTCCTTTATACTTTCTTTCCTTTTTCTCATCATTTTCTTCTATGTCAAGACACCTAGCAACAATATGACCAACTTTGTTGCATGAAAAAAAAATGTATTTACCTCTACCTCTTCCAAATATTTTTGCAATAAGTGCTTCAATTTCATCAAGCTCATCAGAACTATCACTATCACTTTGCACATTTTTGCCTTTCTTTTTTCTAAGAACTAATTACGACTTAAAACAAGATTCAATAGTAGCAATTGTGTAGTTATCAAAGGTAGACATATCAAAAGTAGTAAGTCTACCTATTACACCTTCCAAAGTCAAATTGTTACCTAGAGTACATCTCAACTCTTGAATTGTAGAAAATCTAATGGCATATATAGGAAGTAGAGCCCTCAATACCTTGATTATCATTGTTTCATCTTTAATTGTCACATTTTCTTCTTGAATATTATTAATAAATTCCTTGACTCTTGTGCAACATTTTACTATATTCTCACCTCCCATAATTCTCATGCAATTAAATTTACCTCTTGGGCTCTCTGATTTGGCCCTCAATTCATTGTCATCTCCTCCATATAAGGTCTTTAGATTTTCCCACAACTTCTTTGTATTTTCACATTATTTTATATCTTCATAGTCAACATATCTTAAGGTTGAGGAAATCTTCAACATTGCCTAATTATTTTCTTTCTTTTTCTTCAATTTTTTAGCACTCATAGGAGTATTCATTATTTTCACATACTCATTGTCCACAAAATTTATAGAAACATAATTGATACTAGATACATGCAAACTTGTTAGAGTTTCCTATCCAAACAAGTTCTTCTTTTGCAGCTTCGGTGCTTCTCTTTCACGAGTCACAATCTTTAGCTTTAAGTAGCTTAAAACCTTTTTCTCTAAGAAATGTTGTTTGATAGCAATTGTCAAAAATGTTAGAATAATTGAGAGAGGGGGGAAAGGGGATTAATTAGTTACTCAAGGTCCATAAATATGATTTGAACAATCAAACATTCAACATTCATTGTTCTACTTATCATGTCAACGCAGCTCAATCTCTATTGTACACTAATAAACATAATCACTAGTAGTTCAATGTCCTAACATAATAGAATTTACTAAATGTAAACATGTAAATGTTTAAAACATTATAAAACATTCGACTCAAGTTTGAAAATTAGGTGGAAAGCCAATTCGGGAAACACCACGAGTACCATTTCACACTTTTTCACTCTTTCAAAATGAGATCTATTAGGAACCAACCTTGTAAAAGGTTAAAATATACACTATAAAATGTGACTAGTTAGAGGATTTAATTACTCTATTAAGAGTGGCCTTGTTAGAGTAATTTTATCATTCCATTTATAATGTCACCCTGCTAAAAGATTTACTCACTCTATTTAGTCCTTCAAATGACTGTTAGGTTAACCTTTGATTAAAAGGATTTCAATACAAATTTTTACAATTATTAGAAAGAAAAAAATAGCATTTTAATCTATATGATTAAAATTTACTTTTGGATATTAGGATTACTAATTGGTTCATATGTTGATTCATTGATAAGTCTCCTTGTCAACTTTATCTCTTAACTCACTCAACAATCCTTGAAGCAGTTGATCTCCTCCTTTCAAAACTTAAGCCTTCTGCGAATCTTTAATTATCAATATCAGCAATATCTATGAAAGAATTTATTTCCTCTTTATTTTCTCATACAAACCTTTTCATTTACCCTCGTGCACCTTTGTTTCACCTTTATCTTTGTGCATAAATCTAAAGTTCATCTATATAACTTTCTAAATAGGTAATTCCTTCTTTGACATTTTTCATGATCACCATAGATCTTAGGGTTTGTAATTTGGTTCATCATGTTCATTGTACATGTCCATATTCCTTTTTTCCTAGAAACTTCATATGCATTGAATTTAATCTTTCATATTATACCTAATAATTTCCTTGAATTAAATTATCCAACTCATCAATCTTATCTTCAAGATGATTTCTATATCCAAAGAAATCAACTAAGTTGGTTGGAAACAATGATTCTTCAAATAAATTTTAAATAATATCACTCATCAATAACTAAATTCTAAAAATGAATCATCATTGAATTGCATGGTTTCTATAAAAAAAATTCACCAACATAACTAGCATGCTCAATTGATAGTGATCCTTGGTGAACACTAGATTTTCTCAGCACTTACTATGGCCCTGTTGACACTTGCATCACTTGATATACCTTAATATTTTACTTTATTACTTAGTTAACCTTTACATCCATGATAATTTAAGGAGAAGACATCAAGGGAATTCCTTAGTAAAGGAGAAGAAGGATCACTCATTGAATAATAAATGGATTGTTATGGATGAACCAAAACCTATTGAATGAAGAAGAAGAATAGGAAGAGCTCAATTTAAAGGTATTGTCTATATACATAGTGAAGAAAGAGATGGATATTTTGAATGTCTTAGTACTAATAGAAGATTATTAATAAAAGAGATGATATAGGGAATGAAAGTAAGGAATTGGTGAATAAGCTCTAGGTAGATTATAACTTATTAGCTTGATGAGTACTTTTTGGTAATAAGGTTCTTGAACCTTGACAAAGAAGAAATTTGTTTAAGACTTGATGTAAGTATAGAGGTAATTGTTGGAATGTGATTCTAGATAGTGGTAGAAATCGTAACCTAGTTTTCTATGAAGGATTATAAACTTGGTTTGAAGAGAGTGAGGTATCCTTGTGATTTTAGGATTAGCTAGTTATAATATAAACATATTTTGGAAGTGAAAGAATATTGTCTTATTAATTTTAATATTAGGCAGTATAAGGATCAAGTGTTGTGTCATTTGTGGAGTTGTTACATATTACTTCGTAGACCTATGAAGTATAATTGAAGGGTAGTGCATGATTATGTCAAGAATATATTTACTACTAATAAGGGTGGCAAAAAAGAATTTTTGATTTCTTTGCAGAATGAAGAATTTGATAGGAGGAACTAGGGATTCTTGTAGCGAGTTGAGTTGAAGGACTCTTGAACGGTTGGAGAATAGTATGGAAAATAGACCTATGGTACACTAGGTAAGGAGGTGAATAAGCATAGTAAATAGTTTTATATTGTAGGAAAAGATTTACAAAATTGGAAGATACAAAAGAGTGACTAGTAAATCTGGACCTATTTTTTGAAACTTTTCTGTTGGGATTGCAACTCAAAAATGTAAAAATCTACCATTGCTAAACTAGAGTCAAAAGTTCAATGACCAAGATGGGTTTTGATATTGACAACAAAAACTATTGAAAATTATTTCCATCGTTGTCCCATGGTAGCTCTAGACAACTAGTTTGGAACATCAAACTATCGATGCCTATGAGAGATGGTTAGACAGGTACTCCTCATCATTGATGATAAGAGGTGTCAAACTACCAATGACCTATAGATATGTTGCGATGGATTTTTCATAATCTTAACAATAGTATTTGTTAAATTATTAAAGACCATAGAGATGTTTCAATGGGTTTCTTATATTGTCACTGATAGTAAATGTCAAAATAGCTATTTTAGTTAGTGTTTAGAAAAAAATAATGTAGCATTGAGCATAATTCTATAAAATAATTGATATTGAAATCATTTGTTGACTGATTGTTCTTCACACCAATCTATTCATTAATTGATTTACTTTATGATTATTGTTTAAAGTTTTCACATGTTGAGAGACCTTGACTATTCTTCTAATAAAATATAAAATTGGATACTGAGGATGATTTATCTATAAGATTTCAATAAAAAAGCATTTTTTAATTTTTGTACAAACTTGGTGAAAGTTGAGAATAGAACCTTAGGAGAAGTAAAGGAGGTTTTGTCATATATTGATCAAGGAAGATCTGTAGTAACATGTATAATGTTAGACAATATGATTCTTCCACTCCCCAATGGAGATGTTGATGTGTCCATTATTAAAGAAGAAGTTAAATTGATCAATGAAAAATTTAAGACTGAGGTTATAATTTTTTTTCTACATTCTACTTTCCCTCTCCCACATGATTGTAGACATGAGATGATTCTCTAATTCTATTATAAGCATTTCGATGTTTCTCAAAGATTCTCTATAAATGGAAATGATAAATATTTTCTTCTACAGTTTAAAACTTTGTTTATGAGATATGAAATTGAGATAAATACATGCTTTTACTATTTATTATTTTGAATTCTACATTTAATAGGCAATACAAGATGAATAACTATCTATTCTAATGACAATTTCTACACTGGACTAAATAGAGTCTCAAAACTGAACTAACTAAAATATTGCTCATCATTATTACATTTCCACAATCCATATCAATGTATAATTTTTATTTTTGGGTTCAACATCAACATCTCAAATCACACTAAATGATCCATCATTAGGATGCAAGAGAGCCAAAAAAAAAAAACAATTGCTATTGTGATATGCCAACATTTCTTGCCTTAAGAAACTATTCCTGTAAGATATTAATAGTAACAAAGATAGTATGAGAAACCTAAAGCCTGTAAACATAGAAGATTAATATACCTTAATATTGATAGTAAAATACTTTCTCCTCCTTGGTGGACAAGTGTGATAAAAAATATCTTGCGAGATTAGCTCCATGTCGACATAAAACTTATACAGAAAAAAAACATGTTGTCCATTTCTGCCAAAGAAACAATTGGTAATCAATAATAAATCATAATCTACATATAACATATATAGAAAGTATCATGTTGTAATTCATAGTGCTTATGTTAAGGAAATTTTAAGGTGTTCACTTGGAACCTGTTATGTTCACCCACTAAAAGTAAGTACAATGTTGGAGACTATTGATCCAATAAATAAGATTGACAAATGAGTGTCAACACACTTAACCATTTTCATCATACATGTCGAGTACACAATGGGAGCTAAGCTAGAATTTCTTTATGTGCCGAGTCACAAATAGTGCCAAGAAAACTACAGTTGATACCAAGCAAAACACATTTCAGTATATGCCGAGCTATATGAAATTCAACATGTCCCAAGTAATTCAGAAGATAGTGTGTACCGAGCATTGTGAAGTTAATAGGATCTGAGTGATTTAGGAATTAGTAGGAGCTGAGTAACGTAGGAATTCTATAGGAGCCGAGTAACATAGGAAACATAGTGGATGTAGAGCAATCCAGAATAGATGGTGCTAAGCATCAGTATTACTTTATGAGCCGAGCAATGCAAAATAAGCATAAGAGTTTGTGCCAATACAAACAAAGATGTAAAAAAATTATGCATGACTCATGATAGGATAAGGAGATAAGATCGAATCCTTTCATTTACCTATGCGATCCTCATGTAGCAAATCAAAAAATTGGAATTACATGCAGCCAATGGATGAATTTCTGGGGATTGAGTGAGAACATTTTATCAATGATCCACTTATCTTTATAAGGCAGTCCTGACACCATTCAAAAAGAGTTGAAGAGAAGAAGGAATTGTAGAGCCTTTTATTAATGTTGTTGTACAGCTTTGGTGTTAAAATGATTAAGTGGAAAGGATAGCAGTTAGACATTCGGTTGATTAGAACAAAGCAAGGGATATGAACGAATATCAAATCTCAGGAGATCAAGATCAGGGAAAGTAGATCAACTTCCTATATTCAGCAATCAAGGATTGTAAGCTACTAGGTTTATTATACCTAATAATTTTTAGCCATTTTATAAGAAAGGAAACCTTATGTTGATAGGTCAGCTTAACAACTATCTTGTAGATCCTTTTTTAGAAAAGGTGATTAAATCCTTTAACAAGGTAACACCTCATGTAAAGTTTTTGTAAAACCTTTAACCCAGTCACTATTAACATAGTGGAAAGCCTTTAATAGGTCTAACCATCAAAAGTGGTTGAAATTAATTAATACAGTAATTTCATGGGTATCATCCCCACCCCAGTTTCACCTTCTTATTCCTAGAGGGTTTCTGGGTCACCAAAATCTTAAGTGTTATGTGGTGATGCATGATTGTTTAATATTTATATGCATGCATGTCAATTTCAGTTATATGCTATTAAGGGCATAAAAAGTGGATAAAAGGCCAGTACTTTTGATTCACTCCCCCATCTCAGAAGATCTCTTCCCATTAAGACATTCCAACAATTGGTATCAAAGCTAAGTTCTCTCAAGGAGAAGCCTAATAGCTTGGAGAAAAAGATCTGAAGATGGAAGTCTTCAAACTTGGGAAGACCATTGAGAACCAGGTGATAGATGTACATCTCGCTCTACACAAGGTAGAGGAAGCTAGAGAGAAATTAAGTAAATCCTTAAAAAGAAGGAAGAAAATAGCTATAGCCAAAAATGATATTCACTACAAGGAGATTGACACCACACAAGTATTTGCCAAAGGATATTCCAAAGAATTTGATATAGTAATAGTAGAATTGATGGAGAAAAACAAAACCTCAAGAAAAAGAGATAAGAACTCTTAAGATAGAGCATGAATCATAGGCCATGATGCTATGTGAAATCACTGAACAAAAGAAAAGAGCAGTTGAGGATAGAGTTATGATGGAAGATGACAAAAGAAATCTTGCAAACACAATTGAAGAAAAGTGATGGGGACACAACCCAAGCACAAAATGGACACAACAAGAAAGGGAAAATTTTATTAACTGTAAAAATATGCTAGTACACTTAGTGCAAAGAAATAGGCTCCAAAATGTGCCCTAAGGACTTACAATAGTATAAATCTAGACATAAATTCTCCTCCCAGCACCTTCTCTCAAACTCCACTCTGAACTACCTTTTACAATGCCAGAAATAATCTTAAATAGACCCCAGAGGGTTAAGGATTATGAGTACATTCTAGAAAGTGCTAGTAGGCATCCACTAACCAAACAGAAGGTTCTAGAAGTTGCATTAGAAGTCAACACAAAATTAGAAGAATCTAGAAATGGTAACCAAACTTTTGGGAGGCATAACTTTTGAACCGTAGCTACGATTGACGAACTGTTTACATTTCTGAAAAGCTCTCGAAGTACTCTATAGCCATATGGACCAGCTTCACTCATCCCCCATTTTTTGGCCTTTTTTGAGGTCATTTAATGCCCCTAAGCTGACTTTGAAGCATTCTTAGGATGTCTCTAGAAACTAAAAAACTGCAATAACTTTCAAACCGTAGGGCCTTTTGACCTAATTCTTTTCTGGAATGCTCTGAATTACAATTACAATCATCTCACCAATTTACACCTTTTAGTTCACCAAAATGATGGCTCAATTACATACTCCTATTTTTTTGGCATTTACATGTATCCCAAGGTGTTCAAATACTCTATCCTAGAAAACTGATAGTGGAACTATGAGAGTTGGAACCTTTATTTGACCCAAATGAGTATCCAGAAATGAAAATAAATGAAACAGAAACTAAGTCTAAAGTACATTTTTTTGGATGACACAAGATTTCCTTTATACTTCTAGATGCTCTTGCATCAGACAGCTAGGGTAGATTGAAAAGTGATCCTATCACTTTATGAATGGTAGAGGAAATTCCAAATGGGAAACCTCAGTTGCTGATATCCAAGTTGAGTCCTTGATTGGCCGTCCTTTCCACTTGAACAAATACTCTTCATACTACCTATGTCTGGTACTCCTACCCACATGATGATCTAGAATGTCTTCTATCTCCTCCTTCTTAGAAGTAGGAATTGGACATGGTTCTAACATCGGCTCCTCAGCTACACCATCATCATGATACTATGTTAAGTCTGCAATATTAAAAATATGAGAAATGTGAATACCATCTGGCAACTCCACCTCATATGCATTTCTTGAGTCATGTTTCTTCAAAATTTTACAAGGGCAAAATTTTTTCATTTTTAGCTTGTTGTAAGTACCGGCTGGAAATCTTTCTTTTCATAAGTATACCATGACTAGATCCCCTACTTGGAATTCCTTATGTCGTCTCCTTTGATCAGCCCTAGCTTTATACTCTTGATTCATCTTGGTAATGTGTGCCTGAACCTCCTCATGTAGATGCTTGATATGTTTAGCAAATTCTTTAACTTCAGCACTTGTCCTCTCCCCTTGCTCTATCTTCCTCAATTCTGGTGCAGTCCTTGGGCTACTTGCATATACAATTTGGAATGGTGATTTTCTAGTACTCCTATTTATAGAGTTTTTGTAAGAAAACTCTTCCTGTGGTAGAATCATGAAATGTCCCTTTCTCTGATTTTTTATTATATTTCCAACCTTTAATCAGATCTTTAAGATCAAACAACTAATATCACAAAGATCCTCCAAATTTCTCAATAAACCCCAAATCGGGTATGCCAGAAATGGTGCCAAAAGCTTCACAGCTTAACCTATTATTAATAAATCTAAAAATGGCCATTTTTACAGAAATATCAGAAGCATAACAACCTATTATTAATAAATCTAAAAATGGCCATTTTTACAGAAATATCAGAAGCATAACAGCCTACAAAATGAAATTTCCAGATCTATATAGCCTTTACACAACAGCTCACAAATGTAGGACAAAAACTATGCTCATCGGGCTCCCGAAATTAACACAAAAATGCCCGAAAACACCACAAAAATACTAATAAACTATCTCAGAAGTTTAATCATGTCCCAATACATATATTCAACTCTATTTTAACAGCTTAAAGTCTGAAATACAGCAGCAACCAAAACTGATATGAAATGCTCAACTGAAAACACCAAACTCATGCAAAAAACACACTCAAAAACCCACAAATCTACACTGTTCAGCACAAAGGCAAACTCTGTATGAGCATGCACATGGAATGGCTTCAAAATCTTGTCCTTAGCCTTCCTAGAAACCTGCAAAGTCCCATTCTTGGGTTTCCCTGGAAACCTCTGAAGAATAACAAAGAATAACAGGTTTGGCAACCTCTGAAGAATAACAAAGAATGAGTGAAAATCAAGTTCTGGAATGTGCCCAAAAATGCCTCCAAACCCCCCTTAAAAGAGGGCATAAATGTAACTCACGTCCAAGAGAGGTTAATGAAACATATTTTAATAATAATTTTTATTTATTAGTCCAACGGTTTCCAAAGATTAACTCCCTTTATCCTAAACTTCACTTTCTTGGGCCTGGCCTGCCTTAGCAAAGATTATTATTTTTTAATTATTTGAAAAGGGGACATGACAAGTCCTCCCCTCCCAAACATTTCTTGTCCTCAAGCAATGGATGAATAATAAACCAATCAATCCACCTGGATCCCAAATGTAGTCATGAACTATACTACTACCAATTAACACAGGCTCCTGCAATATCCTCTGCAACATGACCAAGAGGAATCCATAATCAAACTGACAATTATAGCTCAACCAAACTCCAAAATCACAACTTCCACAGTTAGAAACCCACGAGACACAAACTCTTAGAACATCAAAACCCAAGTAAAGTGGACTACCAACACAGTAAATACCATCAACGCATTCCACTGGCCTATACGGAATGTACAATCCAACTCTACAACAATGGTGAATGCTCTCAAATGAAACTATACCAAGTATGGAGAATCCACACACTGTACAACTCCTGCAGTCAACACAACTCTGTAGATCATCAACCACTGTCTCATAACCATAACTCCCATGCACCCCTGATGGTGAAAAGCCATCACAAGATAAACAACAAGAAATGGAACCCAAACCAAATTTTCCCACCATCAACTCCTCAACACAAGGATCAATTGCTAACTGATGTACATACCCTACAATATAATGTTGATTAAGAAAACCAACCTCATTCAACAACTCACCATGAACAAGTGATATAACCCACTGTGACTGATCACTAGCTAAGTCAGGAGATGTCATAGCCAAAGGAGTAGAATCAATAACAACACCTACTGAAGCATCACTCCAAAACTCCTGCTCTAAGTCATGTATTATCAACCTGTCAACTGTAGGACCTATCGCCATGTCATGCCCATCACAACTCTCATCCTGAGGCATCAAACTATCCCATAACTAATGATAAGCACTAGGAACCAAAGTACATCTCTGTATCATCATGTCATCAACATGGTCATCAAAGGTAGATTGATGAGCATACCTCACAGTGTAATGCCGATAGAGTGCACCAACCTCAGTCAGTGGCTCAAACTGCAATCCAGATGTAACTAACTGCAATCAATCATTAACCAAGTTGGAACTGACTACTACCTCTGAAGACATTGCCAAGGGAGTAGTATTACTAGCAGGAACCATGCCAACTATCAGCTCACCAACATCACACATGGTCTGTGATACAACATCTCTAGTCTTCATGCCATTAGTACTAGAGGTCACCACCATGTTAGGCACACCACAAAAATCTTCTACAGCACCCAACTCAATTGAACCTGACTCTAGTGGGAATGAACCTGATATGCCAATGTTAGTATCAAGGATGGATGCATCCCCATCTCCACTGTCTCTAACAATCTCGACCATGGACATCCTCGGATCACCAAACACCACAGCTTGTGACTGTATAGAATCAGGTAAAGACTGTAGTCGCTCTAACTCCATGGTCACCTTAGCCAAATTAAATTGTGACTCCTTGAAAGCCAAATGTGTACTCTCAAGAATCTCAGAAGTCACCTCAAGCTGCTCAGTAAGCTCACTCACCTCATCTTCCTTGGCCAACAATGCATCATATGCTGTACTGCCCCACTTGATAAGATAATCTCTGTCGGCTACCAACTGCATATAATTTTGTCTCAAAATCTGAATAGCCTCCCATAAAGAGTGGAACTCTGTCAAGGAAAGATAACTGCCTCCTTGCTCATCACTAGTAGGAGAACCCCATCCATAAATTGCTAACAACTGATGAGCAGCATTGAAATGCTGGCAAGTGATAGCAATGTCTCGATCACTAACTCTCAACTGATTAGAAACATGATGGCACTTGCTTGACTGTCTCCTACAAACCTCCTCTGATGCACTGTCTAAAGGAGTATCCTCAAAGTTACTAGTTTCTAGAGTATTACCATCCATATTCTGTGAATCAAATCTAAAGCTCATATCAACATACGAAGTATCAAAAAAATTAGCATTGCTATCCAACTCCTCTATACCCAAGGAAACTAAGTCTTCAAAACTGCCCACTGCATCCTCCTGGATGTCATCAATGCCAATATGATCCTGGGACTCATCTATACACACTGCCAAATATGAAATATCATCAACACATTCCAGCAAGTATGGTCAATTGGATATATGAACAAAGCCCAACATTGGTGTATAAAAACTAATACCAACATCAGACAAGATACTAGCACAAGAAAAGACAACACCATGTAATCTGTTAATCAAATCCATGATAGGACCCAAACAAACACTGCTACCAAAAAGTGTTAAAGATCTCCAGTCAACTGAATCCCAAATGCCAATATAACAATCTTGAGTCCATATCTGTAAACTAGAATCAGCTGGTAACTCAAGCAAAATCCTCACTTATGAGTATGACCAATACCAACTAACTCCACATACCTATCATGATGAGATAATGAAGTCAAAATACTATCTTCACTCACCTTCAGTTGGCAGGATAAATCATGTGAAGTACTACCTGCCTCAACCTCATGTGATGAAGCATCTAACTATGCCTGGAACTCTTTCTCAGCAAAGTCATGAATGCTCAATGTTTGCTCATCTCTGCCAGGTATCTCACCATCCTGCACAACAAAATCCTCATAATCATCATCTAAACCCACTACACTGTAGTCACTGCCTGTTGTAACTATACCATCCTGAATACCTATGGCATCACCCTTTGACAACCTATAAATAATTGTCTCAATTTGAGTATCAAGTGGACCATTACTATCAATCTATGTAATATCCTTTCCCACCACCTCCTGTAGCAGAGTCGAATCTGAGACCTCTACCTGGCTATCAGCTAGTTTCTCAAACTCCTCATGCAAGTTCTTGGGAATTGTGTCATCTGTCCTATGAGAAAATCTGCCAAATAGAAATCTAGTCAACTTATCCACCTTAGCTGGGTCAGATAACATGTCATTCATTATACGGTGGTGCTCAACCAACTATTTAGACATGTCATGGCTTATTTTCATAAGTTTATCTCAAATGTCTAAATAACCATTCTTTCTACTATTTTGACTCTGGCTATCAATTGTCCAAGATAATTCTCTCTGAGACTCTGTACTATACCTGTCCATTCTGGATAAAGTAGAGTGTAACCCCAATAGGATATAACTTCTTCAAACACCAAGAACTAACATGCAAATGATTAGAAGTAGCATGCAACCATAGATTTGGACATGCAATTCATTAGAAGCAACATGCAACCACCAAATTATGACATGCAAGATCTGGGTAGTTGTCAAAACTGACATGCAAACTTCTACAAACACCAAATTCACCAAGAACTAACATGCAAATGATTAGAAGTAGCATGAAACCATAGATTTGGACATGCAACTGATTATAAGCAACATGCAACCACCAAATTATGACATGCAAGATCTGGGTAGTTGTCAAAACTGACATGCAAGATCTGGGTACTTGTCAAAACTGAAATGCAAACTTCTACAACCACCAAATTCATCAAGAACTAACATGAAAATGATTAGAGGTAGCATGCAACCATAAATTTTGACATGCAGCTGATTAGAAGCAACATGCAATCATAAATTATGACATGCAAGATTTGGGTAGTTCTCAAAACTGAAATGCAAGATCTGGGTAGTTGTCAAAACTGACCTGCAAACTTCTACAAACCCTCAGGCTGGCAAGATCATGGCTCTGATACCACTGAAATGTCCCTTTCTTTGATTTTTTATGATATTTCCAACCTTTAATCAGATCTTTAAGATCAAACAACTAATATCACAAAGATCCTCCAAATTTCTCAATAAACCCCAAATTGGGTATGCCAGAAATGGTGCCAAAAGCTTCACAGCTTAACCTATTATTAATAAATCTGAAAATGGCCATTTTTACAGAAATATCAGCAGCATAACAGCCTACAAAATGACATTTCTAGATCTATATAGCCTTTACACAACAGCTCACAAATGTAGGACAAAAACTATGCTCATCGAGCTCCCGAAATTAACACAAAAATGCCCGAAAACACCACAAAAACACTAATAAACTATCTCAGAAGTTTAATCATGTCCCAATACATATATTCAACTCTATTTTAACATCTTAAAGTCTGAAATACAGCAGCAACCAAAACTGATATGAAATGCTCAACTGAAAACACCAAACTCATGCAAAAAACACACCCAAAAACCCACAAATCTACACTGTTCAGCACAAAGACAAACTCTGTATGAGCATGCACATGGAATGGCTTCAAACTCCTATCCTTAGAGTTCCTAGAAACCTGCAAACTCCCATTCTTGGGTCTCCCTAGAAACCTCTGAAGAATAACAAAGAATAACAGGTTTGGCAGCCTCTGAAGAATAACAAAGAATGAGCGAAAATCAAGTTCTGGAATGTGCCCAAAAGTGCCTCCAAACCCCCCTTAAAAGAGGGCATAAATGAAACTCACTTCCAAGAGAGGTTAATGAAACATATTTTAATAATATTTTTTATTTATTAGTCCAACGGTTTCCAAAGATTAACTCCCTTTTTCCGAAACTTCACTTTCTTGGGCCTGGCCTGCCTTAGCAAAGATTATTATTTTTTAATTATTTGAAAAGGCCTCCATTTCTTGAAGGCCTGGACTATTTCATAGAACTCTTGATCATAAAAAAAATACTTCTTTTTTGCATCATTCAATTTTTCACTAAAATATGCAATAGGCTTACCTTATTGGCTCAATATAGCTCCAATAGCACTGCCACTAGCATCACAATCCACATGGAACACCTTTCTAAAATTTGGAAATGCCAACATAGGTTTTTCTATCACCTTCTTCTTCAGCAATTCAAAACTTCTTGCAACTACTGTAGTCCATTTGAACTCTTTTCTATCCCCTCTTATTGTGTCAGTCAGGGGTGCACATATGCCACTAAAATTCTTAATGAACTTCCTATAAAAACTAACCAAACCATGAAATGATCTTACCTTAGTAGAAGACCTTGGAGTATGGCATTCCAAGATGGATTTTACCTTCTTTGGATCTATTTTGAGACCTTCAGGTGATATAACAAACCCCAAGTAGACTAACTCCCTTTTTGCAAAGATATACTTCTTCAAATTAATTAATAGCTTCTCTTCCCTTAACCTTTCAAGGACACTACAGATATGCAATAAATTTTCTTCCAAAGTCTTGCTAAAAATTAAAATATCATCCAAATAGACAATAACAAATTTTCCCAAGAACTTCTTAAGTACCTCATTCATAAGCCACATGAAGGTGCTTGGGGCATTTGTCAATCCAAAGGGCATGACTAACCACTCATAAAGACCCTCCTTGGTCTTGAAGGCCATTTTCCACTCATCTCCTTCTCATATTTGTATCTAATGATAGCCACTCTTGAGATCTATCTTTGTGAAATACTAAGCTCTACTCAAGCAGTCTATACGATCATCCATTCTTGGCAAAGGAAATTTATACTTGATAGTTATCCTATTTATAGCTCGAGAGTCTGTACACATCCTCCTCTCTCCATCCTTCTTTGGTACCAATACTTTAGGTAATGCACATGGACTCAGGCTCTCCCAAATCAAGTCGTTCCTCAATAACTCCTGAACCTTTCTATTTAGCTCCTTAGTTTCATTAGGAGTCATCCTATGAGCAGCCTTGTTAGGAAAACTAGCTCCTAGAATTAAATCTATCTAATGACTGATTTGCCTTACTGGTGACATTTCTTTTAGAACATTATCAGAGATGATATCTCCAAACTCTCCTAGTAAATCTGAAACTTCAAGTGGTATTTCACTACTACATTCTTTATCTTTCCTAGGGATCAAAGCATAGCACATATGTTGATGTTTCATGCCATCTAAAAACTTCCTTCCATTAACAAGACAAATCCTAGCACTGCTACATACCTTTTTGCCTTCCTTTTTCATGGGCTTCAATTTGTGGCAAACTCCATCCTTTTTTAGAGAGTATGTGTTTGCATGACCATTATGTACTACATGCCTATCAAACTTCCACGGTCTTCCCAACAATAGATGGCAAACATCCATTAGAATAATATCACAAAGAACTTCATCATGGTAACTTCAAATTTTGAATTTCACTAAACATTGTTCACTTACCAGGACCTTATGATCATCTTTCACCCAAGCAATTCGATAGGGCTGGGGGTGTTTCTCCCTCTTGAGCTTCAGCTTAGAGACCATCTCTTCTAACACCAAGTCGATAGTGCTACCACCATCAATGATCACATCACAACATTTATTCTCACACTTGCACCTAGTATGGAATAGACTCCTTCTTTGTCTAGGTTCAATCTCACCACTTAGTAGGACCCTTTCATTTACTAAAGTCTCTCCTCTTTCTGCATCCTCTGAATGTGATGATTGGGCATCCTTATCCACATGAGCAACCCTATCTTGACCCTCAACTCTTCAATCTGTCCTTCATTATTGTTTAGGGTATTCAAAGGCATGATGACCTTCTTCATTGCAATAGAAATAGGTACCACAGAAGCCTCCTCTTCCTTGTCCATGTCCTCTTCCTCTTCCTCTCTAATTTTCAAAGTCTTGATCACGGGAGTAGTTGAAACCCTCATTCCTCTAGTTCCTGCTAGTACCCACATCATCATTTTTTCTTTTGGGTTTCATTTTGGCTTCCAGATGACCTACCACTACCCCTTCTTCCTTGATCACACCCTCTTTGTCTTCCTTCAAACCTTTTATTCAGCTTCTCTTCAACTTGTAGGGCAAACTGGTATGCCTCTTCAATGCTGGTCATTCTTACTAGACTTAATTCCTCTTGGATGCTAGGTCGCAACCCATTGATATAATGAGCAACCTTCTCCTTATTTTCTTCTGCATGCCCTACTTTAATCAAGAGTCAGTAAAACTCCTCCATATATTCTTGGACTGATTTCCCTGCTTTCTTTAACCCATGCACCTTCTTAAACAAATCAAGCTCATAGTCAACATGAATGAACTACTTCTTTAGTTTGTCCACCATGTGATCCCACCTTGTGATCTTATCCTTTCCTCTTCTATTTCTTCCAATTAAACCTCTTGCTACAAGATTTTTCCATGGCCTTTCAGTTTGGCCTTTGCAAACTTAACCCTATCTGGATCCCTGATATCCTCATACTCAAAGTACTCTTCTAGTTCATTGATCCAGTCAATCAACTCATCTGGTTTTAGATTTCCTGAAAATACACCCACATCAATTGTAGGTCAATTTAAAAACTTAGTAATGCCCCTAAAAATCCTTTCCTCTACCTGATTTAGAACTTCCCCATCAAATTCCCATTGTCATCCAATTTCTTCTTCATCATTATCGTCCTCACTTTCATTGCCTACAACAAGATTTGTTCCTCTATGGAGCTCCTCCTACAATGCTCTTACCTACCTTTGGATGGCTCTAACCTCCTTAAGATTAATAGATCTAGCCCTTCCACCATGCTCTCTTTGTGGAGGCATCTTCTTAAATTGAACCCACAACCACACAATCTTGGTGCAAACTACCTCATAATTGGCGCTCTATCTACACACTTAGGAAAACCAACTCTAATACCACTTGATGGGGATACAGCCCAAGCATAGAATGGACACAACATGAAAGGGAAAATTTTATTAACTGTAAAAATATGCTAGTACACTTAATGCAAAGAAATAGATGCCAAAACATGCCCTAAGGGCTTACAATAGTATAAATCTGGAGATAAATTCTCCTCCCAGTTCCTTCTCTCAAACTCCACTCTAAACTACCTTTTACAATGACAAAAATGTTCTTAAATAGACCCCAGAGGGTTAAGGATTAGGAGTACATTCTAGAAAGTGCTAGTAGGCATCCACTGACCAAATAGAAGGTTCTAGAAGTTGCATTAGAAGTCGACACAAAATTAGAAGAATCCATAAATGGTAACCAAACTTTTGAGAGGCATAACTTTTGAACCGAAGCTTCGATTCACAAACTGTTTACATTTTCAAAAAGCTCTCAAAGTGCTCTATAGCCCTATGGACCAGCTTTGCTCATACCCCATTTTCAACCTTGTTTGAGGTCATTTAATGCACCTAACCTAACTTTGAAGCATTCTTAGGATGTCTCCAAAAACTGAAAAACTGTGATAACTTTCAAATCATGGGGCCTTTTGACCTGATTCTTTTTCTAGAATGCTATAAATTACAATTACAATAATTCGACCAATTTACACCTTCTAGTTCACCAAAATGATGGTTCAATTACATACTCCTATTTTTTTAGCATTTACACATATCCCAAGGTGTTCAAATACTCTATCCTAGAACACTGATAGTGGATCTGTGAGAGTTGAAACCTTTATTTGACCCAAATGGGTATCCAGAAATGAAAACACATGAAACAAAAACTAAGTCTAAGTACATTTTTTTGAATGACATAGGATTTCCCTTATACTTCTGGATGCTCCTACATCAAAGAGTGTACTAAATTAACAAGGACCTCAAACATGCAAATGGAAACACTTGCGCAAATGATGAACCTTCATCACGAACTCAATATGAAAGATATTGAGATCTCTACTTTGAGGATGCAGATTGAACAATTGTAGTATGAATTGAATAGAGAAAAAGAAATATTAGAGAATCTCAACAAGTCAAGTGAAGCCATCAAGTACTTTGAACAGTTGCTAAAATCCCCAAGATCAACCCATGATACATTAGGACTTGGATACAACAGCACTAAAGTTGGCGAATCATCAAAGAGTGTTGAGCAAAGAAGTGACAAAGATAAAGATTCTAAACCCACTTATCATTGCTATAATAAAAAGGGGGATATTGCTAATGTTTGCAGGAGTAGAAGGATCAATTAGCCTAACACACCCAAAAGCAAGTGTTACTATCACAAGTGCAACATGCAAGGACATATGACACAATATTACAGGTCCAAAGTCACAAGGACACAAAGATTTGATGGACATTGCCATAATTGCAAGAATTATGGACATAGAGTCTTTGAATGCAGATCAAAGCCTATGTGGACACCAAATCAACATATAAGAATGGACAACTATGAACACCATTACAATTGGGACTACAATACAATGCAAAGTTTTCACTATTGTCAAGAGTATGGACATATACCCCAAAATTGCATAAGGACACATTTCAAGGGGAACTATAAAAGATTGTTGAACCAAACTACTTGCTTTAGTTGCTTGAAAACTAGACATGTTAGTAGGAATTGTCCAACAAAAGCCAAAGCACCCAAGACTTAAGTAAATAAGGGCAAAGAAAATATTGATGTGGAACACATCAGAGCAGACATGAAGAAGACATGGTAGAAAAAGGATGGATCATGTACATCCAATGAAAGGGTCACTTCACCCATAAGTTCAAGTGATGATTTCTCATCCAACTAATCATAAGATAAGCCTATAGGGCTGATACATATAAGGAAGTATCATACATCAGCCCTAAACCACGAAGAAGCACTACAAAGTATAAATCTGCATGAGATAAGATGCTAAGACTAAACTTGATTAATGATGCCAATCTATCTTTGGATGCCGAGTGAAACTACTTTGGATGTCGAGGTGAGAAGTCAAGAGGAGGCCAAGTTACTGACAAAGTAAGTAGATGTCAAGTAAGTATAACTGCGAAGTGGATGCCAAGTTGAAAAACCTTTGGAAGTTGAGTGACAGGTGTAGGTACAAAAATGCATTAAATGCAAGATTTTTGTGTCGCTTAAAGGTGAAAATTGATTCAATTTTTAGCCATTCAAATGAAGAGAGATTACTAGGAGCATGATTGAGCAATTTTCAATATTTTAACCAGTGTTTTGCAGTGATTCAACATCTACCCAACTGATCTAAGAATTTATCCAGGTATTTCCTTCAGGTGCTGAGTTTTACAATTTGTAAAGTTTGCTTTAATTGTTAAACCCTAGTTCAGTTATAAATGGTGTCTAGTTCAAAGATGACCCAAGGGAAAATGAGCTATTAGATTCAACTTGTCAACAATGTGGTTAAACAACTTGAGTTTAGACCTATACCAGAAGTTGCATGTAAAAGCAATCTTGTTGGTACCCTATCTACCATCCTTGAAAAAGTCATTATGGTTCAGGATGTGCAAAAGTGTTATAACTATAAAATAGGAGCCATAGGAGACTTGGAAATCCTTAATGCCTTTGATAAACTCTGTGATAATGTTATCTTGAAAGATGAGTTTTCTATCATAGAGAAGAAGGGTTTAACCAAAGCCCTAGTTTTTCCAATCATATTCAAAATAGTAGAATCCATGATGGAGCATTCTGGTTAGAACAAGGAATAGTGAAAATTACCAAGAAAATGGTTCATAGGGTTATAGGATTTCCAACCCTAGATCGACCCAAGACATTGAGAAGTGAAAAGAAGGAAACAATAGAGAAGAACACAAGAGAAAAGTGGAACAATAGAGGCATGACCACAGACACCATAACTGATCCCCTTCTAAACTTTTTTGTAAGGATCATATCACATAAGTTTTATCAATCCAGCAGGTTGAATAGTGTACCTTGCATAGCAGTGTATGTGGCATATAAGCTTGTAAAGAAAGACCACACCTATGACCTTGAAGAGCTCATGTTGCAATAGATCAATGAAAATCTTGGAGCTATTAGAAAGTCCAAGGGAGAATAGTGTAAATTTGGTTTAGTGTTGATTTGTATGTTCTTTTATGTGATGAAGGAATTTCTTTAATTTGGCAAAATCAATTGGAGTCAAAATAAAACTACTATTGATCAAATAAATGATTTCATTGAACAAATGGAAGATAGCTTTGATGATCAAATGACTATCTATTTTGATGATTTCAAAAATGCAATGAAGGAAAGAATGAGGATACCAGTTTTACTGGTGGAAAACCATGTAAATGACATATGCTTTCTAATTGGCATTGATTATACTTATATTCAAGTAGTCCTTCCAAGATCAAGATGGCTTAGACCATTGGGATATTAGCTTGATGTGGACCAAGCTTCTGAAGCCATCACAACATTACTTGTTGAGGAAATGGACAAATCTACAAAGGCATTTGGAACATTTGACATTGTCAAATCAAGAGTTGTTATAGAGCTCAAGACAACCTCAATATTAAAGAAGAAGGACAAGCTGGTGAGCAAGATAAAGAAAAAATTTGGTGTTAAAGAAACAAGTGCAACAGGTGAAGCAAAGGAGATTAGTGAAGGAGAGGAAGAAGATGATGCAGAAAAAGATGAGGATGAGCCAGAACAAGGGCCATTTGAATTGTCACAAGGCCAAGGTGAAGATAAAGATGAGAGTGCTAAAGAAGAAGAAACCAAGGAAGCACCCATCAAAGGAAGAGTCGTCAAAAGGAAGGAAAAGACACATCCTACTTCTCAGCCTTCACCAAACAAACTTACTATGAAAACACCCAAAAATTCAACAACTAGAGCTACGACAAGGGCCTCTACACAAAAGGCCAAAGAGGAAGTGACAAAGAAAAAGAAGTCAGTCAAGAAGGCATAGGAAGAGCCAAGGAAAAGGAAAATATATGTGGCTCAACCTAATACTGATGAAGAAGATTAGACTAAAAAGGTAAGTCACCCTCCTAAGTCTTCAGTTGATATATTATGTGAGAAGATTAGGAATGGAGACTTAAGTGAAATAAAAGGGATTGATTTCTATAAGTTCAATAGAGAAGAAAAAAATAGCATTGAAGAATCAATCTATGCATTAATGGTACAGTTTAGGTATACACCTCTTGAACTAGATGGACAATTGTTGAAGGAATTGTCTAAAATTGTAGAAGATAGATGGCATTTCTATATAATGATGGAGAAAGAGATGAGGGAATCAACCCTAGCAAACATACTACCTAATTTGACAAAGGAATAGGTAGCTCAAGCAGTCAAATGGCATAATAAAAAGTTTACACCTAAATATAGGGCATTCTCCATCTTACAAAAAAAAATTGAAGAAGTTGTACAAAGAACTAAAAGAGCATGGAAGAATTTATATAAGAAGACTGAAGATGTTCTTGAAGAGGAGTACAAAGAAGATGTTGTTGCTAAACCTAAGGAAAGGAGGAAGAGGAGATAAGAGAAGATAGAAGAAGAGAAAAAGGTTGAAGAAGAGGAAAATAAGAAAGAAAGAGACGAGGAAGGAAAAGATGAAGACAAAGGTACTGATGAGAAGCAAAGTGTGCAAGACACACAACTTTCACCTCCTAGTCCTCCTCACTCTACTACCACACTTGCAGAAACCATAAAGATTAAGGATATTGTTGACACCTCATGTCAAAACATCAATCCATTAACTGTAGAGGATCTTACTAAGATCCTTGACCAAACAACTCTACAAGCACAATTATGTACAAGTCCCATATTGGTAAGTCTAGATGATCTCCAAAAGTCAGTAGACAAACTCAAAGAAGCCAAGGTGTCACCACAAGAACCACCTCAAATCATTCAAACTACTGGGCTTACATTTCTACCACCTCCATCACCACCAAGAATAGCCATTCAAGCTCATTAGGAGCTGAGTGCAACAATAGAGGAAGTCATAGGTATAAGAGTATAGACAACAAGTACACCTCCAACAATAGTGACACAAGAAGAGGATAACGAAGAAACATAGGATAAGGAGTCTGCAATACAAACTTTGGTTGAATTGCCAAAAATAGGAACTCTTACCAAACCTATTCAGAAGAAAAGTACTGAAATGATGACCTTACATGTTGGTACACCAACCTCAAGTTCTATTAGGGTAGATAGGACCATTCATTATGACATTCTTGATCTTGATGAAGAAATTAAAATACCCTATTATGATTCAAGAACTCTAAATGATGAAAAGATGAATGAAATTCATAGTGAATTGGATAAGAGAAGGAGGAAAGAGGTAATGAGGAAAGACTACAAATACAAGCAGGCAATTAATGAGATCAAAGATATATTCGTGGATGCCTTCAGCCTACAACCTCTAGATGTAAACAGGCCAATTCTTGAGCAACTATCTGATATAGTTGACCAAATGAATAATGAAGACCATGATACTAATGTAAAACTAATGGAATGGTCAGAAAAGAAGTTTGTAGGTAAGGTCAACCATAAGATAGCTAATAAAATAATATTGGGATAGGTTGACCTAGCTAAGAAATTGGATAATGTAAAGATTGTATTAGGGAACATCTTTTCCCTTTATAGAAAATTGTGTGATTCTTCCAGGTTCACACAAGAAATAAATCCAAAAAATTTGAACCTTAAGAGTAAATTAAAGCTCTACAGCATGCAACTACCCTCATATACTACATAGAGTGAAAAGAAATTTTCTCAAACACTTCACACTCAGAGGGAATTAGCTGCATTATCAATAGAAGAGGCCACTATTAAAGAAAAGCTAATGCAAATACAAGCCTCTATCACTCCTCACTTGGAAGTACTACACAAGGAGCAAATGTATGCAAAAACAGTCCTAAAGAAGGATCCAAATATTTCTACACATGAAGGACTTGTTGATCTAGTAGTAGAGCTTGCAATCCAACAAAAGTCATTAGATATTGCCTTGAATAACTAGGATGCAGCTCTCAAAATACTCCTTGAGGTAAATGAGACATTTTTGGCCAAGCATGGCATTGCCATTTAGGACCCTTTGACATCAGTGTCAAAAAAGGGGAGATAATATTCTAAGGGGGGGATCATATTGGAGAGATATATTAAAGAGAACATTAGGTGCAATGGCACAAGACATCAGAATTCATGACATGATAAGGTATAATCAACTGAAGGGGAGTCATAAGGTATAATTTTTTTTTATATATTTTGTAAGTGAAGAATGTACATATAAGGTTTAGATCATGAATGATCAGTTAAGTGTTTTTGACACTCATATCAAATCAAGAGATTGTTGATCCAATAAATAAGATTGACAAATGAATGTCAACATACTTAACCATTTTCACTATACATGCAGAGTACACAATGGGAGCTGAGCCATAATTTCTTTATGTACTGCGTCATAGATAGTGCTGAGCAAACTATAGTTGATGCCGAGTAGAATGCATTTCAGTATATGTCGAGCTATACAGAATTCAACATGTGCCGAGTAGATTAGGAGACAATGTGTGTCGAGCATTGTGAACTTAATAGGAGCCAAGTGATTCAGGAATCAATAGGAGCTGCATAACATAGGAAACATAGTGGATTCCGAGAAATGTAGTGCATGCCCTTGTTTACATTTTTTCTAGACACATTGTTGTTATTATTATCAGACTATGTTAGACTAGTTTTATGTTGATGGTTAGTAGCATTCCTTTGAGACTATCAGATATTATGCTATGGATTCAGTGATATATGATGAGATTATTTAGACTCTACATTTCATGTATGCATGATGATTATTACATTGCTTTTAGTTATTGATGATGATTAGTTAGATGGTTTATTATTGTATATGAGCAATGTTAGTATGCTAATAGAAACCAAATTTAAATAAAGCTTCTACAAACTAAAAAAAATTCATAAACTTCAAGATAGACTAAGATGAACTCTCAATTGAGAATATGAGCCATTAATGGGCTCTCTCAATGAGAAGCTCTCTTGTTGAGTGGCTTTGTCTAAATAGATAGGATGTATGCTCAAGCTTATGCTTCAAAAAGGGTTTCAAATGGAGTTGGAATTTGGGTGTGAGTGTATGGTTTTGATGTAAAATGGCTTCTTAAAATGGCATTATGACTTTACTTCATGGATTGTGTTAAAATGGGTTGGGAGAGGATTCCTTAAATAGGCAAAGGGCTTGAGGGATCAAGGGCTAGGATGCAAGGATGGGAAAAAGCTTATGGAAGGCTCAGATTGCATGAGAGGAGAGCACATGGATTGTGCTTCCTTACAGCCAATTAGGAAGTGACACATGTCACAGGGTGTGAAGAGGGAGGAAAGGATAAGGATGAGTCAACAAAGGAGGCTCAAGGGATAAAATCTTCATAAAGACCCTCATAATGGCTTGTAAGAGCAATGAAAGGGCTTTAGAAGAGTCATTTATGGCCTAGTGGGCTTCATAAAGTCTTATTGTTGGAATATTTTGAGGGAGATGAGAGGAATTTCAACTTGGGCTTGATTAGGAAGGTTTTAAGCTTACTTAAGATTGTGCAAATGATTAGAGGATGGATTAGGATGGTTTAGGATTAGCTTAGGGATAGGCAAGTGGATGGCATTTAATGAGGGTGGGTGAAGGAGAAGATATTTGTTAACTTTGGCTTGGGTTAGTAAGTCTTAAGCCATGTTTAGAGAATGTGACAAGGTTAGGAGGGGATTCGGATTAGGTTTAAAGACATCTTCTAGAAGAGTCTTGACTTTGGATGAGGATAAAGACTTTCTAGAATAGTCCTGAACTTCCTAGGATGAGGATGAAGACTTTCTAGAAGAGTCTAGAACTTCTTAGGATGAGGATAAATTAGATTTTCAGGAAATAAATAAAGTTTTATTTATTTCAAGGGTTTGGGTTGAGGAGATATTTATTAAAACTTTTTTAATAAATATGAGGATTAATATTTAATGTTAATTAAATATTTTGAGTTGGGATTAGGAGTAGGAAATGATGGGATTAGCCTTTAATCAAAATTAAAGAAGGATTAGAAGATTTTGGAATAGGTTAGTGGTCTTAAGGAAATTGGCCAAGTTTTGGGCAAAAAAAATAATTTTCTTATTTATTTTGGGTTTTTTGGTCAATTTATTAATTAAATAATTAATAAATAAGAAAATAATGTTTAAATAAGATTTAAACATTTTTGGGAGGAATTCCTCAATTAAATATTTTTAATTAAGATAAAGAAATTTAATGGCATAAAAATAGATAAATTAATTAAATAATTAATTAATTAATAAATCATGATGTCATCAAAAAAAATTTCAGAAAATAAAAATACTTTATTTTCTAAAGGATTTAGAGGTCTACATTTTTCCCCTCTTTGATGTGATGTCGCAAGTGGCATGGCATCAAAGGTAAGAAAATAAGATGCCCAAGGCTAGAGCAGAAGAGGAGAGAATGGACTCCGAGATGCCCCCTCAAGAAGGCGGTGGGGAGAGAATGCAGGACTCAACGACTTCTTGAAAAGTACAAGAATTTGAGATGAGCAAGGAAACTCAGATTGGCTTAAGAGAAGAGGTTTAGTTAGCTCAAACTCTCACTACGAGAGAATGATAAAGGGAGAATCAGAGGCACAAGAGGAAGCAAGCTTAAGATCTTAGGGATTACAGAGGATGAAGGAGCAGAGTAATATAAAAAGGAATCTAGGATAGGGAGATGGATGATGGGATGATAAACCTGATGCAACAAGATTTCAAAGAGTCAAATTGGCAGAAGATGGGTTTCGAAGATCCCTAGGACTAGGATTGTGGAGCTCGAAAGATGAGGCTTGGTGGATTGATTGGATTGGTGGATCCCTAAGACTAGGATTGGGGATCCCTAAAGCTAAAAGTGCAGATTGATTCAAAGAGATACTAATGCATAAGCTAGGGTAGGAGAGACAGATGCTGCATATGGATGAGGGATAATGGAGATGAAGGGAAACCATTGAAGCTTTATTTTGAGCAGGGGGATACTTCAAAGAGAAGTACCACCATGTAGTTGAGCACTAGATTTTCTATAGGACTGTTGGTTAATTGCCAAGGTTACCAAGAATATCAAGGCCTTTTCACCAACTATCCAAAGGACTGACAGACTAACTCAAAACAAACACACAAGGATTGCCCCAGCATCACACATGAATCCCAAAGGAAGCAATGTGGAAGCAACACTAGGTAACCCACGAGCAGAAAAGAAAAACAAATGAAAGACCTGATCAAGACCTTACGCTTAGATTGCCCCATTCGTAGTATACCATGATATGGAAGATCGTGGCAACCTTGAGGAGGGAAAAAAAGGATTGCTTGGAAAAGATATTTGAAGACTCAAAAGGGAAGATTCCAAATCAAAAGAAAGAAAAAACCCAAAAGAGAACCATTTTCCAATGAGATGGGTAGGACAAGGTACTAACGGATCAAGATCAGACATGAGGAAAGTTATATCCTACAAGGATCTATCAGAGAGTACCTAAACTGATGGATCTGGATGAGTGATGCATCCAACAAGCTGAACTAAGAAGGATAACACTTTGGTGATAGGAGATCTAGCTAAAGGATGCATTAGAATAGCTAACCAAGGGTTGTGCGATGTGTGCAAGATGGTGATCAAGGAGGAACTAGCACAAAAGTTGGATAGATACAATGGTAGTAAGCTAAAGAGGATGTACAAGCTGACAGACCAAGATATGTTACAAATGTACAACATTTTTCATGTTTTGGTTTTGTGAGATGGAAATGTTTTTGAAGGGTGGGATGTCTGTAATAGTTGATAGGCAGATAGGTAGATGGTTTGCAAAAAGCTTAAGTGAAAATGGGGTTCTTTGTGTGCATGTGATAGGATACAAACTAGGATACACGCTTTGGACAAGATTTAGATATACAAGCTATTATACAAGGGATGATACAAGATTTAAAAGCTTTGGTACAAAATTTACAAGCTGAGGTACAAGATTTACAAGCTGAGGTACAAGATTTGCAAGCTGAGGTACAAGATTTACAAGCTCTAGAGGAGGTATTTATAAGCTTCATCAGATTTTGGATATTTAGTTGGAACACCAAGGGAACAAGCAGGTGTTTTATGGGATGGTGGGTGAATGGATGAGGGATAGTATAGTGATAGATAATGGATTAGTCTTAGGACACAAGCTGCTTGAATTAACAGGTTTTCACCAAGGTACCTATCCAAGGTGCTTGAATTGCCAAGTTTTCACCATTGGATGCTTATTTCTCTTTACTGTTTTTATTTTTATTTTTCAAAAGTTGGGTATACCAAGGATCTTCAAGCATAGAACTTCTTGAGATGAATGATGTTAGTAGGATCATTCAAGAGTTCTCCTTTTGGTGTAGATAGCTGATAGGCTCCAGAGCCAAAGGATGCAATGATAACATAAGGACCAAGCCAATTACATTCAAACTTGCCTTTTTTTTCTCAATTTGCTTGGACTTTCATGGTTTCTTTGAGGACCATGTTGTTGGAGTTGAGGAAAGCCAACTCCGAAGACGCCAAGATCACCTACATGCGAACCTGTCAAAGAGAAGCCATAGAAGGAGGAGCATGGAGCATGGGCAAAATCCTAAACGGACATGAGAGCCATCATAATGCAAACACAAGAAGAAATGTATTTACAATAAGAAATGATATGATGATCGATATTACAATGAGAGAGAGCCCGAATATAAAGAGCTCCAGGAAGCTTGTAGAACAAGTTGGAAGGAGGTAGAGGACAAAAATGACAACTCAGCACATATCCACACAAAAAATGGAATATGCTAAAAAAGGAGAAAACTCCCGAGTTGTCAACAACTAACCACTACATGCATTAAATATAAAATATTAAATAAATGCATGACCTAAGTAAGCTTAAGTAATAGAATAAATAATTAAATATTAATTATTTACTCTAACACCCCCCCTTAAGTGCAACTTAGGGAAATGCCTTAAGCTCACAAAGCTAAGATGAATGCATAATGGGTCCCGGCAACGAGGCCATTTTAGGTACCCAAGTACAATGCAAGAAGATGAAACCTCTGTAAGTAGGGAAAGAGAGAAAACCACATGGGAAAAACCCTCCCCTAAAAAGAGGTAAGAACCCAGTGAAGAGCTGAAGAAGTCTCCAACTAGGGAAAATGTCCCCTAAAACAGGAACAAAGAGTGATCATGAAGAAGCGGCATCACTGAAGCATGAAGAAGTCGCAAATCTGTCAAACTGCTGATCTGAAGAAACCTCCATGGAAGAAGAAGGCACAAGCCGGGCATGTCTATATGGTAGATGATCCATCTCACCGAAATGCATAGGTAGCCAGCCACTGCAATCGCCTTGTATGTAGGATCAACTACTGAATACATAGTTCACACTATCGAACCATCAAACCATGGATGCATTAGAACACAGCATAACCCCCCCTTAATGTAGACGGGGTGTGATGACAGGCAACTGAGAAGGTGAGCCAAAATCTTCTGCAAACGAACCAAGAACGAGGAGAGAGGAAAAGAAGTACAGACACCGATAAAGACACGGTCTTACTGACTCTGCATGGGCTAATGTCGTGGAAGGGACACTCACTTGACAAAGGGAGAATGCCTAAAATAGAAAACAAATAATCCCCCCCATGGTGTTTTATGAAATAGTGCAAGTACACCTGACTCAAAACAACGTTCATGACTCCCAGAATGCAAAAGTGACAAATTATCTCAGTGCAAAAATGAAAAGTGCTTCAAAAGGATAGCTACAATGATCAGAACTGAAAAAGAGCTGAACCAAAAGAAAGTACAGCCTGAAAAGAAAGCAAACCATGCCAGGAAAACGATCCTCGAGCCTAAAACACTCAAAATATCCACCATAGAGCAAAAACGCCAAAACTATGATAGAAAGAGAAGAGGCCAAAAGTGAAGAAAAAAGACGACAATTCTGAAAAGATGAGAAAACCAGCTTTCCAAAAATATAAAGTTTTCCAAAAACAGACATGGGATGCAAGAGATATGCATGCCGGAGTCAAAAATAGGACTTCGGACTTTAACTGAAAAAATGAGCAATAAAAAAGCATCAAAACCTAAAAATACCTACACCAAAATCTCCGTCTTGGAACCAGCTTTCCGGCGCTTCTTTCAGATCTGAAAAATACCTCCGTATGCAAGAGTTATGGCCAAAAAACCACAAGTAGGTCCAAAAGAGAACTTGAAGGAGAGTGCAAGCAAGGATGATGACCTAGGGATGATGTCATGCTGATGTCAGCAGATCCTGCGATTTAAATTGACGGCCCGTCAGCCGTCGCAGCAAAAAAGAGAGCCACGTGGCAGCTTATGTGGCAAGTACGGATCATGACGTGGCAGGGGCCACGTGGCAATGTGCCACGTAGCACGCCTGCCACGTGTCACACGCGGATTTGATACCTTCCGCTGACTGTGCAGTACAGCTGGCGGGCGGCGGAACCGGCGGAGATGGCTGCAGGGGCGGCGAAGGCGGGAGGAGCCGCCGGCGGAGGGCGGCTGGCTAGAGAGGCGCTGCCGGTGGAGGGCGGCGGCCAGGAGGCGGCCGGGCCGCGGTGGTTCGCGGGCGGCGCTACCTGCTGTGGCCGCTGCGGGTGGCGCGGTGGTGGCCCCGCGGTGGCGCGGCGGCGGCGCTGCCGAAAACACTTTTAAAAAAAAAAAAAATTTACGCTCTGCGTCCGTACGATCCGTACGGCAGCGACCTGGACTCTTCAAAAAATCGCCAAAAATGCCCTGTCTCCAAAAACGAAAAGCTTTATATGAATCCTGACTGCAAACGGCCTTCCGGATCCAATGGTGATGTCCGTTTGGGCTGAAAGTGCTCCGAAAATTGCTGATCCCCTGATTTGAAGAAAAAATGCACAAACAAACTAGGGTTTGTGACTTCAAATCACGGCTTCAAAATTTCTTCAACGAAGCAGCAGCAGGAAGGCTTTGATACCATGTTGGAGTTGAGGAAAGCCAACTCCGAAGACGCCAAGATCACCTTCATGCGAACCTGTCAAAGAGAAGCCATAGAAGGAGGAGCATGGAGCATGGGCAAAACCCTAAACGGACATGAGAGCCATCATAATGCAAACACAAGAAGAAATGTATTTACAATAAGAAATGATATGATGATCGATATTACAATGAGAGAGAGCCCGAATATAAAGAGCTCCAGGAAGCTTGTAGAACAAGCTGGAAGGAGGTAGAGGACAAAAATGACAACTCAGCACATATCCACACAAAAAATGGAATATGCTAAAAAAGGAGAAAACTCCCGAGTTGTCAACAACTAACCACTACATGCATTAAATATAAAATATTAAATAAATGCATGACCTAAGTAAGCTTAAGTAATAGAATAAATAATTAAATATTAATTATTTACTCTAACACATGTCACCTGGTTGAAAGTTTCATGGAAGCACCTTCTTGTTGAAATTCTTTTTGAGATGAGTTTGATAGACTATGAGATGATCATAGGCTTTTTGTCACTTCTCATCTAAGAGATCTAGCTAGGTGAGCCGAGCTACTCTATATTCTTCATATAATATTTTCCCTTGCAAAGATATGCACAAGGAGGGAAGTTCAACCTCGATGGGTAGTACCACTTTGGCACCATAAACTAGGGAGTATGGAGTTGTGCCTGTAGATGTATGGAAGGAGGTTCGATAGGCCCATAGGGCTAGATTTATTTTTAGGTGCCAATCGTGGACGGAATCATTGACAATTTTTTTTAAGATTTTGAGGACAGTTTTGTTGGTTGCCTCTACCTGGCCATTACCTTGTGGGAAATATGGGTTAGAAAAGTAGTGATGGATGTGGAGGGAAGTGGATAATTCTTCCATGTTGATATTTTCAAAGTTACCTTCGTGGTTGGTGAAGATGGTGGATGGGATGCCGAAGCGGCAAACAATGTGGTACAAGATGAACTTGGAGACCCAAACTCCTGTAGCTAAGACTAGGGGGACTGCTTCCACCCACTTAGTGAAATAGTCTATAGCTGTTATTATCCATTTATGTCCATCATATGAGATAGGTGTGATAGTTCCAACTAGATCAAGGCCCCAACAAGCGAAAGGCCAAAGTAGTGCAATAGGCTGTAGATCTTGTGCTGGAGCATGCACAAATTTGCGTGCTGATGACATGGGAGACACTTTCTGGAAAAGTCATAGGAGTCTTCTTCAATGGTAGGCCAATAGTAACTTGCTCTAAGGAATTGTCATGCTAGGAAAATACCACTCGTGTGGGCACCGCAAAGTCCAGAGTGTACTTCTTTTAACGCCATCGCGACCTCATTTTCATCTAAACATCAAGAGAGAGTATCATGATAACCTCGACAATATAGGGTATTGGCTATGATAACATAGCAGGATGATTTTTGGATGAGGTTTTGGCATTAGGTACATGTGAGGTGAGGGGAGATGATACCATCTTTAAGGTAAGCGTGAATCTCATGGTACCAAGGGGATTGGGGACCAACCAAGATACAAACACGATTTGAGTCATCATTTAGATAGACAAATTTGAGTCATCATACTATGTAACTGCTTGGGGAATTTCCAGGAGTGAGCCAATAGTAGCCATAGCATCTGCTAATTTGTTCTACATTCAAGGTACTTGTGTAAACTGAAGCTTTGTAAAATACTGGGTTAGCTGATCAACTAGCTCTTTGTAGGGTAATAGCTTTTCATCTTTGGTTTGATATTCATTTAGGGCTTGCTTGATGATGAGCTGAGAATCGCCAAAGATTTTTAACTCAGTGATGTTCCATTCTATAGCTATCTTTAATCCTGCGATGAGAGCCTCATATTCAACTATATTGTTGGTGCTAGGGAATTGTAGCTTGAAGGCTTTTGAAATGTAATCTCCTTGAGGTGTGACCAACAATATTCCTACCCTTGATCCATAAGATGTGTATGAGCCATCAAAATAAAGTTTCCATGGGGATTGTTCTTCAATTAGATAGATATGCTCATCTAGAAATTCTATGATCAAAGGATATGCATCTATTAGAGGTGCATCAGCAAGGTGATCTACTATAGCTTGCTCTTTGATTGCCTTTCTATCCACATACTGGATGTCAAATTCACTAAGGAGCATAACCCATTTGGCCAAACGGCCTGTAAGTGTTGTTCTGGAGAGCATATACTTGAGAGGGTCGATCTTGGAGACTAGTTGGATGGTATGACTTAGCATGTAGTGGTGAAGCTTTTGAGTTGAGAAAATAACTGCCAAACAAGCATTTTCTATAGGAGTATAATTGAGTTCATAACCAACTAGGGTTCTACTGATGTAGTAGATGGCTCTTTCTCTGTCATAGTCATTGAGCTATGCTAGAAGTGCCCCTAGAGCAGTAGGCATTGATGATATGTACAAGATCAAGGGACAACCAAGAACTGGTGGAACCAAGATAGGGGGATTAGCGAGATACTGCTTGAGCTTATCAAAGCTGCATTGACATAAAGGATCCCACTTGAAGTTTTCATCCTTCTTTAGTAAATGTGTAAATGACATACACTTATCTGCAAGCTAGTAGATGAAGCACCGAACAAATTGAAGCTTTCCCTAAAGAGAGCGAAGCTATCATAGTGTCTGGGGAGGAGGCATGTCTAAGATAGCCTTGACCTTCTTGGGGTCGATCTCTATACCTCATTTGGAAACTATAAAGCGTAGAAGGTTGCCAGATGTGACACCAAAGACACACTTCTTGGAATTCAGCATGAGATGATATTTTGCTAACCTATCAAAGAATTTCTCTAGGTCAGCAAGATGATTCATCAAGGTGTGAGATTTAACCAAGATATCATCCACATAATCCTCCAAAATGCTATGAATAAGATCATGGAAAATGGCTGTCATAGCTCTTTGATAGGTAGCCCCTACATTCTTTAGGCCAAAAGGCATCATGTTGTAACAAAAGGTTCCCTAAGGGGTAGTGAATGTTTTCTTATGTTGATCCTCTTCTACAATATTGATTTGATTATACCCAGAAAATCCATCCATAAGGGACAAAATTTCATGTCCAGCTATAAGATCTACAATTATATCTATGTTGGGCAAGGGAAAATCGTCTTTTGGAAAAGATTTGTTAAGATCTTTGAAATCAGTGCAGATTTTGATGTCACCAGAAGGTTTACTGATGGGGACCATGTTGGAGATCTACTGTAAGTAGTCAATAGGTCAGATAACCTTAGTAGCTAACATTCTTTCTAATTCAGCTTTGACCAGTAAAGCCACCTTGGGGTGCATTTTTCTAAGCTTTTGTCTAACAGGCTTGATCTCTGGATCGACTGCAAGATGATGAACTACAAGATTTGGATCCAGTCCTGGCATGTCCTGATATGACCATGCAAATCAGCCAATGTTCTCTCTTAAGACCTCAAAGAGGAGATTAGCTTGGTCTTGTGATAGGGATGCAGCAATGTGAACAAGTCTGGGGATCTCTGAAGAACCAATGTTGACTTCTCTAGTATCTTCAATTAGAATAGAAGACACCTCTAGTCAATTATCTTGAGGAGGCAATGCTAAATCCTCATGTTATGCTTGTGACTCTAGATTTTCTTGCTGAGGGGCTCTCTTCACTACCTTAGCTAGTCCTGAATTCACCTTTGTTCTAGTTTTGGGTGAATCGAAACTAGGTTGGGGATTTTCTCTAAAATACCCCTTGGGATCTAGCTTATAGATATAGGCAGAATCTGGCTTTGTCTACTTGTGAGGAGTTTTGGATCCCATGAATCTCAGAAGTGCTTCCTTTGATGTGAACTCATCAATGTATATGATGCTTGGTTGGTCCCAATCTATGAGTTGTGGATGGGCGAGTGATAGGTCAATTAAATGGATGGATAGTTCTTGGAGAACAGAGTCTCCCAAGGAGATTTGGTCTGGGATATCATCGCAGGCTCTCTTTTCAACTTCATCAGAAATGTCTTCAATTTTGACAAGGTCACGTTGAATGTTCGAAAAAGCATGACCGTTCTCATTGGTACCCCCAGTTGTGGGTATGCCAAAGCCAAGACCTGACTTTGTTTCCCACTGGTGTGCTTTGATGGGGCACTACATGCCTCTTTCTTCTAGTCCTAGACAACCACCTTGATAGTTCCATTTGTTAGTGATGAGCTTATGTTCTTGAGGATACTTCTGGCTAAAGTGATCAAGGCATGCTTGATTTCTTGGAGGTGCATCCTTATGTAACCAATTGTTGATATCTGGAGTGAGCTCCTCATGAAGAGGGATTTTTGAGGATACAAAGGTTGTTGGGCCAAACTATTTGTATCAAGGAGGTGGAGTCTCCTTAGCTTTGTGATATGTTGGTCATCCACAGGCATGTGGATCAAGTGGGAATGCCCCGACAACAAATGCATCTGATAGACTATACTCTCCACAGACTTTGTTATTGATCTTCACGGTAGATAGGGTGGAGGCAAGGATGGTTTTTGGGTCATTACAAGTATAGGATGAACTGGCGATGGCTATGTCGATATCAATTCTAGGACAATGGTTTGCATATGAAGCTTCAACCAAATTGTAGTAAGAAAAGGGTTTTGGATCGGCATGGATGGTTACCTCAGTGCCCTAATGCAAAAATTTGACGCACTGATGGTAAGTGGATGGAATAGCTTTCATGGAATGAATCCATGGGCAACCAAGGAGGATGTTAAATGGTAGGTTTAGAATAATAGCATGGAAGAGTATTTCTTGGATGACTGGCCCAATCTTGATTGGCAGAAAAATAGTTCCTTCTGTGGTTCTTTCCAAGTTGTCATAAGCTTTGATGGTGATAACCTCATTGATGATATCTGCCTCAGTATACCTAGCTTGTTTTATGAATTTTAGGGTGCAAATATTCAAGGCTGATACATTATCTATCATTTCTCTTTTTAGGACAAAATTGGATACCATGATGGCTATCCGAAGCAAAAGGGTGTGATCTGGCTTGACTACGAGTATGTTAGTGGGTTTGAAAGATAAGGCACATGACGATGAAAGGTATCCAACAAGATTATGAAAATTAGTAGCGTTGATATCCGAAGGGAAATGGGATTCTATGAGAGCATTGTCAAGGATTCCTTTGTACATAGGACTAGTGCAGAGAAGGTCTAAAATGGAGATTTGGGCTGGCATGTTCCCAAGGTGTTCCAAGATATTGTATTGTCTTTTTGATGGAGCTGATGGTGCTGGTGGGCCTATGATGTTAAATCACACTCTTCGAGTGGTGACTACACACTCATTGTTTGGTCCTTGGATATTGATAACATTGACAAAAGGCTCTTTTTTAGATATACAACTGATGAGGCTACCAAATTCTATGTAGGATGAAGTGTGTTCATTGTTCTTCCCATGCTGTTGGTTTGGCTGGTGGTTGTTGGTGTTGTTGTTGTTGGTTTGGATAGGTGATTTTCCAGGATTTTGGTTGTTGTGAGGAGGAAAAGCATTTTGATAGATCTGTAAGCCTGCATTGGGAGAGGTTTGGGCACCAACGGTGAATTCTTTCCAATCAATGAGGTCCTACACATAATCTTTTAGTTTCATGCATCTGAGGGTAGTGTGACCTTTTACCCTATGAAATTTGCAATATTCATTGTCTTTGTACCATGCAGCTTTGGATTGGCTTGGGTCGATTTGGTGGGTAGGAGGAAATTTGATGAGGTTTTCCTTGACTAATTTCTCAAAAATGACATCCAATGGATTACCAAGGGGTGTATAGTTTCTAGCTGCAGTTTGGAATCTAGGCTTTTTCCCTGCAGCTACATTGATGGCATTAGCTTGATTGCTAGACCCTTGAAAGTTGGGTCTTGGATTGTGGCTTTGATAGCTTTGGTGATTCGGTTGTTGGTAGTTGATAGCTTGTTGATTGTTTGGTTGATATGGTGGGTTAGACTGGTTTTGAGAAGGACCAATAATATTCACATATTTGGTGTCAGTGGCACCATCTATTGCAACATGCTTATTTTTTTTCCAATACCTAGACTTGCCATTGGAATGTGTTCGATTTTGGTTGGCCTCTTTGTAAATCTTGAAGACACCATCTTTAACGAGTCCTTGCTCAAGGATCATTCCTTTCTCTTTGATATCTTTATAGGTTTGCAAATAGTTCATGGTCATGTGGTGAGCCACACTAGGATGGGCATTATCAATAAACATTTTCACCAAATGGCACTTTGGCAAGGTGCAAGATATGCGAGTGGTAAGGGTTTGCCATATTTGTAGATATTCAGGAAGGCTTTCTCCACCTTTTTGCTTAGTGTGAACAAGATCAACTATTGATAGCTTTGTTTCAACAAGATGGGCATATTAGGCTACAAATGCCTCAGAAAATTTAGAAAAGTTTTTAATTGTGCCATATGGTATTCTATAAAACCATTCAAGAGCTGGTCCGACCAAGCTTTTGGGAAAGAGATGCAAGAGGAAGACATCATCGTATGCCACTTCTTGGTAGTGCATGTAAAATTCTTTGATATGTGTGGCAGGGTCTCCTTTTCCTCTGAATTTGTCAAACTTGGGTGTCTCAAAATGCTTGGGGAATGGAGTCATAGTAATGGCTCTATCAAATGGCTAAGGACACGCATTCTCAAACTTGAAGGTTTTTGGATCATTTCCCTCTTGGATGTTCTTCAAAGCTATCTACATGGCTTCCCATTCTGCATTAATGGGTGATGGCTGGGGTGCCCCCAGTGTAGGAGTGCCCTGAAGTAGGTATGTGCTAGATGGGGCAGTGGAATATGGATGGCTTTGAGGTATGGGCTGGTAGGGATCATACATGGCTTGGGCAACTGAATGGTGGATGATGCGTTGCTGAGGTGGAGGGGGCACATATTGTTGCATGTGTTGTGAGGCTTGCTGTTGATATTGGATTTGAGGTTGGGATTGAGGAACATTGAAATGTCCCTTTACTGATTTTATATGATATTTCAAGCCTTGATCAGATCCTTAAGATCAAACAACCAATATTTCAAGGATCCACCAATTTCTCAATAAACCCCAAATCGGGTATGCCGGAAATAGTGCCAAAAGCTTCACAGCTTCACCTATTATTAATAAATTTGAAAGTGGAAATTTTTACATAAATTTGAGCAAAATAAAAGCCTATAAAATTACATTTCTAGATCTGTATAACATGCACACAATAGCTCCCAAATGGAGGAAAAAAATAATGCTCATCGGGCTCCTGAAAATAGCACAAAATAGTCCGAAATCACCAGAAATACTTAATAATCTATCACAGAATTATAATCATATCCAAATATATATATTCAGATCTATTTTAACATTTAAAAGTCTGATATACAACAGAAACCCAAACTGATATGAAATACTCAACCGGAAACACCAAACTCTTACAAAAAATACACCCAAAAACTCACAAATCTGCACTATTCAGCACAAAAGAAAACTCTACATGAGAATGCACATGGAATGGATTCAAACTCCCATAATTAGCCTTCTTATAAACCTACAAAATCCATTTCTTGGGTCTCCTTCTTCATAGGTTTGGCAGCCTCTGAAGAACAACAAAGCAATGCGCAAAAATCAAGTTCTGGAATGAGCCCAAAATGCCTCAAAACTCCTTAAAAGAGGGCATAAACCTAACTCACATCCAAGAGGGGTTAATAAAACATATTTTAATAATAATTTTCATTTATTAGTCCATTAGCTTCCAAAGATTATCCCCTTTTTCTGAAACTTCACCTTTTTGGGCCTGCCTGCCTTAGAAAAGATTATTATTTTTAATTATTTGAAAAGGGGACATGACAAGTCCTCACCTTCCAAATATTGCTTGTCCTCAAGCAATGGATGAACAATAAACCAATCAATCCACTTGGATCCCAAATGTAGTCATGAACTATACTATTATCAATTAACACAGGCTCCTGTAATATCCTCTGCAATATAACCAAGAGGAATCCATAATCAAACTGACAGTTACTGCTCAACCAAACTCCAAAGTCACAACTTTCATAGTCAGAAACCCACGAGACACAAACTCTTAGAACATCAAAACCCAAGTAAAGTGGACAAATCAAACTACCAACATAGTAAATACCATGAACGCATTCCACTAGCCTATACGGAATGTACAATCCAACTCTGCAACAATGGTGAATGCTCCCGAATGAAACTGTACCAAGTATGGAGAAACCACACACTGTACAACTACTATAGTCAACACAACTTGGTAGATCACTGAACACTGTCTCATAACCATAAATCCCATGCACCCTTAATGGTGAAAAGCCATCACAAGATAAAAAACAAGAATTGGAACCCAAACGAAATTTTCCTGCCATCAACTCCTCAACACAAGGATCAAATGCTAATTGATGTACATACCTTGCAATATAATTTTGGTAAAAAAAACCAACCTTAGTCAACAACTCACCATGAACAAGTGATACAACCCACTGTGACTGATCACCAGCTAATTCAGAAGATGTCATAGCCAAAGGAGTAGAATCAATAACAACACCTGTTGAAGCATCACTCTGAAACTCCTGCTCTAAGTCACGTATTATCAAGCTGTCAACTGCAAAACCTATCACCATGTCATGCCGATCACAAATCTCATCCCGAGGCATCAAACTATCCCATAACTGATGATAAGCACTAGGAACCAAAGTACATCTCTGTATCATCATCTCATCAACATGGTCATCAAAGGTAAATTGATGAGCATAGCTCACAATGTAATGCTGATAGAATGCACCAATCTCAGTCAGTGGCTCAGACTGTAATCCAGATGTAACTAACTGCAATCGATCACTAACCAAGTTTGAACTGACTACTACCTCTAAAGAAATCATCAAGGGAGTAGTATTACTAGTAGGAACCATGCCAACTATTGGCTCACCAACATCACACATGGTCTTTGATATAGCATCTCTAGTCTTCGTGCCATTAGTGCTAGAGGTCACCACCATGTCAGGAATACCAAAACAATCTGTTGTAGCACCCAACTCAAATGAACCTAACTCTAGTGGGGATGAACCCGATATGCCAATGTTAGTATCAAGGATGGATGCATCCCCGTCTCCACTATCTTTGACAATCTCGACCATGGACATCCTTGAATCATCAGACACCATAGCTTGTGACCGTATAGAATCTAGTAAAGACTATAGTTGCTCTAACTCCATGGTCACCTTATCCAAATGAAACTGTGACTCCTTGAAAGCCAACTGTGTACTCTCAAGAATCTCAGAAGTCACCTCAATCTGCTCAGTAAGCTCACTCACCTCATCTTCCTTGGCCAACAATGCATCATATGCTGTACTACCCCACTCCATAAGATAATTTCTATCGGATACCAACTACATATAATCCTATCTCAAAATCTAGATAGCCTCCCATAAAGAGTGGAACTCTATCAAGGAAAGATAACTGCCTCCCTTCTCATCACTAGTTGGAGAACCCCATCCATAAACTGCTAACAATTGATGAGAAGCATCAAAATGTTGGCAAGCGATAGCAATGTCTTTCTCACTAACTCTCAACTGATTAGACACATGATGGCATTGGCTTGACTGTCTCCTACAAACCTCCTTTGATGCACTATCTAAAGGAGTATCCTCAAAGTTACTAGTCTCTAGAGTATTACCATCCATATCTTGTGAATCAACTCTAAAGCTCATATCAACATACAGAGTATCAAAAACTGTAGCACTGCTGTCCAACTCCTTTGTACCCAAGGAAACTAAGTCTTCAAAACTACCCACTGCATCCTCCTGGATGTCATCAATGCCAATATGATCCTGGGACTCATCTATACACACTGCCAAATATGAAATATCATCAACACATTCTAGCAAGTATGGTCGACTAGATATATGAACAAAGCCCAACACTGGTGTATAAAAACTAATACCAACATTGAACAAGCTGCTAGCACAAAAAAAGACAACACCATGCAATCTGCTAATCAAATCCATGATAGCACCCAAATAAACACTGCTACCAAAAAGTGTTAAAGATCTCCAGTCAACTGAATCCCAAATGCCAATATAACAATCTCGAGTCCATATTTGTAAACTAGAATCAGCTAGTAACTCAAGAAAAATCCTCACTTGAGTAATATGACTAGTACCAACTAACTCCACATACCTGTCATGATGAGATAATGAAGTCACAATACTATCTTTGTTCACTTTCAGCTAGCTGGACAAATCGTGTGAAGTACTACCAGCCTCAACCTTATGTGACAAAGCATCTAACTGTGTCTGGTACTCTTTCTCAACAAAGTCATGAATGCTCAATGTCTGCTCATCTCTACCAAGTATCTCACCATCATGAATAACAACATCCTCATAATCATCATCTGAACCCACTATGCTATAGTCACTACCTATTGTAACTATACCATCTTGAATACCTGTGATGTCACCCTTTAACAACCTGTATACAATTGTCTCAATTTGAGTATCAAGTTGACCATTACTATCAATATGTGTAATATCCTTTCTCACTACCTCCTGTGGCAGAGTAGAATCTGAGACCTTTTCCTGGCTATAAGCTAGTTTCTCAAAATTCTCATGCAAGTTCTTGGTAATTATGTCATCTACCCTGTGAGAAAATTTTCCAAATAGAAATCCAGTCAACTTATCCACCTTAGCTGTGTCGGACAACATGTCATTCATTATACAATGGTGCTCAACCAACTGTTCAGACTTGTCATGGCTTATTTTCCTAAGTTTATCTCAAATGTCTAAATAACCATCCTTTCTACTATTCTAACTCTAGATATCAATTTTCCAAGATCGTGTTCTCTGAGACTCTATACTATACCTATCCATTTTGGATAAAGTAGAGTGTAACCCCAATAGGTTAAAACTTCTTCAAACACCAAGAACTAACATGCAATTGATTAGAAGTAGCATGCAACCATAGATTTTGACATGCAACTGATTAGAAGAAACATGCAACCACCAAATTCACCAAGAACTAACATGCAAATTATTAGAAGTAGCATGCAACCATAGATTTTGACATGCAACTGATTAGAAGCAACATGCAAGATTTGGGTAGTTGTCAAAACTGACATGCAAACTTCTACAAACCCTCAAGCTAGCAAGATCATAGCTCTGATACCACTAAAATGTCCCTTTACTAATTTTATATGATATTTCAAGCCTCGGTCATATCCTTAAGATCAAACAACCAATATTTCAAAGATCCACCAATTTCTCAATAAACCCCAAATCGGGTATGCTGGAAATAGTGCCAAAAGCTTCACAGCTTCACCTATTATTAATAAATCTAAAAGTGGAAAATTTTACATAAATTTGAGCAGCATAACAGCCTATAAAATTAAATTTCTAGATCTTTATAACATGCACACAATAGCTCCCAAATGGAGGAAAAAATAATGCTCATCGGGCTCTCGAAAATAGCACAAAATAGCCCAGAATCACCACAAATACTTAATAATCTATCACAAAATTATAATCATATCTAAATAAATATATTCAGCTCTATTTTAACATTTAAAAGTCTGATATACAGTAGCAACCCAAACTGATATGAAATACTCAACCGGAAACACCAAACTCTTACAAAAATACACCGGAAAACTCACAAATCTACGTGTTGTTCAGCACAAAGGAAAAATTTGCATGAGCATGAACATGGAATGGATTCAAACTCCCATCATTAGCCTTCCTAGAAACCTATAAACTCCCATTCTTGGGTCTTCTTCTTCACAGGTTTGGCAACCTCTGAAGAACAACAAAGCAATGCGCAAAAATCAAGTTCTGGAATGAGCCCAAAATGTCTCCAAACTCCTTAAAAGAGGACATAACCCTAACTCACATCCAAGAGGGGTTAATAAAACATATTTTAATAATAATTTTCATTTATTAGTCCATTAGCTTTCAAAGATTATCCCTTTTTTCCAAAACTTCACCTTTTTGGGCTTGCCTACCTTAGAAAAGATTATTATTTTTAATTATTTGAAAAGGGGACATGAAAAACATAAGCTGGCTGTGGGATAAATGGATTACTTTGTGGAGGTAAGGTATAATATGGGTGTGAAGCTTGGGGAAAGGATCAGGGAGCTTGTGGAACTTGACTTTGGATTTGATGAGTTTGACCAATATATGTGAGTTGTGCCCCCATCTGGGAAGGTGTCTGCATGGCAAAAGAGGCCAAGTAATTGGTGGTTGGTGGTGGTGGATTTTCTCCTAGAAGTGGCATAGAAAAATAGTTGGTAATAGGAGGTAATAGATTAGTTGATGGTGGAGGTGGTGGGAATTGAAAGCTTGGGAATGGAACTGATGGGGTTTAATAGCTTGGTGGCTAGATTTGAAAGCTTGGTAGAGTGGTGGCAGGAGTTTGGGTCACTTGAGATCTTGGCAAAAAATTGGTAGTAGCTTGTGTGGTTGGATAGCTTTGTGGAGTGAGGGTAGTAGCTTGTGAATTTGAGGCTAATGGCACTGAGCTCCAAGGACCTAGTGGAAATGATGGAATTGTGTTTAGAGCTGAGGTAAATAGGTTGGGGGTGATAAAAGTTTGATTACTTGGCCCCATGTGTGGCATTCTAGTTGTATATTGCTGAGGTTGGCCAAAGATGCTAGCACTGATTTGGGAGATGGGTGGATTTGGAAGGCTGGATTAGAGGGCAATAGTAGTAATAGTGAAGGGAGTGAATGGTGATGTGTTTTGGGTGAAAGGGGTTTGTGATGGAGTGGTATGGACCAATGGTGGAGTGGTGATGGCTGGATTAGTTTGCAGAAGGGAGATTTCAACTTGAGTGGAAGTTGGTATGTTTGGGTTTTTTGGATCATATGGGGTGGGTTGAGGCTCTTCTTTTGGCACATATTGAGGATAATTTGAATCATAAGAGCCTATGGGTGGTGGGAGTTGCTCAAACAAGGGGTGAGATGGATCTGATAAGGGAGGAGGTCTTCCAAATTCAAAGGCTCCGATGTTGTCCCTTTGAAAGTTAGCCATGATTATTTCTTTGCTCTTGTCTATAATGGCATTCACCAATACTGCATTTCTTGGTTGGTTCATGAAAGCTTCAATGTTAGTAGGTGACGGTATAGTGTTCTCTGGGCTAAAAGATGGTTGACTGCTCAAGGGAAGTGATGCTATTTGATCCAAATGATAGGGCTCCATTGTTACCTTCTTCTTCTTGGCTAAGTGAGTGATGGGTGGCATGAAAATGTAGAATTTTTCCTAGGGATGAGATGCAACAATGTTGATAGATGCAAAAAGGGGAAGGCTTTTCTATGCAAATGATTTCCTAGGTTGAGGCAAAGCTATATGAAAAAACCTAAGGAGGATCGGTTTGGGGACTCTAACTTCAAATATATGTTGCCAAAGCATGAAAGGTATATTTTCCTATGTGCAAGCTTGGTGGTGATTGTGTCAACTTAAGGATAGACTGATGATCCTTTAGGAAGAACACGAGATTGACCACTTGTGGATCCCAACCTTTAGCTCAAGGTGATGAGGGATAACAAGTGACCAAGATAGATTACCCTAGACAAAGCTCTATCAAAGGGATAACCTTGGTGAGATTGGTACATTTGGAAGATGTTAGGAATGGAAAACTTTTGTCAAGGTGACCACAATCTTGAAGGCTTGGATGTGAAGTTTTGGATTGCTAGCTAGATGGTTTAGAACTAAATGAGATGGATGAGCTAAAATGCTTAATAGGATGACTAAGGATGGCTGACTTACCTACAAGGATGACTCTAGAGTGGAGCTTATGAAAGAAGATGTGGAGAAAAAAGGGGGTCTAATCATAGAAATCATGCCTAGTTGGTAATGCATAAGCAGGGTTAACTCCTGGATGTTGGTTAAGTTAGATAGTGCGATCTAACCAGGCATCATGAAGGGCTTCGTCAATAGCTTTGTCCTCTGCTTTGTGGAGTTTGGCAATTTGAGGGCTTGGTGTTATTTCCTTTCTCTTGGCTAAAATTTTTTGGTATGCCTGAGATGGTTTGAGTTTGGCTTTCTGAAACTTCTGTTTGGGTTTGGGTTGTTCTGACATAAATTCTTGAATTTGCTTGGCTTTGAGAGATCTCGGTTGCTTTGCTTCAACTTGTTCAACTTCTAGAATAGGCAGTGACTAAGCTAAGTATGCCCTAAGCTAGGATTTACCAAGTTTGGCAAACATTCATTCAACAAATAAAAAATCAAGCAATAGATAAGAACAACCAAATAGAAGTTTTTGATTCTCAGAATGTGATACTTGCGCCAAGGAGTGTGTATGTTTTTAAAATGTTTTGATTAGTCACTTCAAACACATTAACACCCTAGATAGTTATCTAAAAGGTTGACAATTGGTTTAGCTAGGAGTCCTCGATATACCCAAGGTATGAGAGGCCCAAGTCCGTAGATGAAACCAAAAAGATGTCACACATCCGAGAGGAGTAGTAACCCACTTCTCCTCTTTCACTTCTCAAGGGTATAAATTTCTTTGAGGCTTAGCTTGAGTGACCAAATCTTGATTTCAAGAGAGGTGCCTTTGGATTCAACTCCTGATTTTTATACTCTGCTGGAACGCTAGAGTTGAGGTCATCCAATGGGTGATGAAATCCCCAAGCAGACCTCCTAAAAAGGGAAAAAGGGTTTTGGATCCTAATATTATGCACCCAAGATGGCCTTGAAAGATGACAAGGCGAGAGAAGACTTGGATGACCTTGGACTAAAAAACACATTTTTTATTTTTCCAACTGACACTTAAGTTTGCTGATCTAGACTTTGAAAACACACATGTTTAGAGTGCAATGTTTATTCCAACTTTGAAGCGTTTGACAAAAGTAAAATCAATGGAAGAATGAATACAAGAAGAAGAGTTAGGGTCAACAAAAAACTAAACCCGTGCGCTCGGAGGCCCTCCACATCAAGTATCAATTAATTTCTTTTAAGGCATTCAAGAGTTTGTGTGATTTTGTTTTAAGCTGAAAACAAAGATGTGTGAAATTCAATTTCAAGCGCGCACCCGAAGGCCCTCCACATCAAGATTTGTTCAAATTTGAATGCCCAAATAAAGTGTTAGCGAGCCTAATGTGCATTCAAGGAATTTTCTAAGTTAGAAAAACTAATAAAAACACAAGTAAGTGAAGTTTGATCTTTGTGGAGCACTTAACACCCTCTTAGGTGGACCCATCCCCATATATGGCACTGAGATTGCAACCAATGGTTAAATTGATGGGTGATTAAAGAGGGTGAGTCCAACTACAAACTCACTTAAAGCGTCTTTATTTGGTTTTTATAATTTAGGAAGTTTCTAGAATGTAGATTCTTTTTATGCCCCAAAAGATGATTATTTGATCTATGGCATTCAAGATTTAATTTTTTGTTTTAATCATGCATTCATAAAAAAAACAAACTTGATTTTAATCCATGGCACTCAAGAGTGATTTTAGCAACATGAATTCAAAGACAAGTGATTAAATATTCAAGTTTTTTTCTTTGAGCATTCAAGATTGAGATTTTGTGTGTTGTTTTAAGAACTTTGAAGTGCTGTGTTTTAACCTTAGATCATTCAAGATTGTTTTGGACTCAAAACTGAAAATGACTCTTTGGACTTTGGTTTTCATTCAAGATTTTGTGTTCTAGTTTGTATATTTTAAGCCCAAAAATGATATTCCTAGGTTGTTTTGATGCATGAAAAATGTAAGAAACATTCAAGATTTTGCAACAAGACATTTGTTTGGAACAAATAACAAAGATTTTAGGACAATTTTTGGCAACCATTTAGGACTCTTAGTTTTCATTATATTTTTAAAAGAACTTTAAAATATTTGCAAATGAGGTTCATTTTATCCTTGATTGATGCTTTGAGTTTGATTTAGATTTTAGTGTGCACTTAGTGTTGATTTTGAACCTTTTGAAATGGAAACTTGAAGTTCTTTTTAAATTCCCAAAAATGAAGTGTTCTTAACTTTTCATGAATGCATCTAAAACCTTGATGTTGCAAGGATGCAAATGATTGGATTGGTTTAGTTTCACTTGTTAAAAGTTTTTTTTTATTTTTTTTTTTGCAAATTTTTAGTTTTTTAATGATTTAAGTATGATTTGGGGGTTCATTTTAAGCACTAAAAAGAAGTGTGCATGATTTTTCTTTCTTAAAAAAAAATTGCCAAAATCTCCCACAAGAAGAAGAAGAAGAAGCAGATGGAATAAAAAGAATATAGACAAGAAGAGGAAGAAAAATTCCAAGTGCTTTGTACACCTACAGGCTTGAAAAATTTGCAAACACTATGAGATAGACTATGAGTTCCTTTGTCTTCTTCATGCTCATGTGGACCTACAAAACCAATTTATACAATCCTACCAATCACAAAAAAAAAAAAAAAAAAAATTAGCCAAAATTAGCAAATGACATACAAAACTTGACTAAAAAAGCTAATGAGGATGACCCATGCGAGGTCCCACCGGGTGTGCCAAAATGTATATGAGCAATGTTAGTATGCTAATAGAAACCAAATTTAAATAAATCTTTTACAAACTAAACAAAATTCATAAACTTCAAGATAGACTAAGATGAACTCTCAATTGAGAATATGAGCCATTAATGAGCTCTCTTAATGAGAAGCTCTCTTGTTGAGTGGCTTTGTCTAAATAGATAGGATGTATGCTCAAGCTTATTCTTCAAAAAGGGTTTCAAATGGAGTTGGAATTTGGGTGTGAGTGTATGGTTTTGATGTAAAATGGCTTCTTAAAATGGCATTATGACTTTCCTTCACGGATTGTGTTTAAATGGGTTGGGAGAGGATTCCTTAAATAGGCAAAGGGCTTGAGGGATCAAGTGCTAGGATGCAAGGATGGGAAAAAGCTTATGGAAGGCTCAGATTGCATGAGAGGAGAGCACATGGATTGTGCTTCCTTACAGCCAATCAGGGAGTGACACATTCCATAGGGTAGGAAGATGGAGGAAAGGGGAATGATGAGTCAACAAAGGAGGCTCAAGGGATACAATTTTCATAAAGACCCTCATAATGGCTTGTAAGAGCAATGAAAGGGCCTTGGAAGAGTCATTTATGGCCTAGTGGGCTTCATAAAATTTTATGGTTGGGATATTTTGAGGGAGATGAGAGAAATTTTTACTTGGGCTTGATTAGGAAGGTTTTAAGCTTGCTTAGGATTGTACAAATGATTAGAGGATGGATTAGGATGGTTTAGGATTAGCTTAGGGATAGGCAAGTGGATGGCATTTAATGAGGGTGGGTGAAGGAGAAGATATTTGTTAACTTTGGCTTGGATTAGTAAGTCTTAACCCATGTTTAGGGAATGTGACAAGGTTAGGAGGGGATTAGGATTAGGTTTAAAGACATCTTCTAGAAGAGTCTAGACTTTGGATGAGGATAAAGACTTTCTAGAATAGTCTAGAACTTCATAGGATGAGGATGAAGACTTTCTAGAAGAGTCTAGAACTTCTTAGGATGAGGATAAATTAAATTTTTAGGAAATAAAAAAAGTTTTATTTATTTCAAGGGTTTGGGTTGAGGAGATATTTATTAAAACTTTTTTAATAAACATGAGGATTAATATTTAATCTTAATTAAATATTTTGAGTTGGGATTAGGGGTAGGAAATGATGGGATTAGCCTTTAATCAAAATTAAAGAAGGATTAGAAGATTTTGGAAGAGGTTAGTGGTCTTAAGGAAATTGGCCAAGTTTTGGGCAAAAAAAATAAATTTTTTATTTATTTTGATTTTTTGGTCAATTTATTTATTAAATAATTAATAAATAAGGAAATAATGTTTAAATAAGATTTAAATATTTTTAGGAGGGATTCCTTAATTAAATATTTTTAATTAAGATAAAGGGATTTAATGGCATAAAAATAAATAAATTAATTAATAAATGATGATGTCATCAGGAATTTTTTCAGAAAATAAAATTACTTTATTTTCTAAAGGATTTATGTGTCTACAGTTATCACATCTGTTTTATTATGGATACTTACCTCATACTTGCATGTGTATGGTGTGCGTGTTTGTTCTTATGTATGGCATTTCTATTGTGGCTAAGGAAGGGAATCATAGTCACCTACTGGTCAGGATCTACATGATGCACCACTTCTTGCCATTGCCTATTCAATTTAGCATATATATATGTATATATATATAGTATGTACATGCATGGTTTTATGCAGGTTGCAGGTCGAGTATCGACTTCCCTAAATTACTAGGATGAGTGTACCCTATCGCATTGTCTCAATGGTAAGAGAGGGGAGATAAATTCTCAAGTCCAAATCCTAAATCCCTAAACCATTTGTCTTAATGAGGTAGGACAAGTATCTGGATATTTTACATTCTGAATGTGTCAAATGACATAATTCATGATTTTTAACCCTTTAGACTGATTTTGTATGAATTGATCTATGATGGGTTTTCATATTTTATCTTGGAGGTCTATGGTGAATTTTCTATTAATTAAGTCTTAATAAATAGATTTAATTAATAATTTTATTATTCGAGAAAAATTAAAATAATATCATGACATTTAGATATTTTGATTATAATTAATTAAAAGTGAATTAATTAAGAAAAGAATTAAGTAAAAGAAATTAGAAATTAAAATTAATAATAATAATAATAATAATTAATAAATAATCAATAAATAATAATAATAAAAGTAATAAAAGAATTAAAATAAAAGTTATAAGCTTGCCTAGGAGTAAACGCACCTCTTGATTGCACATATGTCAACAACACAGGAGTTAGTGCACAAATTAAGCACATGGTGTCTACAACCTTATGACTCATCTAGAAGGTTGGAAAAAGCTTTTGCTTAGTTGTTAATGCTTATCCCAACTTCTGGTTGTTTCTAGAGGCATTCTAGGTGCTTCCTGAGAGCTTTTTATATTCAAGCACTTCTAGAAGCTTGGAGAGAGCATTTGGAGAGCATATATGGAGAACTCAAGAATGTGAGAGAAGGAAGGAGCTTGCTCTACAGTTTCTAAGGAGAAACGAATTAGCATCAGTGTCCAGGTAGACACTTGTGATTTTGCCTATGTATTTCTACTTCTTGCACTTCCTGTCTTCTTCATCTCTTCTAAATGTTTTTTGAGGATTTCATGTGTTGAAAATCTTGGTTATATGAATTCTACTTATGGGTAGTAAATTCTATATGAGAAAATCCCTCATGCATAGATCTGAGAATTCTATGGAATAGGGTTTAAAATTTTATAGGCAAACCTATTAAAAGGATTAATAGGTAAATCTAGAGATCAATCAATATAGAGAGAGTTCTTAATTTATAAAATTGAAAATCCCTATTTGTTTTAAAATTATGTAGTATTTGCAAGCATTATTGTAAATGTTTTCCTTGTTAAAAGAAAAATATACATATATGTGTATTAATCTACATAAATATGCACACACATATATATTTTAAATGTTGTAGTGTTTATTGAAAAAAAGAAAAACTCTGCAAACACACACACACACACACACACACACACACACACACACACACACACATGTTTGTTGATAACTGCAGTTAAAAGAAGATATATTAAAAAAATGATTCACGATTCATATTTGAGGAAAGCATTTTAAAAACACTATAAAATATATATATAATAAAATAAAGGGAGGGGCGGGATTACCCACCCCCGACCTTGCTTCCATCATAAGTTAATGGCCGGTAGTCATCGTACCGCTATCATAGGTACTACAACTACCATCGCAGGCCCTACGACAAGGTACAACCACATGACCCCTTTTTAAAAAGGGAGTCGACAGTTTTAATAATATGTGCAGTGATTTAAATCGCTTTCAAATCATTTTAAAACAATAATGATATGAATTATGAATCGCAGGTTATATGAATTGGATTTACAATTCTATTTTATGAGATAATTTCGTATATTGTATTATATGTATGTATGTATGTATGTATGTATATGTATATATATGTATGTATGTATGTATGTATGTATGTATGTATAAAATTAATAGAATTTTTAATATTCAAGTTATTTTAAAATTATGAATAAATAATAAAGCTTTTAAATTAATCAATGTACTTAATTATAAATTTAGTCTAATTAAGGTTACTTAAAAGTTATAACATTTAAAGTCATCAAATATTTTAGTCCTTCTCAAAATCCTAAATTGAGTTATTGAAAAACAATAAGTCATTACCAAAATAGCGTATAACGTATGTTCCTAGGACATTTAGAAAATTAAATTTCTAAGAGTTAGAGGGAGAAACTTTTATCTATAGAAAAACATATAAACATTCTCTGATTTGATATTTGATATCTAAAAACTGAATTGAAAACTTGTACTCCACATTTTATTCAACAATGTAATTATAACAAAATCCAAACATGTGCTTGTTTTTGTGTTTTCTCTATGCTTCTATTTTGAGTTTTTTGGGTTGACTAGTGTTGACCAATTGTAGGACATCTACCTAAGGTTTTGGTGTTATTATTGTGATGTCATGATGATGTCATTTTAAGTTTCAATCTATATAAACCCAACCATGGTTGTGTGATGGTATGCTCTGTGAAATGTTGTATTCACTGATTGATATTGTTTTCTAGTCTTCTTATGTGAAGCTGAGATTCGTATGTATGAGACACTTGACTCAACCATTTTGGAGTCTTTGATCAATATTAATTTGAGATACTTTTGGTTTATTATTAAGAACCAATGCATATTGTGATTATCAATGATACCTTTAGTTGCCAATAGAGAGTTGTTGTGCTCATGATTATCTATGGATGCTTTCTTTTGCTCATGGGGATTTGATGATTATATTAAGGATTATCTTTTGGTATTTTGTGATTTATGATTCCATGAGCTTAGGGTAGGTTATCTACTTCTAGTGTTAGAAAGTGGCTTGCAATGGGCGTCAGGGCCCTAAGAGGCTGCTAGGGTAACTCATTGTAATTTGTCTTAATAAGTGAAAACACTCACACCTAATACTGACTTAATGAACCTAAAAAGATAATAAAGACTTGGATGGGAGTAGAGAGAATTATTTGTTGTGACTTGACATTCTGTAGTATGCCTCATGTGTATGAGAGGATACTAGTTACCGCACAGGAATAACTAGGGGTCCAGGGTCTATTGGGAGACTACCTGGGTAACTCTAGCATGATCCGTGCGATGACACTTTCCCACTTGCATAGTAGGTTTTCTACATGTCTTTGTGTGCCTCTGGGATTAGATGTCAATTTGTGTTGGAACCTTTGAGTTAGTATACTTTTAGAATTCTTGGACTCAGAGAGTATTATGCTATGTGATTTTGATAGCCTATTTGGAACTTGAGATTATCTCCTCAATACAGTGGGAGTGGACCATTTAGGTTCCACACGGTCGGGCGGTAGTGCTATTTTGACTCTTATCATTTGAGATCTATTTGAGACACTATGGTTGATGCATTCTTTATGATGTACCTGATGGATTCATTAATAATTAATTTAGATGTGATTCAACATTAAGGGATCCTTAAAGAATGTAACCTGTTATGTATGTTTATGTCTACTATCAGTTGTTAAATGTTATTGCTTTCACTACTATGTTATGAATGATTTTACTTTCATGTTTGAAAAAAAATGCTACCAAACTTAGTGAGACTTTAGGTTAATTCTTTGGATCCCTTGGTGGGGTGTTACATTTGGTATCAAAGCCTGAGTTTCTACATTAGGAGCTCTGGTTATTTTGGAACAAACTAGGACTTTGAACTATGATGTGTATCTCTTGCAAACTTGAAACTAGGTGAACTAAAATTATTACTTGCATATTTTTCATACTTCAACACTTAGGTTTCAAACCTAAAAAATTATACTTAAACCTAAACATAGGAAAAACTGAAAATTGAACTTAGTCTTTTGTAGAACATGTGCCTTTTATACAGTAGCCTGCATTATGTGGTAATAGTACTTAGTATCTTGGATATGATTGTAGGATGGTATCTTGGACTAAGTCCTATGTTAGAGGCCTTGGTAGAGGCCGTGGTCGTGGTAGAGCTATCAGTGTCCATGAGTCTATTCGTGGAGGATTTTCTCATGAAGAAAGTAGAGGAGAGCATGCTAGTAAGCAATAGGAAGAGAGACGTAGAGAGGACCAAGCTGTGTTTGATGAGGTTAACTTGAGACAGATGATGCAAACCATTCTTGATTGCCAACCTCCTGCTCATGAACAACATAGAGCACATAAAAAAAAACAAGAGCATAGACCTAGGTCTAGGATCCCTTAGAAGGATCGACAAAGATCTATTGTATCTACTCAAATGAAGGACCTTTCAAGATCCAAGGTCAAGCCCTTTAACGGGAAAGGTTTTGGATATGTGGCTGAATAGTGGCTTATTGCCCTGGACAAGATTTTTGCTATGTAGGACTTTGACAGTAATGTTAAGGCAAGATTCACCATTACCAATTTGGAGAATTTTGGGGTCACTTGGTGGACAATTGAGGAAAAGAAGGTGGGCATATATATGAGCAATGTCACTTGGGAGCTATTCTTAGAGAGTTTCCGTAAACGATTCCTACTAGAGGAATAGAAGCAACAAAGGGAAGATGAGTTCCATAATCCTAGGTAATATTCTATGATTGTAATAGAGTATGAGTGAAAATTCTATGAGCTCATGTCCTTTTTAGGGTTAAGTGACAACTTAGCTCAGTTGACACAGCACTTTATTAGAGGATTGAACAACCATGTAATTGGGGGTGTCAAGGTATTTGAGCCAAAAACCCTCAAGGATTCAGTACAACGAGCCATCCTTATTGAACAAAGTGTCAACCTTGGTCAGGGAGGTTTTGTAGGAGTGGCTACAACATCAGGATCTAAAGGCAACTACAACTCAGGTGGTAATAGGAAGCCTCCTTTTTCTAAGGGGAAATAGTATTAGTAGCAGTCTCAACAGACATAGCAGTAGAAGGGATCAAATTCTCAGGCTCAAGGTGGTGGTGGAGGTTCTAACTCCAAGAAAAATTGCAATGCTCAGCACAATAAATAAAATCAACCCAATCAACCAACTTAGAGCAATTAGTCTTTTCTTAGTAGGAACAACCGTCAACAGTCAAATGTACCACCTATGGGTAGAGGTTCTAGCAAAAATATAGGATGTTTTACATGTGGGAAATTTGGAAATTTTGTTGCTCATTATCCACAATGAGCACCTCAATATTTAGGTCCTAGGCCAACAACATCTGAGCCTATAGTAGGAGATGTGGGTAGAGCACATAGAGTGTTTGCAGTGGTAGATCACCGTCAGGCTGATCATCAAGGGACAGTGGTTGAAACTACATGAGCTATTCGAGGTACATCTCTTTTAGTGTTGTTTGATTTAGGAGCTATAGATTCATTTATTTCTCCATTTATAGTTGCTAGGTGTAAGCTGGATGCGGTGAAGCAAGATCATGGTTGGCAAGTGGAACTAGCCTTAGGCATTAAGATCTCCACAATTTCTGTAGTTCATAAGTGTGGGCTTAGCATTGGAGGATTTGATACTACAATTGACCTTCAAGTTATACCCCTTGGTTCCTACAATGTGGTTTTGGGTATGGACTAGCTTGGATCTCATAGGGCCAGTATAGGTTGCAGGAAGAAGATTATAATGTGCCAAGATGACCAAGGGAATGATGTGAAGATAGTTGGGATACCAAGGTCTATATCCCTACAGATGATTTCTGCTATGCAATTGAAGTAGAGTTTTCATAAGGGATGTCAGATATTTTTTGTCATGATAAATGATCTTGATGAGGAAGATCCTATGAGGAAGACTTTATATCACCCAATTTTATAGGAGTACGCAGATGTATTTTCAAGTGAGATTCTAGGCATGCCTCCAAAGAGGGACATCGACTTTAGCATTGATCTAATTCTAGGAGTAGAGCCTATCTCTAAAGCTTCTTATCATATGACTACACAAGAATTGGGTGATTGTGTCTTCAGCTAGAGGAAATCTTGGCCAAAGGGAGTATTCAACCTAGTGTGTCACTATGGGGAGCTCCAGTGCTCTTTGTGAAAAAGAAAGACAGTTCTTTGCACCTTTGTATTGACTACAGACAATTGAATAAGGTGACAATAAAGAATAGGTATCATCTACCTAGGATTGATGACTTATTTGATTAGATCAAGGGAGCTAAAATATTGCCCAAGATTGACCTTAAGTTAGGATACCACTAGCTTTGCATTAAGGAAGCTGACATTCACAAGACTTCCTATTGAACTCGCTATGGGCATTATGAGTTCATAGTGGTACCTTTTGGGTTGACTAATGCTCCATTAGTTTTCATGATTTTGATGAATGGTGTGTTTCGATCTTACCTTGACAGGTTTGTACTTGTGTTTCTTGATGATATATTGATATATTCTAAGTCTCAGAAGGAGCATGAGGAACACTTGTGATTGGTTTTACAATGCTTAAGAGACAATCAGCTTTATGCCAATGCAGCTAAGTGTGAATTCTTTAAATTAGAGATTCAGTATTTAGGACATGTCATTTTAGGTGATGGTATTTTAGTAGACCCTGCAAAGATCCAGGCAATAGTAGATTGTCCTACACCGACTAACATGTCAAAGATTCATAGTTTCATGGGTCTAGCTAGTTATTATTGTAGATTTGTCCTAGATTTCTCCAGAATAACACATCCTATCACTTCTCTTCAGAGGAAAGGAAAGAAGTTCATATCGATGGAGAAATGAAAGGAAAAATTTCAAAAGCTCAAGGATATTTTGACTAGTGCACCAATCTTAGTAGTACTCGATCCAGAGGGTGATTTCATGGTTTATATAGATACTTCCCTTGAAGGGATTGGAGCAGTTTTGATGCAGAATGGATGGGTGATTGCATATGAATCAGACAAGCTCAAGAATCACAAGCTAAATTATCCTACACATGATCTTGAGTTAGTAGTAGTAGTTCATGCTTTGACAAGGTGGAGAAATTTCTTGTTGGGGCAGAGATTTGAGCTACATAGTGATCATCACTTTCTTTAGTACATTTTCACTCAGCCTAATTTGAATGCTCGCCAAAGGCATTGGATGGAATTTCTTTGTGAGTATGATTTTGAGGTAAAGTACATTTAGGGAAAGGAGAATATGGTGGTAGATGCTTTGATTCATAGGAGACATGTGATATCATCTATGACCCTTAGTGTTTATTTGAGGAGTCAGATTCTTTAGGCACTTCCTACAGATTCTTGGTACTAGGAAGTGTGCAGAGAGATAGATTTAGGAAGACCTTTGGAGGGTAATTTTTTAGGCTATGTTCAAGAGTTAGATGGTCTTTTGAGAATTTTAGGAAGGATTTATGTGCTATTACTAGATGAGCTTCACACCTTGATTCTAGCAAAGGCTCATCGTACACCTTACTCGACACATCCAGGTGTCAAGAAGATGCATGTTAATTTGCGACCTTTATTCTATTGGTCCAGGATGAAGCAAGATATTGCCAATTATGTGGCTAGGTGCCTTGAATGTCAGAGAGTCAAGGTAGAATACTAGAACCCGACAAGACTTTTGCAATCAAATCTCATTCCTTCATGGAAGTGGGATATCATCTCTATGGATTTCATAGTAGGATTACCTATGACTGTTTGTTATCATGATGCTATCATGGTCACTATTGATCAGTTGACTAAGGTGGCACATTTTTCACCAATTAGGTCTTCCTACATGGTAGCTTCTATAGCTAATGTCTTCATGAGTGACATTGTGAGATTACATGGTATTCCTAAAAAGATTATTTCTGATAGGGACCCTATTTTCATATCTGCATTCTGGACATCGCTGTAGCATGGGCTTGGAGCACAATTGAATTTTAGTTCAACATATCACCTGGAGACAGATGGTCAGATGGAGAGGGTGAATCATGTTCTAGAAGATATGTTAAGGATTTATGTAATGGATAGGTAGACACATTGGGAGGATTATCTTTACCTAGTGGAGTTTTCCTACAACAACGAGTATCACAGTTCTATTGGCATGGCACTGCTTTAGGCTTTATATGGACATCCTTCTCATACACCCTTGAGTTGGGATAGTCTGGAGGATCACATATTGTTGGGTCTTGAGATGCTTCATGATATGGAGCAATAGGTAGTGCATATTTGTGAGCACTTGATTATGGTACATGATAGGCAGAAAAAGTATGCTGATGCACATAGGACAGATAAGTACTTTGCTATGGGAGACAATGTTTTCTTGAGAGTGCATCCACAGAAGAGTCTAATCCAATATGGAAAGGGTTCAAAGCTAGCACCTCTCTTTGTGGGACCATTCTAGATTATTGAGAGGATTGGCCCAATTGGTTACCACCTCGCTCTACTACCTAGCCTAGCTCACATTCATGATGTTTTCCAAGTTTCAGTAGTGATGTAGTATATTCTTGATGTTGTACATGTTCTTGATTAGAATGCATTGCAGGTAGAGGATGGGCAATTGGCTTTGGAGCCAGTTTGTATTCTGGAGCAACGGGAGTTGACCCTCAGGGGTCAAACCATCGAGTAGGTAAGGGTCCAATGGGACCCTACTAATGATTCTTCAGCTACATGGAAGGATGTAGTTAGATTATAGGAGTTATATCTCTACTTGTTTGTAGGCTTCCAGGAGTAAGCCTAATCGAAGGGGGGCTGGATGTAGTGCTTGCCCTCATTTACATTTTTTTTGGACACATTATTGTTATTATTATCAGACTATGTTAGACTAGTTTTATGTTGATGGTTAGTAGCATTTCTTTGAGACTATTAGATATTATGCTATGGATTCAATGATATATGATGAGATTATTTAGACTCTACATTTCATGTATGCATGATGATTATTACATTGCTTTTAGTTATTGATGATGATTAGTTAGATGGTTTATTATCACATGTATTTTATTATGGATACTTACCCCATACTTGCATGTGTATGGTGTGTTTGTTTGTTCTTATGTATGGCATTTTTGATGTGGTTAAGGAAGGGAGTCATAGTCAACTAATAGTCAAGATCTACATGATGTACCACTTCCTACCAATTTTTGTTCAGTTTAGCATATATATATATATATATATATTGTATGTACATGTGTTGTTTTTATGCAGGTTGTAGGTACCAGGTATCGACTTCCCTGAATTGCCAGGATGAGTGTACCCTATCGCACTGTCTCAATCATAAGAGAGGGGACATAAATTCTCAAGTCCAAATCCTAAACCCCTAAATCGTTTGTCCTAGTGAGGTAGGACAAGTATTTGGATATTTTACCTTTCGAATGTGTCAGAAGACATAATTCATGATTTTTAACCCTTTAGATTGATTTTGTATGAATTGATCTATGATGGGTTTTCATATTTTATCTTGGAGGTCTATGGTGAATTTTCTATTAATTAAGTATTAATAAATATATTTAATTAATAATTTAATTATTAGGGGAAAATTAAAATAATATCATGACCTTTAGATATTTTGAGTATAATTAATTAAAAGAGAATTAATTAAGAAAAGAATTAAATAAAAGAAATTAGAAATTAAAATTAATAATAATAATAATTAATAAATAATAATAATAAAAGTAATAAAAGAATTAAAATAAAAGTTATAAGCTTGCCTAGGAGTAAATGCACCTCTTGATTGCACATATGTCAACAACACAGGAGTTAGTGCACAACTTAAGCACATGGTATCTACAACCTTATGACTCATCTAGAAGGTTGGAAAAAGCTCATACTTAGTTGTCAACACTTATCCCAACTTCTGGTTGTTTCTAAAGGCATTCTAGGTGCTTCATGAGAGCTATTTATATTGAGGCACTTCTAGAAGCTCGGGGAGAGCATTTGGGGAGCATGTTTGGAGAACTTGAGAACGTGGGAGAAGGAAGGAGCTTGTTGTGCAGTTTCTGAGGAGAAATGAATTAGAATCAGTTTCTAGGTAGACATTTGTGATTTTGCCTATGTATTTCCACTTCTTGCACTTCCTATCTTCTTCATGTCTTTTGAATGTTTTCTGAGGATTTCATGTGTTGAAAATCTTGGTTATATGAATTCTTGTTATGGATAGTAAATATTATATGAGAAAATTCCTCATACATAGATCTGAGATTTCTATGGGATAGGGTTTAAAATTTTATAGGCAAACCTATTAGAAGGATTAATAGGTAAATCTAGAGATCAATCAATATAGAGAGAATTTTTAATTTATAAAATTGAAAAGCCCTATTTGTTTAAAAATTATGTAATATTTGGAAGTGTTATTGTAAATGTTTTTCTTATTAAAAGAAAAATATACATATATGTGTATTAATTTGCATACATATGCACACATATATATATATATATTAAATGCTATAGTGTTTATTTATAGAAAAAAACTCTGCAAACATAAATATATACATACACAGACTATAGTTAAAAGAAGATATATTATTTTTAAAAATGACCCATGATTCATATTTGAGGAAAGCATTTTTAAAATTCTATAAAATATATATATATGTATAATAAAATAAAGGGAGGGGCGGGATTACCCACCCCTGACCCTGCTTCCATCATAAGTTAATGGCCAATGGTCACCGTACTACTGTGATAGGTATTGCGACTACCATCACAGGCCCCATGATAGGGTACAACCACATGACCCCTTTTTAAAAAGGGAGTCAACAATTTTAATAATATGTGTAGCGATTTAAATTGCTTTCAAATCATTTTAAAACAATAATGATATGAATTATGAATCGCAGGTTATATGAATCGAATTTATAATTCAATTTTATGAGATAATTTCATATGTGTGTGTGTGTGTGTGTGTGTGTGTGTGTTTGTATGTATGTATATATATATATATATATATATATATATATATATATGTATGTATGTATGTATGTATGTATGTATGTATGTATGTATGTATGTATGTATGTACATACACACACACACACACACATATATATATATATACATACATATATATCTATATATATATATGTATATGTATATACATATATATATATATATATGTATATAAATATATATATATGTATCTATACATACATACATAAATAAATATATATGTATGCATGTATATACAAATATATATAGATACATATACATATACATATATATATATATATATATATATATATATATATATATATATATTACATTAATAAAATTTTTAATATTCAAGTTATTTTAAAATTATGAATAAAGAATAATTTTTTTAAATTAATGAATTTACTTAATTAGAAATTTAGTCTAATTAAGGTTACTTAAAGGTTATAACATTTAAAGTTATCAAATATTTTAGTCCTTCTCAAAATCATAAATTGAGTTATTGAAAAACAATAACTCATTACCAAAATAACGTATAACGTATGTTCCTAGGACATTTAAAAAATTAAATTTCTAAGAGTTAGAGGGAGAAACTTTTATCTATAGAAAAACGTATAAACATTCCCTCATTTGATATTTGATATCTAATAACTGAATTGAAAACTGGTACTCCACATTTTATTCAAAAATATAATATTAGCAAAACCCAAACATGTGCTTGTGTTTGTGTTTTTTCTATACTTCTATTTTGGGTTTTTTGGGTTGACTAGTATTGACTAGTTGTAGGACATCTACTAGAGGCTTGAGGGTTATGATTATGATGTCATGATGATGTCATTTTAAATTCCAATCTTTATAAACCCAACCATGGTTGTGTGATGGTATGCTCTATGAAATGTTGTTTTCACTGATTGATATTGCTTTCCAGTCTTCTTGTGTGAAGCTGAGATTCATATGTATGAGACACTTAACTCAACCATTTTGAATTCTTTGATCACCATTACTTTGAGATACTTTTGGTTTCTTATTGAAAACCAATACATATTGTGGTTATCAGTGATACCTTCAGTTGCTAATAGAGAGTTGTTATGGTCATGATTATCTATGGATGCTTTCTTTTTCTCATGGAGATTTGATGATTATATTATGGATTATCTTTTGTTATTTTGTGATTTATGATTCCATTAGCTTATCGTAGGTTATCTACTTGTAGTGTTGAGAAGTGCCTTGCAATGGGGATTAGGGCCCTAAGAGTCTGCCAAGGTAACTCATTGTAAGTTGTCTTAATAAGTGAAAACACTCACACCTAATACTGAGTTAAAGAACCTAAAAGGATAATTGTTTGGTTCTAGCTCATGCCTCGAGTGCTAGTACAAACTAGGATGGGAGTAGAGAGAATGCTTGGTTGTGACCTAAAATTTCATAGTATGCCTCATCTGTTTGAGAGGATACTGGTGCCCTCATAGGGATCACTAGGGGGCCAAGGTCTATTGGGAGACTACTAGTGTAACTCTAGCATGATCCATGCGATGACACTTTCTCGCTTGCATAGTAGGTGTCCTACATGTCTTTGTGTGCCTTTTTTATTAGATGTCAATTTGTGTTGGAACCTTTGAGTTAGTATACTTTTAGGATTTCTGGACTCAGAGAGTATTATGCTATGTGATTTTGATAGCCTATTTGGGACTTGAGATTATCTCTTCAGTGCGATGGGTGTGGACCATTTAGGTTCCACACAATTGGGTGGTAGTGCTATTTTGACTCTTATCATTTGAGATTCATTTGAGACATTGTGGCTGATGCATATTTTATGATGGTGGACATGTATCCTTACATTGAAGACTTGCACATATTAGATGATGTTATCTTATGCTTTATTTTGCATGTTAGAATACTTTTTGCATATGATGTAGTATGATTTTAGGAGTGACATTCCTATTTGATAATAGTGATGATCTCTTTGGTGATCTGGGATGTTACACACAGAGGGATGGCTAGGACCCATGATGGTCTAATGATGCTATTTACGGTTGGGAGGAACCATGCAATTAGATAATTATGTTTGTGATAAATGGTTATCTTTTATGATGATGTATCATGTATGATATGTGGTTTCATCTATGTTATTGAATCATGGTTTACAATTAGAATGATGATATACTTTATTTACACATATGTATATTTTTTAAAACCTTTCATACCCTGTGGCATGTATAGTGGATGATTGAGCATTCAAAAATGTAATTAATGAACATTGGAGTTTTCATTATTATTTCATGTGGATGTTGTATTAGATGGATTCATTAATAGTTAATTTAGATGTGATTCAACGTTAAGGTATCCTTAAATAATGTAACTTTTTATGTATGTTTATGTATACTATCAGTCATTAAATATTATTGCTTTCACTACTATGTTATATGTTTTAAAAAAAACTGCTACCAAACTTAGTGAAACTTTAGGTTAATTCTTTGGATCCCTTGGCGGGGCGTTACAAGTAATCCAGAATAGATGGTTCCAAGCATTAGTATTACTTTATGAGCCAAGCAACATAGAATAAGCATAAGAGTTTGTGCTAATACAAACCAAGATGTAAAATGATTATGCATGACTCATGACAAGATAAGGAGATAAGATCAAATCCTTTCATTTACCTATGCAATCCTCATGCAGCCAATCAGAAAATTGGAATTGCATGTAGCCAATGGATGAATTTCTAGGCTTTGAACAGGAACATTTTATCAATGATCCACTTATCTTTATAAGGAAGTCCTGACGCCACTCAAAAAGACTTGGAGAGAAGAAGGAATTGCAGAGCCTTTTATTAAGGTCATTGCAGAGCTTTGGTGTTAAAAAGATTAAGTGGAAAGGACATTAGTTAGACATTTAGTTGTTCAGAACAAAGCAAGGGATATAAATCAATATCAGATCTTTGGAGATCAAGATTAGGGAAAGTAGATCAAGTGCCTGTATTTATTAATCAAGGATTGTAAGCTATCAGGTTTATTATACCTAATACTTTTTGGCCATTATATTAGGAAGGAAACCCTATGTTGATAGGTTAGCTTAATAGCTATCTTCTAGATCCTTTTAAAAAAAAGGTGATTAAATCCTCTAATAGGGTAACACTTTATGTAAAGTGTTTGTAAAACCTTTAACCAGGTCACTATTGACACAACGTAAAGCCTTTAACAGGGTAGGCCCTTAACAGGGAAAACCATCAAAAGTGGTTGAAATTAATTGTTGTAGTAATTTCATGGGTATCATGCCCACCCCAATTTTACCTTCTTATTCCTGGAGGGTTTCTAGGTTACCAAAATCTCAAGTGTTATGTGGTCATGCATGATCGTTTAATGTTTATATCCATGCATGTCAAAAAGTGGATAAAAGGCCAATACTTCTGATTCAACCCCCCCCCCCCCCCCCCTCTTAGAGGTCTCTTCCCATTAAGACATTCCAATAGGAGACTTCAAAGTTCAAGCATCCCTATGATCTACAATAATGGCAATAATGCATGTGAGAGTCAATAGTGATATGATAAAAAAACAAGTTGTAACTAAAATGCTTTTGGTGTGTTTAGTTTGAGCTTCACTTGGTTTCAATAATCCTTTCATGTTCTCTACTCAAAAAGGCCAACCATGTGAAGGTGGAAGCTCATTTGACCTGCCCCCTCATAATTACTCTAAATTCCCCATTAAAAACTAAGCAAATATTTCATACATCCATTTTAGAAGTATATCATTTAATCATTATAATCACTAACATACATTAACATGACATATAGTTAATTAATACATATAAGCATTCATCAATAATTTGCAAACACATTAGTTATTATATTCACATAAGATTCATTGAAATGACATATAATTCATTAATACCTATAAATATTCATTATTAATTCATGAACACATCAATCATTATAATAACACAACAATATTCAATAACATGACATAAAATCCATCAACATTCATCATCAATACCCAAAATTCATAAAAATCCATTAATAAGAAGCATTCACCATCATTAAAATCCATTAATAAGCAACATTCATCATCATAAAAATTCATTAATATGAAACATTCATAAATATCCATCAACACACTCATTATCAAAAAAGGTTTTTAACTTTCATTTCTTTTGTTGTTCTTTTCTTTTTTTGAAGATAAAGGTGACACACGGCTTCCTCTTGTTTCAATGAGGACAAGGATGATACTCCCCTTCAATAAGAAATAAATGGGTTTAATTCTAAACTTTTTTTTATGGTATAAGTATTTCATTAATCTAAAGAACATAATAGAGATTTTTCTTTAGATGATAGTGCCACATCGTCTACTATTACATTGTATTTAGGCCCAACCTCAACATGCTCAACACTAACATCACACTGCAGATTCAAAAAATATCACATGAAGGTTACACCAATTTCAATTTAAGATGTTAAATTTTATTAATAATTACATGATTAATTTAAACTAGAAATTGAATATGTACTATAACATTGTGATGCACATTTAGGTCTTTGTGATGTGTAGGATCCATGCTTTCATAATCATCAGTAAGGTTTGTGCCAAGCATAGTAGGTCGTAGTGAAATTTTATGCACAAATTGTTATCATTATATAAAATTAACATCAAATAGATTATTTGTCATGAATTTTTCAATTACTGTTATTATTCATTTGGCCTATTTACTTTTGTGTCAACCATTGCAACAAAATATTATACACATGTTTGGCTACTGGAATTTGTGCAGTGGCAATCAACCACTACTTTATAACCTCTCTTAGAGCCAATTTGTTTGTCCTCTTCTATGGCCGCTAGATTAAATTTAATTCCCTATTTTTTTTGCATAATATCATCAATAAATAATGTATTTCTTATTTGTAATTTTATATAAAAGATTTGATATGAAATTTCATTTATAGCTACTTACAAGGCGTGAGTGAATTTTCATATATCCCCTAGAGACAAGATGGTGTTGACCAACCTTCTCTTTCCTATCTTGTGTTTCCTTCGATGTGTCCTTCATCCTATACATGTAAATTTTGAAACATGTTAGAAAAATGTTAGATTACATAAATACACAATCAACATGGTTGATCTTCTCCATTAAACTCTTTAACAGCTCAACATTTGAAATAAAATAAAAAATTCTTGAATGAGATTCATACTAAAGAAAAGAGTTACAAATATGATAATAGACAATATAGTCATATGCATTTATATCAACAAGATACTTATTTTGATCTAACTGGTAGCACTTGATGTTGTGTAAAATCCATCTATTTTAATATGGTGTAATGGTAGCATAGCTCCACTAAATATATTGTAAATAGTAATGAATTTTGGGTGTAGGTAAAATGAAAGGTGAAGTAAAGAAGAAAGGGATATTGGTGAGTTGAGCATCCATTACTGTCATTAATTATGGTAATAATATAAGAGAGGGAGGCATATTAAATACCATTAATAGGAAATAGGCTACATGTCTAAAAAGGATATATCTTTTAACATCACATGTTGTTTCTTAAGTCTTCAAAAAAATATTGTTTGAATATATTAAAGACAATATCTTTGAGGGACACATGTTCATTTTCATTTACTTGGAAAGTTTTAAAATCCCAAAGGAAAAAAGCTTCACTGCTTACTATTCACTATTAGATAGTAAAGGAAAAAGGAAAAGGTAATGGAAAAAGGCCTCACTACTCATAGTTATATAGTAAATATTGTGCAAATTTAGAATAAAGAATTCATTGATTGTATGACTCGCTATATGAAGAATATAACTTAAAACAAAATTCTTGAAAAAAAGTGTGATTGAAGTAAATGAGACACATACCTATTTTTTTCAGGTGGTGGGTTACTTTCTTTAACCCTTAGTCTATTCTCTTTTGCATTTTCAATAATTTTATTCCACTCTAGCTATGCTACCATAGGAGGATGTTTGAACATTGGGTTGAGCTTTAGAGCCCTTCTATAGTACTCTCTTATAGTCTTTAGATGTTTGCAAACTTTTTTTAGAAGTTTGGCTCTATTCAAAATATTTTGAGAAAAGAACTCCTCCATAGTTTTTGTGAGATGATCTTTTACTTCAAGGGCTTGGTCAGTCCAACTTTTAACAAAAAATAGAATTGTTATATTAAAAAAATAGTTCAAGAATTAATGAAAAATTGCAGCAACCAATTATATCAAGCTGCATACCTTTTACTTACTGTGGGCCCAAATATCTTCAATGTTAAATCATTAAAAGTTTCATAAAAAAAATTGTTTCCTACAAAATCATCACCACATCATTAGTAAAAAATGAGTTATGAATAAGTAAAATAAAATTACACTCTAAATAATTACAATTTTAAAGTACCTAGAAGATTAGGCAATTTTTAGTGAATCATATCTTTCTTGGTCATCAGCAATTATGCCTCCAATGATCCAGTACAAGTAACATGTGCTGCTCCAAGAAAGGCTAATAAATTATTAACAATATTGGTATGAGCTCTATCATCAACATGACAAGGTCTACTTATCACATAACAAAGTTAACCAATGTCATAATATACTCAAATGAACAAGAAAGTAAAAATATTATCATATCTAATGCATAAAAAAATGTAGAAAAAAAAGGATTTACCATCTCTAGTTGTAGTAGGTGTGGATGTTTGCATTCTCCTTGTTGTCGATCCTACAGTTAGCAATCTTAGAGTGCTAGCTGGCTTCATGGAAGTAGGCATGTGGTAATCATCAACACCTAAAAAGTAATCATATATATATATATACAACGTATTTGTCATGTCCCCTATTTTTCTTTGATATAATTTAATATTAAATAATAAATAACAATGACATTGCTATTAGGAGAAACTCTCCATCCATGATTCATTCTAAATAAATATTATCAAGTAAAGGGTAAACATTATACCACTATAAGTGAAGCTAGTCTTATAGAAATATATTAGGAGCAACAGGTCATTATATAACAATAAGGAATATTTGAAAGATAATTACATATGTACAACACCATACGATAAGCTCATATTTCAATTAGACCATATGATCAATGAACGTCATACATAAAATAAAGAGAAAAATTATTTAATTTTATAAATAACCTATTAAATATACTCCTAACCTTGTTTTCAAATTTCAATTTATAAGACTGACACTTCTAAATGAAGGCCAAATGATCAACCAAATTACCTATCATTAGAAAATGATAGTACATAACCAAACCTAGCAAAATAGGAACTAAAAATATAACCAAGTTTGCTACCAAATATTTATTGATTATATTTACTACAATATTCACCATTATGAAATACATTCTCTTTTCTTTCAAAGCAATTGTAATATTTTTTAATTGATTTAATAAATAATAAGAGATGGGAAAAGATGGAAAACCCTTCTTGTAATGTCCTTTATTTCATTGTGTTTGGAAATAGGAACAATTACTTCAACTTCCCTTTCTACTATGGCAATTGAATGAAAATGAAGCAATTAATGACACTTGAACCAAAAACATCCTATTTTTGATATGAAAAATAATATATGTAAATGAAAAAATTCACAATCTGATAAGGAAGTAGATGGAAATATTGTCATTGATGTCAAAATAATTTGAGTGATTGTTCAAAGTTTTCATTGATGTCAAAAGTATGCTTATTAGGAAAATTTATACCACGATTAACATATAGATTTATTGAAATTTGAGCATTGCAAATCAGTATTAATACACCAATCATAATTGAACTTGAAGGACAAATTGGTTCACTGAAGAGTGCATTGGAAATTGTGATATGGAGTAATATGTTCCTCGCACTAATCAAGAAGAAACATCATCTATAGTTGTAGATATAAGAATAAGATCCATTTGTTAAAAAATAAAATGCATTATTATTGGAGATAGAAAATGAAGGAGAGACACATGAGATAGGGAAAACCAAGATGGAAACAACCAACATTAATAACAATCTAGTAGATTGAATAGTCAACCTTAAAGAACACATAAATCAAAAGTGATATGTATATATACAATAAGATTATATTTAAAGAATCTCATTATTCATTAACTAAGAAATGCAGAGTAGAAGTAATGAAGAAGAGACAACATTGGATACTATGCATTAAATAAGAGAGAGAAACTTTATAAATCATATGCTGAGTCACTTCAAAGCCAACATATAGTATAAAAGAAACTTTTAGTGATAAACCATACAACCAATGACCAAAAGTTATCTACAACATAGATATTAGAATCATATCATTACAAGCTCATGGACATGAAATTGGTCAAGAGGATATACATTTAAGACTATATCATCATAATGGTTCAACAATTATAATTAGAAAGGATATATGAGTTTTTCACATACAACAATTATCTAAGTATCGAAGAATGAATACAAGTGGTTAAGTAAAAGAGAAGAGGGAACATGACAACAATAATATAAAACTATCAATAATAATCATGAAGAAAATAATGTCTCTTCTAATGATTGAGAATAGAAATCACATACCTAGAGGACATACACTGGTACCCTCACTAGGTGGAAGAACTCAATGTATGCAAGCACTATGTTGACACTTGTCCAAGGTGATGATAGGTGTAGTATCATAGGTGTAGACACCTAAATTTGATTACACTGCTTTGGTAATCCTATTTAGTTATCTCTAAAGGCATCATTAATTAAATTCCTATTTAATTAATCCTTTGCCATCCCCTAGCTGATTAATTTAATTAATCATCTATAGTCTTAATTGATAAATCAAATAACCTATTATTTATCAATTAATCCTATTCTTTTATCTAATTCCAAAATCCTCATTTATTAAATAACTCTATTTGATAAATAAATCCCTCAAATCTAATAACCCCTAACTTATCCTAAACCCCCATTTTAACCTAATCCACCCCATCCACCCATACTAACCAAGCTTAGCCACTAACTCACCCACCCTCATAAATTCCATCCACTTGCAAATCTCTAACAAGCTTAGTCTAATCCTAAACCACCTCTAATCCCCCCCTAACATTGTCACATTCCCTAAGTAAGCTTAAGACTTTTCTAAGCCAAGGAAAGTCAACAATCTCAACTCCCTCCAAAATATCCCAACCACCCAATAATGAATGCTCTTACAAAAGCCATAAAGACTCTTACAAGCTCTTACAATCCATAATGAAGGGTCTTTATGAAGATATTATCCCTTAAGCCTCCTTTGTTGACTCATCATGCCCTTTCCTCCATCCACCCACCCTATGACATGTGTCACTCTTTGATTGGTGCTAAACAAGCACAATCCATGTGCTCCCCTTTCAGTGCATCCTAGCCCTCCTTAAGCTTTCATCTTTCCTTCCATCTTAGCCCTCCATCCCTCAAGCCCTTAGCCTATAAATTGAATCCCCTCCCAAGCCATTTCATCGCAACCATTTGAGTAAAGTTATCATGCCCTTTTGAGAGCCAAAAGCTATATCCATACCCTTATAATGCCAAATTAAGAGCTCACAAAGCTACCAATTTTCTATTTACCCATCTCCACCATTGAAGCAACTTTGAGCATCTTGAGCATACTTCCACATCAAAGGACACATCTACAAAATCAAAAAAGCAATGAAGTGCTTCATCTTTTGAGGTTTGCATCTCTTGTTTGTTTTCTTTGTCTAAGCATATATGTGAACTTAGTTTTGGTTTGTGAATGCTTTCTTTAATGTTAATGTTACTTGTACACTAAAATCTTGTTCTACATTTTGGCACACCCGGTGGGACCCCACTATGGGTCATTTAATCATCAATTTCTATCTATATGTTGTTTTTTCTAAAAATCTAATGTTTCTTGTTGTTTAAGTGAGTTGTAGGATGTTTCACTTGTTTTTTAGGTTGAAGGGTGCACTTGGGAAGAAGACATACCCTCAGAAATCTGAAAATAACAAAAAATTAAAAAAAATTTGAAAAAATTCAGCATTTTTCATCTTTTTTCGCTCAGTGTCATCTTTGCAGTTTAGCGTCTACACCTGTAAATTGTCATCTTCGCTAGCTACTTTGTCATCTCTGAAACCAAACTGATGTCTTTGCTTGGTTTTTTGCTATCGGTGCCACCACTAGACTATCGTCTATGCATTCTCAATCATCATCTCCACAGATCATCATCTCTGCCAGATATTCTGTCGTCTCCACCGCCACCTCTAATCTAAACTCTCGTCTCTGCCATTGCCAACTGAAATCGTCGTCTCCGCAAACCAGCGTCTCCGCTTGTCTCCTATTTTTGTGCCACAAATCTGACCTATTGTCTCCGCTTCTTTTTCTCTGCCATCTCCGTAGACTAGCATCTCCGCAGTTTAGCATCTCCTCCTGATAAACTGTCGTCTCTACCTATTTATGTTGCATTTTTGTTTTAGCATATCAGTTCCTGCACTTTTTATTTCAAAAAAAAAAAGAGTATAAATCAAAATTTGACTTTTAGTGGTTCTGTAGGATTTAAACCATTCTAAGCATTTTTACGCCTAGGAAAAATAACAAAAAAAGTCAAAAATTTTTTTCCATAGTTAAGCTTTCATTTTGGAAGATTTTGGGTTACTAATCAACTTGACTTTTTTTTGTAGCTATTGCAGGTTTGAGCACATATGAAACCACAAACCATGTTTTTTGTAGGTTCTCATATTGCTAAAATGAACTTGAATGTTTAAACACATCTTTCATTGAATGAATGTCGCTCAAATCACTCTCGAATGCCATGGATTAAAATCAACCTTTTATTGGAATGCATGCTTAAAACAACAAACTCAATCTTGAATGAATAAGATCAATTAACCATTGCAATATCTCACATTTCAATTTTTGGGCATAAAAAAAATCTAAATCCACATTTTTGTAATCTTCTAAGTTATAAAAAAAAATAAAAATTCTTTGAGTGAGTTTATCATTGGACTCACCCTCTTTAATCACCCATCAATTTAACTATTGGTTGCAATTTCAATGCCATCTATAGGGATGGGTCCACCTAAGAGGGTGTTAAGTGCTCCACACAAATCAAACTCTACTTACTTGTGTTTTTATTAGTTTTTCTAAGTTAGAAAATTTCTTGAATGCACATTAGGTTCACTAACACTTCATTTGGGCACTAAAATTGAACAACCAATTAACGTGGAGGGCCTTCGGGCATGCGCTTGACAAATCGAGTTTCACATATCTTTGTTTTGGGCTTAAAAAAAACTCACACTCAATCTTGAATGCCTAACAATCAATGAACATCGCATGGTTTTGACGCATTTTCAATGATGCTCACATTTCTTATGTTGACGATTTCTCGACTTCCATTATGTTGATGACGCTATCAAGTTGGAATGAACATTGTATGCCATAATCACAAGTGTCTTCAATCATAACTTACAAAATCTAAATCATCAATTGGAATGAGCACGTATCTTTTAAAACCCAAGATCATGTATGTGGTCTTGTTTTACACTTTTTAGGAGGCCTGCTTGGGGATTTCATCACCCCTTGGATGACCTTAACTCCAGCATTCTGGTGGAGTATAAAGATCGAGAGGTGAATCGAAAGACACCTCTCTTGGGATCAAAATTATGTCACTCAGGCTAAGGCTCAAGGAACTTTATACCCTTGAGAAGTGAAAAAGGAGAAGTGGGTTATCACTTCTCTCGGTTGTGTGACATCTTTTTGGTTTCATCTACGGATATGGGCCTCACATACCTTGCATATATCGAGGACTCCCTAGCTAAACCAAATTTCATCCTTGTAGAAAGCTTCCTAGGATGTTGGTGTGTTTGACATGCTTGCTCCAAAATTTTGTCTTCTTGTTTTTTCATAGCCTTTGAATGAATGTTTGCCAACTTTGGTCCAAATCTCAGAAAAGAAGAAATCTCCTAGCTCAAGGCATACTTAGTGTAGTCACTGCCTCATTAGAAGATCGTCCAAGCTCCCCCGCCACAACCAAATCTATTAAGTTCTTTGCCTTAGAACAATCCCAAATCTAAAGTCCATCCAAATCATTCCCCCCAACCAGCTAGTAACCCAATCCAAAATCACACCCAAGCCATTAGAGAGATGTTGTCACTCTGCTAGAATTTTTCTATCCAATCAATCCTACCAATCAACCAATCTCACCAAAGTTATCCCTCTGATAGAGCATTGTCTAGGGTAATTCAGCTTTGTCACTTGTATCCCTCATCACCTTGAGCTAAAGGTTGGGATCTACAAGTGGTCAATCTCATGTCATGCCCATAGGATCATTAGTCTATCCTTAAGTTGACACAATCTTCACAAATCCAGTGCATAGGAAAGCAAAACTCTCACTTTTTGACAGCATACCCTTGAAGTCTTCCATCTATAGGAAAGCCAAAAATCTCTAGCCAATCCTCCTTAGGTCTATCATGCAGCTTTGACTCTCCCTAGGAAATCCTTCCTTAGCCAATCCAAAATCTGCGCTTAATCCAAATCCAACTATGAGCTTTCATGTTCATCCATATGCAAGACCCCATCCCCATCTAACTCATCATCAAAATATGAAATCCCAAACCTATCATGATGTGTTTAGTCGTACTGTCCTTACTCTTGCCACCTCCTATTCCAATGATGATGAAAATCTTGTTGACTATGACGGGTATATTGAAAGCCTTAGAAATATTCTACCAAGCATCCCCCAAAATCCACATATTCTTCCAAACTATCTAGTCATGCCATCTGATATCCCATCTTCTCCTCCATCACCCAATCGACCAAGCTTCCAATCTTCCACCCCCATCACACTAGCTATTCTTGTCAATCCACCTCCACCTCCAACACACGAGTCTCCCAGGAATCTCCTAGAGGAAATACAAGAAAAGCCATCTCCAACAGTCGATAACCCATGTCATTTAATCCAACCATGTGAAGTAGTTAGTGATGAAGCTTCCCCATCTATAATATCACCTCCATCTCCCATAGCTATTATCCCCATACCATCCATCAAATTGCTTAAAATCCTTCCACTTCCCGTGAGCATCAAGATCCCACCACCTATTAAATCCCTCCAAATCCTATCCACATACCCTCCAAGCATTTCTCAAATCTCCCATAATGACCCTTATGCATCCATCTTCTACTCACCCATCTCCACTATTGAATCCCCCATCTATCCATCTGCTACCTTTAAATAATCCATCCCTTCACCTCCTATCGCACCATTCACTCCAATCCAATCCTATCAAGATCCTTCCCAAAAGAATGTTGATATCCCCCAAAGAATAAACAAATATATCATTGTACCATGTCTTCCATCCATAGTGCAATCACCATCCCCTCCATCTCCAAAACCTCAAGCCATACCTCCTCTACTACAAGATATCCTTTCATCCCATCAGGTAAATCAAGATCCTATCCTACCATCTCCTCCACTCCATGCTTCCATCTTAGCACCTATCCTAGCTATTCCACCACCTATAATCTACCCTCTTGGTTCACTTACATTCATCCATGGTGGCCTCCTCTCAGCAAAAGAATTATAGAATAGTATCTTCCCATTGCAGTACATCTGATAAAGCACTTCCACCATTTTTCGTAAGCAAAAAGTATCCTTAGCTAGTTCAAATGCTCAATCGATGGCATTATCAAGGTCAAGGTTTAGGACCATAAGAGTGAGGAATTAGAAAGCCTATTATTGCACAAAAAAATCTAGGATTTCATGGTCTTGGATATATATCCAAAGGCTCACCATCTAAAGGTGTTGGTACACCACACCCCCAAACCAAGCCTATCTTCAAACCCACCATGCCAGCCTCCCATCACTCCTTCAAGAAATCTTATGTCATCTCCGCTCCACCATCTTTGCAACCTAAAACAACCTACCATATCCCCCCTTCATCTACTAAATCCATTTTGGGTCCTTATGTCCCACAATCTACCATCCTCCATCCTCCTATCAACCGTCATAAAAACCCTATTCCATCCATTCCTATGCAAGATCAACAAAGGCACATATCATCACACATCATCCATCATCATCCCCCTACATGATCTTCCATATCCTCTCCATCTCACAAAGCTTCTCCTAACCATCTTCCCAAAGCTTACCATAGCAATGTGAATGCTAACTTCAAAATGCATAAAGCTAAAAATCCACATCCTAGGCAATCATATGTCTATTCTAAAAGACATACTCCAAAAAGGAAAAATCCAATCAAAGAATGCAAAATAATGCAAAAGCCTATGAAAAGAAAATCCAAAACCATGTGGATCCCAAAGAAAAAAGTTGAAACCCAATGCATAATGGAATCCACCATTGCTAATCCATCATCTAGTGCCTCATGTCCCCCATCCCCTAACTCAATCTTGGGTGCCTATATCTCCAAGCGCACTTCCACAAATCCACCGTCAAGCTCGCATCTACCATCTATCCCCCTATATACTCTTTTCACACCCATCCCAACATGTGCCAATGTTGATCCTGCAAGCATCCCCATCTCACTCTCCTTTCAAGCCTTTTCATCCCTCCATCTCCTACCATCAATCCCATCTAATCCAATCTATTTCATAAATTACACATCCAATGTACCAATAGCTAGCAAAAAAATTGAACATTCCAATAGCCAACGAAAAATTCCAAAAAAAAAAAGAGCCAAAAATAGCTGAAGAAAGCCAAAATCATTCCAGCTAAGTCCAAAGTCAAAAAGTCAAAAAAAAAAGAAAAAGAAAAAGAAAGCGTCCACTAGTGAAAACTTGGCAATTCAAGCACCTTGGACAAGTACCATGATTAAAATTTGGCAAACAAGCATCATGTATAATCCAACCATCCCCAACCTAGCCTATCATCCTCATGCTTTTGGTCACATCTTGTCATCCAACTCCATCTTCCAATCTATCCACCTATCCTCCACCCTCCAAATTCCATCGCACACCATCCACTTATCTCCTGTAGCTTCAGCCAACCATCCCAGATATCATCCATCTCCCTAGCCCCTATAGCTTTTTCCATCCTAGCTTCAATCCTATCATATCCTTCATACAATCTCCTCATGCATGTTATCTTCTGACTGGGGGCATTGTATTCCTTGGAGATCTTGTCTTGTCCATCCGCCCTTGTCATTGGTATCTAGTTCTAGGCTATCCTCATGCAAACCCAATGTCATCTCTTTATATCCATCATAATCCTAGCTATCTACCATCCTATCCAGCCATCTCATTCTTCTCCTCTAGCTATCCTTGGTCACAAAATCTCTCATCATCATTTGTATGCATCCTCCCCAAATCCATATCTTTTTCTATCACCTCATCCTTAGCTTCCGCATCTTGCATAACATTGAACCATCCTGAGCTTTTGCCTGCTTGTAACTATCTTGGTCAGCTTCATTTTGTAACATATCTTGGTCCGTCAGCTTGTACATCCTCTTTAGCTTAGTACCATTATATCTATCCAGCTTTCATGTTAGTTCCTCCTTGATCAGCATCTTGCACACATTGCACAACCCTCGGTTAGCTATTCCAATGTATCCTTTAGCTAGATCTCCTATCACCAAAGTGTTATCCTTCTTAGTTCAGATTTCCAGATGCATTACTCATCTAGATCCATCAGCTTAGGTGCTCTCTGATAGATCCTTGTAGGATATAGCTTTCCTCATGTCTGATCTTGGTCCATTAGTACCTTGTCCTACCCATCTCATTGGCAAATAGTTCTCTTTTGGATTTTCACTTTATTTTGATTTGGAATCTTCCCTTTTGGGTCTTGAAGTATCTTTTCCAAGCAATCTTTTTGTTCCCTTCTCAAGGTTGCCATGATCTTCCATATCATGGTATGCTATGAATGGGACAATTTGAGCGTTAGGTCTTTATCATATCTTTTTCTTGTTTTCTTTTTTTCTTGTGTGTTACCCAGTGTCGTTTGCACACTACTTCCTCTGGGATTCATGTGTGATGCTGGGGCAATCCTTGCGTGTTTTTTTTGAGTCAGTTCGTTAGTCCTCTAGATGGTTGGTGAAAAGGCCTTGATGTTCTTGGTAACCTTGAAAATTAGCCAATAGTCCTATAGAAAATCTAGTGCTCAACTACATGGTGGTAATTCTCTTTGAAGTATCCCCCTGCTCGAAAGGCTTCAATGGATTCCCTTCATCTCCATTATCCCCCATCCATATCCAGCATCTATCACTCCTACCCCAGCTTATTTATCAGTATCTCTTTGAATCACTCCTCACACTTAACTTTAGGGATCCACAATCCTAGTCTTAGGGATCCACCAATCAAATCAATCCACCAAGCCTCATCTTTCGAGATCCATAATCCTAGTCCTAGGGATCTCCAAAAACCATCTTCCGCCAATTTGACTCTTTGAAATCCTATTGCATTAGCTTTACCACCCCATCATCCATCTTCCTATCCTAGATTCCTTTTATAGTGCTCTACTCCTCCATCCTAGAAAGTCTTAAGCTTGCTTTACCCTTCTGCCTCTAATTCTCCTTTATCATTCTCTCGTAGTGAGAGTTTGAGCTAATGCAGCCCCTTCTCTTTGCCAACCTATGTCTCAGCTCATCTCAATTTCTTGTACTTTTCAAGAAGTCATCGAGCCTCATTTCTCTCCCCACTTCCTTCTTGAGGGGGCATCATCTAAGTCTATTCTCTCCTCTTCTTATCCGAGACTGGGGCAACCTTGTTGCTAAAACATCTTGCTCATGTTGTCTTCATTCGAACTTCTTTGAAATAATGTTGTCTCAACACTATGTCAAAGAGGAGAAAAATGTAGATACCTAAATTTGATTACAACACTTTGGTAATCCTATTTAGTTATCTCTAAAGGCATCATTAATTAAATTCCTATTTAATTAATTCTTTGCCATCCCCTAGCTGATTAATTTAATTAATCATCTATAGTCCTAATTGATAAATCAAATAACCTATTATTTATCAATTAATCCTATTTTTTATCTAAGTCCAAAATCCTCATTTATTAAATAAATCTATTTGATAAACAAATCCCTCAAATCTAATAACCCCTAACTTATCCTAAACCCCCTTTTTAGCCTAATCCACCCCATCCACCCATACTAACCAAGCTTAGCCACTAACTCACCCACCCTCATAAATGCCTTCCACTTGAAAATCTCTAACAAGCTTAGTCTAATCTTAAATCACCTCTAATCCCCCACCTAACCTTGTCACATTTCCTAAGTAAGCTTAAGACTTTCATAAGCCAAGGAAAGTCAACAATCTCAACTCCCTCCAAAATATCCCAACCACCCAACAATGAATGCTCTTACAAAAGCCATAAAGACTCTTACAAGCTCTTACAAGCCATAATGAAGGGTCTTTATGAAGATATTATCCCTTGAGCCTCCTTTGTTGACTCATCATCCCCTTTCCTCCATCCACTCACCTTGTGACATGTGTCACTCCCTAATTGGTGCTAAACAAGCACAATCCATGTGCTCCCCTTTGAGTGCATCCTAGCGCTCCTTAAGCTTTCACCTTTCCTTCCATCTTAGCCCTCCATCCCTAAAGCCCTTAGCCTATAAATTGAATCCCCTCCCAAGCTATTTCATCACAACCATTTGAGTAAATTTATCATGCCCTTTTGAGAGCCAAAAGCCATACCCATACCCTTATAATGCCAAATTGAGAGCTCACAAAGCTACCAATTTTCCATTTACCCATCTCCACCATTGAAGCAAATTTGAGCATCTTGAGCATACATCCACATCAAAGGATGCATATGCAAAATCAAGAAAGCAATGAAGTGCTTCATCTTTTGAAGTTTGCATCACTTGTTTGTTTTCTTTGTCTAAGCATTTATGTGAACTTAGTTTTGGTTTGTGAATGCTTTCTCTAATGTTAATGCTCCTTGCACACTAAAATCTTGTTCTACAATAAGTATATCTAAACTATTGGTAGATTCATGGTTGGTGCTTCCCCACATTATGAAGTTGTGTCATGCTTGACCACTAATTTGGGTTTTTCTGCATATTAGGACCTTGTTGTTATAAGTTCCTTTCAGTTGTTATGTTTTTATTTCTGTAGAACTTGGTTATCTTACTGTCCTTTGGAACACGAGACTTATGCTATATGTATTTTGTGTTTTGAGCTATGTTGTTAGCAATGCAGGTGATTTAGGATTTTGTGATTTGAAACTGGCATATAAATAATTGCATGTTGATTGGGTATCGATTATGTTCATTATGTTTTTAACTCAATGTAAATTGCATTCTATGTTTGAATGCTTTAGAAAGAAAGTAAATATATTGTATGTTTAATTTGAATGTTAATATGTTGTATAAATATATTTAGAATTTGTCATCATATTTATGTATGTGTGACTAAGAAGGGATTGAATTATTGCATTGGATTTGTTTTTAGTATAGCATATAGGTATATGTTTTAAAGGGATTAGATTTTTCTAAATACTTATAATTTTGAGAAAGTTTGGTTTACATGATTTATATTAACTTGTTATTTAAAAGAACCGCAGTTTGCTTTGCATACATATATATTTGTTTAAAAGGGTCTAATACCCTAAGTTGAGGTTGGCATAAACATTCTCTTTTTAAAAAAAAAAAGGGGTTTAATATTTCTTAAATGGAATATAACCCTAAAACGGTATCGAATGCCATGAAAGAGGAAATATATTCATTTTGTTGGAAACCAAATTCATGGTGGTGGCATTGTAACTATCTTGTGCACGGCTCTGTGAAGTGTCATAGTTGAATTGAATGCATGATTATGAAGGTATTATGTCATTTTGGTTTGGTTGGCCATTTCTCTTCGTGAGTTGGTTTCTTGTTGAGATTGGGCTGAAAACTTGGCTGCATTGCTCTATTTTGCTAAACACCTATGATGGTAGTTGCTAAGGAATCAACATCATGGAGGAATTTTTTGAAAGAACATTCACTATTATGAGGCCGAGCACTGTTGAGTTTCTCACTATCTATCAACCTCTTACATTGCATTTGAGTTCTTCTATTGAATACCCTATCCTTTGTTTCAAGAAAGTCTATTTGTTTTGGCATTTTGGAAGTGTGGTTTTGAGTTGGGGTTTTGGCTCTGACGGAAAGTTGCTAAAGTGCTTCAAGTTGAACATTTACCATGTACTAATTTTAAAGTAGGGGCAATTTCTTACCCTACTCTCTCTTTGTTTTCAATTACAATGTTATTTCGATTTGTATAATGTAAATGGTTATCAATTTTACTTATTGTGTATTGACACTCAAGGATGGATATGTGCAGAGCATGGCACTGTGTGCAATGCTTAGCTCTATATATATTCATCTTCAAATGTGGAGTTATGGAGAAATGAAATTGGGTGTTGCTATATGTTTATATTTGCTTGGGCTTTGCCCTAAACATACATTCTTTCTTTGAGTTGAACTCGATCGAGGCTTCATGTATGCAAGTGTTTAAGATATGCTTATGGGTATTTGGCTTTGTTAGGGCCAAGCTCTAAGAGAACCATATTTTAAAATTCATAGATATGAGTGGTTCAGCCACAGTCTCAAGCTTGCATTTGGTTGCAGTCTCATGACTGATTAAGGGCATAGTCACTTTGTTTCTATGATATAAATGATTAAAAATGAGAGTTATGTCATTACTTTTTTTTAAAAATAGTTTGCCTGAATTCTATAGCTCAGTTATTTTATATAATAAAAATAGTAACATAGTGAATAGTATGTGACATTTATTGGTAATGACATTTTGTCAAATAGTTAAAAGGAAGCTAGATTCAAAGAGGAAATTCTCTGTGATAGCATAAATTAATCCATGATATATGATGGAATTGAGGTATAATTCATTGTTTTTTGTTTGTGAAACTGTTCGTAACTGAATAAGACATTATTTTAATAAATAAAGTCAAGGATAGATCCTATTTTTGTAATATCGACAAGGTCATTATGTGAATAGTTTGTGTGCTTCTTATAGCTTAGGGATTTGCATCCTAATTACTTCTGGTTATTGGCAAAATGTAAGTTACTTTGCATTCTTGTGAAGTGTATGTTGAATGGATCTCAGATATTATATTTTTATATGCTATTATGGTTATAACTAGGTGGTGGCTTATTATCAAACAGTGGTAAAACTACAATAGACATTTGAATATTGAATGACATTGCAAAGGATCTTTTGTTAAAGCATTGGCTGCATTTGGAATCAATTATGTTTAGTTTATGCTATGAAGTATCTTAATAACATTTATGGATTGTTTTGAGATAACTTTTTTGAAACAGAATCCTTTTTATATAGATGTATTTCAATTTATGATTTAAATGGAAGTTGTTTCATTTATGAATCAGATTTATGATATATGTTTGATGATATGTCATTTAAAGCAATAATATCATATGCATATTGTTTTATTATCTTGGTCATTTTGATGGATAAGTTTAGTTTATTGTAATAGTAGGAATAAGTAATGTAATACTATGACTGGTAAATATCATTAAATTGATGTAACAGTTTAGTTATATTTATGAGATCGTAGGGTAAAAGCACAAACCTGTGTCACCTTTTATAAAGGAGAAGTGATATCAGAATTTAAAGTCTTCAACTTTAATGACATAAAAGTGGCATTTGTGCTTAAAATTTGAAGATGATGTAAACTAATGAAATGTGTAAAATTAGATGAAGTTTATTTCTATAATTTTTTTGAAAAAAATTGAGTGAAAATTTTATCTATTTTTTAATTTTTAAATTCTATTTTTTAATTTTTTTAAAATTTTGAAAATATAGAGGTTTTTTCCCATCAAAAAAAATATGAAAATGTTCATATTTTGGTCTGGTTTTGGAATATGTTAGAGTCAACATGTCTACCTAGTGCACCAAAAAATAAAAATTGAAATTAAGCTAATATTTTTTAAGTTATAACTAGTCAAAGTCAAAGTTGTCAGAAATTGACAGTTTTTTTCTCCCATCAAACTTTTTCCATCAAATCTACATATTTTTTTAAAAAAAAATTATATTCTCGAAAAAGACTCTCTCCTCTAGTGCAGTATTAAAAAATAATAATTTTTGAACATGATTTACTATTTTTTTCTTATTTTTGAATAGACATCTTCATGAATCTTAAAATACCTACTTGTACTATTTTCAAATTATAACGTATTATCCATAATCAAAATTTTAAAAAAATTATATAATCATAATCTTGACTCCAAGACCTACAAAACTATATTTTTAGCTTTAAAAAAAACTTCAATTTAGTAAGCCAAATTGGCCTTCAAAGTGAGAAGTTTGTAGAAGTTCTTATTTGTGCTTGTGTGGTTGCCACCTAGGATGCCACATAGGTAGTTTCGGCCGAAACTGTTTCAGCCGAAAGGGTTTCGGCCGTAACCCCCTAGTGCATAAAATTATCGTCAATGACTTTTTGGCTATTTTTTTGATATTTTGAGTCATTTGAAACATGGGGGTTACGGTCGGAATCATTTCAGTCGAAAGTGTTTCGGCTGTAACTGTGCATGCCACGTCGATAGGGAAACTTGCCACATATGTACGGTCAAAACATGTTCGGCCATAACCATTACAACTGAAACTATTTCGACCGTAACCCCTCCAAATATCACAAATGGTGACACAGGTTTGTGCTTTCACCCCGTAATATTGTAATATTTATTTTTGTTGTTAAAATAACCTAGGTTTACTATCAGATTTGGCAATAAAAGATGAGATTTTCAAAAGATGAGAATGTAATATCATGAGAAAATTGACTTGTTATTCATTGGATGTGCATTCTTAGAATATCTGTTTGGTGTATATTTTAAGGATAACTGTAATAAACGTATATCGAGTTGGCTGAATATCGATTTATCCTATTCAGTTAATTAATTTAGTGATAATTTTGAAGATGAATTGGGTGGGTTAATTACATACAAGAGATAATTGGCCTTACCTATGACTTAAACTAGTGAGGTTAAGTACAGAGAACAAGGCAAGTCTCTATTACATCATTTCATGAGTATGATAGAGAATCCCACTATGTGTTGTCTATGGGCTTACCATATACGGATGTAGTATCTTAGCACCATAGTGATGACACCTCAGTATATATATGATTCATTTATTAGTTATTCTTAGTGCGAGTTTAATTTTTGCTTTGTTAAGAAGATGGTTACTTCTTGCATATTAATTGCACTATGTTATGAGCTCCAGATATCTGCATTATGGTTTTGTATATGCTTATTTTAACATTTATGTAGGTGGACTACGCTTTTTAACTCAATATGTACTGAGCCCTCTTTGTGTTGTGTTGCATTTTGCGTGTGTTTTAGGTCTTTCAAGTTGAATAACGAGTAGCTAAGGATGATTGTTGAAGTTACTTCTTGAAACAAATTTTGTTACTTGTAGAGTCCATATGTTGGACCTAGGCATCTAAGAATGATATTGTACTTCATTATTGTACTAAACTCTTTATACATTAATATCATTATGGAAATTTATTTTGATGATATCTTCTTCTTTTATGAGGTTTATGGATTAAGAATGACTCAATAATTGTTCATATTCTTGTAAAAGATGATTAAATAAAAAATACTTTTCTATGGTTCTTTGTTCTTGTTCATGGTTTCCTAGTTATTATTGTTGTATAGTGGAGTATTACATTTGGTATCAGAGCTGGTTAGAATAACCAAGACTCTTGGGTTATAGGGTTCTTCTCGTGATCAATGTGTTATTCATAGTTAATTTTTTTTAGGTTGCTATCATGCCTCCCATCACTAGAGGAGCTCGTGGTCATGGCATTCCTAAGGATAACTTTGCTGGCAGAGGCAAAGGTAGGGGAAGGGGCCAAGCTAGAGGTCCTAGGCACCAGAGAATTTTTGGGGATGATCAATTTGATCAGAATGATAATGTTGGATACAACTAGGATAACCAGGCATATCAAGCTATGGTACTTCAATGGATACTAGAACATCTCGATAATATTGAGAATAATAACCAGATTCCTAGTGGGGGAGAAAATGTTAGGATACCTCTTGTGCAGGGTATTAACCTTCCTGTAAAGGATGATTTAGTGGCTAGAGCTTAGCTCAAGGATCTTTCCAAGGTGAAAGGGTCATTATTTTATGGTACGTAATAGGGTATAGTAGTAGAGGCTTGGCTACTAAATATTGAGTGGTGCTTTATCTTACACCGTTACTTGAGTAACGTGAAAGTAAGATGGATGGTTATGCATTTAAGGGGATTCAATTCCTTGTGGTGGGAATAGGAGTTGGAGAAGCTTGGCATTGATATCTCTTTAGTTACTTGGGAGCTCTTTGTAGAGAATTTCAAGGAGAGGTTCATGTCTAAATATTGGCATCAGGCCCGTGCAGAGGAGTTCTTTTAGATTATGCAGTCTGGCTCTACAATGGAAGCTTATGAACATAGGTTCTATGAGCTTAAATTTTTTTCTAGCTGGGAAAAAAATGATAAGGCCATGATATAGCATTTCATCAGGGGGCTTATGCCTAAGATCGGGGAGGAAGTGAGAACTTTCAAACCCGTGTCTATGCAGGAAGCTTCAAAGTGAGCAAAGCTAATTGAGATGAAGTCTAGTGATCATGGGGCTTCATACAAAACCAGGATGGATCTACCTACTCCGAATGTCAGTAAGAATCAAAAGCCTCCTTAGAATAGTTCAAAATTAGGATTTTCAGTTGGGAAATTCAAGAAGAGGAAGTTTGGTAAGAACTCCAAGGGTTCAGAATGGCCTAGACCATCTCAACCACCTTAGAGTGTGTAGAATAATAATCCATCTCCTAGTCTTTCTAGCCAGAACATGGGATTCTGGAAAGCTATTGAGTGTTATCATTGTGGTTAGATAGGTCATTACCAATCTCAATGCCCTAACTAGGACAAGTTGAAGGTTGGGCCTAAGCCAGCTAGGTCTGAATTGACAGTTGGTGATTCTGCTAGGAACCATCATGTTTTTGCTACCCTGGATCAAAAGTAGGCCGAACACTAGAACACGATTATTGAAGCTCAGGGTAATACTCAAGGTATGAAAGTATCTATCTTATTTGACTCTAGAGCTACAGACTCATTTATTTCTTCTACTTTAGTTGCATATAGTGGAATTCCTATGGTTAAGGCAAGGAATAGATGGCAAGTGGAGTTAGTGTTAGGTTTTAAGGTGAATGCTAATATTGTTGCTCTTGATTGCAAGATTCGAATGAAACCTTTTACTACTTTAGCGAACCTTAGGGTTATACCTTTAGGATCGTATGACATAGTTTTAGGAATGGATTGGTTAGAAAAACATCAAGCTATTATGGATTGCAAGGATAAGAAAATTATTTGTTTGGATGATGTTGGATCAGCTAGGGTTATTGCTAGTATCAAGAGACCCATCTCTTTGCGGACAATTTTTGCCAAGCAATTGGCAAGGTGTGCTCAAAAAGGCTGTAGTTTGTTTTCCATATCAGTAAATGACCTAGAAGATTCCATGGTTAAAGGTTCTTCTCTCAATCACCCAATCTTCCAGAGTTTTTTGAATGTTTTTGTTGAAGAGATTCCTGAAATACCTTCGAGAAGAGAAATTGATTTTCGAATCAATTTAGTGCCAAGAACGGAACCAATTTCCAAGACTCCATATAGAATGACATCTCAAGAGTTGGATGAACTTAAATTTTAGTTGGAGGAGCTTTTGGAGAAAGGTTTAATTTGTCCTAGTGTATCACCTTGGGGTGCTCCGGTAATCTTTGTAAAGAAGAAAGACGGCTCCTTGAGACTTTGCATAGACTATAGACAGTTAAACAAGGTCACACATTAAGAACATGTATCCTTTGCCTAGAATTGATGACTTGTTTGATCAAGTCAAGGCTGCATTTGAAATCTAGGTATCATCAACTTAGGATCCAAGAAGCTAATATTCATAAGACAACTTTTCACACTAGGTATGGGCACTATGACTTTACAGTAGTACCTTTTGGGTTAACAAATGCACCTTCTATCTTTATGAGCCTAATGAATGTGTGCTTATAACTTTTCTAGATAAGTTCATAGTGGTTTTTTTGGATGATATTTTGTTGTATTCTAAAACTACCTAGGAGCACGACCAACATTTAGAGCAAGTTTTGGAATGTCTTCATAGGAACAAACTATATGCCAATCCTATGAAGTGCAAATTTTTCAAATCAGAGATTTGTTACTTAGGTCATATCATTTCAAGGGACAAAATTTTTGTAGATCCATCCAAAATTTGGGCTATTGTAGATCGGCCAACAGATTCGAATGTGTCTAAGGTTCAAAGTTTCATGGGCTTAGCAAGCTATTACCATATATTTGTGTCAAACTTTTCTAGAATAATGCATCCTATCACATCTCTTTTGAGAAAAGGGAAGAAATTTGTGTGGACAGAGGAATGCGAGGCAACATTTTAGAAACTTAAGGAATGTTTGACTAGTGCACCAGTTCTGGCAGTCCTTGATTCAACTAAGGAGTTCATGGTTTGTACTAATGCATCTTTGGATGGAATAGGGGTAGTGTTGATGAAAGAAGGATGTGTTATAGCTTATGAGTCTAGAAAGCTAAAGAGTCATGAGGTGAATTACCCTACTCATGATCTAGAACTAGCAGTGATCATGCATGCTTTGACCAAGTGGCAACATTTTCTTTTGGGTCAATGATTTGAATTACATACTGATCACTGAAGCCTTTAGTATCTTTTCACACAACCAGACCTCAATTCTAGATAGTGAAGATGGATGGAGTTCTTGTGTGAATATGAATTTGAGATTAGTTATGTGCAAGGGAAGGAGAACATTGTTGCTGATGCACTTAGCAGAAGGTGACATGAATTATCTTCTTTGATCCTAACAGTGGATCTTAAGGATAAGATCTTGCAGAACCTTTCCACAGATCATTGGTTTCAGGATGTTAAGATTGTTATTGATAGTGGCAGCATCTTGGAAGGGCATTTTGAGGGGTATTCAGTAAATTTTGAAGGTTTACTGCTATTTAGAGGAAGTGTATACATTCCTAAGTTGGGTGATTTGAGAAATCTAATTTTGTTTGAGGCCCACAAAGCACTATATTCAGCTCACTCGTGTGTCAAGAAAATGCATGTTGACCTTAAGCAACATTACAATTGGCCTGGAATGAAGAGAGGCGTAGGAAATTTTGTGGCTCGATGCTTGGAATGTCAGCAAGTTAAGGTTGAACATTAGCACCCTACAAGATTATTGCAGCAACATAATATTCCAGAATGGAAATGGGACACCATTTCTATAGATTTTATTACTAGATTTCCTATGTTAGCTCATAGGCATGATGCTATTATGGTGGTAGTGGACCATTTTTCTAAGGTTTCCCATTTTATCCCAGTTAGATCATCCTATAATGTAGCCATGGTTTCCAAGATATATAAGGAGCAAGTAGTTAAATTACATGGTATTCCTAAAAGGATTATTTTTGATAGGGATCCAGTGTTTACTTCTTCTCTTTGGAGATCCATGCAATGAGAGTTAGGTACTCAACTGAATTTTAGTTTAGCTTATCACCCAGAGATAGATGGAAAAACTAAACGTGTCAACCAGATTCTAGAAGACATGCTTAGAATGTACGTAATGGATAGACAGAATAAATGGGAGGAGTATCTACACTTGGTTGAATTCACTTATAATAATGTATATCACAGTTCCATAGGTATGGCACCCTTTCAAGAATTTTATGGTAGACCTTGTAGGATGCCCCTCAGTTGGGATAATTTTGAAGACAAGACTCTTTTAGGACCTGATATGTTGCAAGATTTGGAGCAGTAGGTTAAAAGGATCAGAGAGCACCTTATTACTGCTCAGGATAGATAGAAGAAATATGCTAATAAGCATAGAATTGATTGTCAATTTTTAGTCAGTGATAAAGTGTTTCTCTAGGTAAGACCATGTAAGAGTCCAATTCGTTATGGAAAGGGGTCCAATTTAGCACCTCGATTCGTGGGTCCGTTTGAGATTCTGGAATAGATTGGACCTATTGCCTATAAACTTACCTTGCCACTGAGTCCTTCACGCATTCATAATGTATTTTATGTTTCAATTTTGCATAAGTATATACCTGATATTGCTCATGTGCTTGACTGGAAAAATTTGTAGATTATGGATGGTCAAATCATGCGAGAACCAGTGTAGATCACACAAAGTAGAACTATGAGTTTAAGAGGGAGAGAAATAAGGTAGGTAAAGGTCCTATGGGACCCCAATGATGAAACATCTACTACCTGGGAGGATGCTAAAATGATGAGAACAACTTATCTATTCTTGTTTACTGACCTTCAGGAGAAAGTCAAATCCTAGTGGGGGAGGGTGTCATGCTTGACCACTACTTCGGGTTTTTTTGTATATTAGGACCTTGTTGTTATAAGTTCCTTTTAGTTTTTATGTTTTTATTTTCTTAGAACTTGGTTATCTTACTATCATTTGGAACACGAGACTTATGTTGTATGTATTTTCTATTTTGAGCTATGTTGTTAGTAGTGCAGGTGATTTAGGATTTTGTGATTTGAAACTGGGATATAAATATTTGCATGTTGATTGGGTATCAATCATGTTCATTATGTTTTTAACTCAATGTAAACTACATTCTGTGTTTGAATGCTTTGGAAAGAAAGTAAATACATTGTATGTTTAATTTGAATGTTAATCTGCTATATAAATATATTTAGAATGTCATTGTATTTATGTACATGTGACTAAGAAGGGATTGAATTATTGCATTGGATTTTTTTTTAGTATAGCATATAGGCATATGCTGTAAAGGGATTAGATTTTTCTAAATACTTATAATTCTAAGAAAGTTTGGTTTACATGATTTATGTTAACTTTTTATTTAAAAGAACTGCAGTTTGCTTTGCATACATATATATTTGTTTAAAAGGGTCTAACAACCCAAGTTGAGGTTCGCATAAACATTCTCTATTTTTTTAAAAAGGGGTTTAATATTTCTTAAATGGAATATAACCCTAAAAGGGTATTGAATTCCATGAAAGAGGAAACATATTCATTTTGTTGGAAGCCAAATTCATGGTGGTGGCATTGTAACTATCTTGTGCACGGCTCTGTGAAGTGTCGCAGTTGAATTGAATGCATGATTATGAAGGTATTATGTCATTTTGGTTTGGTTGGCCATTTCTCTTCATGAGTTGGTTTCTTATTGAGATTGGGCCAGAAACTTGGCTGCATTGCTTTGTTTTGCTAAACACCTGTGATGCTAGTTGCTAAGGAATTGACATCATGGAGGAATTTGTTGAAAGAACATTCACTGTTATGAGGCAGAACATTGTTGAGTTTCTCACTATCTATCAGCCTCTGGCATTGCATTCAGGTTCTTCTCTTGAATACCCTATCCTCTGTTTCAAGAAAGTCTATTTTTTTTGGCATTTTGGAAATGTGGTTTTGAGTTGGGGTTTCGGCTCTGACGGGGAGTTGCTAAAGTGCTTCGAGTTGAAAATTTACCATTTACTAATTTTTGAGTAGGGGCAATTTCTTACCCTACTCTCTCTCTATTTGCAATTACAATGTTATTTCGATTTGCATGATGTAAATGGTTATCAATTTTACTTATTTTGTATTAACACTCAAGGATGGATATGTGCAGAGCATGGCACTGTGTGCAACACTTAGCTCTATATATATTCATCTTCGAATGTGGAGTTATGGAGAAATTAAACTAGGTGTTGCTATATGTTTATATTTTCTTGGGCTTTGCCCTAAACATACATTCTTTCTTTGAGTTAAACCTAGTTGGGGCTTCATGTCTATGATAGCATGTATGCAAGTGTTTAAGATATGCTTATGGGTATTTGGCTTTGTCAGGGCTGAGCTCTGAGAGAACTATATTTTAAAATTCATAGATATGAGTGGTTCAACCACAATCTCAAGCTTGCATTTGGTTGCAGTCTCATGATTGATTAAGAGCATAGTCACTTTGTTTCTATGATATAAATGATTAAAAATGAGGGTTATGTCATTATTATTATTTTTAAATAGTTCGCCTGAATTCTATAGCTCGATTATTTTATATAATAAAAATAGTAACATAGTGAATAGTATGTGACATTTATTGGTAATGACATTTTGTCAAATAGTTAAAAGGAAGCTCGATTCAAATAGGAAATTCTTTGCGACAACATAAATTAATCCATGATATAAGATGGAATTGAGTCATAATTCATTGTTTTTTGTTTGTGAAACTGTTCATAACTGAATAAGACATTATTTTTATAAATAAAGTCAAGGATAGATCCTATTTTTTTAATATCGATCGGGTCATTATGTGAATAGTTTGTGTGCTTCTTACAACTTAGGGATTTGCATCCTAATTACTTCTGGTTATTGGGAAAATGTAAGTTACTTTGCATTCTTGTGAAGTGTATGTTGAATGGATCTCAGATATTATATTTTTATATGTTGTTATGGTTATAATTGGGTGGTGGCTTATTGTCAAACAATGGTAAAACTACAATAGACATTTGAATATTCAATGACATTGCAAAGGATCTTTTGTTAAAGCATTGGCTTCATTTGGATTCAATTATGTTTATTTTATGCTATGAAGTATCTTAATAGCATTTATGGATTGTTTTGAGATAATTTGTTTGAAACAAAATCCTTTTTATACAGATGTATTTCAGTTTATGATTGAAATGGAAGTTGTTTCATTTATGAAGCAGATTTATGATGTATGTTTGATGATATGTCATTTAAAGCAAGAATATCATATGTGTATTGTTTTATTATCTTGGTCATTTCGATGGATAAGTTTAGTTTATTATAACAGTAGGAATAAGTAGTATAGTACTACGACTAGTAAATATCATTAAACTGATGTAATAGTTTAGTTATATTTATGAGATCATAATATTGTAATATTTATTTTTGTTGTTAAAATAACCTAAGTTTACTTTCAGATCTGCCAGTAAAAGATGAGATTTTCAAAAGATGATAATGTAATATCATGAGAAAATTGACTTATTATTTGTTGCATGTGCATTTTTAGAATATCTGTTTGATGTGTATTTTAAGGATAGCTATAATGAACGTATATCGAGGTGGCTAAATATCGATTTATCCTATTCAGTTAATTAATTCAGTGATAATTTTAAAGATGAATTGGGTGGGTTAATTACATGCAAAAGATAATTATCCTTACCTATGACTTAAACTAGTAAGGTTAAGTACGAACAACAAGGCAAGTCTCTATTACGTCATTTCAAGAGTACTATAGAGAATCCCACTATGTGTTTTCTATGGGCTTACCATATACGGATGCAGTAGCTTAGCACTAGAGTGATGACACCTCAATATATATATGATTCATTTACTAGTTATTCTTAGTGCGAGTTTAATTTTGGCATTGTTAAGAAGATGGTTACTTCTTGCATATTAATTGCACTATGTTATGAGGTTCTGATATCTGCATTATGTTTTTTTATATGTTTATTCTAACATGTATGCATGTGGACTATTCTTTTTAACTCAGTATGTACTGAGCCCTCTTTGTGTTCTATTGCATTTTGTGTGTGTTTTAGGTCTTTCAAGTTGAATAATGAGTAGCTAAGGATGATTGTTGAAGTTACTTCTTGAAACAGATTTTGTTACTTGGAGAGTCCATACGTTGGACCTAGGCATCTAAGAATGATATTGTACTTCATTATTGTACTGAACTCTTTATGCATTAATATCATTATGGAAATTTATTTTGATGATATCTTCTTCTTTTATGAGGTTTATGGATTGAGAATGACTCAATCATTGTTCATATTCTTGTAAAAGATAATTAAATTTTTAAAAAAATTCTATGGTTCTTTATGCTTGTTCATGGTTTCGTAGTTATTGTTGTTGTATAGTGGAGTATTACAAGTTGCAAGAATTTTAAGTAATGTGGGAAATCACCTTATGGAAACATGTTCACAATGATGCTAGCACCACATTTTATGAAATGGATCATTGATTCTAATAGTTGTTCCATATTTGCACCATAGTTGTTATACTTTCATTGGCTAATATTTTTGATGTGGTCCCCCATGATATCTTTTTGCTTCACCATTGATATTGGGTTGATCAACAAACAATGCTTTCTTTCTTGATGAAATTGCACAAGTTTTAGATAAGGTGGGGAAGGACCTTGACAACACCTATCCATTTTTCTATCATTACTAATGTTTCATGCTATCAAAGGGTTTATATTTTTCTTTTATTGATCTTTCAAAAATCAATGATTGGTGCTTACCCACATTGTGAAGATGATCAATAGTTAGATATAGCAAGGAAACACCATCATGACACATGGAAAATGATGATATTATGGACCCACCTTTTTAGAAGGTAATAAGGAAGTTTTTGGCATGGTGCTTGTTAGAATGTATCATTTTGAGGGGAGATTTTCTATTGGTTTGAGAAGCTGACTAGATGTTATGGAAATACATACATTTGTGATAGTAGATCTAAAGAAAGATTTTCATAACCATAGATCTAAAGGGAGATTGATGGTTAGTGTCTGCCTGCATTATCAAGATGCAAGAACTTTAAGTAATTTGAGGAAGTTCCTATTTGACACATGGCTAGATTTTTAAAGCAATAAAGCAATTTGTTTTCGAAATAGAGTTGTTTGATGTTGTGAGATCAATGGATAAAATTCAAATTTGAGGACAACGTAAATTAATGGCTAAAGTAGTTAATATAACTTAGAGCTCATTTGTGTGTTTTTAATACTCTAGTATAATTCACAAATTCACCATTATTGAATCATACAATCACAAAAAGTTATTAGAGTGCAAGGGTTTTCAAAGCTAGGGCACATAATTCTACTAGGATTTCAATGAATTGTAGAAAAAATTTATAGAAAAAGGAGAAAAATTCAGTGGGTAATGATCTATAATCTTTGAAAATCAAGAAATTAGTGTTGTGTGAATTTAGATTTTTCAAAAGATGCCTCCATGAAAGGAATTATCTGGTCATACTAATTATCTCAAGAGGTCTATCCATGATGATTTCTTGAGAAATTTCCCCCATCTATACATGAAATAATAGCAAGTAGGGATTTTATTACAAAGAATCCTAGGTCTGTGGGAGGATAAGAATTATTCAAAAAGTGCTTTGCTGAGAGAAACCTAGATACCCCTATTAGCAATGTTTGGGAATTTGATATTGCAAAATTAGTAGTTCTTGGGGTTTTCTTTGATAGTGATCTACTAGTTGATTTAGCTAAAATGTATGATCATATGACTAGGTTTATGAAGAATTATGTTGCTGACAATCTCTTTAGGGTCTCTCCTAAATTGATTAGGGAGGTCTTCAACCTCAACCCCAACCATGCTATGCACAAGCTTATTGGCATGGATGACCTTCAAGCAAGGTATGATGCACATAGAGTGTATCTAAGAGTAGGGCCTCTGCAACAAAATTTTTCTAGAGTTGGTACACTACCCTTGGTCACTCCCAATAGCTCAAGGCCACTAATGAGGAATTACTTCAATCCTATGGCTCAAGGTTTTTACTTCACCCTCTACCAAACCTATGGGATAGATGAAGGGGAATACATCTAGGGATCTATTGTTCTTTTATGGCTCAAACATTACAATTTGGTACAAGTAGTATTCTAGATTTTTCTAGTTTGCCTACAAAAAAAAATTATAATGATTTGGTAGGAATATCACAAGGAAAGGTAAATAGACCCTTTTTTTGGTACTCCCTTCTCATGCACATATGTCTTTTAAGGGAGTTACTTTTTTGATGGGGACACAACCGAAGCACAGAATGGACACAACAGGAAAGGGGAAAATTTTATTAACTATGTAAATATGCTAATACATTTAGTACAGAGAAAATAGACTTCAAAACATGCCTTATGGGCTTACAACAGCATAAATTTGGAGATAATTTCTCCTTTCAGTACGTCCTCTCAAACTCCACTCCGAACTGCCTTTTACAATGCCAAAAATATTCTTAAATAGATCCCGAAGGGTTAAGGATTAGGAATACATTCTAGAAAGTGCTAGTTGGCATCTAGTGACCAAATAGAAGGCTCCAAAAGTCGCATTAGAAGTCGGCACAAAATTAGAAGAATACAAAAATTGTAACCGAACTTTTGAGAGGCATAACTTTTGAACGGTAGCTCTGATTGACAAACCATTTACATTTTCAAAAAGCTCTCGAAGTGATCTATAGCTTTATGGACTAGCTCCACTCATCCCTCATTTTTTGGCCCTGCTCAAGGTCATTTAATACCCTGAACCTGACTTTGAAGCATTCTTAGGATGTCTTTAGAAACCAAAAAATTGTGATAACTTTCAAACCATGGGGCCTTTTGACCTGATTCTTTTTCTAGAATGCTCTAAATTACAATTACAATAATTTGACCAAGTTACACCTTCTAGTTCACCAAAATGATGGCTCAATTACATACTCCTATTTTTTGGCATTTACATGTATCCCAAGGTGATTAAAAACTCTAACCCAAAACACTAATAGTGGAACTGTGAGAGTTGGAACCTTTATTTGACCCAAATGGGTATCCAAAAATGAAAACACATGTAACAGAAACTAAGTCTAAGTACATTTTTTTGGGTGACATAGGATTGCCCTTATACCTTTGGATGCTCCTGCATCAGACACCTAGGGTAGATTAAGAAGTGACCCTATGACTTTATGAATGGTAGAGGAAATCCCAAATGGGAAACCTCAGCTGTTGATATCCAAGTTGAGTCCTCTATCGGCCATCCTTTCCACTTGACCAAATACTCTTCATACTACCTATTTTTGGTACTCCTACCTACACGACTATCCAGAATCTCCTCTATCTCCTCCTTAGAAGTAGGAATTGGACATGGCTCTAACATTAGCTCCTCATTTACACCATCATCATGATACTCTGTTAAGTTTGCAATGTTGAAAATAGGAGAAATGTGAATTCCATCTGGCAACTCTACTTCATATGCATTTTTTGAGTCATGTTTCTTCAAAATTTTGCAGGGGCCAAATTTCTTCATTTTTAGCTTGTTGTAAGTACCAGCTCAAAATTTTTCTTTTCTTAATTGTACCATGACTAGATCCCCTACTTGGAATTCCTTATGTCTTCTCCTTTGATCAGCCCTAGCTTTATACTGTTGGTTCATCTTGGTAATGTGTGTCTGGACCTCCTCATGTAGATGCTTGATATATTCAACAAATTCTTTAGCTTCAACACTTGTCCCCTCCCCTTGCTTTATCTTCCTCAATTTTGGTGTAGTCCTTGGGCTACTTCCATATACAATTTGGAATGGTGATCTACCAATACTCCTATTTATAGAGTTATTGTAAGAAAACTCTGCTTGTGGTAGAATCAAATCCCATCCCTCAGGCTTATCCCCAACTAAACATCTCAGTAAATTGCCCAGACTTTTGTTTACCACTTCTATTTGGCTGTCAGTCTGCGGGTGTGTGTGGAACTAAATTTCAAGTCTATTCTCAACTTTTTCCACAATGTTCTCCAGAAATACCCCACAAATTTAGTATCTCTATCAGAAATTATACTCCTTGGGAGACCATGTAGTCTTACCACCTCTTTGAAAAACAAGTCTACAATATGGACATCATCATGAGTTTTGTGGCATGGAATGAAATGTGCCATTTTGGAGAACCTATAAACCACCACAAATATGTTAGTTTAAAGAATAATTTTGACAACTGAGTGTCAATTCACTTAACCATTTTTCCACTAAACAATGTTGAGTAATAGTAGGTGTCAAGTGTTAACAAGTGGTGAGTGTTAACAAGTGTCAAGTAACAGTAGGTGCTGAGTGATACAATTTTTTTTAGGTGTCGAGCTATCCCAAAAACAACATGTGTCGAGCATTAGCAATGCCTCAGAATCCAAGTAACTCAGGATATCAGCATAAGAGTTTGTGATTGCACAAACTATGATGTAAACTATTTTTGTAGCCGACATAAGATAAATCTCAAAAGATATAGAGATAAGAATGAATCTTTTACATTTCCTATGCAATTTGCATGCAGCCAATTGGAAAACTTGGAAAGGCATGCAACCAATCAGCAAAAGACAAGTATTGAGTAGGAAATTGAGATTCAATGTGGATTGTAGATCCATATCTAACCCTAAGTCTTTGAAGTTTTTTTAAAGAAGATGAAAGGTTTATTGAAACAAAAAAATGAGAGGAGTAGAGCAGAATTAAAATGGAAAAACAGAATGGTATTTGGCAAGAGGAGACTTAGAAAGTAAGAGCAGCAATTCATTAATGAGTTGATCAGAACAAAGCAAGGTAGACAAAAAAAAATTAGATCTCAAAGGATCAAAATCAGAGAAAGAGCCAGAACAAGTTCCTACATTTAGTAATCAAGGATTGCAAACAATCAGGTTTATAATACCTAATACTCTCTTACCATTGTATTAGAAAGAAAATCCTATGTAGATAGGTTGGCTTAACAACTATTTGTAGATCCTTATCAAAAGGTGATTAAATCCTTTAACAGGGTGACACTTCATGTTAAGTGTTTGAAATCCTTTAACCAGGTCACTATTGACACAGTGTAAAGCCTTTAATAGGGTAGGTCTTTAACAGGGCAGACCATCAGAAGTGGTTGAACAATATTGTTGCAGTAATTTTTGTGGGTATCATCCCCACCCCAGTTTTACCTTCTTATTCCTGGAGGTTTTTTGGGTTACCAAATTCTAATGTTATGTGTTGTTGATGCATGTGTTTAGTTTCATGTTTACTTGATGTATTTACATGTATACAATTTACTTCCATCTAAAAGTTTTACTGGCTAAAGCGTAATACTTCTGATTCAACCCCCCCCCCCCCCCCCCCCCACTCTCATAAGTACTCTTTCCATATTTGAATATTCCAACAATTGGTATCAGAGCTAATCCAGGTTCTCACAAGGAAAAGCCTAACAGCTTGGAGGAAAAGATCTAAAGATGGAAGCTTTCAAACTTGGAAAGATCATTGAAAATTAGGTGATAGATGTGCAACTTGCTCTGCATAGCTTCAAGGAATTCAGAAACAAGTTGAAAAATTCATTAAAAAAAAGGAAGGATCTAGCCATAGCCGAAAATGAGATAAACTACAAGCAGATTGATACCACCAAGATATTTTTGAATGGAGACAATAAAGAGTTTGATGCAGCAATAGCAGAACTGATGGAGAAAAACAAAGTTCAAATAGAGGAGATAAGATCTCTCAAGATGCAACATGAATCACAGGCCATAATGATATGTGAAATTACTAAACAAAAGAAAAGAGCAATTGATGATAAGGTCATGATGGAAAATGACAAAAGAAATCTTGCAAACAGACTTGAAGAAAAATGTACTGAATTGACAAGGATCTCAAACATGCAGATGGATACACTTGCCCAAATGATGAGCCTTCATCATGAACTCAATGTGAAAGATATTGAGATCTCTACTTTGAAGATGCAAAATGAACAAATGCAGAATGAATTGAACAGAGAAAAAGAGGTGGCAGAGAATCTCAACAAGTCAAGTGAAGCCATCAAATATTTTGAGCAATTACTGAAATCCCCAAGATCAACCCATGATACATGAGGACTTGGATACAACAGCACTGAAGTTGGAGAATCATCAAAGAGTGCAGAATAAAGAAGCAACAAAGGTAAAGATGTTAAACCTACATGTCATTTCTATGGAAAGAAAGGGCATACATCTAATGTATGTAGAAGCAAGAGTGCCCATCAGCATGATAAACCTAAAAGTATAAACCATTGTCATAAATGCAAGAAGCAAGGTCATCAAGCATATGAATGCAGAACCAAAACTACTAAGACATCAAGATTTGAGGGTCACTATCATAATTGCAAAAAATATGGACATAGAGCTTTTGAATATAGATCAAAGCCTATGTGGACATTAAATCAATCGGAAAAGACATCAAACCATGAATTTTGGGATTACAACACCAGGTACAATTGTCACTATTGTCAAGAATATGGACATACACCCCAGAATTGCATAAGAACACATTTCAAGGGAAACTATAAAAGATGGTTGAGTCAAACTATATGTTTCAGTTGCTTAAAAATTGGTCATGTCAATAGGAATTACCCAACAAGTTCAAAGGCATCAAGTTCTGAGTTAAGTAATGGAAAGGAAAAGATAGATGTTGGACATATCAGAAGTGAAATGAATAAGACATGGAAGAAGAAAGATGAGTATAGCACATCAAGTGCAAAGATCACTTCACCTAATAGATCAAGTGATCACACTTCATCAAATTAAGCAAGAATAAGTGTGTGGGATTGATAAACCAAGTTACATCATACATCAGTTCCAAGACATAGAAGAACTGCAAAGAAGAAATTAGCATAAGCAAAGATGCTAAGTCAAAATTGAGAGTTTTGCAAGATCTGTCAAAGTTGTCTTCAGGTGCCGAGTTGCTAATAGTGATCGAGTTGATAGATGATATCAAGCTATGAAATATTAATAGGAGCCAAGAAAAGTGAAACACAATGGGTGTTGAGCCATGTTGAAACCCTTTAGGTGTCGAGTAGACAGTTGTCAATGCACTAAGCATTAATTACTCTATTTTAAAGGGTACATAAATTTGGTTTTCGATCATTTTCCCACCATTCAAATGGGAAGCAAAGCCAAGAAGAGCAAAGAAGATCAAGGTTAGCTCAAAATCCATTTGTGAAGATTTCAATAGTGATTCAGGACAAGTTTCATCGATTTGAGGTATTTTACTTAAGTGCCAAGCTATGTAGAATTTATAAACTTGTTTAAATCGTAAACGCTAGTTTGGAAAATAGTGGCATCTGGGTCAGGAACCACTAAGGGTAGAGAGAGTCATGAAATATAGCTATTCAGCAATGAAGTTAAACAACTTGAATTCAAGCCCATTCTAGAAGTAGCATACAAGAATGATCCCGCAGGTGCATTATCAGTTATTCTTGATAAAGTTGTTATGGTCCAAGATGTTCACAGATGTTATAACTGCAAAATTGGAGCCATAGGAGATTTAGAGATCTACAATGCATATGACAAACTATGTGAGAACAAAAGACTGAAAGATGAGTTCTCAATAATAGAAAGAAAAGGATTAACCAAAACCCTGGAATTTTTTATTGTTTTCAAAATTGAATGGGTACAGATAGTTTTGAGTAGAATACACGATGGAGCATTTTGGTTAGAGTTAGGGCCAGTAAAATTCACCAAGAAAACTGTTCATAGGGTTACTGGTATTCCAACCCTAGATCGGCCAAAGACCCTGTGAAGTGACAAAAGAGAAGTAATAGAGAAAAACACAGGTGCTAAATGGAATAATAGAGGAATGACTATTGACACAGTCACAGATACCCTAGTAGATTTTGTTGTGAGAATCATTTCACACAAATTCTATCAATCAAGCAGGTTAAACAGTGTACCTTGTATAGAAGTTGATGTTGCATACAAGATAATTAAAAAGGATCACACTTATGATCTAGCAGAGCTCATGTTTCAACAAATTAATGAGAATCTGGGAGCTATAAGGAAGAGCAAGGGAGCTCAGAGCAAATTTGAATCAGTTTTGGTGTGCATATTTTTCTATCTGATGAAAGAATTCCCTTCTGTGGGTAAGGTAAGATGGAGTCCAAACAAAACAATTGTTGAACAAATCAATGGATACATTGAACAGATGGGTGAAAATTTTGATGCCCAAATGACTAGTTACTTTGAGGACTTCAAAAAGTCCATGAAACAAAGAATGAGGATTCCAGTCTCATTGACTAAGAAATATGAAAAGGACATTTGTTTTCTTGTAGATATAGATTATACCTATATACAAGTAGTTATACCTAGAGTAAGATGGCTTAGGCCACTAGGTTATGAACTTGATATTGATCAAGCTTCTGCAGTGATAACATCCCTCCTTGTAGAAGAAGCTGATAAAAATGTAAAAGCTTTTGGAACCTATGATGTTCTTAAGTCAAGGGTGATAACAAATTTGAAGAATGCTTTTGTAGTAAAGAAGAAAGAAAAAATGGTGAGACAAATCAAGAGAAAATTTGGTGTTGAAGAAGAAGGAACAACAGAAGAGGAAGGAGAAGACATTGAAGAAGAGGGAGATAAACCTCAAGGTCTGACACAAGGGTTAGGAGAAGATAAAGAGGAAAGTGCTAAGGAAGAAGAAGCCAAGGAAGCACAAGTTAAAAGAGAGGCCACAACTCCTCCTGCTCCTCAATCCAAGGGAGAGAAAGTAGCTGCTCTTGCACCGAAGAGACCTACTACAAGGGCTACAACACAAAAAGCCCAAGAGGAGGCAAAAGGAAAGAAGAAAGACTAAAAGAAGACTGCTACCAAGTCTAAGAAAAGAAAATTTGTTACCTAGCCTAAAACAAATGAGGAGAAGACAGAGTCAGAGGACAACAATCAATTTCAAGTGGTAAGACACAAACCTCAGACTGTCGTTGATAGATTATGTTCAAAAATTAGGAATGATGATTTGAAAGTTTTAAAGAACATGAATTTTTCTAAGCTCACCAAAGAAGAGCAAAATAAATTAGAGGAATTTGTATATGCTATGATGGCTGAATATAAGCACAAACCTCTAGAATTAGATGAATCAATGCCTAAAGAATTTTACAAAATTGTAGAGGATAAATGGTATTTTTGTTTACAAATGGAAAGGGAGATAAGGGAGTCAACATTAGCTAGATTATTGCCTGATTTGTCTAGACATCAAGTAACAAATGCAGGAAAAAGGCATAATAATAGATTCACTCCCAAGCATAGAGCATTCAGCATATTACAAAATAAAATTGAAGAGGTAGTTACAAAATCCACAAGATTGTGAAAAATAGTTTACAAGAAAATAGGAGATGTGTATAATGAAGAATATAAGGTAGAGGCAAGTGCCAAGATAAGAGAAAAGAAGGTGTCAGGAACCAAGGAGAAAGAGAAGGAACAAGTGGAGGAGAAGAGTGAAGAAGAAAAGGAAGAAAAGGCACATACAAAGGAGAAAGAGGAAGAGAAAGATACAACTGAGCCACAAGATCAATGTGTGCAAGACGCATAGGTATCTCCTCTTAGACCTCCTCATGCCACCATTACACCTACAGATATTATAAAAATAAAAGATGTTACAAACACTTCAAATCCAAACATCAATCCATTAACTATAGAGGATTTAGAAATCCTTGACCAATCATCACTAGTAGCAAAATTAAGTTCAAATCCTATATTGGTTAGTGTTGATGAATTACAGAATCCAAAAGTTAAAACAAAGATAGTCAAGTTAAAAGCACAAGTGCCACCCTCGACCATACAAACTACTAGTATTCTATTTCTTCCACCACCACCTCCACCAAGTGTAGTCACTTATACACTTCAAATGCCGAGTATAGCAGCAGGAGAAATAAAAGAAACATTTGAACAATCAACAAGTTCAGCCCCACCTAGTGATCATAAAAGGGATACTCAAGCTGAAGAAAAAGATAAGACAAAGAAGGAGGATGAGTCTGCAATAAAAACATTGGTTGCATTACCAAAATTTGGTACTCCAACACAGACTCTTCAGCAATCGAGCACTGATGGGTTATAACTACAAATTAGGACACCAGGCTTGAGCTCATCAAAGGCAGTCAGGAAACTTCACTATGGAGTTCCTGAGCTTGATGAAGAAATAAAGATCCCATATTATGAATCTAGCACTCTCACTAAAGAGAAGATCAATGAAATTCAGAGTGCATTGGACAGAAAAAGGAGACAAGAAGCACTAAGAAAATAACACAAGCATAAGCTTACCTTGAATGAAATCAAAGACATATTCATAGAAGCTTTCTGTTTACAGTCTCCAGATGAGTCAAGACCAATTATAGAGAAACTATCTGATATAGCTAACCAGGTGACTAGTGAAGACCAGGAAACAAATGCCAAATTGCTCGAATGGTCAGAAAGGAAGTTCCAAGGCAAGGTAAATAATAAAATATCTGGTGATATAGCACTGTCACAAGTAGAACTTGCAAAGAAACTTAAAATAGTTAAAACTGTACTAGGAAACATCTTTTCCTGTACAACAAGTTGCGTGATTTTTCCACATTCACACAAGACACTAGCCAAAAAATACTGAGCTTGGAGAACAATCTGAAGATTTCTAGCATCCAACTCCCCACAAATCCAGCTCAGAGTGAGAAGCATTTTTCCCAATCACTTCACACACAAAGAGAGTTAGTTGTCTTAGCAGCAAAGGAGGCAACCAAAAAAGCTAAATTGATGCAAATTCAATCCTCAATAACTCCTCATTTGGAACTACTTTACAAGGTGTAGATAAATGCAGAGATAGTCCTCAAGAAAGACTCCAATCTTTCTTCATCTGATGGACTTGTACACCTAGCAGTAGAGATTGTCATCCAACATAAGTCATTGGATGTCACACTAGAAAATTGGGATGCAACTCTGAAGGTACTACTTGAAGTAAATAGTAAATTTTTGGCCAAGTATGGCATTTCCTTGTAAGACCCTTGATATAAGTGTCAAAAAGGGGGAGAATAAGTATGGGGGAGTGATAAGAAGAGATTAAGTATGGGGGAGTTAAGTACAGGAATGAAATGATAAGTATGATCAGGAATGAAATGATAAGTATGATAAAAGGGGGAGATAGAAAATTTTGGGAGACTTTTTTTCACAATTTTTGATTAGTCAGAATGTAGAAATAGGACAGAAATCACTGACTATACATACAGGATCAACTAACAAGGAGTCATAAGGATCCTAGTTAAATGTTTTTGCCACTCATGTCAAAGGGGGAGATTGTTAGTTTAAAGAATAATTTTGACAACTGAGTGTCATTACACTTAACCATTTTTTCACTAAACAATGTCGAGTAATAGTAGGTGTTGAGTGTTAACAAGTGCCAAGTAACAGTAGGTGCCGAGTGTTAACAAGTGCAGAGTAACAATAGGTGCCGAGTGTTAACAAGTGCCAAGTAACAGTAGGTGTTGAGTGTTAACAAGTGCCCAATAATAGTAGGTTCTGAGTGATATAGTGTTTAGGTGTCGAGCTATCTTGGAAACAACATGTGCTGAGCATCAGCAATGCCTCAGGAGCTGAGTAACTCAGGATACTAGCATAAGAGTTTGTGATTGCACAAACTATGATGTAAACTATTTTTGTAGCTGACATAAGATAAATCCCGAAAGATATAGAGATAAGAATGAATCTTTTACATTTCCTATGCAATTTGCATGCAGCCAATTGGAAACCTTGGAAAGGCATGCAACCAATCAGCAAAAGACAAGTATTGAGAAAGAAATTGAGATTCAATGTGGATCGTAGATCCATATCTAACCCTAAGTCTTTGAAGTCTTTTTAAGGAAGACGAAAGGTTCATTGAAAAAAAAATTGAGAGGAGTAGAGTAGAATTAAAAAGGAAAAACAAAATGGTATTTGGCGAGAGGAGACTTAGAAAGTAAGAGAAGCAATTCATTAATTAGTTGATCAGAACAAAGCAAGGTAGAAAAACAAAAATTAGATCTCAGAGGATCAAAATTAAAGAAAGAGCGAGAACAAGTTCCTGTATTCAGTAATCAAGGATTGCAAACAATCAGGTTTATAATACCTAATACTCTCTTACCATTGTATTAGAAAGAAAATCCTATCTAGATAGGTTGGCTTAACAGCTATTTGTAGATCCTTATGAAAAGGTGATTAAATCCTTTAATAGGGTGACACTTCATGTTAAGTGTTTGAAATCCTTTAACCAGGTCACTATTGACACAGTGTAAAGCCTTTAATAAGGTAGGCCTTTAATAGGGCAGACCATCAGAAGTGGTTGAACAATATTGTTGCAATAATTTTTGTGGGTACCATCCCCACCCCAGTTTTACCTTCTTATTCCTAGAGGGTTTTTGGGTTACCAAATTCCAGTGTTATGTGTTGTTGATGCATGTGTTTAGTTTCATGTTTACTTGATGTATTTACATGTATGCAATTTACTTCCATCTACAAGTTTTATTGGCTAAAGTGTAATACTTCTGATTCACCCCCCCCCCCCCCCCCCACTCATAAGTAATCTTTCCATATTTTAATATTCCAACAAAATACTGAGTCATTACCCCTTTGTGTCCTTGGCAATCTAAGAATAAAATCCATACTTATGTCCTCCCATGGCTTTGATGGAATAGACAATGGCTGACATAGTCCAGTACTATGACTAAATCCCTTGGCCACTTGACAAACCTGGAAATTTTGTACAAACTTCTTCACATCTTGTGACATTTGAGGCAAAAAATAATGTTCTTTGAGAATGGTAATGGTCTTATCTCAACCAAAATGTCCTGCCATCCCTCCACTATATTTCTCCTTAGTCAAATTTTCCCTCATGGAACTCCTTGGAATGCACAATTGACTACCCTTGAACAACATACCATTCTGAATCAAATAGTCTAGCCACTTGGTTCTATCTACAGCAATAGGCTCTTTACAAGCTTTCCATGCTTCAGAAAAATTAGGATCCTTAGGGTACAGATTCTTTAGTTCATCAAACCCAACTACTACAACCTGCATTACTATAAGCAACAACTGTATCCTACTTAGTGCATCTGTAACCCTGTTAGATTTTTCACTTCTATGCTTCAACACAAATGTATAGCTCTACAAGAACTCTACCCACTTCATATGCCTCTGATTCAATTTACCTTGGCTATTTAGGTATTGTAATTCCTAATGATTAGTATACAAAAAAAATTCCTTTGGCAGTAAATAATGCCTCCATTTGTCTAAGGCCTGAACTATTGCATAGAACTCTTGATCATAAACATAATACTTCTTTTACACATCATTAAATTTTTCACTAAAATATGCAATAGGCTTTCTTAGCTTAATACAACCCTAATAGCACTACCACTAGCATCACAATCCACCTATAACACCTTTCTAAAATCTATTAGTGCCAACACAGGTTGTTTTGCCACCTTCTTCTTCAACATTTTAAAACTTCTCGCAGCTGCAAGAGTCCATTTGAACTCTTTTCTATCCCCTCTTATTATGGCAGTCAGGGGTGCACGTATGCCACTAAAATTCTTAATGAACTTCTTGTAAAAACTAACCAAACCATGAAATGATCTTATCTCAGTAGCAGACCTTGGAGTAGGCCATTCCAAGATGTAATTTACCTTCTTTAGATCTATTTTGAGACCTTTAGGCGATATAACAAACCCCACGTAGACTAACTCCCTTTTTGCAAAGATACACTTCTTCAGATTAATTAACAGTCTCTCTTCCCTTAACCTTTCAAGGACACTATTAATATGCAATAAATTTTCTTCCAAAGTCTTGCTAAAAATTAAAATATCATCCAAATAAACAATAACAAATTTTCCCAAGAACTTCTTAAGTACCTCATTCATAAGCTGCATGAGGGTGCTTGGGGCATTCATCAATCCAAAGGGCATGACTAACCACTCATAAAAACCCTCCTTGGTCTTGAAAGTAGTTTTCCACTCATCTCCTTCTCAAATCCATATATGGTCATAGCCACTCTTGAGATCTATCTTTGTGAAGTACTGAGCTCCACTCAAGCAGCCCATAAGATCATCCATTCTTGGCAAAGGAAACCGATACTTGATGGTTATCCTATTTATAGCTCGAGAGTCTGTACAAATCCTCCACTTTCCATCCTTCTTTGGTGCTAGTACTGTAGGTACTGCACATGGACTCAGGCTCTCTTGAATCAAGCCCTTCCTCAATAGCTCCTGAACCTGTCTATTTAGCTCCTTAGTTTCAGTAGGAGTCATCCTATGAGCAACCTTGTTAGGCAAATTAGCTCCTGGGATTAAATCTATCTGATGACTGATTTTCCTTACTCATGGCAATCCTTCTGGAACATTATCAGAGATGATATCTCCAAACTTGCCTAGTAAATCTGAAAGTTAAAGTGGTATTTCACTACTACCTTCTTTATCTTTCCTAGGAATCAAAGCATAATACATATGCTGATGTTTCATGCCATCTAAAAATTTCCTTCCATCAACAAGAAAAATCCTAGCACTACTACATACCTTTTTGCCTTCCTTTTTCATGGGCTTCATTTTGTGGTGAACTCCATCCTTTGTTAGAGAGTATGTGTTTGCATGACCATCATGTACTACATGCCTATCAAACTGCCATACTCTACCCAACAATAGATGGCAAACATCCATTGGAATAACATCACAGAGAACTTCATCATGGTAACTCCCAATTTTGAACTTCAGTAAACATTGTTCACTTACCAGGACCTTATGATCATCTTTTACCCAAGCAATCTGATAGGGTTGGGGGTGTTTCTCCCTCTTAAGCTTCTACTTAGAGACCATCTCCTCTAATACTAAGTTATCAATGCTACCACCATTAATGATCACATCACAACATTTATCCTCACACTTGCACCTAGTATGAAATAAACTTCTCCTTTGTCCTAGTTCAATCTCACCACTTAGTAGGACCCTTTCAGTTACTAAAGTCTCTCCTCTTTTTGCATCCTCTAAATGTGATGATTGTGCATCCTCATCCAAATGAGCAACCCTAGCTTGACCCTTAGCTCTTCTATTTATCCTTCCTTATCATTGAAGACATTCAAAGGCACGATGACCTTCTTCATTGCAATAGAAATAGGTACCATGAAAGCCTCCTCTTGCTTGTACACATCCTTTACCTCTTCCTCTCTGATTTCCAATGTCTTGATCATGGGAGCGGTTAAAACCATCGTTCCTCTAGTTCCTGCTAGTACCCACATCCTCATTTTTCTTTTGGGTTTCATTTCGGCCTCCAGATGACCTACCACTACCCCTTCCTCCTTGATTTTTCCCTCTTTGTCTCCCTTCAAACCTTTTATTCATCTTCTCTTCAACTCACAAAGAAAACTGGTATGCCTCTTCAACACTGGTCATTCTTACCAGACTTAATTCCTCCTAGATGCTAGGTCACAACCCATTGATATAATGAGAAACCTTATCCTTATTTTCTTCTGCATGCCCCACTCTAATCAGGAGTCAATAAAACTCTTTTGTATATTCCTAGACTAATTTTCCTACTTGCTTTAACCCATGCATCTTCTTAAACAAATCAAGCTCGTAGTCAATAGGAATGAACTACTTCTTTAGTTTGTCCACAATGTGATCCCACCTTGTGATCTTCTCCTTTCCTCTTCTATTTCTTTCCAATTGAACCTCTTGCCACTAGATTTAGGCATGTACTTTTAGTTTGGCCTTTGCAAACTTAACCCAATCTAGGTCCCTAATATCCTCATACTCAAAGTACTCTTCTAATTCATTGATCCAATCGATCAACTCATCTGGTTTCAGATTTTCTGAAAATACACCCACATCAATTGTAAGTCTTTTCCCAAACTTAGTGATGGCCCTAAAAAGCCTTTCCTCTACCTGATTCAAAACTTCCCCATCAAATTCCCCTTCTAGTCCAATTTCTTCTTCTTCATTGTCTTCCTCACTTTCATCACCTGCAACAACATTTGTTCCCCTACGGAGCTCCTCTTGCAATGCTTGGACCTACCTTTGGAGGGCTCTAACCTCCTCAAGATTAATAGCTTTGGCCCTTCCACCAAGCTGTCTTCATGGATGCATCTTCTTAATTCAAACCCACAACACAAACTGCCTCATAGTCGGTGCTTTGTCTACACATTCAGGAAAATCCACTCTAGTACCACTTGGTGAGGACACAACCCAAGCACAGAATGGACACAACAAGAAAGGGGAAAATCTTACTAGCTATGTAAATATGCTAATACATTCAGTACAAAAAAAATAGACTTCAAAACATGCCCTATGGGCTTACAACAACATAAATCTAGAGATAATTTCTCTTTTTAGTACCTTCTCTCAAACTCCACTCCGAATTGCCTTTTACAATGCTAGAAATGTTCTTAAATAGACCCCAAAGGGTTAAGGATTAGGAATACATTCTAGAAAGTGCTAGTTGGCATCCACCAACCAAATAGAAGGCTTCATAAGTTGCATTAGAAGTTGGCACAAAATTAGAAGAATCTATAAACGGTAATCAAACTTCTAGGAGGCATAACTTTTGAACCATAGCTCTGATTGATGAATCATTTACATTTCTAGAATGCTCTCAAAGTACTCTATAGCCTTATGGACCAGCTCTACTTGTCCCCCACTTTTTGGCCCTGTTCAAGGTCATTTAATACCCTAAACCTAACTTTGAAGCATTCTTAGGATGTCTCCAGAAACCAAAAAAATGCGTTAACTTTCAAACCATGGGGCCTTTTGACCTGATTCTTTTTTTGGAATGCTCTAAATTAAAATTACAATCATTTGACCAAGTTACACCTTCTAGTTCACCAAAATGATGGTTCAATTACATAATCCTATTTTTTCAACATTTACATGTATCCCAAGGTGATTAAAAACTCTAACCCAAAACACTGATAGTGGAACTATGAGAGTTGGAACCTTTATTTGACCCAAATGGGTATGCAGAAATGAAAACACATGAAATAGAAAATAAGTCTAAGTATATTTTTTTGGGGTGACACAAGATTGCCCTTATACCTCTGGATGCTCCTGCATCACTTTTTGATGGAGACACAACCCAAGAACAAAATGGACACAACAAAAAAGGGAAATTGTGTTGACTAAGAAAATAAGCTAGTACAAACAGTATAGAGAAAATAAATTTCAAAAAATGTCCTAAGGGTGTAAAATAGCAAAAATCTGGAGATAATTTCTCCTTTATAAATTCCAAAAGCTACGTTAGAAGTCAGTGCAAATCTATAAGAATCCAGAAATGGTAACCGAACTTTCGGGAGGCATAACTTTTGAACCGTAGCTCCGATTGATGAATCGTTTACATTTCTAGAAATATCTCGAAGTGCTCTATAGCCCTATGGACAAGCTTCACTCCTCCCCCATTTTTTGACCCTTTTCAAGGTCATTTAATGCCCCTAACCTGACTTTGAAGCATTCTTAGGAGGTCTCCAAAACTCAAAAAATTGCAATAACTTTCAAACCATGGGGCCTTTTGACCTTATTCTTTTTTTGGAATGCTCTAAATCACAATTACATTCATCTGGCCAATTCACACCTTCTAGGTCACCAAAATGATGGCCAAATTGCATGCTCCTATTTTTTCAAGATTTTCTAGCACACTGATAGTTGAATTGTGAGAGTTGGAACCTTTATTTGACCCAAATGGGTATCCAAAAATGTAAAGACATGAAATAGAAACTAAGTCTAAGTACATTTTTCTAGGTGACACAGGATTGCCCTTATACCTCTGGATGCTCCTGCATCAGACACCCAGGGTAGATTGAAAAGTGACCCTGTCACTTTATGGATGGTAGAGGAAATCCCAAATCGAAAACCTTAGCTGCTAAAATCCAAGTTGAGTCCTTGATCAACTGTCCTTTCCATTTGACCAAATACTCTTCATACTGCCTGTTTCTGGTACTCCTACCTACACGATGATCTAGAATGTCTTCTATCTCCTCCTTCTTAGAAGTAGGAATTGGACATGGCTCTAACACCAGCTCCTCATCTACAGCATCATCATGATACTCTGTTAAATTTGAAATGTTAAAAATGGGAGAAATGTGAATACCATCTGGCCACTCCACCTCATATGCATTTCCTGAGTCATGTTTCTTCAAAATTTTGCAGGGGCCAAATTTCTTCATTTTCAGCTTGTTGTAAGTCCCGACTAGAAATCTTTCTTTTCATAAGTGCACCATGACTAAATCCCCTACTTGGAATTCCTTATGTCTTCTCCTTTGATTAGCCCTAGCTTTATACTCTTGATTCATCTTGGTAATGTGTGCTTGAACCTCCTCATGTAGATGCTCGATATGTTCAGCAAATTCCTCAGCTTCAGCACTTGTCCTCTCCCCTTGTTCTATCTTCGTCAACTCTGGTGCAGTCCTTGGGCTACTCCCATATACAACTTGGAATGGTGATTTTCTAGTACTCCTACTTACAGAGTTATTATAAGAAAACTCTGCCTGTGGTAGAATCAAATCCCATCCTTTGGGCTTATCCCCAACTAAACATCTCAGCAAATTGCCCAGACTTCTGTTTACCACTTCTGTTTGGCCATCAGTTTGTGGGTGATGTGTGGAACTAAATTTCAAGTCAATTCTTAACTTTTTCCACAATGTCCTCTAGAAATACCCCACAAATTTAGTATCTCTGTCAGAAACTATGCTCCTTGGAAGACCATGTAGTCTTACCACCTCTTTGAAAAACAAGTCTACAATATGGACAGCATCATGAGTTTTGTGGCATGGAATGAAATGTGCCATTTTGGAGAACCTATCAACCACCATGAATACTGGGTCATTACCCCTTTGTGTCCTTGGCAATCCAAGAACAAAATGCATACTTATGTCCTCCCATGGCCTTGATGGAACAGGCAATGGCTGATATAGGCCAGTATTGTGACTAAACCCCTTAGCAACTTGACAAACCTGGCAATTCTATACAAACTTCTTCACATCTTGTGAAATTTGAGGCCAAAAATAATGTTCTCTAAGAATGGCAATGGTCTTATCTCAACCAAAATGTCCTGCCATCCCTCCACTGTGTTTCTCCTTAATCAAATTTTCCCTCACGAAACTCCTTGGAATGCACAATTGACTACCCTTGAACAACATGCCATCCTGAATTAGATAGTCTAACCACTTGGTTCTATCTACAACAACAGGTTCTTTACAAGCTTTCCATGCTTCAACAAAATTAGGATCCTCAGGGTACAAATTCTTGAGTTCATCAAACCCAACAACTTCAACCTGCATTACTGTAAGCAACAACTGTCTCCTACTTAGTGCATCTGCAACCCTATTAGATTTTCCACTTCTATGATTCAACACAAATGTATAACTCTGCAAGAACTCTACCCACCTCATATGCCTCTGATTCAATTTACCTTGGCTATTTAGGTACTGTAATGCTTGATGATCAGTATACAAAACAAATTCTTTTGGCAATAAATAATGACTCCATTTCTTTAAGGCCTGAACTATTGCATAGAACTCTTGATCATAAACAGAATACTTCTTCTTTGCATCATTCAATTTTTCACTAAAATATGCAATAGGCTTACCTTCTTGGCTTAATACAGCCCTAATAGTGTTGCCACTAGCATCACAGTCCACCTGGAACACTTTTCTAAAATTTGGAAGTGCCAACACAGGTTGTTCTATTACCTTCTTCTTCAGCAATTCAAAACTTCTCGCAGTTGCTGCAGTCCATTTGAACTCTTTTCTATCCCCTCTTATTGTATCAGTTAGGGGTGCACATATGCCACTGAAATTCCTAATAAACTTCTTGTAAAAACTAACTAGACCATGAAATGATCTTACCTCAGTAGCAGACCTTGGAGTAGGCCATTCCAAGATGGCTTTTACCTTCTCCGAATCCATTTTGAGACCTTCAAGTGATATAACAAACCCCAAATAGACTAACTCCCTTTTTGCAAAGTTACACTTCTTCAAATTAATTAACAGTTTCTCCCTTAGCCTTTCAAGGACACTACAAATATGCAATAAATGTTCTTCCAAAGTCTTGCTGAAAATTAAAATATCATCCAAATAAACAATAACAAATTTTCCCAAGAACTTCTTAAGTACCTCATTCATGAGCCGCATGAAGGTGCTTTGGGCATTCGTCAATCCAAAGGGCATGACTAACCACTCATTAAGACCCTCCTTGGTCTTGAAGGCTGTTTTCCACTCATCTCATTCTCGAATCCATATCTAGTGATAACCACTCTTCAGATCTATCTTTGTGAAGTACTGAGCTCCACTCAAGCAGTCCATAATATCATCCATCCTTGGAAAAGGAAACCGGTACTTGATGGTGATCCTATTTATAGCTCTGTCATACTCCTTGGATTATTCCATTCAAGGATAGCCTCCCTTTTCTTTGGGTCTATTTATACACCTTCTACTGAGACTAAAAATTCTAGGTACACCAATTCCTTTACAAAACCACATCTCTTCAGGTTTATCAACAACTTTTCTTCCCTCAACATATCAAACACTTGTGAATATGGATCAAATGCTCCTCTAATGTCTTACTAAAGACAAGAATATCATCTAGGTAAATAATGAAAAACTTACCTATAAATTCCTTGAGTACCTCATTCATGAGCCTCATTAAATTGCTTGGTGTATTGGTTAGCTCAAAAGGCATGACTAACTACTTGTACAGTCCTTCTTTTGTCTTGAAAGAAATCTTCCACTCATCACCTTCTATAATACAAATTTGATGGTGCCCACTCTTCTTATCTATCTTTGTAAAATACCAAGCTCTACTCAAATAGTCCACAATATCATCATTCCTTGGCAATGGAAATAAATAGTTTATTGTGCTCTTGTTGATTGCATGAGAATCTATGTGCATCCTCCATTCTCTATTCTTCTTTGGTGCTAATATTGCTAGTATAGAACATGGACTCAAACTCTCTCAGATGAACCTCCTCTACAACAACTCATGAACTTGTCTAACCAATGCTTCACTTTCTACTAGTGTCATCTTCTGTGTTGCCTTGTTTGGAAAACTAGCTCCCAAAATCAAATCTATCTGGTGATTGATCTTCCTCATTAGGGGTAATTTGTCAAGTATATTATCTAATACAATATCAAAAAACTCTCCCAACATATCTACAACTTTTTTAGGTACCTCCTTTACTTCTTCTTTACTATCTTTTGGAATCATAGAAAAACATGTATGCTTACACTTCACACCTTTAATAAACTCTTTTCCACCAACAAAACATATTTTAGTAGTACTACACATATTTTATTCTTTATCCTTCAATGGCTTCAACTTATGTTTCACTCCATCATTGGTCAAAGTGTAGGTATTTTCTCGCCCATCACATATAGAATGACTATCAAACTACCATTTCCTACCCAAGGACATGTGGCATATGTCCATAGATATGATATTACATAGTGCCTCATCCTAGTAGCTCCTAATCTTGAAATTTACTGAGCAGTTCTCATTGACCATGACCTTGTGGCCATCTTGCACCCAAGCAATATAGTATGGATGTGGGTTTTTTAGTCTTTCTAGCTTCAATTTTGTAACCATCATTTTTTATTCTAAAATATTAGTACTTCCACCATCAATGATCACATCACAACACTTATCTTCACATCTACACCTTGTGCAAAACAAGTTCCTTCTTTGATTAGGTTCATTCTCACCACTTAGCAAGAATCTTCTATTAACTAGGACCTCTTCTCTTTCAACATATTTAGAATGCAATGATCTAGTATCTTTATCAAAATGTGCAAATTTGGCCTAGCCTTCTATTCTTCAATCTTTCCTTCCTTGGTGATATGTATATTCAAATTCTCTATGCCTCTATTCTTCATAGTGAAAGTATTTCCCTCAGAAGCCTCCTATTGCAAATCCTTTTCCTCTCCTCTTCTTCTCTGATCTCTATTTTTTTGATGACAAAAATCATTGGAATTTTTCCCCTCTAGTTCTGACTACTACTTCTAGCCTCATCCTTGTTCTTTTGATCATCATTTCAACCTCCATAAGATCATCCACTAGATCTTCCACCACAACCTCATCCACTATTCTTATTATCGACCTTCATGCTTAGTTTTTTCTCAACCCTTAGGGGAAACTAGTATGCCTCCTTAATATTGGTCACTCAAAAAAAACTCATCATGAATGCTTGGTCATAACCCATTAAGATAATGGGTGACTTTCTTTTTATCAATTTCTGCATGGATGGTTCTAATGAGAACTCAGTAAAACTCTTCGGTATGCTCTTGAATAGATTTTCCCACTAGGTCTAACCCTCACATTTTCAATAATAGATCAAGCCCACAATTTAAGAGAATGATGTGCTGCTTCATTTTAGCTACCATATGATCTCATCTAGTGATTTTATGATTTCCTCTTTTATTTTGATCCAGCTACATCTCCTCCCACTATATCTTTGCATTGCCCTTCACTTTTGCCTTCACAAACTTGACCCTATCTAGATCTTCAATATCATCATATTCAAAGTATTCTTCCAATTCATTAGTAGATCAATTTCTATAGGTTGAGATTTCCCAAAAATGTAGGAACATCAAAATTAGGTCATTTTCCAATACAAGAAATGACCCTAGAAGCTTCACCTCCTGTAGATTAAGAGCTTCCTCTACTATGTCTAGGTCTGTGTTTCCTTATTGTTCTCTTTCATCCTCACTTTCATCATCTCCTATGCCAAGATTCATTCTTCCATGAATCTGTTCTTGGATTGCTTGTGTTTTCCTCTAGAGGGTTCTAAAATTCTCAGCTGTAACACCTTTGACTCTTGAACCACACTCTCTTCATGGAGGCATTTTAGCACTTCCATAGAAACTCTAGTGCAAACTACCTCACAATCGATGATCTGTCTATATGCTCAACTAAAACAATGGTCTTGGTGTAAATGACCTCACAATAGGTGATCTATCCACACACCTAAGAACTCTAGCTCTAATACCACCACTTGATGAAGGGTGTTCCCCTTAGTAACATAAACCATAACAAAAAATAAAGAAACAACAAAAAATGCAAGAACAAAATATTGACTTCTTAATTGTGTTGCAAATGAAGAATTGTAGAATTTGCAATTATAAAAACTAACTCAGATGGGTGCCTTCATTGCAATAATTTGGAAGAGAAGCTATGAACTATCACCAATAGTTGTTCAAGACAATGTTCAAGCAATTCTTAAATAGATAGTTTTATGCCTCTCGAGAAGGCTCTAGATAGTGAAACTTAATACCTAGGGCCAAAAACCCTAAAAATACATATGGAATCAGCCAAATAAATCTTTGACAATTATTTCAAATATTTTGGGTAGCCCAAATTCTAAAGTCCATAACTCATGAATTGTTCCTCTGATTGGCTATTATAACCACTTTTCAGAAATGCCACCTCCTGATCTATAGATGTGAATGATGGAAGCTTTGTTCCATTGAGTTTTTGGACCTCATCTGGGCAATCTAAGGCCTGCAATGGTAACCTTGAAGATTTTTTTGAAAAAGTTTCCACCAAAAATCCATAATAACTTCTCCAACACTTAAGTTGGAGCAATGAGATTTTTATGGTAGGCTTATAACTCTAGAATGAACCTTCATATAGAAAATAAGAATATTCCAAGATTGTATGAAAAACTTGCTAAATATTACAAGTCCCCATAAATAGTAACCACCATGTCTACTAGTCCTTATTAAAATAAAAATAACTAAAAATACAATATTTTTGGGTGATGCAAGATTAATCTTACACCGAAGATCCTCTAACATCAGACACCAAGGGTAATTTTGAGAAGTGACTCCTTCATGTTGTCTCAGGTGTTTAGAGGAAAATTAAGATGGTTAACCTCCTCCCTTGCTAGCCATGATGAATCCTCTATTTGCCTCCCTTTCCATTTGACCAAGTATTCTTCATAAGTTTTATTCTTTGTACTTTTTTCAAAATGACTATCTAGTATATCCTTAATCTCCTTTGTAGTCAAACTAGCTATTGGAATACTCCAAAACACTTTTGCAACTTCATCTCGATCACCTCTTTCACAATACTCTATCAAATCTCAAATATTAAATACTAGTGAAATATTCATTTTAGATGGTAACTCTACTTCATAAGAATTTCTAGAACCATGTCTTTTCACTATATTACACAGTCCAAACTTCTTCATCTTTAGCTTATTATATGTACTCATTAGAGAAAGTTCCTTTCTTAAATGAATGATGACATCATCTCAAACCTCAAATTATTTATACCTCCTTTTTAAATCTATCGTAGTCTTCTACTATGTTTTCATCTTTATAATGTGCTTCCTCACCTCCTAATGGATGTTCTTCAAATGTTCAACAAATTCTTTTACTTCAACACTACTTATCTCTCCTTTATCCAACTACCTCAATTTAGAAGCATTTCTAGGACTACTCTCATATACAATTTGGAATAATGATTTACCAACACTCCTAATGATAGAATTATTATATGAAAATTCTACCTATGACAAAATCATATCCAATCCTTTTGGCTTGTTTCTGACAAAACATCTCAGCAAATTTTCCAAACTCCTATTCACCACTTCTATTTGTCAATCAGTTTGTGGATGATGTGATGATTTGAACTTATACTATGTCTTCAATTTCTTCCACAATGTATGCCAACAATAACCAAATTTGGTATCTTGATCTAAAACTATACTATTTGGTAGACCATGCAGTCTCACAACTTCTATGCAAAACAATTTTGCCACATGAACATCATCACTAGTTTTCTTGCAAGGAATAAAATGTGTCATCTTTGAAAACCTATCAACCACTAAAAAATAGAATCATGCCTTGATTGTGTCCTCAATAATCCAAGAATAAAATCCATTCTAACATCCTCACATAGTCTCTCTGGTATAGGCAATGGTTGATACAACCTTATATTCTACTTCACTCCTTTGGCCATTTGACATACTCTTCAACTCTGTACAAACTTCATCACATCTTGTTGCACCTATGCAAAATAATAATTCTCAGTAACTAAAGCTATGGTTTTATCTATGCCAAAATTTCTAGCCAATCATGCACTATGCTTCTCCTTGATGATATTCTATCTCATTGAACTTCAAGGAATGTACAACTGGCTTCTTTTAAACAAAATATGATCATGGATCAGAAAATCCAACCACTTTGTCTTGTCAAGTGTAACATTTTGTGTACAAGCCTTCCACACTTCACCAAAATTAGGATCATCTGGATACAAAGTATTAAGTTCCTTGAATACAGCCACCTCTATATGCATTTATGTTAGAAAAAGTTGTCTTCTACTAAGAGTATCTGCAACTTTCTTAGACTGATCACTCCCGTATTTCAAAATAAATGTATAACTTTGCAAAAGATCAACCCTCTTCAAGTTTCTTTGGATTTATTTTCCTTGACTATTAAAACATTGCAAAGCTTGATGATCATTATACAAAACAAATTCCTTAGGAAGAATATAGTGTTTCCACTTCTTCAATTCTTGAACTATAGTATAAAATTCTTGATCGTAAACAAAATATTTTCTTTTTCCATCATTCAATTTCTTACTAAAATAATCAATAAGTGTTCCTTCTTGGTTAAAAACAACTCATATTTTAGTAGCATAAGCATTACAGTCTACTTGAAACACCTCGTTAAAATTTGGAAGTGCTAAAATAGGTTTCTTAGTAACCTTTTATTTCAATAGATTAAATATCTTATCCACTCCTATAGTCAATTTAAATTATTTCCTATCCCTTTCATTATTTTAGTCAAGGGTACATAAATACTGCTAAAACCTCTTATGAACTTTCTATAAAAATTAGCCAATCCATGACAAGATCTTACCTCTCTTGCACTCCTTGGAGTGGGCCATTCAAGAATAGCCTTCATGTTAGATTATGGTGACTAATCAGGAAAGTATTGTACATACTCCATAATTAGTGGGGTTCGGGGCATCACCCTGAAATTTTTTTTGGGTCATGGCCGACATTGTAGTTGACATATTATGGCTGACATATGGCCGACATGTTGTAACCCTAAAATAGATAAAATACTTGTATAAAAGCATTTAGGGTTGGGTATTTTTCATTATGTTGTGATGCAAAATTGCTTCTTGTGGTGATATTGAGCTGTAAAGGATTATGAATTGTAATCAAGTTGTAATCACTGGATTGTAATAAGATTGGACTTGCTGTTTGGTAGACATAGCCTAGGGATTGGGTAAACAACATTAAATCTTGGTGCCTTGTGTTCATTTTCTGTGTGATCTATTATTTTCTTTTATTGGTTATATTTGCATGTAGTTTTTATTTCTGTCAATGGTTTATACTAACAAGTGGTATTAGTCCCTAGTTGTTTTTCAGTTATCCTCTGTAGGAAAGTTTCAAGGTTGAGTGGGAGTCTCACAATTGAGTGAGAGCAATGGTAGATGAGGGTAAGTTGATGGTTGATAGGTTTAATAGGAAGAACTTACAATTATGGAAGATGCAAATTGAGGACTATATGTATCAGAAGGATTTATGGAAGTTGTTGAAAGGCAAAGCAAAGAATCAGGGAACTATGTTAGATGTTGAATGGGATCTTTTGGACAGAAAGGCACTTAGAAGCATTTGGTTATGCTTGGCACCATCAGTGGCATTTAATATTACAAAAGCAAAGATGACATTAGAGTTGATGAAAACCCTAGTGACACTGTATGAAAAGCCCTCAGCTTCAAACAAGGTATTTCTCATGCAGAATTTATTTAATATGAAAATGGCAGAAGGTGGATCTGTTGCAGATCATTTAAATGAGTTTAATACAATTACTAGTTAGTTATCTTCTATGGGTATCAATTTTGATGAAGAAATTAGGCCTCTCTTGATTTTGTGTTCTTTGCCTAAAAGTTGGAATGGCTTGGTAATGGATTTGAGTAATTTTGTTCTTAGATCTAGTACCCTAAAATATGATGATGCAATCAGTGTTGTTTTGAGTGATAAAACTCATAGGAAATGCTTAGGTGGAACTACATTAGGAAGTCCTTTGAATGCACAAAGCAGAGGCATAATGGCTGAGAGAGGAAGTAACTCTGAAAATCATGGGAAATCAAGAGGAAAGTCAAAGGGGAAGAGGTCTCAATCAAGAGGAAAAACGACTGCTAGTACTGTGGGAAACCAAGGCACAAAAAGAAAGATTGTTAGAATCAAAAGAAAAATGAAGGAGATAAATCAGATGGAGACAAGGAGGCAAATTTGATAAGTAACAAATTTGAAGAGGATGCTTTGCTTCTATCTTTAGAAAGTGTTGATGATTCATGGGTTTTAGATTCTGGTGCTTCATTTCATGCTACACCTCATAGAGGTTATTTCATTGATTATGTCCAAGGGGATTTTGGGCTTATTTATTTGGGGGATAATGAACCCTGTTAGATTGTTGTAAAGGGAAAAATTAAGATTAAGTTGTAGAATGGGAATCATTGGTTACTACATGAGGTAAGACATGTTCCAAGGCTGAGTAAGAATTTAATTTCAGTGGGGCAACTCGATGATGAGGGTTGTGTATTTACTTTTAATGATAAAAATTGGAAGGTTTCAAAAGGTTCCCTTGTAGTAGCAAAAGGTGTGAAAGTAGGCACCTTATATCTTTGTACAGGTCATATTGTTCCTTCTACTTTGATTGTTTCAGAGAAAAATGAATGTTCATGAACAATTGTTGCAGTTGAGCAAGGAGAACAAATAGCTGATGTAGATTCTTATACATCACTGTGGCACAATAGACTTGGGCACATGAGTGAAAAAGGTATGAAAGTAATTCATTCAAAGAAATTTTTACTAGGTCTGAAATGTGTTAATATGGATTTCTATGAAAGTTGTGTGTATGGAAAACAAAAGAGAGTGAGTTTTGTAAAGACTAGAAAGGAAAATAAAAAGGAGAAATTAGAGCTTGTGCATACAGATGTATGGGGACCAGCTCAAGTATCTTCCCTTGGTGGCTCTCATTATTATGTTACATTTATTGACGATGCAACTAGAAAAGTATGGGTTTATTTCCTTAGACAGAAATCTGATGTATTTCAAACTTTTAAGAAATGGAAATGCTTGGTTGAAAATGAGACTAGTAAGAAATTAAAATTTCTTAGATCTGATAATGGTGGTGAGTATTACAGTCATGAATTTGAAGATTATTGCTCCACTAATGGTATTCATAGACATAAAACTATTCCAAGGACTCCGTAGGAAAATGGAGTGGCTGAATGCATGAATAGGACTATAATGGAGCGTGCAAGAAGCATGAGGTTGCATACTAGGTTACCCTTACACATGTGGGTGGAGGCTATCAATACTGTAATATATTTGATTAATAGAGGTCCCTCTACTCCTTTGGGATGTGGTATTCTAGAGGAAGCATGGACTAGTAAGAAGGTGAGTTATTCTTTTCTCAAGACCTTCGGTTGTGAAGCTTTTGCTCGTATAGACTCTGTAAATAGAACCAAGCTAGAAGCTAAATCAAAAAAATGTGTCTTTGTTGGATATGGCATTAATGAATTTGGTTATAGGCTTTGGGATTTTGAAAATCATAAAAATTTTAGAAGTAGGGATGTCATATTCAATGAGAAAGGGTTGTACAAAGATCTATTGCAGAAACATGAGAAGAAAGAAGATGATTATGTAGTGTTGGATGATACTCCAAGAGCTAATGTTTCAGCCATTCCTCATGATGTGCAACAACTACAACAGCAAATACCACACACACCAGTGAATATTAGATGATCAACGAGGAAAATTAGACCTCCACAAAGATTTTCTCCCTCTTTGTATTCTATTTTACTTACTGATGTTGGTGAACCTAAAAGTTATGATGAAGCTGTACAGGTGAATACTAAGATTTAGTGGGAGTCTACAATGAAAGATGAAATGGACTCTTTGCTGAAGAATAAGACATGGGATCTATGCAAGTTGCTTGCAGGTAAAAAGGCTTTATAGAATAAGTGGGTTTATAGGTTGAAAGAAGAGGAAGGAGGTAAGAAAAGATTTAAGGCTAGGTTAGTTGTAAAAGGATTTGCATAGAAAATGGGAATTGATTTTGATGAGATATTTTCTCATGTTGTTAAAATGACTTCTATTTGTATTGTTTTAAGTCTTGTGGCTATTGAAAATTTGCATTTAGAGCAGTTGGATGTTAAAACAACCTTTCTTAATGGTGATTTGGATGAAGAAATATATATGGCTTAGCCATAGGGTTTTGAGGTCAAAGGTAAGGAGAGCTTAGTGTGCAAATTGAAGAAAAGTTTATATGGCTTGAAGCAAGCACCTCGGCAATGGTATTTGAAATTTGATAGTTTTATGCATGAGTATGGATATAATAGGTGTCATTCAGATTACTATTTTTATTTTAAGAGGTTGGATGATGATAGCTACATTATTTTATGTTTATATGTTGATGATATGCTTGTAGCTGGATCTAACATAGATCATATTAAGGGGCTAAAATTCCAATTAGAACATGCATTTGCTATGAAGTATTTGGGGAAAAAAAAAAAAATCCTTGGTATGAATATTTGTAGAGATAGGAAGAACAAAACATTGACGCTATCTCAGGCTGATTATGTTGAGAAGGTATTGCAACATTTCTCTATGGAGAATGCTAAAGCTGCTAGCACACATTTACCTGGTCATTTGAAGTTGACTAAGGAGATGTGTCCTAAGACACATGAAGAGGAGGATAAGATGTCCAAGGTACCCTATGCTTCAACTATAGGAAGCTTAATGTATGTTATGGTATGTACTAGGCCAGATATTACACACGCAGTGGGAGTCATTAGCAGGTATATGAGTAATCTGAGATTTGAGCATTGGAATGTTGTCAAGTGGATTCTTAGATATTTGAGAGGAACATCGAATAAGTGTTTATACTTAAGGGGCTCTACTACTGATTTACAGGGCCATGTTGACTCAGATTTGGTAGGGGATATCGATACCAAGAAGAGTACTACAAGTTATGTCTTTACTATTGGTGGGGCAGCCATGAGCTGGGTTTCTAGGTTACAGAAGATTAATGCTCTATCCACTATAGAGGTAGAGTATGTTGGTGCTATAGAGGCAGCCAAGGAGATGATATGGCTTTAGTTCTTCCTGGAAGAATTGGGACATCCTTAGAAGGATAATTACTTGTTCACAGATAGTCAAAGTGCCATTCATCTTGTTAAGAATTTAGCTCTACATTCTAAGACCAAACACATATAGTTGCGGTACCATTTCATTCGGTCAATTTTGGAGGATGGACGGTTAAAGCTAGAGAAGATCCATACAAATGACAATCTAGTAGATATGTTGACAAAGGTTGTAACAAGGGATAAGCTAAACTCCTCTTCAGCTTCAGTTGGTCTTCTAGATTGAACATAAATAAAAGAACAACAGTGTCCAAGGTGGTTTGATCTAGTGGGAGCCCCATGTGGTAGTGGTATTGCTACAAGATCAGTTTCCAAGTGGGAGATTGTTGTTTAGTGTGGAGCTTGATCAGTCCCCAAGTGGGAGATTGTTAGATTATGGTGACTGATCAAGAAAGTATTATACATCATAATTAGTGGGGTTCAACCAACATTGTAGCCGACATATTATGGCCGATATATGGTCGACATGTTGTAACCCTAAAACAGATAAAATACTTGTATAAAAGGGTTTATGGTTAGGTATTTTTCATTATGTTGTGATGCAAAATTGCTTCTTGCAGCGGTATTGAGCTGTAAGGGATTACAGATTGTAATCAAGTTATAATCACTAGATTGTAATAAGATCAAACTTGTTGTTTGGTGGACATAGCCCAGGGATTGGGTGAACCATGTTAAATCTTGGTGCCTTGTGTTCATTTTCTGGGTGATGTATTATTTTTTTTTATTGGTAATATTTGCATGTAGTTTTTATTTCTGTCCATGGTTTATCCTAACACTTCACTTTCTCTAGGTCCATTTTTAGATGTTATAGTAAGACTACAAATTCTAGATACACCATCTCCTTTACAAAAATGCACCTCTTTAGAATCATTAACAAATTTTCTTCCCTCAACTTATCAAATACCTTGCAAATATGGATCAAATGCTCCTCCAATGTCTTTCTAAAGACCAAAATATCATCTAGGTAAATGAAGACAAAATTACCCAAAAAATTCTTTAGTACCTCAATCATGAGCCTCATGAAAGTGCTTGGTGCATTAGTTATCCCAAAAGGCATGACTAAGCACTCGTACAATCCTACTTTTCTCTTGATAGCACTCATCCACTCATCACCTTCTCTAATACAAATGTGATGGTTTTCGCTCTTCAAATCCATCTTTGTGAAATACTCATCTCCACTAAAATAGTCCATAATATCATCCATCCTTAGTAATGGAAATCTATACTTGATTGTGATCTTGTTGATTGCATGAGAATCTATGCACATCCTCCATTCTTCATTCTTCTTTGGTGCTAATGTGGTTGATATAGCACATGGGTTTAGACTCTCTCGAATCAACCCCTTCTGCAACAACTCATGAATTTGTATGTTAAATTCTTTAATTTCTACTGGTCTCATCATGTGCACTACCTTGTTTGGAAAAGTGGATCTTAGAGCCAAATCCATCTGGTGACTGATCTTCTTCATTGGGGTAATCTGTTAGGTATATTATCTAATATAATATTCAAAAACTCTCCCAATATGTCTGCAACTTTTGCAGCCACCACCTCTAATTTTTCTTTACTATCTTTTGGAATTATAACAAAACACATATGTTCACACTTCACATCTTTGGGAAACTCTTTTCCATCAACCAATCATATTCTCACAGCATTGCATACATTTTCTCCTTTATCATTCAATGACTTCAACTTATGTTTCACTCCATCCTTAGTTAGAGTGTAGGTATTTTCTCACCCATCATGTACAACATGCTTGTCAAACTTCCATGTCCTACCCAAGAACATATGACATATATCCATAGATATGATATTGCATAGTACCTCATCCTGGTAGCTTCCAATGTTGAACTTTATTGAGCACTACTTATTGACAATGACCATGTGGTCATCTTACACCCAAGAAATACAGTGTGGACACAAATGTTTCTATCTCTTCTGCTTCAACCTCATGACCAACATTTTTGAATCTAGATTCTTAGTACCTCCACCATTAATGATCACATCATAAAACTCATCTTCACATCTACACCTTATGCAAAACAAGATCCTTCTTTAATTAGGTTCATTCTCACCACTCAGTAGGACTCTTCTATTAATTGGGATCTCTCATCTTTCAACATCTTCAAAATGAAATGATTTGGCATCTTCCTCAACATGTGCAACTCTGGCCTAGCCTTTTGTTATTTGATTTTTCCTTCCTTGGCACTAGGTACATTCAAATTCTCTATGTCATTATTCTATGCAGTGAAAAAAATTCCTACAAAAGCCTCCTATTCCAGATCCTTGTCCTCTACATGTTCCTATTTGATCTCTATTGTTCTGATCATAGAAAGTGTTGGAATTGTTTACCATTTGGTTCTAACTGCTACTTCCAACCTCATCCTTTTTCTTTTGATCATCATTTTGACCTCCATAAGATCATCCACCAGATCTTCAATCGCAACCTCTTCCACTATTAATGTTAAAAAAAATTCTTTCTTAGTTTCTCCTCAACCCTTAGGGAAAACTATAGTACCTCCTCAATACTAGTCACTCGAACAAGACTCATCTAATCTTGAATGCTAGGTTAGAACCCATTCAAATAATGGGTGACTTTCTCATTATTAGCTTCCACATGGATGGCTCTAGTGAAAACTCAATAAAACTCTTTAGTATACTCCTGGATAGATTTTCCTTCCTGCTTTAACCCTTGCATTTTCTTCAATCAATCAAGCTCACAATTTAGAGGAAGGAACCATTGCTTCATTTTAGCTACCATATGATCCCATCTAGTGAATTTTTCATTTCCTTTTTTATTTTGACCCAACTAGATCTCTTGTCACCAGATCTTTACATAACCTTTCAGTTTTACCATTGCAAACTTGACCCTATCTAGATCTTCAATATCTTCATATTCAAAGTACTCTTCCAATTCATTGATCTAGTAGATCAATTCATCTAGGTTGAGATTTCCTAAAAATGAAGTAACATCTAACTTAGTTCTTTTTCCAATACAAGAAATGACCCTAAAAGCTTCACCTCCTCTGAATTAAGAACTTCCTCTATTGTGTCTAGGTCTACATTTCCTTCTTCTCTTTCATCCTCACTTTCATCAAATCCTATAACAAGATTCATTCCTCTAAAAAATTCTTTTTGTATCACTTGCATTTTCCTCTGGAGGTTTTTAAAATACTCAAGTGTAACACCTTTGATTCTTCCACCACACTGTCTTCATGGAGCCATTTTCATGATTTTGTAGAAACCCTAATGCAAACTACCTCATAATCGACGATCTGTCTATACACTTAGCCTAAACCACAGTTCTAGTATGAGCTACCTCATAGTTGGTGACCTGTCCACACACTTAAGAACTCTAGCTCCAATACCACTTGATGAAGGGTACTCCCCTTAATACCATAAACCATAATAGAAAATAAAAAACAATAGTAGATGTGAGAACAAAATATGGACTTCTTGTTTGTGCTACAAATGCAAATTTTAGAATTCACAAGTACAATAGCTAACCCACATGGGTGCCTTCATTACAATAATTTGTAAGAAAAGATATTAACTATCACCTAGAGTTGTTCTAGACAATGTTTGATCAATTTTGAAATAGATAGTTTTATACCTCCCAAGATGGTACTAGAAAATGAAACTTAATACTTAGGGCCGACAGACCCTAATAATACATGTAGAGTTAGTGAAATAAATCTTCTACAATCATTTCATAAATTTTGGGTAGCCAAAATTTGAAAGGCCATAACTCACAAACTATTTCTCTGATTGGCTATTATAACCACTTTTTGGAAATGCTAGGTCTTGATCTCAAGATGTGGAATGATGGAGATTTCCTACCATCAAGTTTTTAAACCTCATTCGGGCACTCTAAGGCATCCAATGGTGATTCTGAAGATATTTTTTGCAAATTTTTCCACCAAAAATTTATAATAACTTCTCTGATGCTTATGTTGTAGCAATGCATTTTTTATGGTAGGCTTATAACTCTAGAATGAAACTTTATATAGAAAATGAGAACATTCTAAGATCATATGACAAACTTGCTAAAAATAGGAAGTTACCAAAAATGGTAAGCACCCTATCTACTACTTATTAAAATAAAAAAGACTAAAAAAAAAATATTTATGGGTGATTCAAGATCGCTCTTACACCTAGGATCCTCCTGCATCAAACACTGGGGAAATTTTGAGAAGTGACTCTATCACACCTTAGGTGCTTAGAGGAAAATCAAGATGTTTAATCTCCTCCCTTGCTAGCCATGATCAATCCTCTAATGGGCTTCCTTTTGATTTGACCAGTATTCTTCATAAGTTTTATTTATTGTACTTTTCCAAACACGACTATTTAGTATCTCATTAATCTACTTTGTAGTCAAACTAGCTACTAGAACACTTCACAACACTTTTGCAACTTCATCTCCATCACCTCCTTCATAATACTCTATCAAATTTGAAATATTAAATACTGGTGAAAAATTCAATTCAAAAGGTAACTCCACTTCATAAGAATTTCTATAATCATGTCTTTTCACTATATTGCATAGTCCAAACTTCTTCATCTTTAGCTTATTATATGTACTCGTTGGAGAATGTTCCTTTCTTAAATGAACCATGAATTCATCTAAAACTTGAAATTTTTTATACCTCCTTTCTAAATCTACCTTAGTCTTAGACTATTCATTCATCATTATGATGTACTTCCTCACCTCCTAATAGATGTTCTTCAAATGTTCAACAAATTTGTTTTCTTCAACACTACTTATCTCTCCTTTATCCAACTACCTCAATTTAGAAGCATTTCTCTGACTACTTTAGTATACAATCTAGAATGGTGATTTACCAATGCTCCTATTGACCAAATTATTATATGAAAATTCTTCTTGTGACTAAATCATATCCGATCCTTTTGGCTTGAGTCCAACCAAACATCTTAGCAAATTTTTCAAACTTGTATTCACCACTTCTATTTCCCCATCAGTCTATGCATGATGCGATGAACTAAACTTAAACTATATATTCAATTTATTCTACAACGTAGGCCAAAATTATCCAACAAATTTTGTATCTTGATATAAAACTATACTCTTTGGTAGACCACATAGTCTCACCCTTTCAAAAAAAAAATTTGCAACATGAACATCATCACTAGTCTTCTTACAAGGAATAAAATTTTTCATCTTTGAAAACCTATCAACCACTAAAAAAATAGAATCATTCCCTCATTGTGTCCTTGGTAATCTAAGAACAAAATCCATTCTAACATCCTCACATAGTTTCTTTGGTACAAGTAATGGCTAATACAACCCTATATTCTCCTTCACTCCTTTTATGATCTGATATACTCTTCAACTCTATACAAAGTTCTTCACATCTTCCTGAAACTATAGCCAGTAATAATTCTCGGCAAACAAAGCTATGGTTTTATCTATGCCAAAATCTCTAACCAATCATCCACTATGCTTCTCCTTGATGATATTCTCTCTCATTTAACTTCTAGTAGTGCACAACTAGCTTCTTTTAAACAACATACTATCCTATATCACAAAATCTAACCACTTTGTCCTATCAAGTGTAATATGTTTTTGATTAAGTAAAATAGGTTTTATAGGGATCCTAATAACCAAAAGTTTTACATAAAAACTAAAATATAAATAAAAAGTAAAGTCAAGCTAGTTTGCATCTACTTATAAAATGTCAAAATGAAAAGACAGGCCCATGGCAAAGAATTGAAAACCAATAACACTAGATAAGGGTGAAAGAAAAAATCAAAGTTAAACCTATTAGTTCTCCCTATCTAGAACCTACATAGTCTCTACAACTTTATTGGCCTTTTGGTTGTCTATGCCCACTTGATCCTGGTTCTAATCATCTGCTAGTCCCCTGGTCTCTTTCTTTTCTTCCTCAAATTTCCCACAATCCATACTATCTTTGTCTTCTTTAACCTTGCCAAGGCTAGCTTCCTTGAAAGAATCACCCAAATTATTGATGTTTCCATTTAGGATGTTCAAGGTTGCAATCACCTAGTTAGCCAGGTTCTGATTAGTAGTATCCATCCTTAAAACTCTTTTTTCAACCATTGATATATGGTCCTCCTAGTCAACATTGTGTCCTTGGTCACTGCTTCTCATTTAGCCATCCTTCTAGCTCGCTTTCTCCTTGAGTTCTTCTATCTTGTGAAACAACCATTTGATAAAGCAAAAATTGTCTATCATGCTATTTTTAGCATTGTTGAGTAGGTCGAGCCCATATTCTCTAGCATTATTAGAGATTGCAACAAGAGTTAGATCAAGAAGTTCATCAAAATAGACTTTACCATATTTTTCCTCCATCACCTAGGGGTTCATCATCTCTCTACCTATCCTCATTTTCATCATTTTAGAGTTAAATTTTCTCCATGATTCCCTATTGTCTTTCAAAACCACCTCCCCACTATCTTCCACTAGAGAAATTATCTTCCCCTTTCTATGAAGAAATGGTAGGGGTAGGGTCCGACAACAAAGGAGTTTGGTCTTTTATTTCTTCCAGAGGCGAAGCCTCCTTAGCCTTCCTTTTCTTAGGGTTCCTTGGTGTAACTATCATTTCCTCCTCAACCTTCTCACTATCCTCCCCCTTCACCTCTTCCTCTGATTTTATATCCTCTTCTTCACCACTTTGCTCCTCATTTTCCTCAATCTTGGGGGGTTACGGGTTAAACCCCTAAGGCTTTTTCTACTGGGAGCAATGCTGGTAGAGGGAGAAAATTTCTCCTCTTCCATAGATTTCTTACCTTTATATGGGGAATTTTCCTCATCTACTGAATTAATGCTCTGAAGTTCCTCAAAATCTGAACTCTCAATTTCCTCAGATGCATTTCTAGCTTTGCTAAGGGATTTTCCCCTGGTCTGAATCTTTAAGTACTCATAAACTAGAAGGACCAACCCCTTATGAAGGGCATGATTAGTAGTGGATTTCTTTTTATGGCCCTTTATGCTCTTGCTCAGTGAGGTGAAAAGTTAAAAAGAAAAATAAATCTGTATTCCATGCCTAAAGTGATTTAAGAGCACAAAATGATGGGTCCTAACCCTATCAAATTTGGTATCTAGGGATATATATTCAATAATAACTCTTAGGACATAGCTCTAGAGCTTTTTAATGGACTCAATTTCATAGTATGTTTCAATATTCACCTATTTCTTCCTTTCACTCTCATCCTTCACAAAGTCATTAACTGCATTGGATGACATTTTCTTATCTCTAAATAAATTTATTGCCTCCAAAGAGAGCTTTACTACATGGGCAATCAAATCCACATCAACCTAGTGTGTAACCCCATCGATTTTAACTCGGCTATCCTCCCACAATTTCACCATAGTATTGGTTACCTCATTATTAAAACCATGGAGTTTTCACATGAATTTCATAATGCCACCCTTCTTTATTTTATTCCATACCTTCGTGTTATTTCTCCAGTTATCTACCCACCCATTGGCTCCTTTCTACTTCTCTCCCCAACCATTATGTCAAGTGTAACATGTTTTATACAAGCCTTCCATGCTTTACCAAAATTAGGGTCACCTGGATACAAAGTATTGAGTTCCTTGAACCCAGCCACCTCTATCTAAATTTATGTTAGAAAAAGTTGTCTTCTACTAAGAGTATCTCTAACTTTTTAAGACTTCCCACTCTTGTGTGTCAAAACAAATGTATAACTTTGCAAAAACTCAAACCATTTCAAGTGCATTTGGTTGCATCTTCCTTAACTATTAAAATATTGCAAAGCTTGATGATCAATATACAAAACAAACTCCTTAGGAAGACTATAGTGTCACCACTTCTTCAATGCTTGAACTATAGCATAAAATTTCTGATCATAAAAAAATATTTTCTTTTTGTATTATTCAATTTCTTACTAAAATAAGCAACATGTCTACCTTCTTGGTTGAGAAAAACTCATATTTCAGTACCACTAGCATCACAATCTACTAAAAACACCTTATTAAAATCAGGAAGTGCTAAAACAGGTTTCTTAGTAACCCTCTATTTCAATAGATTAAATATATTATTTGCTCCTACAATCCACGTAAATTGTCTTACTAAAGACTAGAATATCATCTAGGTAAACAATGAAAAACTTACCTAGGAACTACTTTAGTACCACATTCATGAGCCTTATAAAAGTGCTTGGTGCATTGGTTAGCCCAAAAGGCATGACTAACCACTCTTACAATCCTTCTTTTGTCTTGAAAGTAGTCTGCCACTCATCACCTTTTTTGATACGAATCTAATGGCACCTGCTCTTCAGATCTATCTCTATAATATATTTAGCTCCACTCAAATAGTTCATAATATCATCCATCCTTAGCAATAGAAATCTATATTTGATTTTTATCTTATTGATTGCATGAGAATCTATGTGCATCCTCTATTCTCCATTCTTCTTTGGTGCTAATATGGATGGTATAGGATATGGACTCAAACTCTCTTGAATCAACCCCTTCCGCAATAACTCAAGAACTTCTCTGCTCAACTCTTCACTTTCTTTTGGTGTCATCTTATGCACTACCTTGTTTGGAAATCTAGCTCCTGGAATGAAATCCATCTACTAATTAATCTTTCTCATTAGGGGTAATCTGTTAGGTACATTATCTAAGACAATATCAAAAAACTCTCCCAACATATATGTAGCTTTTGTAGGCACCTCCTCTACTTCTTCACTATCTTTTGGAATTATAATGAAACACATATGCTCACACTTCACACCTTTGACAAACTATTTTCCATCAACAAAACATATTCTTGTAGTACAACATACATTTTTTAATTTATCCTTTAAAGGCTTCAACTTATGTTTCAATCCATCCTTGGTTAGAGTGTAGGTATTTTCTCACCCATCATGTACAACATGCCTATCAAACTTCCATGGCCTACCCAAGAACATATGACATATGTCCATAGATATGATATTACATAGTACCTCATCCTAATAGCTTCCAATCTTGAACTTTACTAAGCACTACTTATTGACAATGACCTTGTGGTCATCCCCCACCCAAGTAACAGGTGTTTCTGTCTCTTCAACTTCAATTTCATGACCATTGTTTTCTAGTCTGTATTGTTAGTACTTCCACCATCAATGATCACATTACAACACTTATCTTCACATCTACACCTTCTACAAAATAGGCTCCTTCTTTGATTAGGTTCATTCTCACCACTCAATAGGACTCTTCTATTAACTAGGACCTCTCCTCTATCAGCATCTTAAGAATGTGATGATATGGCATCTTCATCAACATGTGCAACTCTAGCCTAACCTTTTGTTCTTTGATTTTTCCTTCCTTGGCACTAGGTACATTCAAATTCTCTATGCCCTTCTTCTCTATAGTAAAAGCATTTCCCACATAAGCCTCCTATTCCAAATCCTTGTCCTCTATGTCTTCTTCTCTAAGCTCTATTGTTCTAATAATGGAAATGATTAAAATTCTATACCCTCTGGTTCTGACTACTACTTCCAACCTCATCCTTTTTCTTCTAATCATCATTTTGACCTCCATAATATCATCCTCCAAAACTTCCACCACAAAATCTTCCACTATTCTTGTTATCAAACTTCTTTCTTACTTTCTCCTTAACCATTAGGGAAAGTTTTTGTGCCTCCTTAATACTCATCACTCAAACAAGTCTCATCTCATCTTGAATGTTGGGTCAAAACCCATTGAGATAATGGGTGACTTTCTTGTTATCAACTTTTGCATGGATGGTTCTAATGAGAACCTAGTAGAACTATTTTGTATACTCCTGAATAGATTTTCCCACTTGCTTTAACCCTTGCATTTTCATCAATCAATCAAGTTCACAATTCACAAGAATGAACTATTGCTTCATTTTAGTTATCATATGATCCCATCTAGCAATTTTTTCATTTCATTTTTTATTTCAATCCAATTAGATCTCCTACCACTAGATCTTTGCATGACCATTTAGTTTGGCCTTCGTAAAATTGACCCTATCTAGATCTTCAATATCTTCATATTCAAAGTACTCTTCCAATTCATTGATCTAGTAGATCAATTCCTATGGGTTGAGATCTCCTAAAAATGTGGGAACATCAAACTTAGGTCTTTTTCTAGTACAAGAAATTACCCTAAAAACTTTGCCTCCTCTAGATTAAGTACTTCCTCTACTGTGTTTGGGTCTATGTTTCCTTGTTCTCTTTCATCCTCACTTTCATCATCTCTTATGGCAGGATTCACTCCTCTATAAATCTATTCTTCCATCATTTTCATTTTCCTCTGGAGGGTTCTAAAATCCTTAGGTGTAATAGCTTTGACTCTTCCACCATGCTCTCTTCATGGAGGAATTTTCAAACTTCCAAAGAAACCCTAGTGCAAATTGCCTCACAATCAATGATTTGTCTACACACTTAGCCCAAACCATCATGTTGGTGTGAACTATCTCATAGTTAGTGATCCATCCACACACTCAAGAACTCTAGCTATAATACCACTTGATGAAGGGTACTCCCCTTAATACCATAAACAATAACAAAAAATAAAAAAACAATAGCGAATGTGAGAACAAAATGTGGACTTATTTTCATTGAAAATGCAAAATTATAGAATTTACAAATAATAGCTAACCCACATGGGCACCTTCATTATGATAATTTGCAAGACAAGCTATGAACTATCACCCACAATTGTTCTAGAGTTGATGTGTGGCCAATTCTTGAATAGATAGTTTTATGCCTCCTAGGAAGGTTCTAGACAATGAAAATTAATATCTAGGACCGACAGACCCTAACAATATGTATAGAGTTAGCCAAATAAATCTTTGACAATTATTTTAGTTATTTTGGGTAGCCCAAATTTGAAAGGCCATTACTCACGAACTACCGCTTGATTAACTATTATAACCATTGTTTGAAAATGTTAGCTCTTGATCTAAGACATGGAATGGTGGAAGCTTCCTTCCATCAAGTGTTTTGGCCTCATTTGGGTACTCTAAGGCCTCCAATGGTGACCCTAAAGATTTTTCTACAAATTTTTCTACTAAGAATTTATAATAACTTCTCCAATACTCAAGTTGGAGCAATGATATTTTTATGGTAAGCTTATAATTGTAGAATGAACCTTCATATAGAAATGAGAACATTCTGACATCATATGAAAAACTTGCTAAAAATAGGAAGTTTCCATAAATAGTAACCATCCAATCTACTAGTCCTTATTAAAATAGAAAAGACATAAAATAAGATACTTTTGGGTGATGCAAGATTACTCTTACACCTAGGATCGTCCTACATCAGACACCCAGGGTAACTTTGAGAAGTGACTCCATCATGTTTTAGGTGCTTAGAGGAAAACCAAGATGGTTAACCTCCTCCCATGCTAGCCATGATGAATCCTCTACTGCCCTCTCTTTCTATTTGACCAAGTATTCTTTATATGTTTTGTTCTTTGTACTTTTTCCAACATGATTGTACAACATCTCCTTAATTTCATTTGTAGCTAAACTAGCTATTGGAATACTCCACAATACTTTTACAAATTCATTTCCATCACCTCCTATAGAATACTCTATCAAATTTGAAATGTTAAGTACTGTTGAAATATTCAATTCAAAACGTAACTTCACTTCATAAGAATTTCTAGAATCATTTCTTTTCACTATATTACACTATCCAAACTTCATCATCTTCAACTTATTATATGTACTTATTAAAGAACATTCCTTTCTTAAATGAACCATGACTTCATCTTAAACCTAAAATTCTTTATACCTCCCTTCTACATCTACCTTAGTCTTGTATTGTGTATTCATCTTTATGATGTGCTTGCTCACCTTCTAATTGATGTTCTTTAAATGTTCAGCAAATTCTTTTGCTTCACACTAGTTATCTCTCCTTTATCCAACTACCTCAATTTAGAAGCATTTTTGGGACTACTCTCTATACAATTTGGAATGGTGATTTACCAATACTCCTATTGACCAAATTATTATATGAAAATTTTTCCTATGAAAAAATCATATCTGATCATTTTGTCTTGTCTCCAACCAAACATCTTAGCAAATTTTCAAAACTTCTATTCACCACTTTTGTTTGTCCACAAGTTTGTGGATGATGTGAGAACTGAACTTCATCAATGTCTTCAATTTCTTTGACAATGTATGCCATAAATACCCAACATATTTGGTATCTTGATCTAAAACTATACTCTTTTGAATGCCATGTAATCTCACCACTTCTATGAAAAATAATTTGGCCACATGAACTGTTAGAAATAGATAATACTAAGATGAGGGTGAATCATTATTTTGAATCTTTTTAGACCAACAACTAAATATTATTAATTACTATTACACATGCATAAGAAAGAAAACCGATAGTGCTAAACAATATAAACAACCATACAAGAAGAGAACTCATAACACCATTTTTTTTAAAAACTAGGAAAACCCCGGTGGGGATGGAACCCACAAGATGATTCGCTATATAAAAGATCTAGTTAAGGATATTGACCCTATTAGGAGTCTATGAAGAATGTATAGTATCTTGAGTCCCTATTAGGAGACTATACCTTATTAGAAGCCTCAACCCTATTAGGAGTTTGTAGATCATATACAAGTGTGTGCAAGAAGAGCCCATACCCTAACATGTAACCATATAATAAGTTCTTCAAGAAAATAGATAAACATCAAATACTAGATTAATTCTTGTACTTTGCAAATCTTTTGATTATCAATTATTCATATGAAGAGTGACTATTCACATATCAATTTGCATCGTATCTCACATATCATAAATCATAACATCACATTCATTTGTCAATTGCATTTCAAAAAATTCACATTACTTTATAATTACTAGTTGCACACACATCTTAACTTCGTAAATGAAGTTCTTTATTTATACCAAGCATATCAATAATTCTTCCTTAGTTGGCTAACATATCATCCTTATAGTTGGTTCATCAAGAATTAATAATTAAAATAATTAATCAATTTGTTTAACTCATTCTACTAGCTTGCTCTGTTCTATATTGTAACATCACTGCATTACTAATTCCTTTATAAATTGAACTTGGTTGATCGTATAGACATGCATACCAGTATGCATCATCAAGATGACATCATGCATCTCTTCTTAACTACACAAGATAATATTCCAAGCGAATATTTTTCTACCATCAAATTTTGTCATATTATTGTAACACTGTCTAATACTTAGACAATTTTCTTTCATAAGTTAACATAACTAAACTATAAAACAATTTTTTCCATAAATGACAACCACATAACTCACCTTATATGATTGATTGGTCATATTGCCAACAATCTCCCCCTTCCACATTGATGGCAACATTTCGGGTAAATTGGCTAACTCCCAAACATGTTGTCATTCCAATTAAAGTAAATAACCATAACATAGTAAATAAATTGTATTCATGTTTTGAAAGGATTACATCCCTTATAACTCTAATTAAAAAGCTTGTTTAAAGAAAAACTTACTACTATACTTCAAAATATAACTATTAATTACACTTTTCCTTATGTCTCCCCCTTAGAATTACAAATTTCCACATTTCTCCCCCTTTGACATCAATGAAAAAGGTGCCAAAAACAAAAAATTCTGTCAAAATCTAGTAGCTGCATCAAAACTTGGAAATACAATCATAGAAGTTAGTCTTTAACTATGCAAAGTGTTTCTTCCAACTATCTTTAAGTGTATTAGATACACTGATTAGTGCACATAAAGCATATATGGCTAACTCTACTATGTTCAAATCTATAGCCATAAACTTGTCATATGAGGATTTTGTTGCCAAGCATTCCTACAACTAATTCCCTAGCAATGTAACTTATGGGAATAAGTGATCTCTCACAAGAGTGAATCTTTTCAGAACTTTCTCTTTTTCAACTTGAGTATCCTTGATGCTATCATGAAGTTTCTACATCGTATTCTCAATGGTATCTAACTTCTGATTCTATTTTAGAAAGGTGTCTAAAGCTCAATTACATTTTCTTTGATTTTTTCATCAAAACTTTGCAGATGGATGCATGCCAAATTGCACTTAGCATAAGTTTTTTTCCCTTCTTCTATACTCTATCTCAATGCCTTAATGCACACATTCAAAGTTTCTATATCATTCCTCCTATTTGTACACATGGTATTAATAAGTTTACAATCATGCTCTATTTATGCTTGAATTGCAACCACATTAGTAAGTGTTGTGAACTCATTATCAAAAGTTTTACACAAAATTATTGCTTTCTGTTGGATATCTATAAGTGTGTCAACATGGCTTACTATCATTTCTAATCTCTCTAAAATTGAATTTAAAGTCTTTTTAATGGACTCTCAACTAATTTCTTTTCAAGAAATTTTCTCAAAGGGGATATGAGATTTTGAGCTTTATCTTCTTCATCTAACTGTTCTTTTGCTATTGTTACTACTGCTACTTGAGTAGGTGGTGTAGAGGGTGTTGCTACTACTATTGCTAAGGGCACATTTGAAGTATCGACTTCAATGATAGACTCAATTTTATTTCTAGGTCGATCTTCTTTCTTTGGCTCTTGATCTTCTTCTTCATCAGATGAGTTGTTGTAATTCACAATATTGCCAACAATGCTAGCACCAAAATTAGGTAGCTACTACTATTGCTAAGGGTGTTTCTCAAAACTGTGAGGTGGACTGACTATAATAGGACTTCTTTCCTCTATCTGTGCACACTCCTTAGACTCCATAGGCATAGGGCTTTCCTTCTTTGGATACATGCTCTTTTCTAACATAGGGCTTGCCTTCTCTATCCGTGCACTTTTCTTTGGCATAGTAGACATGTATGTGACTATAGCCATTTAAGTTTCTACACTTACTTCTTCATAATTTCCAATGGATCTCTTTTTATTTCTTAATAGTGGTGTTCTTCCTTTCAAAATTTCTATTATCTCTTCCTCATTATTTACACTAAATAAATTTTTCATCATATTAATTCTTATTTTCTTGTCATCCCCTATCACTCTGCTTTTTCTGTTTCTGAGTCTATTGTACAAATCTTTAGGTATATGACCTCTTATGCTATCAAATCTTTATCTTTTAAGATCATATTTCTAACTACAACATTCTCTAGCTGTCTCCTATCCATACTATTATATAAATAATAGTATTTATTTAATTTTACCAAATTATTGCTATTAATTATTTGCATGTTAAGATTCTCTACCTTGGGTTTCCATGCCTTTCTTCTTGCTAAAGTCTTTGCTTTCTAATGAGCTGGCTCTAATGGTCTATCACCAGTTTCTTCTTTAGATTTAGAAGAACTAATCTACAAAGTTCTTCTTTTCTTGCTTGGACCACTTGTAGTCTTCTTGGCTCTCTTCTTTGGAGGGGTTTTGGTCTTTTCAAGCCTTGTAGATTTCCTAGATGTTGGTGCTTCCTTAGTCTTTACTAGATTCTTTGGAGGTTGCTACTACGCAACTAATGCATATGGCTCAATAGTTTCTTGCACACTTGTTTGGCCAATTGTGACCTCTTCAGCAAGTCTAACCATTGGAATAGGTGTAGGGGTCAATAGTTTAGATTGACCATTGGTCTTCATTTCTATGGCTACCCCTTTTACCTCATCAAATTCCTTTCTAGAAATTCATGATTCCTTCAAAATAGAATCAGTCACCTTTTCCACCTTCTTCTTGGAGTCCTTGATTATCTGAATTTTCTTAACTTCCCTCATCTTCTCAATATAGTTCCCCCATCTAGGATATTCTAAATCAACTTATGTGTGAAGAATTATCTATGCATATCCTTCAATTAATTCCTTACTCATTTCATAACCCATAGGTTCAATGAATTTAACTAGAGCAACTACTACCTCCATACATGTGAAATCTATTTCTACCATGAATCATAGTTCATCCTTATATTTTTCTACTAGCGCAAGATGTATCCTATACCTTTTCTTCATTCCAACTTGGAAAGATTTCATTATTTTGTCAATATCACTATCTTTGACTATTTCAGGTTTGGCTTTGTATGTACAAGTGATTGTCTGCATTGCACACTCACTTTCATCCCAATTTATAATTCCAAGAAACTTCTTAGTTGCATAGAAGAATATATGACTCAATAGGGATTCAAACCTAAACATTGCACTCCTAGAATTCTTGATTCTTGATATATTATCCAACAACTATGTTAGGATTGTGTCACATAAATTAGCCTCTTCGCCCTTAACTACTAGGTAAGCTACATGAAGAAATCTTACATGGACTGAAACTATTCTAGATCCATGGTTGAACTTATATCCCAAATTTTTTTAAATCAATCTCACTTCATCATCCTGAATGCTATTAACTTTCATGTTTCTAGCATCAAAGCATGTGTTGACATTTGTTTCAACTATGTTGCACACATTTTTTATGTCCACTAGATTGTATTCTTTATTGTTTAAACTTGTGACCTTGTAAATTAAGTCATTATTAGTACATATGATAGAATCTCCCAACCATAGAAGATCATCATGTACTCTACTCAAAATTATCCTTGTCCATTCATGATTGTCAAAGTCAGTGTAGAACATATGCTTAACTAGGTTAAGTTGCTCTAGGTATTCATGTTCTGGTTTTACTAACAAATCATTTTTTCACATTTTATCTAATTCCTTATGAACTTTTGTATCTCCTATGCTTTCAATTTTGCAATGAATATAACCTCTTATATCTTTGATATGAAGAACATTTACCAAAACTTGTGAAAAAATGCTCCAGTAGGGTCATCAAGCAAAGAGACAAATGGGTATTTCTTGAAATTGTATCTAGGTCTATTGCTAACATTAAAAACTTCTTGTCTTGCTATTTCTAAAAAATATGGTCAAAAAATTTATAAAATACCTTAATTTTGTGCATTAGGGTTTTTGACGAATTTGCACATCTGGGAACCTCTTTAACACTTCAAATATTGCCTCGATCTCACATTCAAGATTTCACACAAAAAAATGATGTTTACAAATCAATTTGTGTCCTTTAAATCATTCACAATCTATTCTTTGCATTAAATGCATATTCTTGTGCCAGTAGTTCTATATACTGTCTTTGTATAATAGAGAGGTTATTCTTCTTCTATATCCTTATCTTGATTATATTAAGCAATGGGCACTTCACTGTAGACTTTTTTCAATGTCTAGTACATAGTATTATTTCTACACAACCTATGATATTTTTTTAAAGATTAGTTATTAATAACTGACGCACTGTCTTATTGAGAATGCTTAATTTTGGTAGGATGAGTCACAGACAATAAGTGACTTTGTTGTTTTGTCAGTTACATTAGGATTAGCTTCTTCCTAAACTGTGTGAGAACTTCTAGCTTCTCTTGATTTTACAAATGTTTCCTCAAATTCTTCTATTAGCTCCTTCATTTCTTTCTTTACACTATCATCATTTCTTCTATTGTTCCTTCTGTAGTTCTGATTCCTATTTAGGCCTCTTCTATCCATTCTATAGAATTTTTTCTCTGTGTCCAAAGTTATTACATAATTGGCATACAGGTACATTCCTTCATTATTCTAGTTATTAGGTGCTCTACAATTCCTTGCAATGTGTCCAAGATTGTTGCATCTGTAACAAACAATTTGTCTTGTTTCTCCAATTTCATTGTTGTGAGATCTTCTTTTGTTTCCTGCATGGTTAGTGTTTCTAAACATTCTACTATTTGCATTATTACTATAAATTTTATGTTTCTTACAATCTACTACATAATGTCCATATCCATGACAATTATGACAATAAAAATTTGAAATAGGTTTGAAAGACTTACCTTTGCAATCATCTTTAGTGTGTTCAAGCTCATTACACTAGGCATGAGATTTCTTTCCTTTGTTATCCTTCTCTTGATAAGATTCTATAGATTTCTCAGAGTGAGTAACACTCTCTTTGTGTTTAGATGTATCATTTGATTTTCTAGATCCTTCTTGATTTTAGGAGTATCAGGTTCTTTACTTTCAATAGATTTCTTAGTGGATTATCCAAATCTTGTCTTGTCATAACTAGGTCTTTGTACAGATATCCATTCTTCAATATTTTTCACTACTAGTATATAATTTCTCAAGTTGTTGTTTGGTTATTACCAACTCACCTTTCACAATAGTGTTGTATTTTTCTAATTCTGCATGTTCTAACTTGGTAGATTCCAATTTGGATGTTACCTTGTGTAACTAGAATATTAGATTTTCATTTTTAGCTTTTATTTCCAAATCATTGTTTCCTCCATTTTTCTTAAGACTTAACTTGAGTTCAACTATCATTAACTCATGTTTTAGAATCTCATTTTCTTTCTTTACATCTTCAATATCATCATCTCTAATTTTCTCACTAGGTTCTTTTTGCTTTGGGTCATCTATCTTGTCCTTTTGTTCATCAATGTAAGCTTTTGCATCTTTATATTTGTTTTTTAGACCATCTCTTTCATTAATAAGGAGATCAATTTGTTCAAGAGCTTCTTCAAGATTCATCTTCAATTGTTCCATATCCATAGGGATCTTATTCAAGTTGTTAAGCCTCTTTTGAATAAGTAGGCTCTCATACCAAGTGTTAGAAATAGATATACTAAGATGAGGGGTGGGGGTGAATCAATATTTTCAATATTTTTAGCAAGAACTAAATAGTATTAATTACTTATTCACATGCATAAGAAAGAAAAATAATAGTGCTAAACAATATAAACAACCATACAAGAAGAGAACTCATAACACCATATTTTGGTAACTAGGGAAAACCTCGGTGGGGATGGAACCCACAAGATAATTCACTATATAAAGGATTTGGTTAAGGATATTGAACCTATTAGGATTCTATAAAGAATGTATAGTGTCTTGAGTCTCTGTTACAATACTAGGCCTTGTTAGAAGCCTCAACCTTGTTAGGAGTTGCTTCAACCCTGTTAGGAGTTGGTAGATCATATAAAAATATGTGCAAGAAGAGCCCACTACCCTAACATGCAACTATAAAATAAGTTCTTCAAAAAGATAGATATACATACAATACTAAATTACTTGTTGTACTTCACAAATCTTCTGATTGTCGATTCTTCATACAAAGAGTGATTGCACACATATCAATCTACATCATATCTCACATATCACAAATTATAACATCACATTCACTTGTCACTTGCATTTCACAACATTCACATTACTTTGCAATTACTAGTTGCACACACATCTTAACTTCGCAAATGAAGTTCTTTATTTATGACAAGCATATCAATAATTCTTTCTTAGTCAACTCAAATATCATGCTTAGAGTCAACTCATCAAGAATTAATAATTAAAACAATTAATCAAGTCATTTAACTCATTCTACTAACATGCTCTATTTTGCATTGTAACATCACTGCATCACTAATTCTTTTATAACTTGAACTTGGTGGCTCATACAAACATGCACATTGGTATGCATCATCAAGATGACATCATGCATCTCTGGTTAACTACACAAGAATATTCTGCAATCATCAAATCTTGTCATTTTGTAGTAACACTATCTAATACTTAGACAAATTTTTTTCACAAGTAAACATAACTAAATTGTAAAACAAATGTTGCCATAAATGACAACCACATAACTCACCTTATTTGATTGATTGGTCATTTTGTGAACATGAACATTGTCACTTGTCTTCTTGCAATGAATAAAATGTCTCATCCTTGAAAACCTGTCAACCACTAAAAAATAGAATCATGCCCTCATTATGTCCTCGGTAATCCAAGAAAAGAATCCATTCTAACATCCTCACATGGTTTCTTTGGTACAAGTAATGGTTGATACAACCCTGTATTCTACTTCACTGCTTTTGCCATCTGACATACTCTTCAACTCAGTACAAAATTCTTTGCATCTTGTTGCAAATGTGGCTAGTAATAATTCTTAGGAACCAAAGCTATGGTTCTATCTATACAAAAGTATCTAGCCAATCGTCCACTATGCTTCTGCTCGATGATATTCTCTCTCATTAAACTTCTAGGAATGCACAATTGGCTTCTTTTAAACAATATAATATCCTAGATCACAAAATTTAACCACTTTGTCCTATCAAGTGTAACATGTTCTATACAACCCTTCCATGCTTCAAAAAAGTTAGGATCATCTGGATACAAAGTATTGAGTTCCTTGAACCCAACCACCTCTATCTAAATATATGTTAGAAATTTTTTTCTTCTACTAAGAGTATCTCCAACTTTTTAAGACTTCCCACTCATGTGTTTCAAATCAAATGTATAAATCTACAAAAACTCAACCCACTTCAAGTGCTTTTGGTTTTATTTTTCTTGACTATTAAAATATTGTAAAGCTTTAAGATCAGTATACAAAACAAACTCCTTAGGAAGAAAATATTGTCTCCACTTCTTCAATGCTTGAACTATAGCATAAAATTCTTGATCGTAAACAAAATATTTTCTTTTTGCATCATTCAATTTCTTACTAAAATAAGCAACAGGTCTACCTTCTTTGTTGAAAACAAGTTTTATTTCAATACCAGTAGCATCATAGTCTACTTGAAACAGCTTGTTAAAATTAGGAAGTGCTAAAACAGGTTGCTCAGTAGCACTGTATTTCAATAGATTAAATATCTTATCTACTCCTCTAGTCAACTTAAATTATTTCCTATCCCCTCTCATTATTTTAATAAAGGGTCAACATATACTACTAAAACCTCTTATGAACTTTTGTAAACTAGCTAGTCCATGACAAGATCTTACCTCTGTCACACTCCTTGGAGTAGGCCATTCAAGGATAGCCTTCACTTTCTCTGGGCCTATTTTTAGACCTTCTACTAAGACTAAAAATCTCATGTACACCAACTCCTTTACAAAACTGCAGCTCTTCAAGTTTATCGACAACTTTTCTTCCCTCAACTTATCAAACACCTTGCAAATATGGATCAAATGCTCATCCAATGTCTTACTAAAGACCGCAGTATCATCTTGGTAAACAATGACAAACTTACCCAAAAACTCCTTCAGTACCTCATTCATGAGCCTCATGAAAGTGCTTGGTGCATTGGTTAGCCCAAAAGGCATGACTAACCACTCGTACAATCCTTCTTTTGTCTTGAAAGTAGTCTTCCACTCATCATCTTCTTTGATATGAATCTCATGGTACCCACTCTTCATATCTATCTTTGTGAAATACTCAGCTTCACTCAAACAGTCCATAATATCATCCATCCTTAGCAATGAAAATCTATAATTGATTGTGATCTTGTTGATCATACAAGAATCTATACACATCCCCCATTCTCCATTCTTCTTTGGTGCTAATATGGCTAGTACACCACATGGACTCAAACTCTATCAAATCAACTGCTTCTACAACAACTCGTGAACTTGTTTGTTCAACTATTCACTTTATGCTAGTGTCATCTTGTGCACTACCTTATTTGGAAAACTGGCTCGTGGAACCAAATCCATCTAGTGACCGATCTTCCTCATTGGGGGTAATCTGTTAGGTACATTATCTGATTGAATATAAAAAAACTCTCGCAAATAGTCCTATACCATCTTCAAAAGGTGAGTCCATAATGTTAGATATCTTTGGGATTTGCATACAATGAGTTGGCTATTAGAGAAGTCTAATAAAGAATTATTGCTAATATTTATTTAGTACTTAGTAGTGATAGAAATGTGTATAAAATTATGCACCCCTATTCACTATGACTTCTACAAAGATTTTTTATGGTTGTCATCTTATCCTTTTGTAGAATTTACCTTTAAACTGCTATATTTGCAATTACTCGTCAATGTTTCCTTAATGTCTTGATTGAATTCTAATTGGAATTGTAGCTTTAATGATATTTTTTAAATCAAAGCTACATGCACAAATATGGAAATCAAAGGTGAACTTAGAGAAAAAATTAATTGTTTGGAATATTTTATATTGCAAATTGTCCATAGTAGACATGCTGAAATGTATGAAGGTCAACCACTTAATTGTCCATTCTTGTAAATGAGAGAAAACATAAGACATATATTGTGTATGCCATTTTGGAACTATGGTGTTCAGTTTTTTGAATATAAATTAAATTGGAATAAAACCCTTCTGGGGTTAGGCTTGCTAATATCATATTTGAAAGAGCAGGATATGTCATTTTGTTTCACACATAGAGATGCATGTGTGAATCTGTTTTATAATCTTAATAATGTTCACTTGAAAACTACATTTCTTAGACTTTATTCAAACATTTTTTTATTGTTTGACTTTACATTTTTTTTACCACAGCCTGGGGCTGAAAAGAATTCCAATATCAATTTTCATATTCAATAAATCAAAGTACAGGTCATACTTTTGTTCAATGAAAGGAATGTAGTAATGAGAAATGTGCCTCTGCCCTTAAACATCACACACTAAAGAAGAAATTAAAGTTGCAAAAATAAGTCAACTTTGACTATTTAACATTTTTAGCATACGGATCAAGCTTCAGTGTGTGATGTTTAAGCATCCTTGAGAAATGGTTTAAAGTATTCTTTCAAAATTGAAATGGAGAGGATAGTACTGTCATAGATATTGTTCCAATTGCATGTTTTCTTGAAATTTAATTTATTAACTATCTTGTGAAAAGGTGCAATTGTCATATGTTTGGAAGTAGTAAAACAACTTTCAAACTTGCCAATAAGATTGTTCTATTTTGCAAACTTTTGCTACCTCTAATTTTATATTCTTCTATATTATTCCAATTAAATAACATCACATTTTTCCTTTTTATCCAACCAAAACATATTTTAATCTATAACAACTACTCAAATCATCTTAAAGAAATAGTTTGAAGAAAATCACTAAACAAAAGATATGATTTTGAGTTTCAGAAATTGAAAGGCCGTTTACTTTTAAAACCTACGAAAAAGATACTTAAACAAAAGGTTTAGGGAAAGGCAATAGTGACCTGTGTTGAACAACGAAGCAATGGACCACAGATTTGACTGGGCGCAATGAGAAAAATTGTGGAAAAATGGGGACAGAGTCTGCAAGATCTCGAATCAGTAATAATGACTGAATCTCCGAAACTGGCAAAATAGGATTGAAAGGAGGGAACTGCAGAAAACCATAGTGGCATTGTAGTGTTACGTCGTACTATTCAGCTGGACCTTATTTTCTAGGTGTCAGAACCGTAGTTCAAATGGTCCTACGCTATTCCATCATATTACGGTACTCTAATGGCCAATATATATCATAGAATAATCTCATATATAGCTGGCCGCGATGATGTGAATAATGTGCCAACTGTACAAGGAAATACTTAAGTTGTAACCTATGGATAGAATTATGGATATGGATTCGAAGAAAACCTTGGATATGACAGTATTTTATCCTTACATGTGGAAAAGGTTTGCCTCTGGGAATCTCTGTTGATTTTCCGTATTTTGTAATACCACACGGTGTGTTGGACTGGAGAAAAATGGAACCAATAAATGGGATTTATATGCTTTTGTTATCACCATAGCAAATTTGAGAGATGCAATGCAAAAAAAAAAAAGCTATGCGTCGGACTTGTTCTCAGACTTAATAATGGCACTCGTTTATGTTCCTTGTGAGAGAATTAAAATCCGGTTCTTCCGAGGGAAGCATTATTAGATGGTTTGACTTCAGCAAATCATTACACTTAGAAAGAAACTCCAGAGTATATATGGTTGGAATCCTTCTATGGACATTGTGGATTCTATTAGGATTACGACGGAATCCTCCTCCTTTAATTATAGTTTTACTTCTAGTTCGTTTAGACTATTACTTCAACTTCTGGAATGTGATCATTATTTTCTTAATAAGAAAAGAGTGCCAAAAATTGTGCATAACTATGTTAGAGTGGATTTAAATGAATCTTTTGATTATATTTATAGGTGATTTAATTGTTTAAGGTGTGGGATCTATTATGTATACAGGAATAAAAAAATAATTGCTCATAGTCATGAGTTTTTCTTTTTTTTGGTCAGTAATAGTTTTTATTTTATTAATATAAGAATTTTTACATCATTTCAAAATAGTTTCTCATGCTTAGACTTATAATCCTTATACATGTCAGTAAACCATCTCCTATCTAGATTTTCTACAGTTTTTAACAACATTTACCACTATATCCACACTATCAATTACATTGGTCACACTTTCAATTTAACTTACAAAAACAATGGTCTTTAAACCTTTACACCAGCTGTCCATCTATTCATTCCCTATTTCTGCCATCTGCCACTCACACGATTTTCCTCATTTTTCAAGAGGCTACACTGCGTTTCCATCATTTTTCTTACCTTCGGCCTTTCTGAAAACAAATTATTCTTTCTCATCATGCCGAGTCCTGTTTTGCATCGTCCAAAAAACTACACTCGTAGTAACATTCCCAGAACTATGTTTCATGAATTTTGTTTATCGCATGCCCTTTATAGATTTTCTTATCATTATTTATGGGCTTGTGAAGACCAAAAACTGAACCAAACAAAATTTCATCACCTCTAACTACCACCACCTTCTTCAATCCTCCACCCCTCATCTTTTCGTATTCCTTGTGCTTCTCTGCTACTTTAGATGGGCAATAAGGAAACCCAACACCTTCCTTCCCTTCCCTTTATTAAAATAGCTGATTTCCTCCACCAACATGGCCCATGCCACTTTGATCTTGGCCTTATAGGTGCCTTTGTCAACCCTTGTTGGCCACCAAATAAACCCAAATTTCCCCAATTTTCTTCCCTCCTCTATATTCTCAAAGCATTCACTATAGTCAAAACCCTTTCTTGGCCACAACCATTCTAGCAAGGAATCAATCCCTACAATCAAGTTTTCCAAGAAAAACATCTTCATTACCCACTAAACTTCTTCCATAGGAAAATCTAGCTCGAGGCCCCAAGCCATCACCATAGCCACTATGTCAACATTGATTTTCTAGTGGTAGGAAGAGTTTTGAAACAACTCCCCCATCGTTTCCTTCACTGCTTCTATAACACCTTGCATTGGGTACTTCGGTGGCAGTTTCAACTTCATATTTTGCACTAGGTCAAGCAATGCTTTTTGCTGCCCATTCATTTTAAAAGTAAAAGTAGCTTCTATCCTTTCTGTCTTTTCTATCACTTTCAGCACTATTTTAATTTACTATTCATAATGTTGAAAAAATCCTTTTTAACTCCTCTATTTAAAGCATGTTAATGGTTTCCTTTCTTGTAAATCTTCCTAATGCCACTCTAGTTAATCATGCTATTTTTTTGTTTCCGCATCCTTTCTTTATGAGTTCATTTATTATAGATCTTCCAAATCTTGCTCACTTTACTTTTACTGACAGTCCTTTATGAGATCATTGACCTTGCATTTGCACACCATCCCATAACTCATGAATTTCTAAAAGCATTATTCAGTTTCTCCTAATGGCTACACTGTTCGAAACTTGACATTCCTTCCATAACAAAAACCTATTGCCCATTTTGAAAGGGTGTCCTCTTTTCTATTAGCTCCTCTGTAGACATGACAAATTTGAAACTCCTCCAAATCATTTAACTCTTCATTTACACACACCAACAAATTACCTAAGTGCCATGCTAAAATCATGTTATTTCTTATTACTTGCACCACAACCATCGAGTCACTGTCTAAAATTACTTTACCTCCACCTACCTTCTTTATACATTTTATTGCTAGAAGTGTAGCTTGAAACTTTGCTTCATATTATGTTCCATTAGGTAATCTTTATGTGCCAAAGGCCAATGAATCCCCTAAGTAATCTGTGATAATGCATCCCACACCTGATTTTCTAGGGTTTCCCTTCGAAGCCCCATCAAAATTTACTTTGATCCAACCTTCTGTTGGAGCTTTCCACTTTGCAAATTCCCTCTTATTGGCCTTACAAGAATACTTCCCCATCACTCGTACTAACCCAATTTTAATTCCAGGCCATTCTTTCTGAATAGTTCTATCATAACTCATAAACACACATTTTGATAAAAAATTTCCCAAACACTGTACCACTAACAACTTCTTCTACTAACACTTCCTAAAAAATTCTCCTATTCCTCTCCTTCCACACTTCCCAAATGACAATTGATGGACTTACCCACCATACACATTCAAGCATATTTATCCTCCTCATTCTTGGCCATGAGGTAAAGAATACCTTAAGAGAAGGGCTCTATGTTCCAAACCACCCCAATTTTCCCTGAAGATGACTCCAACATCTAGCTACAAATTCATAATTCAACAACAGATGATCAAGATTTTCCTCCTCTACTCCACATATAACACATTTTGTAGGACCCAAGAAGCCAAATTTCCTTCTTCTATCCCCTATTACGATTCTACCTTGTATTGCTAGCCATGAAAAAGTTCCTGCTTTTGGAAGTGTGTCTTTCTTCCATCATAAATATCCACCTTCAAAACACACTTCTTCATTATTGTCAATTATTTCATAACCAAGTTTAACTGAAAACTTCATAGATGTTGCCACACAACAACTTTTCCTATCTTCTCGATTAATGATACACAATTTTTTTATATTAAAAATCTCCATCAAAGATTGTTGTTTTTCTTCAAAAAGACTATCAACTCTCAAATATTTACACTCTCATTCTTTACCAAGGATTCCCTCTTTTTCCACAATGTAGTTTGTTACATTCTTTCCCCATAAATCACATAGTTTCTGTTTCAGCTCTCTATCCACACCCTCTTCATCTAGAGATTTATAACCATTCCAAGAGACCTCCCAAAACTTTACACGATTACCATCCCCTATGACTCATGACATATGGTCTATTATGACATGCTTGCAAGATAAAATAAAGTTCCAGATTGATTAACCTCTTATTGAATTTTGAATTGTTAATATTGTTATGTTTTTATTTGTGTCTAAATAATTGGCTTTCAATATCTTAATCCACATTTGATCTCTATCATTTGATATTTGCCAAACCAACTTAGCACCTAGGGCAATGTTCATAGTGTTCCAATCTCTAATTCCAACTCCTCCAAACTTTTTTGGTCTGCAAATTTTCTCCCACTTAAGCAATATTAGTTTATTTTAATAGTTAAATAATATAAGAATTTATATGATACTTATGAACAAATGTTCTATAATTGACCATAGTTGGCAACTTTTTTTCTCTATATATAACATTAATATTAAAATGATAACATATACATTTATTTATTGAAAAATAGTTATCCTCATCATTGTTGATACTAGTTTTCTTTCATTAAATTTTATTCATGTTTTGATTTTATTCTATTTTGATATTATTTGATTTATTTATAATTACTTAAATAATTTAACAAATTAGCTATATTCAAATATTAAATAAGTCTATTGTTGTGTAAGACAACAATGAATCAATAGATTATTTATTTCTTAAATGTACTTTGTATCTTGCTCCCACGTTTTTACTATTTTTTTTGTTTTTTTTGTTTCCTTTGAACAATCACTAATTATTTCTTTTCATTCTTTGTTTACCAATTACCCTGTTCACATCTCACTTACTTTAATCTCTATTTTCCTCTTTTAAAAATTTTTGAACACTAAGTATCAAATAATCAAAAAATAGTTTTTTTATTTTATTTGTTTATTTAATTAATTTTGATTATATCAAATTTTTTATCTTTTTCACCATCTTACAATTTTTTGTGAACTAATATTTAGTGTTCTTTTTCTTTTTTCTACAACATGAGAGTAATTGATAAATGGTAAAAGCATGTAATTTGTTTAAGTAGTTTGAATTTGGAACCTTAGGTTGTGGTCTTATCGAAGGGAGCTTTCTATAAAATAGAGCCAAAGTCACTTGTTATTTTTTGGAGAACATTTTAAAGGTGGCCGTTTCATGACTTATGTTGTATATTTAAGTTGGAAATTTTAGCTTGGAAATTTAAGGAAGGTGTGCATAAGTTAAAAAATTAATTTCCTTCTAATAATATATTCTAACTAAAAATCTAAAAGTCAAACATTTGACAAGTCGATAAAAGCATTCCTAAGCTACTAGGGTTATTTCTAGTCCCACCCCATTTCTACCTACTTCCTAAAGAATGGAGCTTAAGCCTGTTCATGAGACCCCTTCCTTATACATTCGAAAAAATATAATTTTCATTAGAATTAGAAAGTTTCTTTTCACTTTGAATTAGAGGAGGATATACAATGTAGATTAGTTGTTCTTAATCTTTAGTGGGTCCCTACTATTCTAAGAGCACATTGGTTATTGGGAGATAGAGCTTTACCATGTTTCCAAAAGAATTGGTATTTCAATTTTAGAATCTAGCTTTGAATCAATTCATACACAAAATATTATGACAAAAAATCTAACATATGTTTATTTATCAAAGAGAAAAAGAGGTCAAAATATTCCAATTTTCACCTTTTGTAAAATGGATCAAAGTTTCAATTTAGACCAAGTATTTTTGTTACCTATGTTTTGAACTTTACAATGCTTCTAAAGAGAGAGGAGCTAACATGAGTCTATCATGTTGTATCCTCTCTATCTAATAATGGAAAAAGAAAAGGAACCAACAATATAAAAATCTAATAAAAAACCTATACAAAAAGAAACAATCTCCATAACAATTAATAAGGATATTAAAATAATATGTTTTATGATTATGAAAAAAATGTAGAAGACAATAAAAAAATTTATTTTAAAAAAAATTTGTAAACGTTAGTTTTCAACAATCCATGATAATATGCAAGGAATTTTTGAATAAATTGCATGACTTCTTGAATTAACATTTCTAATTGTTTACAAAACAAAAACAAAAATATTAAGATAATGTATCTTATAATTATGTAAGATATAAAAAGATAAAACAATTCTAATGTATCTTAGAGTTATGTGTCCACATAAAAGAGAGTACAATTCTTTGACTACTATATAATTAAATAGAAAAAGTTCAATTAAGGCTGACAAATCAGCAAGACATTTCAAATGAGAAATCAATGTAAGGCTTTTAAAAATAAGATAAGGTCTCCAAGATCTCCAATTCAGTTACCCTAGTTCCTGAAATAAACCACAACCAATTCAGCTTCAACTGTTCAATTAATGGCTGAACTTTAGTATAAAACAAAGATTTCACAGACAACAAGGCTGTGCCAGAAAATCTGAGTCCAGTGTTGAATATTAATTTCTTACTGATAATGCACATGAATGTTTTGTCGCTCATATTATGGTGTCACGGACCTTTGGCACTACTCATATGATGAGATGCAAGGTGACCCATGGGTCATAGTGGCTGTCTTTTGGCTCATCATGTGGACCCGATGTCTATGTCGACGACAACCTTATCTACAATGGATACACATTTCCTACTACCAGTCTGACGATCTGCTAAAATGCTTCCGTCAATTGTGGAGTTTCCATTAAAGTAATTGGGACCACATAAACTTTATATTTGCGCCAGTCTATGAAATTATTATTAGCATTTCATTCAGAGATCCCAAAGATCAGGACACCTACAAATTCATACTCGACCCAGGCTGTAATATGATGATGTCATGGAGAAAGGATGCAAAAGGAAGGAAAAGGCTGATCTTGAGAATGATTTTAATGCCGTTAAAATAGTCAAAGTGATCGAGAATCATAGCTCTAGGGTTTTTTTAATTTTTAATTTTATTTTAATGTTGATTTTCTTCGGTAAAGTTTAATTGAGAAATTAAAAGAGCATGCATGTCAGAGATATCAAATTTTCACAATCCATCTTCATTACTTTATAGATTTGAGTTTTTTATTATCAACGTTTTGGATTACACTATGTGATCTATCATGACGATGAAGTAAAGCAAGTCACTTTCTACTATGTATCTCATGCTTTGCTTCACTCTAATGATAGATAAACATTGAAAGTCAGAGATATCAAATTTTCACAATCCATCTTCATTACTTTATAGATTTGAGTTTTTTATTATCAACGTTTTGGATCACACTATGTGATCTATCATGACGATGAAGTAAAGCAAGTCACTTTCTACTATGTATCTCATGCTTTGCTTCACTCTAATGATAGATAAACATTGAAAGTCAGAGATATCAAATTTTCACAATCCATCTTCATTACTTTATAGAATTGAATTTTTTATTATCAACATTTTAGATCACACTATGTGATCTATCTGAGAATGAAGTAAAGCAAGTCACTTTCTACCATGTATCTCATGCTTTGCTTCACTCTAATGATAAGGAAACATTAAAATTTGAACCAAAAATCCATGAAAATATTATGCGTGTTACAACTGTTTAACTATTTTGATACTTAACGCACTTATTCTTATATACTGTACAGTCATGATGACGAAGCACCATTCAAAAGTGGACCCTGAGAAGAATAGAGGGATTGAAAACAATGAGAACATGCAACTGACAATTCAGAAAATGGAGGGACCGCCCAAACCACTCTCAAAATTTGTGTGTAGAGTGGGTAATAACAGCAAGATAGCAGGGATAATGCATTGAAAGGAAAGGAGTCTTGTGAGTGGGAATCGCTCTGTGCAGGATCACAAAGCGTCCCACAATTCCGTACGTGAAAAGAACAGTGGCTAGAATGACCAACAATTTTATGCACATTTTGGGCCCTTGGTATCATTTGATGGTGTGAGAGCAGATACGATAGTTTCTCAGTCGTTTTTGTGACTGATTACTTCAAAAAGAATGATAATCTCCTTTACATTACATATATTTTGAATGATGATGGACGTGGAATAGGGAGAAGTACAAATAAAACCTTTCTTTTGGCTTGGCATTGGAAAAAGTCTTATGAACCAAATTGCGTAGTTATTAATTTCAAAAACTATATATAGGGATCATTAAAAGTTCGTTGAAATATTTTATACAAATATTGTCGTGGTTTAAATTTTAATAATTAGTTAGAAGAGCTTACAACTTTTTTGATATTCATAATATATGATTATTGGGCAATCAGGGAGAAGTATTAGTAATAATAGTATTTAATTTAGTTATGGTTCTTGGCAAAACAACTAATTCTAAAGAGAAGTATAATTAGTCTTACAAACAACAAAACAAGACAAATGTTATAAACTAATATGAATTTTTTCTGGTTTGTCCTATGGAATACCCTAACACAATGAGGTGATGAATTGTTATTTTATTTTATTTTAAAGTATTTTTATTGGTAACATTACACAATTGTCGAAGTAGATACATAGTGCATTTTTAGTGTTAGGATTTGATTTTGCAAAAGAATCTCTCCATCAACATTTTGAATGATACTATGTGATCCATCATTAAGATACAAAGTATAGCCAAAGATACATCCTTACATAAAAAAATATATTGATGCACAAAATATAGAGGTACCTCACAAAAAGTATATTGAGAATGTGTGGCATTATTCTAAATTGCCAATATTACCAATACAAACATTTAAGGAAACCATGACACCATTGTAAACTATAAAATTTGAAGGAGAAACACTTTGGAAAATAACATGATGTGTAGGTACAAGAAAGTATTAAAAATAGGAAAATAAAATAAAAATGTTGGTTGACAATCAACAACATCAACTAAATTTATAATAGTATGAAGAGGGGTATAAGTAATTAGAACACGAGCATTCTAAGAAAGAGTCAACCTTAGAATCAATCTTCTAGAGCACAAACATAAGTGATTAATTTATAGTAAAAAATACCATCATCCTTAGAACTGTTGATCTCAGATTGGTTTTGACATTTGATTATCAACACACTTAACCAATTCTTTAGTTAATACCGAACTACAACATTTTCTAACCTAGAAAATTCAATAGGTGTTGAGTGAATTTTAGGTGTCAAGAAATCTTTAGGTGTCAAGAAAAGTTCAAGTGTCAAGTGATGTATAGATGCCAAGAAGAGTATAGATGAAGAGTGAAGTTGTTGGAAATATTCAAGATAAGATAGGTTACTGAGAGGGGAGGGATGAATCACAAACTTATAAAACTTTAAAACAATTCAACATTTTAACCATTCATCATTCATTCATCTAATCTACTGCATAAATGAAAGATCAAACATTCATTGCACATGTACACAGAGATATGGTGACCTAGAAACCTTCCAAATAGAAAGTAAAACTGGGGTGGGGATGATGCTTACAAAACTTCAATTCTGCAGCATAAAGTTGTCCTGTTAAAGCTTACAATGATCAGTTCTGGTGATCTGCCCTTTTAGGAGCAAGTAGGACTGCTAGATCCACCTTGTTAGAGGATTTACAAACATACAGTGAAGTATGCACTCTATTAGGAGATTTATAAAAAGACTGTTAAGTCTACCCTGTTAAAATATTTATCAATTGATTCACCTATTAGGATGAAGCAGTGTATCTGCTTGCAACTATTTGCTGATAAGATCCTTTTTGCATTGATCACTTGATGTGATAGATATAACTTTTCTACTCCTATGTTGACCTTGCTATATTCCTTTTACTCTGCTGCTGATTTGCTTTCACTTTTCTCAAAATATAGCAATACCTTCTTCACATGTGAACATCACTCTCTTTATATTTTTATATATATCATCATACTAAAAATGATATCATACATTACATATATACCATTCCAATATTTACAATTGCAAGGTTAGCCAAAACACAAGTGAACAAAACATTACTGAGTCGGCCCAATAGTAAATAACTTAGGTTCACTGAACTGACTTGGTGACCTTCTGATACTCGGCATCCACTACATTACTCAGCATCGTCATGCACTCGGTAGGAGTAGAGGCTCGATTCATACTAGCCACACAACATTGCTTGGAACTTAGTAAGCATTGGTGACTTGGTAGATATAGTGTCACTCGGTAGAAACTAACTTCTTTTTTTACCTTGCTTTACTCGATAAACTCTGAGTCCTTCATTTACCTTTTTCAATCAGTAAACACTAAGTCCTTCGTTTACCTTTTTCACTCAGTAAACACTAAGTCCTTCATTTACCTTTTTCACTTGGTAAAAAATGAGTCCTTTGTTTACCTTTTTCACTCAGTAAACACCGAGTCCTTTGTTTGCCTTTTGAACTTATAAGATAACCACTGAATGCTCGGTATACACTGTAGACTAAGTGATGAGCTAGATAAGCATTCAGAATTGAATAAGTGTTTGCACTAATGACAAATATATCATAATTTCAACAATCTCCCCCTTTGGCATTAGTGATAAAAACACTTATGAGAAAAAACTTATGTTGAAAATTTGACATACTGATTTACATATATCTACCCCATACAATATGCATAGAGTATTTACAAATATCTCTATCTTTACACATGGCTTCCTTATTTACATATATCTTCCCCTTTTTGACAATAATGCCAAATTACACAATATGTATTTACATAGAGACACCAAAATGGGAGATAATCTCAGAGTGTACCTTGAGAATAAGAGCCAAAGTCTTATCCCAATTTTCTTGCAAAATTGTGCAGGTGGAGAGTGCTATTTGAACTTCAGTTGAAAGTTCAATCATATGATCTACAACTGAATTTTTTTTGTCATGGATCAATGCTTTAGAGTAGACAATGTGTTTCTACATTGTGTCCATGATAGGAAGGATCATATTCTGAATGTCAATCAAGGTAGACCTGATCCTTGCTTCCTCTCTCAACAATTTACCTACTTTTCTGACAAAAATATGATTCTGAGATGATGGGATGAACTTGATTTGGGGTCAAGTTGCAGCATTTGGGCATTGACCATCATATCCTCATCAATTTTATTCAATTTTTCTTTGATCTCCTTGGTGTACTCGGTAACATCACAAAGTTTGGAAAAAAGTGAAGATACATTATTAAAGGAATTTTCAAGATTGGCCCAAATTGTGGACAATTCTGCTTGTTTTATTGCAATGTGTTGAGCAATGCGCTCAAGCACCTTATTATCAAATTTCCTTTTAGCCTTTTCAATCAATTTTTCTTGACCAGAGGTGTCCTCATTGAATTTATTTACAGCCTCTTCTAACTAAATCAAAATGTGTTGAATAGAATCTACTTCAACACCTATAGCATTTGTAATTATATTCTTGGCATTCTCAATTATTCTGTGTTCCTTATCCTTTTCAGACCTTAACTGCTTTTGCATAGCTTTCATCTCTATTAGTTGACTAGCAAACCTCATCTCTTCAATGGTAGCATTTTCATAGTCAATCTTTGGAATCACTATCTCTGTGCCTAAGTCTATATCTTCTAGAATTTCCTTTCCAGTGATCAGAAGTCTTAGTGGATTCTCTTTTTTGACTTCTATAATGACTGATTTGATCTTAGGAATAGACACAATAGTGGAGATGGAAGGACTAGTAGTAAAAACTGGGATAGGACTTGAGGATTGAATGCCAATTGAAGTATTTACCAGATAAAAAATTGGAATACTTCCCAAAAATGATGATACACTCAGTATAGTAGTATTTGAACTAATTGGATTTGAAGTAGATGCAGATAATGTTGACAAAATTGTAGAACAAGCTGGAACTGACAAAATTGTGGAACTTACTATTATACTAATTGATGATGATGGAGCTAAGGAGGGTGGCTCGGTAGCTGAAGAAGAGGGTTGTAGCTCGATAGATGAAGTGGTAGACACTTCCATTGATGATACCTGGAGCTGTGATGTGGTAGGTGCAGATGATAAATCTAATGTAGATGCTATCAAACCTACTGAAGCTAACTCCAACCTTGATGATGTGATAGTTTTAGGTGGAGAGTGAGGAAGGGATGAAATAACTGCTGCTACAATTTTTACTAGATCATCTTCCTCCTTATCTTCCTCTTCAGCTTCTTCCCTCATTCCTTTTTCCTCCTTGTCTTCTTCCATTAATGCATGCAACTCTCTTGGTGAGACTATGATGGATGGAGTGCCATTAATATCAGCATTGTCACTGTTATCATCATCCTTGATTTCTATTGGGTCTTCACTGGGCTTATGCAGATGATAGATATTTTTCCACATGTTTGTTGCATCATTTACAACATGCTCAATGTCTTTGATTAAAATCAAACAGGTGTGAAATTTGATCATCATTTTACCTTCATGGTTTTTCATTGCAGTCTTTATTTCT